>JAAAKM020721499.1:33662860-34376360 GCA_010016025.2 Alatinidae sp. Z8VKAUB7J3
TAGTCAAATATCGAAGAAAAAAATAATTTTTACGCCTCTATAACCTAGTAAGTACCGGAGAGAGTTAATTACAGTAACGGCTCCGTCACCAATTATATACCGGATAAAATAAGTAATATTTACGCCTCCATAACCTATTAAGTACCGGAGAATATAAATGATCTCTGCTCAAGTGGGGCATTAGTTGTAAGATAGAGGAGACAAAAGCAAATACAACTACCATTCGCATTCGGGATTATAGTCCACTATAGGCCATTACTGTACGACAGCCTATAACATGATCGCCACAGGAATGTTTTAAGTACTTGCTCCACTTTAACTTTGAAACAAGTTAATACTTAGCAATTAAGTGTCTTTTTTGTATGCCTTATCACCTTTGCCTCGTGGTTATAAATGTCTGCATGGGTAATAATTTCAAAAGATTCTGTCAATGTGGTTGTAAACACAAACGTAGATGTTATTTTTAAACAACGATATGCAACCAACGTGTTCGCGTACACTTATCTTTTGCACAAGAGTTGGCAAAGGCTACAACTTGGGCTGACGCATATTACAACCACTTTGCAATTATCCGTTTGATCATTCCTTAGTACGCCAAGCTTTGTAAAGGGGGTCAGTAAATGGTACACAACTTTGAAGATCAACTCTTTCAGATTAATCGAATCAAATTGAATTTAGAAATTTTACTTAGTACTTAGAAATTTTGGTAGCTTGAGGGGGGTAATATACTTTCTGAAGTTGAGATACTCTGTCTTAGAATACACTACCAATATATCAACTCTGGTCAAATAAACGTTTCTGTCAACAAATCAATTTGTGCGCCCTGTCCGCTACACACTGGGCATGATCTACTGCATCTACATTTTGAACTTTGAAAGTCGAGCTAAAAATCGTGCTTCATTTGCAAATGAAATATGAATCAACTTTAAGTTCTGCATGAAATTTTTCACAACATGGAAAATGAGCAAAATTCTTAACTTTCACCTGGCCTTCTAGTAGCGCAAGCTTTGCTCTGAATACCAGCGAAAGCTTTTTGTTTTTTCCTTTATTTGCCGACTTATGTCGGCTCCTAAATCTTCAATTCTACGAGCAACAGTATTTGACCCAAGACTTGTCATTTTGAAGGGGTTTACTTTTTATGGACATACCTCTCCTGCTGCTTCCACTATTTACTCTTTTATGATACTAACATCAGTGAAAGGTTTTACTTTTTTAACCAACACATAGGAGTAAAACGTTGAAAAGGGGAACTACAATTTAGACAACGTTTCGTCTAATTAGAAGACTTCCTCAGGTCTTCGCACTTTACAATCTAGTGTATGAAGTACAATCAAAGACAATTTTTTTGTAACGTAAGGTCGCATATAGTTGCCATGGTCCTTTTTACTTCCACTACTTTCAAGTGTAATTTCAGTACACTCCTTCTGCCATTTTGGAATACAGAATCTCACGACAGAAGAATAATGGAGTAGTCATTTCAAAGTTTTTATTTTGCATTTTTACCGACATGGGTAAGCTGGTCTTACCTTCATTAGTGTATTCAAGACTAAGTCAGAAAGTGAGGGGCCATGAAACGGATATTAGTGCCATGGATAGCGGCTGTAAAGTCCAGTACTGTATTCTTTTTATTATTTTCTTTTTCAATGGCTGAGAATCGACACATCTTTCTTCCTGTAATAGTACCTGTAGCCACGTCTTATTATACGAGCACAATAACATCCAGTATGTTCAATAATAACGCATAGATAAACCATAAGAATATATACTTGCTTAGGGATAAAACTTTATGATCAGAAGCATGTCGTGTTTTGTCCAAAATATATTTATGAAAAAAATTAGGTCGGCTTTTACCGGGTTTTATCTTGGCATCCAGTTATGTCTTCTTTTTTTCCAATTTTTTTGTGAATTGACCCCGACGTCACTAGCCTAGTCACTAAAACTAGTCTAGTTGAGTTAGTCAGTAGACAATACATGAAATTTTTATGGGACCGGGAGGGGAAGCATACAAGATAGAGATTGTGAACCCCAGTTTAGACTTTTAGACTATGACGATTATTGTGGTATCTTCTTGTCATAATTCCTAGCCTTTCTACTCCAGAAATGGCACCTAAAGTAGCATTCTTGGGTGCCCTATGGAACCTTAAGATAGCGTTATCACATCAAATTCATAAACTGCATCTCTTGATATTCGCTCTCTTGATATTCTAATGCTCCACTAGTGCGCATATCTTCTTTGATGGTATCACCCCACGCCTTTCTTGGTCATCCACTGCTGGCTCTGCATGGTTTCACCCCCCCCCCATGATTATGGGGGGACCTAGCTTTTTGAGATCTCTTATTTTGTGGGGGGACCCACAATTTTGGAAAAAAGGTGGGGGGGGACCTGAATGATGTCACCCAATTCTGGGCGGACCTGAATAATGTCACCCAGTTCTGGGGGGACCTGATGAAAAGAGTTGATAATTTCCACAAGCACAGTGTTTTGTTGAGAAGTCGACTTTAACTGACATTTCATTGTTGTGTGTGGCCTTCTGCACCAAATAGAATATCAATATTACATTACATCTGAGACCTTACCATTCTGTTCAAATGTGGGCAATACCTAGTCTGCAGAGTGTTCATTATCTGACAAATCTCAGGTGCACTAGTGTGTCAAAATGACTCTAGGGCACCAGTCTTTATTAGGATTACATTACGTTGTATTGCAAAGAGTGTAAATGTAAATATGTTTCTGACTTTTGAGAAATGTGTAAAAATGGCTTTCAGTATTAAAGTGCTCAATGTGGACAATTTGATTGCAGTTTCATTTCTTTCAATCATCAGTCTTATTTTTGACAATATTTTTATAAAAGTGATTGAATACCAAGACAGTTCTGTGTTAACTTTAGATCTCGGAGCTTATGCTCCACACGCGATTCCATAACTCCTGTCTTATTTTAGAACTACGTTGATTAAAGGTTGTGCTTGTTGCAATTATTAAACTGCCCTTTACCTTCCCTATGTCTTCTGGGCAATCTTTGCTGTATTTAGTATTCCCTTCTATAATAGCCCACTTCGATGCATAGCCATCTTTCTTAAGTAGCAGGCCAAGCACTTTGACCTTTTTGAATCTTATTTCATTGTGATAAAATTGTCTCTGCTGATCGTTGAATATTGAACGCAAAATATGTATTTATTGCCCCGTTGCAGTTCAGAACTTTAACAATCAGCGCAGCATCGATCAGAGTTTGCAATTTGCGTGCTGTCACGGGAATGGCATCAAAAAAGACACGCCCTTCTTCCACCGTCATGTCCAGTACTTCCGAAATTGTCTTACCTTTATAATGAATATCCAGGGTTTCACGGTTATAGCGCTTACCTTTACACACATCGCAAGCCACATACACATCCGGTAAGAAGTGCATTTCAACTTTAATGACTCCATCGCCCTGACAGGCCTCACAGCGACCACCTTTAACATTAAAACTGAAACGACCAGGTTTATAGCCACGGGAACGGGCCTCTTGTGTTGCGGCAAAGAGTTCGCGTATGGGAGTGAATAATCCACTAAGAATATTTGCTGCTATTTTCGTACACACTGGTACAATCGTATATCACTTACCCTATTTGGCATTCCATTATTATCCTCCATTTTCGCATATATACCCTTTTACCACGCCTTAGTTCCTCAGTATTCGATAACCTTCCAGTTAGTAAAGAGCTTATAATCAAGTTTCTCTCGTCGTCCGTTTGGTATCATTCGTGATACAAGTTCCAATTCATCCCTCGCCGCTACAACATATTTTCTGCTCAAATTGCAAGGATCTAAATAATATCGTCGAATAATCAAGTGACAGTCTCACGACTAGAATAGAAGAATTCGCCTTCTCTTTTCAATTCACCAGTTCCGACACACTGCCAGTGTCGGAGGGAAGGTTTTTAGCTTGAGCCGGGTAGTGTATTTCTCGATCTAAGAGGAGAGAGAAAACACTGATCTTACTTGTCAACACAGAAAGAAAACCACCTTTGAGCGCCTATTAGGCACCCAAGGGTATGTATAAAAAGTTTCTGACTTAAAATTTTTCCTTAAGCATAGAACTGCAAAAGGCTGAAATCTCTCCCATTCGCATATGGTTCAACTACTGACGGCGTGGTACCAGAGAAAGTTGTGTCAACTTTAGGATTGAAGTCCCAGACAGGCTGTTGCAGTGCGTCTTAGAATTCATCTAGAAACTGAATTAAAAAAAGTTTTTCAACTGGAAGTAAGGAGCGACGTTAAAACCTAAGACGAACAGAAATTATTACGTATATGACGGGGTTTGTCCCCTTCTCGATACCCCGCTCTTCGCGCTAAAGTTTTTTTTTTTGTACTTTCAAAAAAGCTTCTTATTGTTCTAAATAACCGAACCTTGTTTTCGGGATTCGTTTTTAAAGTACTGGGACAAAAGGAAAATTTTAGCGCAAACAGTGAGGTATTCAGGAGGGGACAACCCCCATCATATACGTGATAATTTCTTTTTGTTTTAAGTTTTAATGTTGCTCCTTACTTTCAGTTCAAATCGTAAACTATATTGTTTAGGCGGACACGTTGCCCTCCATCAGAAAACGTGGGAAAGGGTAATTGCTTTGTTCTGCCCGGACTGTATGATCAAAAGGTCCTGGCCTATGATCCCTCTTTAGATCCTATACTTTGCGAACTTTATTGATTCTTTTCTTAAAATCTAGAGCGAAGGGCACGGACCACAGCTGTTTCCAAGAAATTGTGCCGACGCATCGCGTGATATGCACACGCACCATGATAATCCGCAAACTGCCCATAACTATATGAATCGCCCAAGCCATCCAAAGCCAGGTGAAAGCGAGGTTCGTATTAGAGTTTTTCATAATTGATGAGGAATATTCACTGCATATTATTGAAGGGAAGGTCTTTTTAAATAATTGCGAAAGTCATAAATGTCGATGTAGCCGTACCTTCGTCATCAGGATAGTGATTCAGTTGATCTCGTACTACCGTTGAGTTTTAATCTCAAGTCGATTTCATATTATTGTTGAGTTGAATTTTAAACAATCCTTATGTTATTGTCTGAGTATCTTTTTACTTTTATAAAACCATTTTTCATGTATGATTTCAATTTGAAAACGTATTGAGAAAACCCCTCCCCTCCAAAAAAAAGTCCAAACGACGTTGTTTGGGGGAAAATCGATATGTTTGCGGCCCCCATTACATTGTAAGTTATATATGTCTTTTGCGGCCAATCATTTAATTCGAGGCGTTAAAGTTATGGATCTTTTTCTCGCAAATTGCAGGGGTGCGAAGATCCCCTCCTAGGTCTATACCCGAAGGTTGATAACAATAATGATAACAATTGCTATTCTGTTAAAGTTACTAATTCCATCAACAAATAGATTTCCCCTGACAGTTCATATCGCCCCACCCCACTCCGGTAGTCGTTGCTGGCTACGGGCCTGCTTTTAAAGATGTACATCGGTATCAAATATCCAGTTATTGTTTTCTTAGGGCAGGTATGTAGCCTCGATCTTTCCTCGCATTCGTTCTTTGCTAAATGCTTTCTTACTTCACCCCATACGATTGCTGCGACCAGTGTATGGCAAAAACCTTATCGTTATTGTCAACGATTTACTTTACCATTTTATTCAATCACTTTCCGTTTTATACTATAAATTCGCACGCTCATTTTAAAATGTTTGCTGTGTTATCTAAGAACTCCTCTCTCTTGTTGTAAGTATGTTGGCGAATGATCTTGAAAAGAGAAGACTGAAAAGCTTCGATCAAAAAAATTAGACAACAATGTGTCCGATTTTATCCTAAATTTTCATTACCACCAGAAATATGTTCAGTAACGTTTAACAAAATGAACCCGTACACCTTTGGTACTTCAAACCTGAAGTCTTATTTAAATTGTCACTTTTACAGTCCTACGTATATTGACGGTACAGCAGATATGGATATTACAGTAAGAAGAATTTTATGGGGAAAATTCACCAACCTTGGTCAAACTTGCATTGCTCCTGATTATATTTTGTGCACGAAAGAAGTTGAGAAGAAGTTCATTTCGAAAGCTAGAGAAGTGTTGAAAGAGTGGTATGGAGAGAAGCCACAGGACTCCCCTTGTTTGGGACGAATTATCAATGAAAGGCATTTCAAGTAAGCTCTGTCTCTTGTGTCTCTGTCTTCAGTCTCTTGTGTTGAGTCTGAAAGTCAAACTCCCAAGTGGTACAGGATTCGTCATTACTTTTGAAGATTTCAGAGTTGGCACCAGGACGTAAGTAGATTTGAAAGGTAGCGCTAAGAAATTGCAATGTTTGGAGCTTGATCCGTAGCGTTATTAGAAAGAGCATAAATGTAATCTCTGCAACTTACTTTTTACTTGCAATGATTTTGGTAACCGTGTCAACCTTTACAAAAAATCAAGCCTGATTCGTGCAAGGTGTATTGTTTTTATCCTCTTGGCTTAGTAAGTTTAAAAGCCACTAATCCTCAAGAGAAATACATAAACGACGTTCGTATTTCCACAGGGATTTACGGCATAAAACATACTCTAGGAAAGTATTGCCAATCTAATATGTCTATTTGCCTACCTGCCTCATCTGATTTCTATTTGCCTACTTGACAGGTTATACCTAATGGAAATTTTGACAAAACAAAATACTTAATTTTTGACTTTCAGTTTCTTTTTCTCTCGTTAAAAGTGGATGAAAATTTACTAGATGTTTCCCAGAGAAATTACCTACGGGTTGTTCTGGGTACCCGGCTGACTGACGGCATTTCAAACAGCAGTTTGGACGAAAAATGTGATTCAATCCCGTCTTTTAGGTCTATAAGGAAAGAAAGGCTGAGATGGCTAGGGCACATTCAAAATGATAATCGTTATTTTAAAATTGTTTTCAATGAATGAAGAAATAATATTTGATTTATTAATAAATAATAAAAAATAACCTTTTTATCGATGCACTCATTCTACTCAAAATAAGGTTGAATTAAAGTTTAATGTCAAATTTGGATATTTATCAGTGAAAACTGATTCGCAAATTCAAAACTTAAAACGATCAATAATTGAACCTTTGTTGCGAAGGCCACATGAAGTGTTGCAATAAAACCGACCTAAGGGCCATGTTTGTGGTGCAACGCTATTTTTCGGCTATTTCATTCCTTCCTGGACAAGAACTTGTATGTTATGCTAAAGCCTGATTTTCCAAAACCCATAAATACGTTAAATTAGATATTGTCACTCATTTTTGTGACATGCCTCATAAAGCAATCATGCAATTATCATATTTTGTCTATCAAACTTCGTCCTAATCAACTTAGCCATTATTATCACCATCATTATTGTTGCCATCTTCTTCATCATCATCATCATCATCATCATCATCATCATCATCATTTATCATCATCATCATCACCATCATGATCATCGTCATCATCATCATCATTATCATGCAAGCAGCTCGACGAGTCGCGCGAGAAGCTGCGCCTGCTGCTCCACACGCTGCCGTCGCTCCAGGACCGGGTCCTCTGCTTATTTTTTCCACCAAGTTTCATCCCGATCCATCCACTCTAAGTGTTTTCCAAGTTTTAGGTTGTCCCCTCCCCCCCCAAATGTCACCAGATCTTTTCGGGATTTAAAATAAGAGCTCTGAGACACCATATCCTTCTAAATATCAAATTTCATTGAAATCCAATCACCCGTTCGTAAGTTAAAAATACCTATTTTTTTCTAATTTTTCAGAATTAACCTCCCCCAACTACCCCAAAGAGAGCCGATCCATTCCGGTTATATCAATCATTTATCTAGGACTTGTGCTTATTTTCCCCACCAAGTTTCATCCCGATCCCTCCACTCTAAGTTCCAAATGTCGTTCATCCATCTATGGATAGAAAACATGTCACATGTTGCGTATTCCAAACCAAGCTAGTTTTGTTTATTACCTTATGTACCCCTAATTTATTCTACTTCACTGCGTCTCTCACTGTGAGGAAGTGACAAGGGAAAGACCGCACATCCGTCAAGGAGATAAGTCGAACTTACACTGCCTATTGTGGAACACTTGATGACACCACTGACTTGGTTTTACAAAGTACTGATTAGAGATCAATAAACGAACGGAACTCCATGATAGCGCATTCTCGGCAGTTAATCTGTTAGTCTACGGATATACATCAACTTGTCATTGATGTTGATTTACATATTTTTCTACCCTGCTGGAAAGGGTAAGGAATGGTCAAATAAGTACAGTCCTTAAAATTATTGCTTAGAATTTAATCAGGAGAAGATGTGCTGATCATTCTCTTGACGCATACAATTGTACAGACGCGACGAGTATGTAATGTTGTTGTAATAGACGAGTAGGTAATGAAGTTGAGCAATGTTTGACGTTATCATGGATGGGAACTTTTGACTACGCCCTTCACATACATAAAGTTGCTACTTGAAAATGTTTCCGTAACCCTCTGTGATATTATAATTGATACACCTTGGGATCGTAAAGCTTGTAGTTTGGTCCTCTGGATAGCGAGGCACCTTTTAGGTTGAGGTATTTAACAAAAGTTCATTTCCGAGATGGCATTCTGTGGCATCCTCAGCTCGTCTTTGTACGTCCAACACTAAGTGATGTTTATCAAATCACCATTAACAGTTGTATCCTGCAGTTGGCCTCTCCATTGTGTTTGACCCTCCATGATTAAGTGCCACACCCTAAAAGAGGTAACCCTCTTAAAGCCTAGATGGGATTTGCAATCATGACTTCCGTGCAGCTAGCCAATTGCAGACTTACTACATTATCATTAGTACGAAATAACAGACATATTTATTATTTTCTGTAAGAGGATCCCAACCTAACAACAGCTAAATGTAGGCTTGGCACTGGAAGGAGAAAACTGAAGGTTGATCATTGCGAGGACAGTGCTAAACAAGGACAAAAAAAATAGATTATAAACGAAAATATGATGATGATGATGATGATGATGATGATGATGATGATGAAGATGATGATGATCGCGATGACAATGACGATGGTGATAATAATGATGACGATGATGGGGATGATGAATATGATGACGATAATGGTGACAATGGTGATAATGACAATGGTGATGATGACAATGGTGATGATGACAATGGTGATGACGAAAATGGCGATGACGACAATGGCAATGATAATAATGATGACCATATTGACCATAATTACATCAGTAGTGATGGTTTTGCAGCTGGAAATGACAATGTCTTATGTAAAACAGTTGTAAGGATCATATGAAATGAGAATAGTGATATGGAGGAGGAAGAGAAAAAGGACGGAAAAATTGCTTGTTGTGATAATAATGATGATGATGATGATGATAATGATGATGATGATGATGATGATGATAATGATGATGATTATGACATAAATAAAAACAATCTGGTGATGAAAATGATGATGATCATCACAACCATGTTTTAAGGGATGATAACAATGATGATGAAAATTATCATAATCATGATAATTCAGAGGGCATCAGCTCCAGCGCTTTTTCCGCCGTACCGGTCAGCCACTGTTGCAGAACTGGCTCGTGGCCATGACGATAAGTCTCGCGAAGAAGCTGCCTGTCGCCATGATGACGCGCATGGGACTGTCGATCCTCTTCAAGCCCAAGACCCGCGACTGGGGTCCGGCCAAGGCCGCGATCGAAGACTATATCATCGAGCAGGAAACCAAACAGCACGCGGCCCTCGGGCTCAACAAGCCGGCCGCGAACGGACAGGCAGCCGAGTAAGGACAAGAACGATGGCGAAAAAGAACTATGACAAGGTCGCCTACTATCCCGGCTGTGCGCTGGAAGGGACGGGCCATGCGGCTGGGTTGATGAATTGGCCTGATGAAGCTCCCGAAGGAATGACCCACGAGTCGGAACGTGAAAATTTGCGACAACGTTTACGAATACTGGAAAGTTGCCTCGCGGATTTGGAAGCCCGTCGGGCAGCGGCCACGCAAGGAGCCAAAAGAAAATCGGTGTCTGGACCTCGAGTGGCGGAGTATATGTCGAGATCCATTCGTGCGATTCCCATGGATTCGACATTAAAGGAGGCCGGGCAGTCTTTTAATAATTTAAAAATCGGATCGTTACTTGTTCAGAGCGGAGACGAATTTGTGGGTTATATCACCGAGACGGAACTGACAAGAGGAAAAATCCTTGTATGACTGTGATTTTTCAGCAAAGTGTACCGTTGGGGGGTATGTCCCCCTTTGATTTTTGAAAAATGCTGTGTTTTTTTTGAAAACGTAGAAAAATGGTGCCATTCTTCCTCTTTCTCCCTGTCATGAATTTTTGTGAATGGGGACGCTTAGCCAAGACTGAGCCCGGAGAGAAATATTCTATTGAAATTTATCAATAAAGCCTATGTTTATATTGCCTATTTGTGTAATTTGAAACCTTTACCTTTGGAGCAGTATTTACCATGTTGCTTCTGGTGGCACATGCTATGGACTTTTTGACCATTTTTATTCAAATGGCTTTTGACACTAATAATAGGATATCTAACTATTTCAAAGTAGGAGAAACATTTTCTGTATCTATAAAATTTACTAGATAAACATAAAAAAGACCAAGTTTCAAAGTTCGTTAATAACAATGAAGCTTGACAGTTTTCCCCCTTACTCTAAGTATCAGAACATGCAAGTTCTGGATCAAATAAAGAAAAATGGGACTTAACATCTCCGGAGATAACCAACTTTTGGGAATAGTTATGCTTCCTTGTGCAATTACTTTATCACCAACAAAGTGAGGTGACAGATTTAAGATTATTGATTTGCAATCTTTGGAAGTCACCATGGGCTCCGCACTTTTTGAGAATACTTATTTTTGTTGTTTAATTTCTGTTTGTTTCTCATGGTATATCCTGGGTTATCCTAAATACAATGATGCCTACCACTCCTCAAACCCACTCTGAATCAAAATATAACATTTGCACAGTAGTGTATCAAGAAAAGGCGCTTGTTTAATGCATTTGATTTTCAATTGCAGCTAAACAAGCCATTTAACCATTTAACCATTTATCCAATAACCAATTTAACCAATTTAACCATTGAAAGAGGAAAAATTTCATATTTTGCAAATTGTTTGCAAACTTTTTGAATTTCTTTGCATAATTTCTGTGAAGATGGCACCCTTTTTGGTTTTCGTCCATTTTGAATAAAAAAAAAACTATATTAAAATTTGATTTGATCCTCTATGGGGCAGATGTGGTGGATGAGTACCTTGACGGATTTTTTCTCTGAAAAAGGGCACTAGGATCCATAATTTATGATCAAATGAGCTCTTTACCGAATATGTGTTTTATATCATCCGTTTTAAATGATCAGATCAGAAGAATATTAATCATAGGAGACCCTTCTTAACTAAACCTTAGCTATTATATAGCCCATAATAAATTAAATTCAAGTGATTATCCAAATTTTAGACAATAACTAAACAGTTTGCATTATTCGTTTTGTATTTTTCCGACTCTCACTTCGTCATCAGCCTATTTGCATCTATTTCTAAGTTTTTAACAAATTTCATAAAATCGCATGAATCCTTAGTAAAAGAACCCAAAGTTGAGATTAATAATAATAATAATAATAATTTTTTTTAAAAACTCAATGCCTTTATCAGTACTCTCATGATAAAGTACCATTTCGCGCAGTTTTCTCCTGGCATGGTAGATGAGAAAGCAGGATTTGATATACAGGAGTGTCTAGTCCGAAGAAATTTAAAAATAGTGAAAACGATGATAAAATATAAACACACACATACAGAAAAAATAGCTAAGCGATGGAGAGAGAAAAAAAATTTACATGAGAGAGAGAAGGAAGCAAATCGAGCAAAGGAGATTGGATAAAAACCTTTAAGTAAACCTGAGACTTTTTTGTCTATATCCTTATTTCTTTATACACCAAATAAGGCAAAAAAAAGGAGAGTAGAACCTACTAGTCTCCAGAGGCAAAATAAATGGACCCGGATACATGGGCGTACAGAGGGGGCCAGCTGCCTTCTAAAACTTCGAATTTACACTAGACTGAAAAGCAGATGGTTGAAAAAGGTAGATGGCTAAAAAGCAGTTGATACATGGTAGATCGTTGAAAAAGTTGGAATGACAAAATAAAAGTCAAACAAGAAGCAACTATAATTGTGCTGCTACTGATATTTCTACTATTATTTTTTGTACTAAATATATTTTAAATTAGTCAATATATTACTTAAAGTATTGAATAAGTCATCCGTGAAGTTTTCTGGCCTGAAAAGCTAAAAATATAGGAAATAAAGGGGTGACGTGCAAAAGTGTACTAGCGCTGATTTTTCATCCTGCAATTTGATGGCAAAATTGGCTTTGAGAGACCTTTAAAGTTATCTTTAAGGTCAAAATTTTCACCAGGACCCCCCCCCCCCCCATCTCTTGAAATGTACTTGATACATCATGGGTAAGGCTTTGGCATACAATGAGTACAAAGCAAAATACTTTGTCATTCGTGGAGAGTCATCGGACCATCCGAATAACGAAGGTCGCCTCGGTGGAACAGAAAGATTGCTTTCGCGTTTTTGGTTAGACTGGTCGTCGTAGTATGTCTTTGACTATGCTTCAAAGGCCGTAGCCGCACAATGTTATACAGAAAACAATTCTTCCTCTTCGTTTGCGCCCACCGTATCAAATGTATGAAAGAAAACCATACTATTCTTCGAAAGGAACGTTGGACTGGCGCCGACTACAAGTAGCCTCGATGGTCTCCGGCGGCCTGCACCCTCGGGTCAATTTTTGTGCCTACTCCCATATAGTTGCAGATTATAACCTGGGCGTATACTAACTGGTTGGAAGAGCACGTTGTTGAATTGTATTTTAGTTGATCAAATGGTGTAATAAATACCTTGACCTCAGACGTTACTTGCTGTTTTTCATCTATTAGCTTGGGCTTGACACTTTCTGCGCTATTAGTTTGACTTTCACCTGACGCTAAAGTTACGCTTGGTTTTCTCCATGGTGGTGTAAGGTCTTTCTTTTCAGATTGCATGGCAAGAGCAGTAGGACGAAGAATTCTTTCTAAAGAAATCTTTCTACTGGTTTCTTCGGAATTTGACTCATATGAAATTTCAGTTGCTCCAAAAAGCTTAGAAAGAGATGTCCGAGGTGCGCCGGTCCCGACGGCATGACGTGACGCCCACCTGGCTGCGCGCCGGGTGGGCCTTGCCCATATGAGGCGCACACGATGCTTCGACCATCTCCATGATCGAAGGCCTTCAGTGTATCCACCGCCTGATTGACCGCATGAGCCGCGTGATCGGGCTGGTCATTGCCTGGTACGCGGTGTGGATGGTGGTCATCCAGTTCGCCGTGGTCATCATGCGCTATGTGTTCGGCTACGGGTCGATCCAGATGCAGGAGTCCATCGTCTACCTGCACGGTGTCCTGTTCATGATCGGCGCCGGATACACCCTGATGGTCGGCGGCCATGTACGCGTCGTCTCCAGCAAATGAAAACGTAAATCAAAAGCATGGTTGTAAAAGACGGAGAGACTGGCCCCTCAAAAATCTTAAAGAAATATGTTTTAGAACTAGTATTAAACAGTTAAAAAGGGAAAAAATAAAATCGTTCATCCAGCATCATTATTGCTCATCTATTAAACATTTGCAAAAATTACTACATAAGAGAATCAAAGTAGGATTTGTAAATAGCTAGAAGCTTTGGCATTATTGATTTGAAGTATTCGGCACTTACCTCGCGTTTATTTTGTCAAAGGTTTCTTGTTTCTACATTATTCAACAAACATTTTAGGGAATCACTCAACTCGCTGAAGCATGCATGTAAATGATTATAGGTTGCACTGCATGAATTGACAGTCTATGGGTACTCAACAGGAAAAGGAAATTGTAGCCATCACCGGCGCCAGCGGCTTTATTGGGACATATTTGTTACAGGAGCTGTCACAAAAAGATAATACCATGCTGCGTGCATTGGCCAGGAAGCCAAGTAATGTTATCGGCGTATCTGATAACACAACAATGATACAGGGTGATATGTTTAGTGTTGAGGCCCTGGAGGAACTTATGGTTCCAGGATGCACAGTGATTAATCTGGCTTATAGTTTCCATTCAGATGGTGATGAAAATATTGCCATGATCCGTTCATCACCGTCGTTATTGAGGTAAAGCTATTTTTATTCTTTAAAGCATTGATGCTTTTATTGTCTACATTTTGCTGGGATGTCCCTTGAGGAACCTTGGATCCTAATCTGAGAAAATTTGGATCAGAAAGACAAACGTTACTAACACCACCTATACTTGTTCGTAGGTGGGCATTTGCCCAAGGTTTGCTCCTAGTGCTTCTTGAGAAGTGCAACAGCTTCTGAGACCCTTGTATAGCGAATCAGCAGAGATAACATAAAGCCTCTCTCTCCCTTTCACTAAATATACGTTGACAACATAAGCTTATCTTTGCACAAGAACGCAGTTGAAGTTGGTTCTAAACCAGTCGTAATATCCCCTAAGCATTGATCAAGAATATAGTAGAGTGCCTGTTTCAGAAGACAAAAATTGGACAGCATTATGCTAGAGTTCGCCTTCCATACCGCGGTACAGCCATGCTATATCATACCCCGATAACATCGTCTTTTTATTCTTCCTGTACAATCCAACGACCTCTTCATTCTATGACAGGGCTATCTTTCCGACTTTCGCCGTCTTCTGTAGCCCCTTCTTTAGCCAAAGTTCATGGATACTTTACAGAGCCCCTGTTTTAACCGTAATATCACAAGAAATCTGTCCTGTCTTTGCCATGATGAGATCAGTGGTGGGAAATACCCTAACCGTTAATTCTGCAGCAAACTTTTTCGGAAGCGGAACGGTTACTATTACCGCCAGCAATGGCGCGGATACCACTGCCGGCGATCAATTTTTGGTGACTGTAACACCTATCAACGATGCCCCCGAACCGTTCTTGCCAAATATTACGTTTACGGAAAACGCCACATTTTCACTCGACCTGGACTTGTTTGTAAATGATGTTGATGACGACACCAGCGCTTTAACCTGGGCAGCAGTTGTAATCGACGCCCAACCACTGGAAGGCAACGGTAAAACCGGCGAAAATGGAATTTATGTGGACATCAACGATTTGCTCACAAAAGAAGTTGTTATGTCATCCCGTTAACCTACACTAATTACGCAAAATTTTGGTTACCTTTCTCCTTCGGACAGTGACCTGCTGGAAATTTTGTTCATTCAAAAAACAATTCATATTTTAGCTGGAGAGTGACCCAAAACGTTTCCCATCTTCCAAGATGATGTACTAAATTGGAATTTGGGTGATACATGTTAGTAAGGAGTACCAAACATCTTAACGGAAAAAGTGACTTTATCCGAAAATATTTAGTCCGAAGTTTTTGTTCGATTTTCTTGTAGATGATGTTTTATTGTATTGCACAAAGTGTATTTTCTCATTAGTTTTTCGCAGAAGTACAGTTTGTTTAATGTTAGACAATTAGGCGGAGGAGGAGGAGAACGAGGAGAACGAGGAGAACGAGGAGAACGAGGGGGAGGAGGAGGAGCAGAAGGAGCAGAAGGAGCAGAAGGTGATGAAGAAGGCGAAGTAGATGGTCGTAGGAAATACGAATGCTCCTCTGCCGTTAGCTTCTGCCATTATAGCCGGTATATGGGCTTCTCTCAGACCCAAGTCAAGTTTGACTACGTTAGATCTGACGTTCTACATTAATAAATGTTTCGCCAGTCACTGTTCACAGCAATGGTCTTGTGCCGAAGAGGAAATTCCTAGCATATTGTTGAAAGATAAGGCGGATTGGGGGGAAGGACAAATAGGCTTGGTTAAAATTATTTTTTAACATTCCACTAAGGTGCCATCGGTAATTGTGTAGAAAGGGGTGTTTCGTGTTGATATGCATATCTTGTTGTGAATGTGACATAATAACTGTCACAATCTATTTCAATTTTGATGAAGCTGAAAAGAGGTCACGGAAAAAATTGAGATTTGGCAAATATTGGGGGAGCATGTCCCCCTCCTGTTCCACCGTCCCTGCTTAAGGAGTCTGACATTCCAGCGACAAAAATATGAAAAAGCATAAAATCCTTCTAACCAAAACCTTAAAGCTATAATGATGCATGTTTATAATTCCATTAGAAATTGAAGTCTTTTATCTGCTCCAAGTCACTGCTCTAGATTTTTCGTAATTTTGGGCTTTGGAGACTAGGTTGTCTAAATAGGTTAATACCGACGTAGAAAGGCCATCACAAGGCTCGCTTCTCGGCCTTTTGGCAAACGAATTGATGTAGTATCTGTTCTCATTGATGAGGTCCTACTGGGCTGTTTAGCCTGCTTCATGGCTTGGTTCTCTGCCCGGTACCCTAAATGGAGGGGCGTTGCCCTGGGACGCCCCAGCTGCCCTTTATTTATTAGTTAGCCTGTTTGGTGGTTTTTCTGTTTATTTAGGATTCTAAGAACCAGAGTCAATATTTTGAGTGTTACAAGGGCATTTATTTAATTTTTTTAATTAAATTTATTCTATCCCAAGAGTGCTTCCAAAAAACTAGTAGTTCAATAATACCTCATTTAATCACAAATTCTATATACCGTGACCCACATCTAGATTCGATTATATGAAATTATATAGCAGTCAAATAAAGATTTCCAAGAATCACAACCCATATTTTTAATGTCTCAATGACATTCATTTTAATTTTTTATTGAATTTATTCTATCCCAAGGGTGCTTCTAAAGAATCATTAGTTCAATAATTCCTCGTTTAGTCACAAATGATATCCCAGTTTCGGAAAAATATTTCTCACAAGCGCCCAGGACCAAATAAGCGCCCAGGCTTGGACAGCGACGTGAACGATGAAGATGAAGATGTATTGATTGATTGATTGATTGAACGTTACGTTACAATCTATTCTATAGAAACATCATGTATGTTTAGTCATCTGTTTTTCCTTTCCTTAATAAGCGCCCAGGTCCGAATAAGCGCCCAGGTTTGGACAGCAAAGACGTGAACGCAACACCTCCAGAGTTTACGCTTTTAGATGATGATACAGAGGACGATGAAGATGTATTGATTGATTGATTGATTGAACGTTACGTTACAATCTATTCTAGATATACAATACGCGAAATTACAGACTAAGTTAAGCTAGGTCAAGCGGGGTAACGAGGGTAATGGGGGTATCGTATTATGTGCACAGTGACCGGGTCACATTTGACGTTTCAAAAATGTACCAAGGAACTTTGAATATTAAATCAATTCACTCAAAAATGTGGGTATGAAGTTTGTCCCGGGGGGATTATGGGTGCCCTATTCCTCATTGTAAAGAAATTGATTGTCATGACATGTTCTTTGTGGTACAAAACTTGAAAATAGAGAATAGTAGCGGACACATTGCAACGACATATTTTATTAACCAAAACTTTTCGGTCGGCTCTTGTCACTTTATATTTGTTGACATTTTTTGGCTATTTATTCCAATCTTGTGTTCTGCCATGTTTCATTTTTAAACTTGAATTCATAAAATTCTTGTCGTTAAATTTGCTCTATATTATTGTTATTATTCAATTTTATTGTGCTATTTCAATCTTATAAATAAGTTTTATTTTTGTTAAGTTATATAATCTAAAGTTTTTTTTACTTTTAAAATTTATTTTTTAAATAGTTGAACATTTGAAGGCCAATCAATAATTTCAAATATCTGAACGAATTTACAATATTTGCGGAAAATATAAAATTGATTAAAGAAAGAAATACAATAATTCTTTTAAGAGAGAAAATGGTAAGCTTACTTACGTATTGCATTCCCTAACAATTGAATAAATAGGACATAACACCAGGAAAGACATTCAACTAATAATTACGGCAATTGAATCCTTTTTATATAAAACTAAAAATTCAGGTTATAAGTTCATCAATAAATTCGACTGGAATTAGCACTCAAAACACGTACGTTTTATACCGTGTCTTTTTGAAAAAATTTTTGCTATGAAACCAGCTTACCTAAACCTGAAAAAAAAAGATTTGAAAACTATTATTCATAAAAATAGGTAAAAACCAGTTGCTTAAAATTATTTCAGTAAAATAGCTGTCACTGTCATTGTCACAAATGCGAATAGGTTTTCTTTGAAAAGCATCAAGACAGTTAAGCAAATGTTTCAGTCCTTGCTAGTAACTATCCGATTGGGCAACTGATCCTTTACAGACACTATGTACAAATATTTTGAACTAATCAATATGAACTATAATATATCTTGGTAAATGATAATGTTGTACCGAGGAAATATTTTGGATGGAAACAAATGTCATTTTTATACCAGAATTTTAAAATAATGCTCTATATTTGTTAGTTAGTTAGTTAGTTAGTAAGTGATACTTTTACGAATGAATACGATTTTCATACTTAATTTTTCAAAACTGATGCCTCCCTTAAACTAATACTGCTGCTATCATTATATTGCTCTTTAAGGTGACATTTTAGGAGGCCCTTTATGATCAGAGCAACATTCAGGATCGGAAATAATTCTCTCTCAATAGCCTCGATTCTAGTAGAAAAATTTGGTTGTAGAGAGCAAAGGTCACGCGTTAGTTCATAATAATCAACATCTAGAAGCTTGCAAACAAGGCCAGATTTCCCAATTCTACACAAAACCCTTCCCAGAGGGCCTTCGCATTGAATAATACTTTGCATCATACTATATGTTACATTTCATCTTGTGGTCAAATCCCGTTCTAGGCGCCTGTATTGTTCATATTTTGGTAACATATGCTGCCATCATGCTGGTGTTCGACGGAATGGGCGGCCATTCGGACGGCGCGCGCGCTGCCGAAGTCGGCATGAAAGTCGTCCAGGACAGATTTACTTCAGCGTCCCTGCCGATTTTCGACCCCTACGGCTTTCTCTACATGGCGCTGGAGAAGGCACACGAGGAGGTTGTCAAGCTGGGGCTGGATCAGGCGGTCGATTTTCGACCGCGTGCGACCTGCGCTATCTGCCTGATCCAGGAGAGCGGCGCCTGGTGGGCGCATATTGGTGACAGTCGCATTTACCAGCTACGTGCCGGAAAGCTGGTCAGCCGTTCGCGCGATCACAGCCATATGATTGATAAACCGTACTCTCTTGTCTGATGACTTACGACGTTACCTTTCTTTTCAATTCAATGGGTTTGAGTTCCCCTCTGTGATAGACACCTTGGTAACACCTTTCTTTTCTGAGCAAGTAGATCATCAATTTAAATAGTTTTGCTGATTAAGCGCTACCTATTTTGAACTTCGCAATAGCTATCAGTTCAGCAAATAGTCCGACATAGGTATTTCTCATTAACAAAGCTACACAATGACACAAACCCGTCAAACTGCTCAACTCCTTTCGGAATCTATTTCAAAAGATTCGCTGGTCAAATGTATCAGCTCTTCGTCTCAAGACATATGTTAAATGAAACGATATGTTAAAATTAATTGTGCAACACGGAGATAAAGGAGTCTACCTCCAGTATAAGAGTTGCCAAATTTATCAATAATCAAATAAAATAATAAATCGAAATTATTAGCGAAAGCAGTGTCGGCCAGTAGTGAGTGGTGGTTTAGTAAACTTAAATTTGTATTAAAATACTTCAAATCAACTACGGACAAGGAGCGACTATATGATTTAGTATTAATAAGGATAGACCGCGAAGAATTAGAAGCCATGAATTTGGACGAGATAATAAATAATTTTGCAGGGGCTAAAGTAAGAAATGTCAGATTGAAATAAATGGAAACTTATCTTTTTTTCGTTTGTTTCGCTGAGGACGGCCCATGGATATAGGGTCGAAATATTCGTTTAAAGTTGGCATACCACTGTCTTATAGAAAAAAAATTCCTTATTGTTTTACTTGGTATTTTGTTGTTCCTCCAGGAATCGTTGTGCAGCGTCACACCATTGCTTCCACAGTTGAAGGTTAGAGTCTTTTGTATTTCCATAACAATTTTTTTTTTATAAAAATAATTACAAAATAAATTAAATAATTTAAAATAATTTTCATTTTCTACTTGTGTTTTGGTTTTCATTCAGAAATTTTTAAAGAAAAAAACTACTTCTTTAAATACCTACATCTTATTTTGAAAAGTGAAGATGGAATATTCAAGAGGGCTTGTGAAAAGGATAGCGTTGTATTATCTTTGAGAGCTGACAAAACCAAATATTTTAACTATGAAGCGAGTGCTAAGTAGTAATGCTTTGGGATATGTATGCGTGTATTTTATTAACAGTGAGAGATTAAATTTTTTAGGATAATCGAAAGAATTCAAGTGTTACAGTTAGTGTTGAAAGAGAACTCAAACATAAAAATAATAGTTGATGGCAAGGGCCAATTTCAGGCTTATGCCGCTGCTGGTATCAAGTTACCAGCTGATAATCTCATCATAGCCTATATGGTATTAGAATGCCTCAGCACCCCACAATCAACTCGTTTCCACAAAAGCTGAGGTGGACAAAATTTGTACTGACAGTGTTAAAGTCATTGAAAAAAAGGTTCAAGTTGCTGAATCAGCCGGCCCAAAACAACAAAACTTAGTCTACACGGAGCTGATTATTTCCCAAATTTACAACTCAATTACCCTTTTGTATAGTGAAAAGTTCAGAAAGTACAAAAATTTTTAGACAATTTGAAAAGTCAGATTGAGTCTCTGGAGCATAAAATTGAGAGTGTTGAGCAAAAAAAATGATGATTTAGAACAGGAGAAGCTTCTTGATTCGTTGGTGTTTTTTGGTGTCAAAATTTTTAATTTTCGAGGGTAATAGCTACTTATGTAGACACAATGAAGGTAGCTTGTGGAAGTGGAACGGAGTAAGTCAGCCTTTCCAATTTCACTCTCTTGATGTCCTGTCACAGATGGGATCCCTCAAAAACACCTTTCCCCGAAATCTAGTTTACCCTTTCTTTTTAAGTGATCAGCCAGCACGTTTTCCATCTTGAGAAACACTATTAAGACGATGAAAGAATCGAAGTGTTTCTGAAACCCCGACGTTCTATTGTTTATGATTAAGTCTTTCGTGCTCTTTAAGATGTGTTAGATGACATTAGGAAACGTCTCTATCAATCAATAGTAGTCACAGCGGTAGTATAATTGCTCAACCTAATACGATTAGCCATTGCTATGACATTGCCGATTTGCTCTTTTTAACCGGTACAGTCGTATACTCTTTGAAATTTTCATCTTAATGCCCTTAGCCTTACAAGTAGCTGCGATACAAGTGGTAATTAGAGCAAAAGTAATAGTAGTAGTAGAACTAGTAAATGTTACTACAGCAGTAGCTGTAGTATTAGCAGTAGTGTGCACATATTACCTTTTGGTCAATTGATCATCTACTGCTAATACTACAACAGTAGCTGTAGTATTAGTAGTAGTGTGCAAATATTGCCTTTTGGTCAATTCCTTTTATTTCCCCTTAAAAAGAAAAGAACAAACTTACTCTTCCCTCAAGGACAAAGACTTCAAGTCCAAAATGTTGAAGCTGTTGAGCAGCTATCAAACCAGAGATCCCAGCTCCAATGACGATAACGCGACCTTTTTTTGGCCTCATCAAAGGTATTTTCTTGTAAATGCCAAAATTAATGAATCCATAACGATCAAGGTAGGCAAAAACACGCTTCACTAAAGTAGGGTCACTATTATAAGGAGGCTCAATTTTCTTCATCACGGCCTCTAAAGCCAACTCCTCATTTGGATTTTGATGCCACAAATGAAGCTTTAAAATAAAAATAGCTTCTTTTTAATCAAAACTTGTAGAATAGGAAGGTCTTGATTTATTGGTTGCATAAACTACGTTACTGATGGATGTTCTTTCTTGCCACATGTTATTGTGTGTATCCAGACAATACAAGCGTCTACGCCTACGAGTAAAGCCAGTCATTTAGAGATCCATCACCCAGCATTCGCGTAGTGATAAGCTTACAGAGGGCCCCCCATATTGCTGGTTGAGAATATTAAGTATATTTACAATGATATCCTACCGAACTGACAAGATCTTACTCCAGTTGAAGCAATACCTAATAGGTTGGCTAGAATGATTCTCACCGCTTTTGTAATGATCGCATTGATTTTACTAATTGATTTAAAAACAGAAGGAATCTCTCAAGTACAGAAAGAACTTAGATATTCGCTTAATAGAATCTGCGTATACTATATGAATAAGTTTGAAAGCTTAGGAAGTAAATATTGGAAGTATACAAGTAACGAAATCAGATTACTGGATGATGATAGTAGTCTTGATTTAAAATTAAAACGTTTAACTAATCAAAGTGATCCAAAATCGGAGAATGATGCTATAAATTTACAAAATATGAAAATTGTTTTAAACGATTTAAAGGGTGAACTTGTTAACCAACAAATTCTTACTAATCAGTATTTAAGTGAGGATATTAATGTTTTATTTATTCTTTAATAGCAAAAGAATTTTTGTTCGCTTTAAGCTTAATTTGCATAATCAATTTAAGTTTTACTCGTTTTAACATTTGTTTATTCATTTATATTTATAGCTGATGTATTTGTTTTGCTATGACTACTTACTTAATTTCTGTCCGTTTTGGGTTTTGTTTATTCGTGAACAGTAAAAGAGTGTTTGATCACTTTAAGCTCGATTTGTATATTCAATTTAAGTTTTACTCGTTTTAAGATTTATTTATTCATTTATATTTATAGCTGATGTATTTGTTTTGCTATGACTACTTACTTAATTTCTGTCCGTTTTGGGTTTTTAGGTTCTGATCAACCGAGGTCTGTTGTATATGGAGATAAGGGACGTCAAGAATGCATTGCTTGATTTTTACGCAGCTGCCGAGGTAAAATCCTCCCTTTTGATCTTAAATTTTAAGGAGTTCGTCCTACATTTGGTTATTTCCAATTTCAACGCTTTTATTACAGTAGCATGTACTGTTTGGGCGTCAGGCACTTGTATCAGGTTTTTTATGTAATGTTCACGCATTTCATCTCCATGGACAGACTTGGAAAAAATTGATGGTTTTACAGGAAAGACCAGGAAATCATGTTAAAAGATTACAAAGGAGTTGTACTGACAACACCTTAGGAGTGATATGGTTTTGGCCCTAGATACATCACTAAAAGTTTCATTTTCCTAACCTAACCCCTTTCCAAGATAACAAAAGTAGCTGAACTAGAATTTTACCATTTTATAAAAGTGAAACCTTGCTAAATAGATTTTCTGCTTAAATGTAGCAAAAGAAAAGTATTTTCAGCCTCACAACTTTGCTCAATCCCAATTAATGAGGTTTCAAAGATCTGCAAATGCATTTCCTAAATTTAGAAGAAGAAAAAACATAAATATAGCTTGAAATTTTACTCAAATAACAAGAATTGCATTTTCAGAACAAAAACTAGAGTAAAATAAAACCTGAAAATTCCATGGCCTAAAATGGGGAGTAGAATTTTTTAGCATTATTTTATTGAAAAAATTTGACCGTTTAGTTTCCCTTTCCACACACTAATATCTTTTTGGTAGAACGTCGTTGTCAGCTGAAGTGAACGTCAGCATATTCGCTACTTACGAATTTTAATATAATAAACGAAATAGCATTTGATGATGCTCAAAGTGAAAATAGTATATTAGGGAGTGTCAGTCTTCAGTTCAGAACAGGCTTTGCACAAGATTTTCACCCAATGCTCTTTTAAATATATTAATACTAATATTACAAGTATATTCTGCACAATTCTGAAGAATATTCTTGGATTAAGAGTTTCATTTATTTATTGATAGCGATTTGTGGTAGTTTTATGCTTGGAAGACTATTTGAATTTATTTTTGCTCATTCTTGGCTTAATGGAGCTCTTTACTTCTCTTTGAAAAACTCGGCTTTTGGAAAACAGTTTTTTTTAATTAACTTCTGT
Source organism: Alatinidae sp. Z8VKAUB7J3 (assembly GCA_010016025.2). Lineage (NCBI taxonomy): Eukaryota > Metazoa > Cnidaria > Cubozoa > Carybdeida > Alatinidae > Alatinidae sp. Z8VKAUB7J3. The sequence goes on from JAAAKM020721499.1 coordinate 33,686,751, forward strand.
TCATTTTATTGGCATAGCCTTTTTAATGGAAAAAATAATATTTTAAATTTTTTCAGTTTTGCTCGATAAGTATCAATAGTATGGGTTGGTATTTGTATGTTAGAGACACTTTTTCAACAAGCCTTAATCTTGACACATACAGTCGTTTTTAATTTTGTTTTATGGTTTCTGAAATTGGTTCGACGATCTTCTTGGCGACGTCGAAGCGAACGTCCGGATCCTCGGAAATTCCGGTCTCGTCATTGGAGATCGCGACCACGGCGGCGCCGTACTTCTTAACCAGGGGCAACACCACCTCGAGCCGCTCTTCCTCGCCGGTGACCGAGTTTACCAGAGCCTTGCCCTGATAGACTTCAAGACCGGCCTCAAGCGCCTCGACGATGGAACTGTCGATGGAGAGCGGCACGTCGGTGATCGATTGGACCAACTGGATCGACTCGGCCAGGATGCGTGGCTCGTCGGCCAGAGGGATGCCGGCGTTCACGTCCAACATGGTGGCGCCGGCGGCCTTGCGAATATACAACATTCTTCTCTGTCCCATTGTCTGTGCATATAAATAGATTGTCAGGTTTACCGACCCTCAAACATGCAACATACAATTGTCCATGGGAAAAACAATCTGTACTAAGATCTTTACCGCATTTTTCTAATGATTGCCCTTGAGCTTGGTTGATGATGACTGCAAATGCTAATCGAATTGGGAATTGCAATCTTTTAAATTGAAAAGGTGGTTCCGTTTGAATCATGGGAATGCGATAAATAAGAACAGCCTCACCCTCAAAAGGCCCTGTCAAGATTTTTGCCTCTAATACGTTTTCCATGTTTTTTTTTTTTACGGCAGAGTTGGGCGTTGGTAAGGAAGCAGCCCCTTTCATATACGAAGCAATTTCTGTTCGTTTTAAGTTTTAATGTCGCTCCTTACTTTCAGTTCAAAAAACGTGTTTTTTTTATTTAATAACATGTTAAATCGACACATTTTTTTAAGTATAGACAGTACAGTTGCATTTGGCACAAAAAAAGAAAATTAACATGAAACGGTTTTTGTTAAACATTCCAATGATAACTTTGAAGCAAAATATACTGGTTTACTCTATTAGAAAAATATATATTCATGTTCAACCGTATATTATTGAACCATTTTTTTTATTTTGATTCGATTTTTTTCAAATGAAAAAAAAAAAAAAAAAAAAAAATAATATTATATAGTAGAAGGAGGGGGAGAGAGAGGAAAGGAGGGGGGGGGGGGGGGGGCAAAATAAGGTCTGGGGGTGGGAAAAGTTTCCGAAAATTAAAGGCACTCAAGAGTATCTTTACAAGTGTTGAGCAAAACGCAGATGAGAAGCAATTTTGTCTTAAATGATCCACTATACTGCTTTTTATTTATGTCCAGAAGCAATTGCAATAGCCTAATTGACATTTGTTGGAGCTTGTAGCTTTCTAATACAAACTTCCTTGTTTTCTTGACTCAATGACAATCAATAGGATTTTAATATCCTTGCATAAGTCATGGGCTTGCCATGCTGTTTGCTCCATTTGTTACAGCTTGCTTCATGCGCGGACCAATAAGAAGGCAAATCGTCACTTAAGATTTGGAATACCTGTGGTGTGATGTGAACCATCAAATCACAACACTGATTGCTACTTTTACTCGGTGGATACAAAAGGTTTCAGCAAGAAAAACTGTCATAACATGTTATACTAAGCCTGCCTTCTGCCATATTGAGTGTTCCATATTCGAGATGCCGTTTTTAGAGAACGACCTCCACCGCAAGTTGCACAATTCCATACCCTTGGCAATATTCTGTCGAAGACGCTGAACACTCTGGTTTGGAGTAAACTAATGGCCACATCATCCATCCGATAGACTGTTCCACCCGTGTTAATGCCATAAGTTGCCGTACTAAAGGCAACATGGGCCAATTTGCTGGTTTCTGTTTCCTTGGTATCCAATGAAATCACCGGGATTTTTTTCAAATGTTCAATGGCCTTTTTGGGAAAATTGGAACCGGGGTCACTGGCAATGATCAGCGCTGCATCGGCATCACCGTTGGATAAGGTATCGACGGTGGTGAATTCTCCCGGGTTAAAACGTGGATAGCCGAGGCTGAAATTGACGCCAAAGGGATAACCGGTTTGCCAGGAAACGACATTGTCAGCACCGGTTGAAACCAAACTTTATATATTTCATATATTTGGAAACAGCATAAAAAGGCAATCTTAAACTCTTATTTTAGAGTTTTCGTAGCTATTAGCCCGTGTCGCTCCTCATTTAAAGCTAGTTGCCCTGAAATGTTTGATGAGATATATTAAAGAATCAATTGATTACATAGCTTGAGGAGATTAATCATTCATATGTAACATCACCCAAAATATCTAAATTTGTCAGGAAAAGGAATTACAAATTTAGCTTTTGGGTTCCATTTTATAGAATCAAACTCCCGTTTTATAGATGCAATTAATTCCACTTTAACAGATTAATAGAACATAGGTAGTGATGTGTAGGTTTTAAAATCTTCTAAATCTCGTATATAGTATTAGAAGCTGAAAGGGAATTACCGAATATAAAATTAGCTTGCGATACCCTATGTGTAAATTAATTTAAATTATGGTTATTTAATTTATTCAGGGGTGGCCAACAATTAGGCCTTCCTCTCTTTAGATATCTGGTGATAGATATCTCTTTGGCTCTAAAATCGATAGTATGGCATCCAGCTAAAGTCTTTATTTTTTAATTTTTAGGGGATAAAAAAGCTTTGGATATTAAAACCATAAAAATTCTTTAGACACAAACCAACTTTTTTACAATTTCCTTTTTATTCAGCGCTCATTTATGTTCTTGTGTGAATTCATTATCTGTAAATGCTAATTTTTAGTGATTAAACCTCCTTATACATGATAAATGACATCATAGTTGCATCTATGACCACTTCATTCCAAGTTCAACTAGGTATAATGACTTCATTTTGAAAGTGCTCTGCGCAATGACAATGCTGTAGAAACTAAACCATAGAAATGAATGTAAGGCATCATGATAAGCAGGAACGCTAAGAAAGGGAATGTTGAAACCGTGTTCCCCTACTCAAAAAATTCTAAATTTACGATTTGTGCCATTTCATTTCTGTTCATTTCTGGGCCTTAGGAAGCCTTGGGTCCCCTAGTCTTCTCACATCCATTTGTATAGTTTTGTCATATCTATTTGTGTAGCTTTGTCATATCCATTTGTATATAGTATTGTCACTATACAAATTATAGTCTTATCATATCCATTTGTTTAGTCACATTCATTTGTATAGTCTTATCACAACCATTTTTAGAGTTTAGTCAAAGCCATTATTTATTATTATTTATGAATTAACGAAGCTTCTTCACTATTTGATCCCTGCGCCAGGAGTCGGCCCTGCATAGGCCCTGCAGTGCATTCCAGAGGCGTGATTCAATCTCTGGGTCCCGTATTGCCAAGCTAAGGTCAAATTGGGTACGCCAACACGACATTTCACCGAACCTTTGTTTATTTTAATTGTTCAGATGGTGGGAAAAATCTTCTTTGTCTTCCAACTATATATCTAGTTTTTTGATTTCTAAAGGTACGGTACGCATTTATGTCCGTATCCATGTTATGATCCAAGGCCAAATCTTCATCACTATCATTTTCAATTTGTTTGGTTCGTTTTACTTTGGCATGCAAATATCGCCGAACCTTGTTTTTTTTATTTTTTTTTAACAAAGGTATGGTAAGCATTGATGACCTTATCCATGTCAAAATCCCAAACCCAATATCATCGTTATCATTTTCTGTGTTCAACTCATTTTGATTCTTGGTAAGGATGACAACCGCTCCCACAGCTTTCAGAGCAAAGGTTGTAAGTTATGCCGTGGGGGCAGATAAGGTTTTTATAGAAACGGGGGTCGTATAAACTTCGGAGGGGCCTTATTAAACTGGTAATCAAAAGCTCTAGTGCCTAGTGCCAGAGTCAAAGTGATAAGAGGGCAGCTAACCGCGCCCCTCCCCCAAAAAAGGTCCTTATTTTCTCGAAATGTATCCAATAGAAATTTTGAGATACACACTTTGTTCAAAATAGTCCAAAGATCATATAACAAGGCTTTTGGGGTTGAAACAAGCTCCCAGTTTCTTGGGGTAAGGGTTTTAAGAAGAGCTCATATGGCATGAGCTCTAGCAAAATTCTATGAATCAATAGATGGATTTAAACGGAAATCAGAGGCTTAATGCCGGGCAGGATTTAAAATAAGGGCTCTGAGACACGAGGTCCTTTTAAATATCTAAATTCATTAAGATCCGATCACCCATTCGTAAGATAGGATACCTCAATCTTCACGTTTTCCAAGATTTCCGGTTTCCCCCTCCCACTCCCCGAATGTTACCAAATCTGGTTGGAATTTAAAATAAGAGCTCTGAAGTACAAGATCCTTCTAAATATCAAATTTCATTAAGATCTGATCACCTATTCGTAAGTTACAAATATTGTACGCAAAATGATACTAATATCATTGGTTACTCTAGTGTTATACAAAAATTCAGTTTTGTTAATGTAGTGTTAGTTTGTGTTAAGTTTTGATGTAAAAAATAACATCTGCCAAAACTATTTCGTAAAAACCAACTATGCTTAAAAAGTAAATAATAGCACCTGTGCGTCTTAGAAAATGCTCTGAAGAAACTTTGTCAAATATCTAGAAGCTTAAAAAAGGTGCCGGTTCCCGGAAACGAAGGGAGGGGTGCTGGCCTAACGTAGAGTGATTCCAAAACTCGCGAATCCTTGGATGTTACCTATAATGGTCATCTGTTGCCTTCTTATGACACAGTATAGAATAGTATAGTGTAGTATAGTATAGTATAGTATAGTATAGTAAAGTATAGCATAGTACAGTATAATATAATATAGTTTATGATATTAAAGTATAAAATAGTATTGTATAGTTTATTATCGTACAGTATAGTATAGTTTAGTATAGTATAGTATAGTATAGTATAGTATAGTATGGTATAATATGGTATGGTATAATATAGTTTATTATGGTATGATATAAAATAGTATAGTATAGTTTATTATGGTACAGTATAGGATAGTATAGAATAGTGTTGTATAGTATAGTATAGTATAATATGGTATAGTAAAGTATAATGTACAGGCAGCACAGCCAAGCTTCCAACGGGCGACACGCTTTGGCAAACCGAATCGTCGGGCAAACTGACCCCATCGACACCTGTGCGGCTTGTTTGGGACAATGGCGAAGGTCTGATCTTCCGACGAACGATTTCCATCGACGACCAGTTCCTCTTCACGATCTCACAAACCGTCGAGAACAAGACAGCCGCGGCTGTGACGCTCTATTCCTACGGGCTTGTCACACGCACCAACACGCCCCAGTTGGAGGGCTTTTTTATCCTGCATGAAGGATTGCTCGGCGTTGTCGGCGAAGACGGTCATCAAGAAGTCGATTATGACGACATCCTCGAATTTTAGGTAGTGATTTATAAAAACACACTGATAACAAAAAAAAAATCTCGGAAATCTGTGCAGCATTTAAACACTTTCCGCTTAGGAATTTTTATAATTCTAGGAAAATTTTCAATATTAAGTCGAATATTTGATCAGCCGTAGTTTTGTGGAACAACCTCTTCGTAAAATTCATGGCTAGAGGATCTTTCAATTAGTCGAATTAAAGTGTTGCATTATATCAGTAATCTGTGGTCTGGAGCCCAACCTGATATCTCTGTTGTCGTAACTGTTGATGTGTTTAGATAAATGTATGTCTGTTATATATAAAAATATGTTTTACTGTCTTAAAAATGGAATTCCACTCTACAATTTATACTTTGATAAATCCTATAGGACCCTATATGAATTGAAACTTCAATCGCTGGGCCAAGATTTACAACTATTTAAAAATGGTATAACCGATACAATGTTTGCAAAAAGTCACGATGTCATTGTATTGGACTTTTCTAGTACCCAAGATATAAGCATTGGCTGAACGGGTACTGTACGTTTAAAGTGTTTCTTCGCCAAGCCATTAGCAGAGAGTATAGTATTAATTTTGCCAAATCAATTTGAAACCTGCTGGCAAATTACCCCTTTTGGTAGTGGTCTATCAGAATTGGTACTGTGAACACAAATCTATTTGGCAAAATTTTGGGCAAAATTTTGGCAATATCGAGTTTCATTAAGATCCGATCACCCATTCGTAAGATCCCTCGATTTTCACGTTTTCCAAGAATATTGGTTTCCCCCTCTGACTCCCCCCAATGTCACCAATGTCAAATGAAAAATAAAAAATAACACTTACAGCCATGTAAGGTCTGCAGCCAGCATCCCTTGTTTTAGCGATTGAGTCGACTAGCTGTCCACTAATACCAAAATCGCATAGCTTAATAGCACCTCGACGGTCCAACAGGATATTTGACGGTTTGACATCTCGATGGATGATTTCTAAATGCTCTTTTAAATAACCCATATCCTGTAAAATTTCCTTCTGACAATGTTATCCCTGCTGAAAATTCTTTCTTCCTCTCCGTAATATTTTTGCCGATGATTCAGCCTGAATCATTTCTCCTTTACATGCTTTAATTTAAAAGACTGTTAAATTTCTAATCGTTTCTTCGATCAATCGAGAAATCACCTTTCCAGGTACATTATTCTCAGAAATCTGAACCTGCCAAAAATCTCCCCCGGTAAATTCCCCCAGAACATCTTATAAAACAAATTGAGTTGGAAAAGAGAAAGAAAGACACTAAAAAGAATTTCGTTTTGCAAATCATTTCAAATCCTCTCAGTGTAAAACATTCAATTTTCTCTTTATGCTTTGCTTAATTTGTAAAACTAGCTAAATTTTCCTAAAAAGACTTCTTTAAAAGCACTTATAAGTCCGTATTCTGATTCTTCACATTTTTTTTCTCTACATTCGCGTTTCTCTTCCGCTACATCAAGTTTAGTTCTCCCTTCTACTAAAACTCTCTCAGCCACCTTTTGTAACTTAAAATGCAGCATTTGTTTATGTAAAGATGGCACCACTAAATTATAGTCATTAATTTTTTTATTTAAACGTTTGACGTCTTCATCCAAGAGCTCTTTGAACTTCTCCCACTGTTGATTTTCCTCTTCTGTTAATGGACACACACTCAAGAATTAAAGTTACGTTAATCATAATGAAATATACCAAAATATGATGAAAACATAATAATCTAGTAACAAAATTATGGAAACTAGAAACAATAATTATGGAATTATTTTCACGATACTAATTCTCGAGTGTGTGCTAGCTAACAAGGAAATACTAATATTTGTACGAATTCGACTGGCCCAATGAGCTTCAGCGATCGATAATGTTTAGCTTTATAATTATTAGCTTGACAACCACCAAAGCAGTGTTATAGACAAACCCCATTCTCATTTTTGCAAAAATTGAAACACAAACTTTTCGCGGTTTCTATTGTTGCCACTCCTATGTTGTTGTTGTTATTTTGGAGGGGGAGTAGTTTCTCAGGGGGGAGGGAGATTTTCTACGGCGAGAAAAAAGTTAAAAAATAGTAACTTAAACAAGGAGCAAAATTGAAAGAAAGTTAAACTTCAGAACTAGAATATTTTTGTTTATTTACTTTTTTCTTAAGATTTGGCGGCAGTATGAGTAATATTCCAATGGCAGTAAATTTATGTTTTACGTAATTCTTACATTTCTATCCTTTCCTTTTTAAACCAGATTTCAACAACTGAAAAAAATTCTGCTTAGTTTTTAGATAACAACGTTGATACCAAATATATTCAGATTTAATAAGGTAATTGCAACGTCATTAGAATTCACAAAATTACATGGTATCTTTGATATATACGACTGCAGTTATATTTTGAGAATATATGAAGTTGTCAAGGTCATACTACACTGTTAAATTTACTCTTACACACCACAGAAGGTTTTTGCTGAAGTTTTACTCGTTCTTGTTGCTCAAGTATCATATTTCACATATAAATATATTTTGTTTAACATTTGAAGGTACATTCATCTATAATATCCTGCATTATTGCAAGATCGTGTTTGAAGAACAATGTTTACATTTTAGACTGACAACAACAGCAACAATAATAATATTAACAATAATAACAGTAATCCATTTCAGTTATGCCTAGTTGCGTCCTTATTTTTTATTGACCCTTTGCCCTCGTATAATTGTAATATGTGTATGAGTGCTAATGCTTGGTAAAGAAGACAGTGTAAATAAAGAGCAAAGGGGCTTAGAGTTTTGCTTTTTCTTGTGGCAAGAAATTTTTTTCAAAATTCCATAGTTTTGTATATAGGAGCTTGAAAGCTATACAATATAGTTCACTGGTATGCTCAATCTGATGGAGTGATCAAACAGCTCGTGGTAACGAACTATAGTAAGGAGCGACCCGGCTCAATAGTAACCGAAATTAAAACAAATTGAATTTTGATACCAATAGTTGGTAAAAGGTGCAGTTGTAATTACCCGATAGTGAAAATTGCTGCGCTCATAAATACTTCTATTAAACTCTAGAAAACTTTGGCGAAAAGAGTAGGGGGGTGAGGAAGAGGCGCCCCTCTATACAGAAAATAATTTCTGTACATTTTAAATTTCATTATCGCTCTTATCTTTCATTTGAATTTTTTTTTACATTTAGCAAAAAAGAAACGATATTTTCCATATGTTCTTTATGGCACATTTAATACCAGATGCTACATCAGCTAAGTAGGCCAGTTGAAATGCTATCAAAAAGGTGTTTAGTAATTTAAGGCATTTTTTAAAGGACTTGACCCTGAACAAAACGGCTATCTCAAAATTTTTATCAGACTTTTGGGACTTTTTTTGGTCGCTTAAAAAGGACACTGGAGATTTGAATATTTATTTTAATGAATTCATTCGGACTCTTTTTAAAATATACCACTAAGGACTATGGATGTTGACTTGCACAGCCATCCTTCTTCGGAAAAAATAGTTCTCATACTTCGTAGATATGTCTTTAGGGTTCTCATACGTGTTGGACTTGATTTGATAATTTTCATAAATGCACATATTTTAATCAAAATTTCGCGATATGAATCCGAGGCAGATATTAATCCCCTCCACCAGCCCTATGTTTTGAATTCGCTGTATAAGTATATGTATCACGATGTGTTAGTATATTAGTGTTAGTTCAGAAAACGAAAGCCATTCACAGATCAGTAAAGTCTTCAGTGCTTTCTTGATACCACGGTAGCCTGTTTCAAAAATTTACATTTTAACCGTTGATTAAGAGAAGAATATAATAATGTTATTCAATATTTCGCTGTCACCAACTTCCTTTTTCGTAAGGTGACTCTCTTTGTAGAAGCTCTGTTTAATTTTGACTCTCTTTATCATGATTTTGAATCCTTGAATAAATTTTAGAGTAATTTCCTGTCAATTTCAATTTGTTTGGAATTGCTACGAAGTCACCAGTATGTACTTTCGAAAATAAATTCACTTTTTTTAAATAATCATTTGTTGTGTTCTTATGATCAAACAAATCTTAATTAAAAAGATACCTTACAGATGCAAATTTCCAAGCTTTATACATGGGCTGGGGTGGGGGTTGTCAGAGCATATCCTGACTAAAAGGAATTAAAACCTGGTTAAGGATGTTCAACCATGGTGTATCTGCTGCAATTTTTAACTTCATTCTGTAATGCAAATGAGCCCTTAAACAGTTCTCTATGATGTTCCAGTACCCTTCTGGCACCAGAAAAAAAAGACATCAATGACAGACAGGCCAAAATATGATTTTTTTAGGGCTAAGCTTCTTGGGCTTCGTAATTACTTTACGTTTTGTAACTGTTTTTTTAGTATTAATAAATTAATACTTTACGAATTTTGATTTCTTTACAAATTAATAACTTATCCCTATTGCTGGTAAAGAGGGGCAGGAAAGAATTAAATATACATGACCAGCTCAATTACTAGCCTAAGCTTGTTAGGGGGAAATCGTAATAAATCATTTATAATCCTTTTAGGTTAACACGAGCATTTTTCACCGTATTAGGTTCAATGGCTAGCTTTTTATGTGATATAACCAATTTAATTGACAAGAAAAGTGACAGTAAGACCGCAACAAAATATCAATGTTGTAAATTAGTTTTAAAATTGTTTTCCTAAAATAATTTTTCAAAGAAAGGTAAAGATCCATAATAAAACCGGAGACATACCAGGAATAAAGTCCTGAAATAATTCAAACTTAAAGCAAACATATCAATGGATAAAATTAATCTAAAAAGAACAAAAATTTAGATGAACGATCAAGTCAAACTTAAAGAACAGCAATAAACCCAAATTGGAATAGGTCTACGGTCCTTTAAAACAAGGGTGTTATTTGCACTTTACTGAAAACAGTTAGTATTTTGATCTGTGTTTTTATTTTTATTCGTCATATCAGCAACAATAGAAGCACAAATAATACAGAACGCGTGAGACGCGTGAAATCATGGCCAAGGCCGCGCCAAGACAGGAGACCGCTGGCGCCGATCGCCGCGCCCGCCACGACTAGCGTCGCAAGGGCCGCAATCATCAAGCCCGGCTCGGCCCAATCGAGCCAGAGCCTTTGAGCGATTCCGAACACAAGTCCGGTCAGCAGCGGCACGGCAAGCTGTGTCGCGGCAGCCCGCCTGTCCAGCGGAACGCAACGCCCGACGAACGACCAGTAGCGCGGCAGGTAGGCCACCGCGAAAAGGCTGCGGGCGAAGATCGCCGCCTCGAACCCGAAAGGCATCGCGACGAGCAGTGCGAGAATCGGGGTGATGCTCGTGAACGGCCACACCAAGACGACCGCCGAGTACATCCAGGCGACCTCCCGTGTCGGACGTGGGACCACGCCGGGGCTGGTCGTCACGATGTTCCGCTCGGGAAAGCCGCGAGACAGGTCGGTGTTCGAATCGTTCGGCGCCTATCACAGCGCCTACTACCGGTTCGTCGAGCCGTCGAGCGTCACTCCATGGTCTCTGCAGGCGAGACGTCGGGCTCTGCGTGCAGCGCTCGTCATCCTCGTGAGGCACGGTGTCGGCAGGAACGGGAACGCCGACGCCGCGTACTTCGACCCCGATTCAGCGGGCGTCAAGAAGGCGTGTTTTCAAATATTCTAAGATGATGCATTATTTATTATTGTGTATATGATATGAGAAACGATTTAGCCCAAAAAATTCATTTGCAATTTTGTTTTAATTATTCATGTGCAGTGAGCCAAAATCAAAACATGCATTAATTCAAAAACGTTCAGAAATTAAATAAAATATAATTTTTTCTTAACTGCAAGCAAGTAAGGAGCGGCATTAAAACTTAGAACAAACTAAAATCATTGCTTACATGAAAGGGCCCTCCTCAACGCCTCGTCCTTTACGCTAAAGTTTTTTTTTAAGTAGAGTTGTGAAAAAAAGTCAAACTTTAGGGTAAAGAGTGTTAATGTGGTTTTAGTTTTTAGTATGTATATATATATAACTCAAAAATGAACATTTTCTTCAACGTTTTGATATTACCTGACAAAGATGATATCGAAATGATGAAGAAATGTTCATTTTTGAGTTCTATGATTATTTATACGCATAGCAGAACATAGGCTTTTGACTATCTATCTATCTATCTATCTATCTATCTATCTATCTATCTATCTGTGTATAAATATATAGGTAGATGTATATGTAGAGTTTATTAGTTTGTATATATGTGTATGTATATATACATATTTATATATTATATGTATATATATGTATATATATACATATTTATGTGTGGGTTATGAGGTGGCAGCGGTGACCGGTAAACCCAGCCAGCACAATTTCCTGCGCGAGCTTGGCGCCAGCGAAATTCTCAGTCGTGAAGAAGCGAATGCGGACGCAGAGCGTCCTCTGCTTGGCGAGCGTTGGGGTGGCGTGGTTGATACTGTTGGTGGCACCATGTTGTTCAACGCTGTTAAAAGCCTGCGTTATGGCTGCAGCCTGGCTGCCTGTGGTTTGGTTGGCGGCGCGGAAATTCCTGCCACCGTGTTACCGTTCTTGTTGCGTAACGTCAATCTTCTGGGTGTTGATTCGGTGCAATTGCCGCTGGCGGAGAAAGCCCGAATCATCGACTCGAAACGTGACGAGCAGCCGGCCGAACCTTCGCATGTCGAACAAAGCGGCACGGGTTAGGCGCGCGGTCGTCATGAAGATATTTGGCCTCGCAGGATGGAGCGGCAGCGGCAAGACGACGCTGGTAATGCGGCTGCTGCCGGAATTAATCGGTCGTGGCTATTCGGTTTCCACCGTCAAGCACGCACACCACAATTTCGACATCGACAAGCCGGGCAAAGATTCCTACGAGCACCGGCGTGCGGGCGCGACCGAGGTTATGGTGAGTTCTGCCAATCGTTGGGCGCTGATGCACGAGAATCGCGGCAGCGCGGAGCCGGACCTTGTCCGGTGCCGACCCGTGGACCGGTTCATACAGAGCCTTGCGCCCGCCAGTCGCATCGGTTTCGCCGAGCGAGGCCGACGGAAGCATGCCGAGCGAACCGGTCAGCATTGCCGCTTCGTCCGAAAGCATGTCACCGAACAAATTGTCCGTAACGATGACATCGAATTGGCGCGGATTGCGCACCAGCTGCATGGCGCAGTTGTCGGCCAGCATGTGGCTCAGCTCGACGTCGGAAAACTCCTCGGCGTGCAATTCGGTCATTACCTGACGCCAGAGCAGCCCCGACTCCATGACATTGCATTTTTCGACCGAGCAGACGCGGCCGTTGCGTCTTCTTCACCTTATCTATGTTGATCTCATGCGTTTTTATCTGAAAGATGTGTGTCTTATCTTGTTTGCTGATGATACTGTTTTAACTGTGTTTGCCTCATCTGTGGAGGAGCTGGTGAGAAAAGCGAATCTTGCACTGGAAAGGCTAGAGGTCCACACAGCTAGAGGTACACAGCTAGATGTGCATGGATTCGTAACTTTACGTGGTAAGCCAATTCAGCAAGTTGATCATCTCCGCTATCTTGGTTTTTATCTGGATTACCACCTGTCATGGAGATGCCAAAGTGACACTATTTCATCAAAAATCGCCCGTGGGGTTGGCATACTTCGGCCTTGCCCCGGGCGCAGAATTTTAGGGGCACAATATTTCAAATAAATAATCTTACAGTTATAATAATTTTATAATTTTATTTGTATTAAAATAGAAGGCGCAGTTTGCAACAAGTATAAGCAAATTGAATTCAAAATTTTCACTTTCCCAGAATCTTTTCCTGTATAAATTATTAAGTAAGAGAAGTTAAATCTAAATAAATCAAGAATTTTGTCAATAAATGAAAATCTTATTGATAAATGAAAATCTTGTTGATAAATGAAAATTTTGTTAAAATTTGGTCTGTAAATTTTTTGTGCTAATCAAGATTTTGTCCAGGTGAAAGGGTGCAGTAAAAGCAAAAACTATGACAACCGACCAATATTCGGCTTTACGCCTATGATAATGTAATGACAACTTTGATTCAAATGTCCAATGTATGTGCCAAAAAATCCAAGAATATCAATACTATATTACTTCTATACACTTAAGCAAACATTCTTGACACCGATGTTAGAAGTAGGGAGCTGAACAACTAACGAATATCCAGTTGTATTTGTATCATGAGGCCAATAATAGCTCTGCCAAGACCTGTTCATCAAGAAACTCAACAGAAACTGTCTTCTTAGAATCTATAAAATTAACAGAAACCTCTTTTATCTTCATAGGGTTTACAATTGAATGAGATATTTGGAGGGGCCGTTCTCTTAATTGCAACTATATCTTTGACCAAACTCTTGATCTAGTAGTTTATACATTTTGTAACAACCTATTTTTATGTCCCAATATTTTCAATTTACATTATGAAATTAAATTTCGTTGTAGGTTGAAGGTAGTTGCTTAGAACAGTAAGCAAAAACACCTACGCGGACCAAAGTCACAAAATAAGCAAGAAATAAATTGTATGAATGTTGAGGTAAATATGGTTCATAACTTTGTATATTAAAGCTAGTTTCAGCCCCTTCCAGAATGAACGTTTTTGTAAATCATCAAATCTAAACTTTTGTCTTTTATTTAAAAACTACTGGACGCAAAAAAAATACTCCAAACGGTTCTTAAAAGATCTCGCATAAAAAAGGATTTACCTTTAATTGCTGTTTTATTTCGTGGTGCTCTGTTATATTCCGTGGTAAAAATTTTCACCAAGTTGCTATTGAATACCGTTTTGTCGACTGCTGAACATCCTGGAAAAATTCAGAAATTTTTAGCAATTAAAAGGTAAAAGAAATTACTGTTCTACGGTCAATATCAATATCTTTATTACCTTTACTTGCTAACTATTCTAGGCTCATACTTCAAGTAACGTAAACGGAGGAGATGTTTGTGCTGAAGTCATCAAGCTAAATCTCCAACTATGGATTCTTATGGAGAAAAAACTGAAAAGTTATAAAAAAAATTTTATGAAAAAGACTATGTAGATAAAAAACCAACAGAAATTAATTTTTAAAAACTTTCCACAAAACAAGTTCTTTAAGGAAAAGAAATGACCTGTATTTAGCCAAAAATGAGCAGAAATTAAGTCAAATAATCTTGCAAACGTAAAACTATCACAAACTGCTATCAATAAATGAATGAAACCCAAAACGAACAGAAATTACAATAGATAGCCAAGTCAAAATCTAAACCAAGCATTAAAACTTTACAAGTTTTTTTATTCAGTAAAAACTGAAAAAGGGGTGGTGATGGGGCAAGTATGCCGCGCAGAGCAGTGTTTTTGGATCGCGACGGCGTGCTGACAGTCCCGAATTTTCGAGACGGGCGGTCCTTTGCACCGCGGAGAATCGAAGAGTTTGCCATTTACGAAGACGCTTTGGAGGCGACCACCAACCTGTCGAAGGCGGGATATTTGCTTGTTGTGGTCACCAATCAGCCAGATATTGGCAACGGATTGATGTCCCAGCAGACACTTGAAGATATGCATCGCATTCTTGCCGATCGACTGCCGCTTGACCGAATAGAAGTTTGTGCGCATACGCAGCGTTGCGGTTGCGATTGTCGAAAACCAGCTTGTTGTGATAAGATTTATTCATCACTAGACGAGATCCTAGACGAAATAGCGCCATTAGCTGATAGTGGTAAAATTGAAACGAGAGAAAAAAACAGGTATGAGCTCCTTAAACAGCAACATAAACAGCCTACCAAAGAACCTGATAAGAACCAGCGGTTTGGTAAGTTCCAAACAAAGAACCTACCAAAAAACCTGGTAAGAACCTACAGTTTAGTAAGTTCCAATCAAAGAGCCTGCCAAAGAACCTAGGGTTTTGTAAGTTCCTACCAAAGAACCTGGTAAGAACCAACAGTTTGCTGAGTTCTTAAAAGTATTTATAAAGGAGTAAGGCTGGAGTGCTTCAATTTAAATTTGTGTGGAAATTAAACATCATCTGTGAAAAATCTGCTCAGTGTATTTTAACTATTGATGTCTATTCTGTAACACATTGTATCAGATTTGTAATCAACAAGCTTAGAAATCCTTAAACAGCAACTTTGGGGAAAATTGATCATTACTTCTGAAATATATAGTTTTGATTTATAACTGTCATTCATGCCTCCATCTTTATTATTGTAACTCAAATATAATTATCTAAATATAACTTGAATAATGATAAATTGAAAGAATTACTGGGGGCTACCCCATTATTGCCCCTGCTTTTAGAACAGATCTTTTTATTGTGACTGAGTATTAAAAATTAATAAAAAACACTTTTGCATAGAATAAACTGAATTAATTGTTCACACACCAATGGATTCTGCTGAGCGTAAATCCAACTGGCGTTCTTCTTTTATCCAACTGCATTTATTACAGCCGGTTGAGGTTGTCCCAATTCATATCATGAACCCTCAGGGACTAGGTCCCTGTTTGGTCAGCACCTCCTATTCAGAGATGTACTCTATATATTTGTGCAACAATCCCCAGTCCACCACCTGGCGACGTGATGAATGGCCTTGAGAAGGCCCCTTCCGAAAATTTTATTCAGTAGGAATTTAATACCTTCTCCTATTAGCACAACAAACATGCAAAAAACAAATTGTACCGACTAAAACTGTAAATCTATGAAAAAACAAAAAATGAATAACTCGACTTCAATTTAAAAAATTTAACATCTTGTCATATAATTTGACCATCTTGAATTATATCACATGAATCAAAAAATTAAAATGTTTGAATTTCACCAACAAAACTTATAATTAGTCAAATAACAAATAAACTAGATTTTTCTCCTTATAAATAAGCAGTCTGAATGCATTGACTACCGCCATACCACTTTGGGAGAATGAATGTCCAAAATAATCAAATTATGAGAACTGAAGATGAAAATGTCTAAGTTTCCAGTGTTACTGCTATGGCCCTCGGAAATATTGCCTGATGTCACCTCCCTCTGCTCACTAGGGCCGTCAGAACTCGTGAATAGTTTCCTTCTGATTGCTTCACTCACTATGGTTGGCTGCTTTTTCCGTCAAACAACACCGATGTATACCATCACAAAGAGCAGAATCAAGCCTTCAGGCTTCGCATGCTTGTAATCAAGGCGTCCTATTTTCGTGTTCTATTTTGTTTTCTATTTTTAATTAGGTTTCTTATACTTCATTTTTATTCTCATTGCTATAAAGTTATCCTGAAAGTTCACGTTTTTGACAAGAATAGTCCTGCCGTAAATTCAACGGATAACCATCAGGACCTTGGAGAGGTGCACCTTCTCTATGGACCGACTTCTTTCTCTTTCCTTGAGTTACATGCTCTCCCTACGTGCTCCTTAATGTTGCTATTCTGTCGACATGCTCACCATTTTAAATTTCTGCTATTGATTACCCCTTCGAAGGCACAAGTGTAAAGATTAATGGACATGAGGATATGGATGCAGTCGCTACGATTTCTGGCATAATGCCAAACTTTCAGAGCACCGGCTCATCGTTCTTACAAGTGGTTCAGTGTATCTTCGGCACCTGCCTGCTGCCCATCATTGAGAAGAATCGGAATCTGGTGATCGATGGTGTACGCCCGGGAGTTGGAAAAAATTCCAGTATTAATAAACGTCCAGCCCCCATTTTATTAAGGGCCACAGAGAACATCTTGACGAATTTACCCTTAAGTACCTGCTGTAAATTTAGACTCCTTTTATGTCATGATTTTACGATAATATGAGTTTCCTAACAGCACGTTTTACAGAGGCTACAGCATTCACAAATATTTAGATATTAACAAACGTTTCAAAGTTTTGGCGGGAAATAGGAAGTTCCTAGAAGTAACAATCGTCCCCCCGTCAACAGTGTGAACAAAATAGCAAATTGTTTCGTTTCGTTCACTATCGTTCCGTTTCAGATCCTCTGGAGAACAGCATCCTCCGTAGCGAGAAGTCATAACGTCAAGAATGCTCCTATGCTCAAGTTTAACTTTTCCCAACTCTCCCTGGAAGATAAAATATTTGCAAAAATATTTAAATCGTCAAATCGGATATTACTTGGGTGGTTTTTGCTTTCCCTAGACCCAATTACTTATTTAAACCCGATTTTTAAGAAAATGATTTCTGATTGTTGTCAAATGAAAAAAAGAGAGAAAAGATATAAGCATAAGGCACATTCAAAGCCTCGGAAATCTTTACATCACTTAACAATCATCAAATAAACCCGTAAAAATGTTTCTTTTAACATCATCGAAGCAGACAAAGTACAAAAAAATATTTACATAGAGCTAAAAATGTTATAAATAAATATTTTTTTGAATGGCTATTCAAAATCCGTTAAGTTAAAAGATTTAAATTTTATAAGAGTGAGAAAACTACATTTCGACTTCTATAAACGGTCATATATCCCAATAAATATGGGATTCTAAAAATTTGAAACAAAAAATTTGAAATCAACCTTTCAATTTTCTAGATATTCTTGAGAATGAGGAAAGGGGATGCATCAAATTTTGAAAAGTGCTTGTAACTGTCTCGAGAACCAAATAAAATACAAGGAATCAAATTGAGCCAATCGATAGGACCTTCTCTCTTAGTCCTCTTAGTTTCAAAGTCTCTTAGTTTCACAAAAAGCCATCCGATTATTTTTAGTAGCTTCGCCTTAGTCTGAGTAAAAAAAAAAAAAAAAATCAAAGCAATTCATAGAAAAAGGTTGCCCGGTGATTTGGAAAATTAGAAATAAGCCAAGGAAAAAGATTCGAAGAAAATGTTAGAAAATCTTTTCGGTAAGTCTAATTCAACCAAAATAGTCGTTTTCCTTTTAAAGGGGATCAAAAAAGAATCAGAAAACTGCACAGAAACTAATTTTATAAGTCATTAAAATCTAATTAAAAACTAACATTTTGAAAGTAATAAGCCGAGAATGCGCAGGGTGTCGTTGTTTATGGGTTTGCAAACGCCCTCTCATAAAATTGCTTTTCGAACCACCGTTAGCACCAATCATTTCGTACATTATCGCGTGCATTAAGTTGATAGTTTCTATAGACCGCATACAAACTTTAGAAACTAGTTTCAAATCATGAAAAATATCCCTGTCATTTATACATAGTCAATGTTTAATTTTTTTCTTTCAAAGATGCTTATTCGTATCTTCGCGGACAAAATGCTGTGGATGAGTAATTAACAAAGGACGTCATAACCGATTAAATGTCACATAACCGTTTAACCTTCCAAATACCTTAGATTTTAATAGAACTTTAAAACTTCTTTTAAAGAATCTTTTAAATTGGCTATTGGGATTATTTGGCACACTCTCTCTTGAGATTGTACTTATCGCATTACCACCAGAGGCTTATTTTTGGGCCTGTTAACTGGTTTGATAAAAATGGATATTTTAGATTTTTTTTTCTGATTCCTTCCGGGGCAGTGGGGACGCCCGGAGGTCAATTGGATTTTGAAGGTGCTTCACGTTGGCCTTCTATCGGTTTTTACCTTTAAAATGTGCAGTAAAAGTGAATATTTGCGATTGAATGAATGAACCCTTCTTGAGGTTACTGAGATCACCCATCCTACACGATGACACCGTTTGGTTACTTAAGGACGGCATGAGAAGCCTTGATTTCCGTTCAAATGATCCGTCTCCTGACTTTCTAGGATTATTGGTTCGACACGATTACCCCTGGGGAAAATCTGGAACACAAAATAAAGAAACAGGTATCCGTGATCTTTCATCTGCCAAAAAATTCGGAATTTAACATTTTTTTAGATATGCCACTAGAGTAAGGTTCTCCGTTTTTTTCCCCTAAATTCCCGGGGCCACGTATGATTACAATATCTGATTTGCTGCTAGCATTTTATCGAATATTTTAGATGACTATTGAATCATCTTTTGAAAGAGTCAATAGAGAAACTTAGATTTTGTATTAAAAAAAAATTGAAGATTTATTCGCGAGAGGTAAAAAACGAAATACATCAATAATTTATATTTCTCAGAGCTATTTTGATTCATCTAAAATTGTACGATTAAACTATAGCTATTTTGCACTTTTCAAGTGTTGCAATCCAAATGAAATTGATAGAATTCGACAGAACCATATATCTGACTTAAAAAAAAAAATCTATCAACTACTTTAACGAGGCAGCCAAGAATCATGGATTTGCACTAATTGATTTGAAAACAAACGATGGATCCCTAAATTACAGAATGACCTTGAATATTCACTTAATAAATTTGAGTATACTGAATCTTTTTGAGTTTTAATGCTGCTCCTTATTTTCACCTGAAAATAACTTGTTTTTTCAAATTTAATATGTGTAATAGTATATAAAAATGTATTCAATTGAGGCTACCTTTTCAAGTATTAATGAAAAAATAATCAAAAGGTGTTGGAAAATATTAGTATAACTATTGCTCTTATTACCAATGGCATCTGTATTGAAATGTAGCTCTTGCACTTGCATGGTTTTCTTTAACTTTGCATTTTTGGTACTTTTAATTCTGTGTTATTGCTAAGTTCCACGTTTGTTATGGGCGCTGGCAGGGGGGCGGGGGGGCCATGGTCCTCCTGGAAATTTGGATCTGCGTTCTATCCTGTGCTTTTAGTCTATTATGCCCGCCCCTGATTTTTTTACGTAGTTATTTTGAATACCTAAGAATCTTATGTATGTTTGCAGCATGTATTCAAAACAACTACTCAAAGGTACGCTCAAAACGATCGTTCTTACGCTACTAGCGGAAAACGAACGTATGTACGGTTATGAAATAACTCAAAAAGTTAAAGAGCGTACCGCCGGAAAAATTATTCTCACCGAAGGCGCCCTCTATCCCGCTTTACACAAACTGGAATCGGAAGGCCTGGTAACAGCCGAAAAAGAACACGTCGGCCGCCGGCTGCGTAAATACTACCGGGGAATTTCCCATGGAGGGGGAGCCGGATTTCCCAGTATTAACAAAAACGACCATAAAAAAAATTCAACTGAAAGTAAAGAGCAACATTAAAACTTAAAACGAACAGAAATTCGTCCCCCTCGTGAATACCTCGCTCTTTACGCTAAAGTTTAGCTACAGTTTTTTTCGTATTTTCAAAGCAGCTCTTTATTGTAATTAAACGGCCTTTGTGATTCAGGAGTCATTCTTAAAGGATTGGGACAAAATCCGAACTTGAGCGTAAAGAGCGAGGTATTGGAGAGGTTCGATCCCCCTCATATGCTTAATAATTTCTGTTCGTTATAAGTTTTGGAGCTTGTACTAATTGCACTTTTAAAAATGACAAATTTTCAATTGAAGTATGAGTTATTAGTTGTTTTGGTAAAATTCTAGTTAATTGACTTCTTGCAATCTTGGAAAGGGGTTAGGTTAGGAAAATGAAACTTTCAGGGATGGGTCTACAGGCTAAAGTATGTCCCAGGAAGGCTTTTTAAAGTACCCACCTCTGCTCCTTCTCCCTCTAGAGGGCCCTGAAAATTGCCTACGTGACAGGTCAATACCTGTTGAAAATTTGACAAAGCAACATTTTACCTTAATTTTAAGATACTAGCTGCTTTTTCTCTGCCTTTAGTTCTGCAAATACGTAAAGTTCAAAGCCTACTCCGTCATTGGTGCTTCACTGATAACGACAGTTATCACATATCACAACGACAGTTATATACAGCATTTAAAATTAAAACAAAAATTACAGCAAAACAAACCTTAAACTTATTATCATTCATTCATGAACTGATATCATTACATATCATACACATTCTGATTTTATTTGTAGTCTCTAAGACAGTTCAAGAAACATATAATCAAACAGTTCGTTTGATCACAGTTCGTATTTTTTGCCAGAAGACAGATCGTGGGTGCGTGTTAATTTTTTTGTTGTTTTTTGTTGTTGTTTTTTTCTTTTTACCAGGGGTCATTGACAATATATATTTTTGGATGGCTGGAAATTTCTTTAATTTTTAAAAACATTTTCTTTTGAAATTTAATTTTTTAGCATTAGTAGTAATAATTGTAATGGTATCCAGAGTATTAGCATTGATTGTATTTCAAACATCATTTCTACATTCAGTCTCATGTTTCACCAATTTCATTGCTGTTTTTGATCATTAATGATTCAGTCAATCAGTGATTCAATTTAATGAATTATTTGGGCTTCTGAATAAAACCTACTGTTGTTTGTGTGATCATGCCAAATTTTTTAAGCTACAAAACCTCTTTTTTGTCTCAGAAGTCACACAAAATGACTATTTTTATTCTACATTTGTTTATAAGATTATTTCATTTTTTTATTTTGTTATGTTCTAACTGCTTTTTCTGTGATTTCATGATTTTATAACATTTTTTCATTAATAAAATTTGTATGTACAATAAAAAGCCTTCGTTCTTCAGATTTCTCGTTTCAGGACAAAGCTATAATACGTGATGATTTACATAATGAAAAATCTAAGCCTAATGCTATGTAACATCTGCTATGTAACTTAACCTGTCTAGGTCACGTTAGAACATTAATAGAATGTAGCAAGCAGCTGCATTTAATGTAACAAATCAATGGTTTTGCTCGATCGTTACACGGCTCGGAATATTCCATAGTCTTGTACCTTTTAGCATAACCTCAACCTAGATTGGTTTGTAAAGAGCTGACAGTGGCACAAATGCATGGTGAGAGAGTAAATCCAGAATGAAACAAATGTACTTTATTTGGGAACTATTATTGTCAGACAATTTTCCATCTGTTTGGATTTGACCGTCTTAATGGGGCATCGGTTATATATACTGATGACAACTTAAAGGCATCTGACTTCATGCCACTCCCTATATCTGCAACAAAATCAATGATAGCAATCTAAAGACAATGGACAGGTCCCCTTTAAAGTGAACCAAACTGACTCAGAACAAATCCTATTTGAAGCGTGACGAGTGTGACCTTACCAAGGCTTATAAACCCAGAAGGCATTTTATCCAGTAAAACCTTTAGGATGTCCTCAGCAACATTTTAGAGTCCACTCTCACTACTCGTAATTTGGGTGTCAGAACAGGCTATGCCAACTTGTGGATCCAGCTGTGTATGCTATGTATCAGTATATACAATTCAGTAGATTGCATATGCTATTATTCTCTTCTCATCCATTTGCGGAACAATTCCCTTGATCAATCGACGTCGATATTTTGTCCAATATATTGATATATCAATACTAACTTATAAACCTAGGTTTGCTTCTCAGTCAATTGGACTATATGTCTGGGTTACAGGAGAGGCAGTGTAGCAGAAAAGGGCATAAAACGAAGGCTAGTTGCCTTCCAATCACCTTTGGTCGTAAAGTAGGGTACCAGACTTTTCAATCTCTAATCGAATAACGTCCTTTCCAAGTTTCCCATCAATGGACGAAAAAATGACAAGAAAAAGTTTTATGAACCTTTGTCGGACCCCATTTTGAGTAGAACCAATATACAACGTTTTTACGAACAACCGTCCCGTACAAAGTGGCAGGGGAAAAAAGACAATCAACTGAGGGCAAATAATTCTTTACTTAGGTAGCTGTCTTTGATAGATTACGCCTCATAGCCACCTGCAAGTGGAAGGATCGGGATGGAACTTAGTGGGAAAAATAGGCACAAGTGCTAGATACGTGATTGACATAGCCCTAACGGATCCGGTCACTTTGGAGGAGTTGGGGGAGGGATTCTGAACAAATTATAAAAATGAGGTATTTTTAACTTATGAAGGAGTGATCGGATCTTAGTGAAATTTGAAGTTTGGAAGATATCGTGTCTCAGAGCTCTTATTTTAAATCTCGACTGGATCCGGTGACATTGGGGGGAATTGAGGGGGGAACCTAAGATCTTGGAAAACGCTTAGAGTCGAGGGATCGGGATGAAACTTGGTGTGAAAAATAGGCACAAGTTCTCTGGCCCCGGGCGGTGGAACTCAGGATCCTAGAGTTGGTCAGATCTGACCATTCTCCTGTAAGTATTAAGCTGACAGCGTGTACTCGACGGTCTAAAAGGGTAAAGGAAATGTTTAGGTGTGAAGAAAGGATCCGTAAACCAGTTTGCATAGCAAAGCAGAAGGACGAATTGGTTAAAATAGAACTAGAAAGTGAAGAATTTCAGAAGAATTGCCAATCGATTTTGAATTTTTTCAGAACCAGCTGAATTGGATCAGGCTGTTTCCGTACTTACAGATAGAATTTATGAGAAAATCAAGCCTTCGTCTCAGGATAAGAAACATCTGACGTAAACGCTATATACTAGCAGTAATATAAAACGGTAAGAGAGAATTAAATGAAAAGAAACGTTAGACGGGGTCTATTATTGAGGTAGATGGACAATATCGCAACATTAGCATCTTGAAAACGATAAGGAGAACGAGAACGAAAATAGGAAAAGATCACTGGCCGTCCATGACTCACTTAAAGGAGATTGCATTGCAAATAGTAGCGCAGATGTAAATTCTCAAAATATCTAAGTTAGCTTTGTTCCTCCAAAAAATTATGAGCATCACATAAAATAAACTGTTCACTGACGGTATGATGTCCGACTCCTTTCAGCTTAAGTATTGATTAAAACGCACATGAGCAGAAGTCAGTTAAAATGCAACACATATTGTGAGAACTCTAGGGGGTGCATTGCACCCACTGCACTGTAGTACCGGCCGCCACTGTGTGAAGGTCCTTTACTGTAAGATCAACCAAGAAGCATTTGCAATAAATCATGAGCAAGTGTTGTGATTGAGAAAGCCTGGATGACGATTTGCTTCCTAACTCGCAACGCTGAAAAAGACGTTAGTTTGGGTCTACAACTCAAACCAGTGTAGTCACTGTTCTTGTATGAAACTTATTTTCTTGGAATTCTCTTTGCAAGTTAAAAAATTGTGTTTCACATGTCACCAGTAAAAATGTGGTTAGTGATGAAGCATTTGGCATTAACCCTCAAATCATTATCAACAAAAATAATAAGCAAAAAATTGGCTTAAGGCACTTAAGTATTAATATGCCTATAGGCTATAATATTTACATCAGCGATAATTCTTCTTTTATTAAAGAAGTATGGATTCTGGATAAAACTCCAGTTGATGAATCAACCCAAGATGATTAAGGGGAACATCGTGAATAAATTTAAATCCACCCTAGGTTTTACATTAATTGAATTAATGATTGTTGCTGCCATTATTGCCATATTGGCCGCAGTTGCTTACCCATCTTATTCTCAATATACAATGCGAGCCAGGTCCGAAAGTGGTGACGTTAGAAAGTTGGCCTAAGGCAAAAAAAAATATACTTTTGAATTAAGACGCATAGATTTTTTTCAACGGCAATCGATAGCTCTTGATGAGCTGATCAAAGTACATGAAACCCATTTTTTGGTACAAAAATTTCTCCATGAGGTATACCAGTTTGAAAGATTCAAGGGGTTGACAGCTTCAGTAGTAAGGTACACACTGAAATGAAATCTAGGCCGATACAAATTGTGAGATATATAGATGACTTGTAAGCAACAGTCGGCTGCTAGGTAAAAATCACCTTCGGCAATGAGGGATTAGCAACTTTTATTAGTTGGTCCAAAGTCAACGGATCAAAATTTTGAGATAGCCATTTTGTTCCACATAGTCGAAAACCATAATAACTACGTATTTGGGGGATGAATTACTCCCCCGAAGTCCCTGGGGGAGGGGGTGCAAGTTACAAACTTTGACCAGTGTTTACATACATTAATGGTTATTGGGAAGTGTGCAGACGTTTTCAAGGGGATTTTTTTTGGGTTTTGGGGTGGGGTTGAGGGGAGAGGGATATCTGGGAAAATCTTTCCTTGGACGAATATGTCATGGGGGACGAGAAATTCAGTGAAAAGGGCGCGGGATTTTCTAGCATTACTATAAAAAAAAAATAATGGACTTTTTTCCAAACTTCACTAATGACATCAAGAAAAAAAACAAATTTAATCGTTTTCCAACTTGATGTTATTAATGGTTTGGTCTTTGCTCTTCTGAACGTTTCTCATAAATCTCTGGGAGGACATGTGTATGAGCTTTCCATTTTGAAGTTGCACATTTTTTTGTTCAATTAGGATGTTTATTATCCAGGTTCTTTTGCCAAATATTGCCTTTGTCAAAAACTCTCGCCGTCCATTGTTGTTAGATTTTCAAGACTTTTTTCCAAACTTCACTAATGACATCAAGAAAAAAAACAAATTTAATCGTTTTCCAACTTGATGTTATTAATGATGAGAAGCCCAAATTCTTATAGGACAGTATTTCTTTTCTATCGAGATAAGCCGAAAAATGATACTACATATCTGGCAAACAACTTCACGGGGTAACCAAACCCGTTTAATGCCTTCTTTTCTTCAGGATGGCAAAAGTGGTCCGCAATTATCACGGCCATTCCTAAAATGCAGCCCCTGGTGTCATTATTTTGGACCTGTGAGCTTGCGCACTGTCAATGCTTATAAGTTGCAAGGCGCCCATTAAAAATTACACCATCTGTATAAAATTTGAACCAACGGTAACGTAGAATAGTGTTAAATTGGATGAAAATGATCGCATGGTCTAATTGGACAATAGCAGTGTCTGTTGGTCAATAGCAAAGATTCTTATATCTATAGAAAGCTCTTCTTCTCTAGTTTAATACTCTCCAAGGGTTTTATTATCCAACAACATTTGATCCCACAGGAAGGTGTAGACTTTAGTAGCATCAAAGGCCACACATTCTGGCAAAACTATCTATCTGTGATTCCAGATTCCCCCATCATATCCCTATCTCTATATCTATACATCATGTCTAAACAAACTACTTTGTCGATGAAGCCAAGGAAAAGCATGTTCTATCCAAGGGTCACATCAAGAAGAAGAGTGAGGAAGAGTCTAAGAACAAGCAAATGCAGTCCGAAACTTTACCTAAAAAGAAGCTGGGAAAAGGCAATACAAGAGGTTAAAATCTAAACCTGCCGATAGTACTACTGCTAACAACTCGCTGCAGCACCAAGCCGCCTGAGGTCAAAACAGCTACACACCCTCCTGCTCCATCCCAAAATATCACTTGCATCACTAAAATATTATTTTTGCTTTATTGAAGAAATATTAGAGGGCGATAGTGCAGCCAAGTGGATAATCTCAATACTCATGTAATCAGTTCACTTCATCACATTCGATTCTCTCACAATCTCTCATATTCATTAGAACATATGTGAAATCTTAATTTTTCAAAAAATCAGAGTCGACAATGAATGGCACACTTGGATAGACTATGAAAAGTTTCAAGAACTTATACGAGTATATTACAAGACCAATGGAGAGAAAACATTTACATCTATGGTAAGTTTGTTGTAAAAAATATATTCTTTCTAAAGGCTTTTTATGCACCCCTCCATTTATCTTTAATGACTTTGTGGACGATAGTTTCAGAGTTGGGTTCGCTTACATCACGTTTATTTGACCCTGAAATAATAAATCACACCTTCTGCAGCTCGTCTGCATCGGTAGAACTTAGTGCATGTTTTTTGCACCCTTTATATAAATAAGCTTCTTTGAAGCTTTTAATTTGTGCATCGTACAATTCCATCCTCGCTGGCAATTAGCCCCAGAAAGTTTCAAATTCCTGCAGAAATACTTCGTTAATTTTGCTTTGCCAAAATTTTAACAGATACGCACATAAATATGAAATAAAGATAAGGATATTGTTAAGTCCATGGTAACGAACTGTATTTAAACAGTGAATCCTCCTAACAGTAGCCAAAACCCTAATAGGGGACAAAATTGTCTGATTTTAAATAAGGGAAAAATAAGAAGGGGATTGGCATTTGCGACAACTATTCTATAAAATTACTAAAATTCACTAACAAAAAGGCGTTTTTTTTAAGGATTGTCATGGTCGCGCGTCCGCGCCTCGATGGCCGCTTCGACCTCGTCGGATAGTTTGTACCCATCCGGACCGAACAGCTTGATGCCGTTATCGTCAAACGGGTTGTGCGATGCCGATATCACCACCCCTAGATCCGCGCGAAGGCTGCGCGTCAGAACGGCCACAGCGGGCGTCGGCATCGGGCCGACCAACACCACATCCATACCCATTGAGATGAAGCCGGATGTCAGGGCAGGCTCGATCAAATAGCCGGAAAGTCGGGTATCCTTGCCGATCACGACTGAATGGCGGTGGCTGCCGTTCAAAAAAAAGTCTGCGGCTGCCCGGGCGACGGATAGCACCTTTTCAGGTAAAGAAGGACTCGGATCAATAGTAACCAAAATTCTAAAAAATTGAATTTTTATATCAATAGATACATCAAAAGAATCAGCTTATTATGCTGGTTCCAAATATATAAGATTCATCAAGTTTTAAGTTACCCATCAAAAATTAAAAGCCTGAAAAAGTTTCCCTGATTTTCGAAAAGGGGGAGAAACACCCCACTAAAAGTCAATGAATCTCAATGAAAATTACCCTATCAGATTCAGCGAATTTGATTACCCTACAGTGAAGTTTCAAGCTCTTATATAGAATTAAATAAAAAAACAGGTTTTTTTAACTGAAAGTAAGGAGTGACATTACTTACTCCAAATGTTAAAAAACCATCCTACGCTGTCGTTGTAAGGAACCCACCCCCGGAGCTCAGGGGCCCTTTCATTCGCATGAAGAAGCTCGAAACGCTGGATTGTAATGACGGGATCGTGACTCTGAAATCCAGGCCACAGAGCAGGAGCTGGGTTTTGGTGGTTCGTGATAAGTGCTCAGCCAACATGCTGGCTGCAGCTGTTACTAGCTCCGTTCCAAACGTTGAAACCAAAGTAATTTATAAAAAGCCTCTAGCAGTTGTCCGTGAAATACCCCATAACTATTCAAGAGCTGATTTAGAGGCCTCAGTGGAGGGACTTGTTAGTGCAAGCTAACAAATTTCTTTTGTAAAATTTTTTTCGCATTAAAGCTAATTAATATACAATAACTTGCACATTTCTAATGGCAAAGTCAAAGACCAACCATTTATAAGTTGAATAAACACAAGCCAATTCAAAGACGTGTCTTGAGCCTAGGAGTCTTGCTGCAAGGAGCGTGGATGTGAAATAGCCTTTATTTTTTTATTCATACGCCACATCAGTTTAATTTCCTCGTCGCCATTTCTTCGTTGCAGCCCAACCAGAAAAAACTCAATCTTATCCTCTCAATTAATGTGTCAAATGGCTGTTTCTTCGTTTTGGCCTTGCCAAACAACCTCTGACTGTCTGCTCAGAGCTCTTCAAAAGTTATATGAAACAGCTGTATAAGAAGAAACAACCTTTAAAGAAAACTCATAGGTGGCTTTGAGTAGACTTGATCATGCGCTGAGGAGCAACTATTGAAATTAATAGTGTTTGTTTATGTATTTCAATACGAAAACCATTGATTTTTTCGTCTGCATGCACATTCGAAATGAAAAATAATCAGTGGAAGAACCTTTATTATAAATTTGCTCATCCATGAGCTTCTTGGTCCTTAAAAGAAACAGAGGTAATGAAGTTCAAATTCCGTCATATTTTGCCGTACTGAGTGAAATTTTTTGTTTCACTAGAAGCGGTCGCATGTGAAGAACAACAAACATTTAGTTTAAAGGTGATTGTTATTATCTAAAAAACTCATTTTGCTGCCATGTTTGGATTTTCTCTGGCGAAAAGATCAAGTAATTGGGATGAGTTATAAAGATTGTCCTTGTAAAACCGTAAAAGTGGAGAAAATCTGATCAACTGAATTCTTGTTAGTATTCGTAAAAGCTTCAACAGGAGAAAAGAAGTCAGGGATTGGATGAAAGAATCAAAGCAAACATGGGCACCAATTCACGAAAATGTAGGGACCCAAGGATTTTTAAATTTTTTTTAGCGAAGATAAGAAAAATATTTTCAAACAATTAAATGTCAAATCCCTTATTAAAATAATTTGAATATAGAAAAAATTGGCGCAAAAATTTTGATGGCGTAAGAAGGCTCTTTTAAAACAAGTTTGTGTCGAATGAAGAGCCATTGTAAAAGGTCTGGTCAATGAATATGTGAATCCACGTCATAAAAACTGTATCTTATGAAATGTGGGGCACATCTTTCTTATCTTCTTCAATTTGTGCCAATACACTGATCTCATCTTTGTGCCCATTGCTTAAATCATTCCGAAAGTATTCAGAGGTTAGTCTTTTCAGGGGCCTTGTCGCTTTCGTCTTTATATCGCTCCAGTGCCGTCTCCGAGGAATATAAAGAAAGAGGGGAAAGCATTAAAATATGAATTAAGGAGGTGTGAAGTGGAGGCCATGGATACAATTGCTGACGATCTGGAAGATGCAGCTAGACAGCACACTAGTAAAATATTTTACTGGCATGTTAATAAATTGAGAGGGAGTAGTCAATCTGGACTTGTCCCAGTTAAAGATAAGAACGGGGCTACAATTAGTGATAAGGAAACAGTTAAAGAGAGAGGGGCGGAACATTTTTAGAATGTGCTAAACTGAGATGCAGTTACAGGAATAGATATAGAGGAAAATGAAAAAGTTTGTGATACTTTGGATGTGAAGGAAAATTATTGTAGGAGAAAAATAAGTTTTCACGGGAGAACAATTGATACAGAAACGGTTTCTTCGCCCTCGGAACAAGAAAAGGACGCTTAGCAACATATCATACATCTAAACCTCTTGCTCGATGCTGCATTGTTTTTTTTTTACTTTTTTTTGTTTATTATCTAAAAAAACTGAGAAAAATTAAAAATAGTAGACTATGGGTTTCACACATCCTTTACGGTAAACTTTTGACACTGAATTCATTTCTGGTGTTCATTTCATTGCCTGACCAAAAGAAAAATACTTATTAGCAAAAACATATTTTTTAAAGAAAATAAACTGTGAAAATGTTTTCAGTTAAGTTTTGTTTTTCAGGTCAACTAGAGGAGGTTTGCAACTAAATTGAACAGTAATATTTGTGTCAAGATTTTCAAAAGGGTCTGTGTAGTTAAAAATTGTCGAAAAAGTTTCTCCAGTCTACAATTAGCAAGTCAAATTATGAATTCTTAAAGAAAAAAAACAAAACGATTTAAGCTATTATTTTCTTTTTCTCTGAAAAGGTCTACTTCAATATAAAATCTGCCAACCGTAAAACTAGCACAAATCAGCATGAATAAATAAATAAAACTTAAAACGAACAGAAATTACAATAACAAACCGAGTCAAACTCAAAACGAGCAGAAATTAATCCTGGTCATTTTCTCCCTCAGACAATTAGTACATTCGAAATAAAAACTAAGAATAAATCTTCTTTTGGAAATATTTTTCTGCTGAATTTGGACACATGTACCCTCCTCCCCACTATTATAACGATTTTATATACTGTAGAAACCATTCTAAAGATTGTGATCAAGGACTAAATTTAAAGAACGCATAACACTTTTTCGAGTTTCCTCACTGTTTGGTGTACGGACTTAATCAAATCGGGATCTTAACAGGTCAACTCTGTAACATTCATCCGTATTGTTATATTCATCATATTGATGACATTCAACATATTGTTAAAGTTTACCATACACTGCTAGTAACTTCATCTGCAAGTGCTTTCGGGGGGAGCACCGGGGGAGATACCTCGCAAAGCCGTCGGGAAGAGATGGAACTTGCTGCGTTGGCCGATGAGCGCGGAC
The DNA here is from genome assembly GCA_010016025.2 of Alatinidae sp. Z8VKAUB7J3. Lineage (NCBI taxonomy): Eukaryota > Metazoa > Cnidaria > Cubozoa > Carybdeida > Alatinidae > Alatinidae sp. Z8VKAUB7J3. The sequence goes on from JAAAKM020721499.1 coordinate 33,717,820, forward strand.
GACTGCAGTCTCAGTTTCGACAACGGCGACTTCGGCGGAAGACATCATCGTCATCGGATGATGCCCTTGCAGAATCGGGAGAAGGAACTAGTGGGTCACGTCCAATCGCGTCAGGGGTGGACCCAAAGAATAAGGAAGCTTCACCAGAGAAGAACAAGACGAATGAGAATGTTGAAGGTGGAGCTTCGGGCGAGTTGGCGGCGAGTACGAATTCTGATGTTGGAATCAACAAAAGTTTAATTAAGAAACTGCAACGTGTTCAGAACTCTGCAGCCCGACTAGTGGCTCTAACTAGGAGGTATGAGCATATAACTCCCGTTCTGAAAGGACTTCATTGGCTACCTGTTGAACAGCGTATTGTATTTAAAATGTTGGTGATAACTTTTAAAGCCTTGGAACTCAAATCGTCCGCATACGTACAGGATATGATTTCTCGATAGAACCATCTAGAGCTTTAAGATCTAGAACTCAAAGTCAACTCATCGTACCAGTGTCGAATATGAAAGGGTACGTTGATAAAGCTTTTAGTGTAGCAGCGCCTAAATTATGGAATCACCAGAAACAGCCAATAACTAAATAAATAATTTTACTATAGACCAAACAAAGCCATCTAGAATAGTAATCTATGACATGCATGGCAAAATAATAAAATCAACATTAACCATCCCACCCCTCCCAAAAAAACACCAACACACACACACATAAAAAAAAGCAACTAAATTTAGTCTGCTTTCCTTGCCACTTCATCGATATATTAACAAACCTGAATAATTCCCCTTTTGAAAGTCATCTGCAGGATTGCAGGATTGTCATCTGCAGGATCTGCAGGAATCAAGAGTATCACTCTCAAAAAATTATTTCTTACAGTAGAAGCTGCTGACACCTGAGTGTCTCGTCTCTCCGTCGGTCTGTCTGTCTGTTTGTGTTTCTATCTGTCAGTCTTTCTGTCTGTCTTTGTGGTTTGGCTGGTCTGCCTTTTCTGTCTGTCTGTCTGTGTGTCTCTCTGTCTCTCTATTTGTCTGTCTGGTCTTTTTGGTCTCTCTGTCCGGTCTGTCTTTTTAGTTTGTCTGTCTGGTCTGTCTGTCTGGTCTTTCTGTCTATCGCTCTCTCTGTTCGTCTGACCTGTCTGTTCAATCTGTCGTCGTTTTGTCTGATCTGTCAGATTAGTCTTGCATGTCTGTCTGGTCTGTCTCTCTAGTCTGTCTATCTTTCTGTGTCCCAGGAATGTATTTTGAAGCAACTACCTCCACTCCTTCTCCCTCTAGAGGGCCCTGACCTTTGATGACCTTTAAAATATGTGTGTTATAAAAGTGAAACCTTTTAAATTTAAAGCTGATTTAAATTTTAAATTTAAATTTAGGTTTAAATTTTACTATAATGGTAAAATTCTAGTTAATTGACTTCTTGCTATGCCCTGACCTTTGATGACCTTTAAAAATATATGTGTTATAAGAGTAAAACCTTTTAAATTTAAATTTAAAGCTGATTTAAATTTAAATTTAGGTTTAAATTTTACCATAATGGTAAAATACTAGTTAATTGAATTGGCATAACGATCAGGATAACCGACACCCTAAGCGAACAGTGTAGGCGGCTTCGGTTCATCCGTTTGTTATCTACGATGTTTCGAATTTGGCAGCCAGCGTTTTAGTGCGTCGTCCCCAAAACGAGTTGAAGAAAAGATCGCCCATTGAGATTCCGAATCCGGGTAGGTGCAATTCGCTTCGGTTGTAATGCAGAACTCACCTTGTTCATTTATTAAACCACAACCGTAAGAAACGCTCCCAGAACTAGAGTTGGAATCATCAAGTGTAATTGATAATTTCGCCGGTGCGACGAAGTAATTTGGGGATAGAAAGTGCAATTCAAATCGAATGGGCGTATTTCATTAGGATTAACATAACTTTACTTCTTGGGTGTGTTCCATGTAATTAACAAATACCTCTTTTGTTATTAAAGAAGCAATAAGATCGATGCTTATGAAAAATTTGTGAAGGGTGGGACACATTTTTTCCATGAAAATGTAAAAAGGTCATTTTCAAAATTGTCGCTGGTGTCCCAGTATTTATAATAGCTCAACTAGAGTAAAACGAATATAGTTTCTAAATTTCTTAGGAAAAACTGGGTTTTGAATCGACAAGGAAAAAAAACTGAAAAGATGAGGCAAATTTCCTGACCAGATCATCGATAGCCTATTTTTGGTGATCGAGCAGTAAAAGTAGTAGTAGTACTAGTAGTAGTAGTAGTAGTAGTAGTAGTAGTATTCATAGTAGTAGTAAAAGTGGTAGTAGTAGTAGTAGTAGTAGTAGTAGTAGTAGTAGTAGTAATAGTAGTAGTAGTAATAGTAGTAGTATTGATAGTAGCAGTAAAAGTAGTAGTAGTAGTAGTAGTAGTACTAGTACTAGTAGTAGTGGTAGTAGTAGTAGTAGTAGTAGTAGTAGTAGTAGTAGCAGTAGTAGTAATAGTAGTAGTATTGATAGTAGCTATTGTTGTAGTAATAGTACATGGTTTCATCCAGCTTTCCAGGTCCCCCCAGAATTAAATCGAAATTTGCATATTAATTTTTTTTGGCCATATGGCTTTCTCATAATTTTTATCGGACGATTTTGATAAAAAAGGGACGGGGGAGGAGGCCTAGTTGCCCTCCGAGTTTTGGTTACTTAAAAAGGTAACTAGAACTTTTTTTTTTACGAACGTTTTTATTAGTAATAAATATACGTAAATTACGTATTAACTTACGTAACGAACTACTGTATTTGTATATTTTTATTACGTATATGAGCGGGTTCACCTTTTCGTCAGTATATCGCTCTTGAAAACTTACTTTAAAAAGCTTGAATTTTGTCCCAATTCTTTAAGAATGACCCCTGCTAAAATTTTTGTCGAATTTTATTTCGGAATTGGATGCTGCAAAATCATGTCAAACGTCAAAGAAAGAAGTCAAGCCAAGTTAATCACATACGGGATCTCATATACGGACTAATATCTGCTTTAATGTTACTCCTAAATCCCCGTTGAATATTGTTTTGCAATTGGATACTGCGAAATTATGCTTATTAATATCCCCCTTTGTCAAAATTTCTGAATGAGTTAAATTCAAACAGCCTCGGCTATTCCAGAGAGAATGTATAGACGCTCCTTTCGGAGCATTGATAAACATAGTTGTTTTTTTACAGAGTTCAACAAGCACCCTATAAATTACTTAAAACAGCACCTTCGCAACACTCACCTATCAGATTCAGTAAAAATGTCCCAAAATAAGGTAAAATATAGAATATGCAGGGGATCCACACTAGTATATATTCGAGAAAGGGCTTTCCATTCCAGATTAAGCTGCAATATAACCACACTAGCATAAGCAATTCTAAGTTTGCTTTCAGCATTCCAAAGCAAAATCTTTCATGTATTCCTAATCGAAGATCCAATCAGGAGACTTAAATATGTTAGTACAATGGTGGGTGCCATATCACTATCACCTAGACAGACACTATCGGGCACATAACTACCGTGTAAATTAAAGAAGAGGAGTTGGGTAGCCTTTCTTGCTGGGATTTTTCCTGAAGGAAAAGAAAGAATTTTACGTAGGAATCACGAGCCATTGATTGACACTATCAGCTTCACTTCAATAATCGGAATTTTGAATTGCAAAAGAATTATTGGCTTAATTTTTACTGAAGTTACCCTTGGGCTTATGTTTGGCATTAGTACCACTATACTACAATGGTAATTTCCTTTTTATATAACTTCTCTTTCAGCTTTCAGAAATCGCTGTTAGAAATCGACTGTAGCATGAAAAGACATTAAATTGCTTAAAGAGCAAAAACTGGCAATTGCAAAAATATTTGTATATATTTTGACAAGGGGCAGCTTAGGAAAGGAAAATTATTTGATTAAATTTTCCTTATATGAACTAAAACGAAATGAAACACGCGGGTTATAATAGAAACGCGGGTATAACATTTCAAATAAATTAGTGGAAAATAACAAAAAGTGTGTTTTTTTTCACTAATAACAAGTCCAAATATTTTAGCTTCAATTTCTGAAGCCTTTATCAAAGAGAAAAAAATTAATTAAATAAATTAAACAATAAGAGAAAAGGAAATAACAAAACAAAAATACAAACGATTAAAAACTTCCATCTTGCAATGTCCAACATGATTAAGCATTATCCGGCCCCTTGCATAAAATTTACTCTTTAGGCTTTCTCAAATTAACGTTTTGTGTGTATATGGAGACAATTCAACACACCTGATTTACGATGACCACTTTCCCTCCACACCAAGAGCCAGAACTTAGCATCCTGACATGCTTTCACTAGCATTTGATTCTTTCAGAACCCAGGAATTTCAGTACCTTTACAAATTTTCCAAACAGGAACAGCAGCCTTTTCTGTGGTTAGAAGTGCGTGGGTGATTTCAGCACAGAAGGGATTGACTTGTATTTTAGTTTCCTGGATATTCCTTTGCATGTTGGCTTGTTGTAGACTAAATGGCATGTAGAACTTCTGAAGCATCATGCCAAGCACTAAAAATGCTTTGCCAGTTTACATGTCCTATAAGTTTAAATCCAAACAGTCAAAATAAATGCTGGCCCTTTTTTACTGTTACAGGTAAGTAAAACTATACTTTTGTCTTTAGTGAGGCTTCCTTGCTCCTGTCTATATGCCCTGTATGTTTCATGGCAATCAGAGAAAGGATTGTTTTTTTTTTTGTATGGCAAATCTATATGACATTTTTTTTTTCTAATTTTTGTTTTCGCTGTGGTTTCCTTGGCTCTATCCACATGCCCTGTAAGTTTCAAGCCAGCCAGAGACAAATTTTTTTTGTATTTTCTTCTTTCACAAATCAATGTATCCATTGCCGCCGCGGAGGACACCCAGGTTCGACAAGCCCGCGCGGCCCCCGTTGTCCGAGGCGAAGACGAACAGCGTGTTCTCGGTGTGACCGAGCTCGTCGAGGCCGGCGAGGAATGCGCCGAGGCTGAGGTCGAGCGCCTCGATCATCGCCGCGTACCCCGACCGCGTGCCGTCGCGCCCCTCCTGCTTCTCCTCGTACTTGCGCCGGAGGCCCGGCGGGGATTGGACCGGCGTGTGCACGGAGTAGTGGCTCAGGAGGAGGAAGAAGGGCTGGTCACCGCACTCGCGCACGAAGTCCAACGCCTCGGCGCACAGGCGATCTGCGAGGTACTTAAAGTGAATCATATTATTACAGAGATAGCCTTGACCTGCCTTCTTTGTACTTTTCTTTTCAGCACTAGCAGGCTGGTAGATGATGATGATGAGATGAATTTTGGACCCCTCTTGGCTACATCGTCACTCAGGTTCTCTCTCTATATTCTTCGAGTATTCGCTTGCTACGCTGGAAATTAAATAATTCCCAGCGTCTTTAATTACATCCTCTGGTCCCATCCAATTTTTTCTAAGAATTGCACTACTAAGCGCATGACTGTGGTATTTAGTTCATCACTTAAGAAACCACCAAGTAGTAAATTCAATGAAATATTTTCCTTTTGTTCCTTGGACGGGCCCATCCATGTATGATATACCAGACAAATATATTAAAGTAATTAGTGTTACATACGAGAATAACACTGCTTAAGTTAAGGCAGGAAACAAGGTTAGTAGCTGGTCTTGTATTAAACAACGAATTAAGCAGGATTGTTTTCTTTTCCCATTTTATGGAACATTTTGAGGAAATTTCTGTTAAAGAGCACAGGAAAGGCAACGGGAGAATACGGAATCAAATGGGGAAAATGAACTTCCCTTGACTTAAACTATGCCGATGATTTAAGCTTCCTAGATGGAAGTGTGAGTAAAATGAATGAACTTCTTGAGATTTTGCAGTTCAGGGTGAGTGTCACCGGGGAAATCTCAACGTAACTTTTGTTGCTCCTTGTTACAAAAAGATCGTAAAGTTTCTTGGATGAAGAGATTTCTAACTCTTAATTTCTCATTTCCTTAGATCCTGTTATGGATCTATAAAAGAGTGTGTGAAACATAAACAAAATTATTCTTTTGATTGTTACCATCTTTTGTTACAAAAAATCCAAAAGCAGAATTATCCCTTCAAACTCATATCGCATTTAGAAAAATAGGACTTTATGAGTTTTTGCCTTTTTAGGAAAGGAAATTTCCAGTATTTGTGCTCTATCGAGGCTTCAGAGACCTGGTGGATTTTCCTTGAATGGTGGTGCAGCCGGACCTTCAATACTTTGCCAGCCCTGCAGGCGCACCCAATCTTAGCGATTCCCTGGTCTTCGGACTCAGAACTGAACTCTACCTGTAAACGACCAGTTCGTTTTCCGCGCTCGCGGCAGTGAAAAAAGGGTAGCACGGCAACGCCAGCCTGAATCGCTGGACGTTGCGATCTGCCCACTACTTCCAGCGCGCGTCGATCAGAAACGCGCTATCGTCGCCACAAACTGGATCGTCGCACGCTTTGTGAGTGGCGATTGCCGGTGGAGTACCAACTGCGAAGCACTCGGCTGCCGCGAGTACCGACGGTGGTGCCGTTGTTTCAAAGGAAACTACATGCCTAAGAGGGGATAGAATGGTGATCAGACGGAGTCCCAACCGTCCTTCCTAAATCTCGGATTTTGGCTTCGATGGTGTTTCGGAAGTTTCACGCACTACCTCCACCGAACGTGGTCAAATTGTGACAATAGTCTGCTTTTGTAGCGCGTCTGGTACCACTGTACCTTGGGCCCATATCTTTCCACGAGTCAACTTCCAAGCTCGTATGCTAAGTTGTGGATTACCAGGAGCACTAGGCCTCGCTAACCTAAGCAGATAGGTCAACAGTAAGACCCTCCTTGGATTTGTCAAGGATTTTGTGAAAAATACGGTCAAACTTAAAACGTGCAGAAATTCACCACAAACAGGAGGAGAGCTAATCCCCCTAGGACTGCTAAATACCAGAACGTCATTTGCACTTTACTGAAAACATAAAGCATTTTAGATCCTTAGTGTCAAAGATATAGTGGGGAAAATTAAAAAGTAAACCTTAGTAATTTAAGTTGTCAGTAGTTCTAAACCCTCTTTCCCACTCATCTCAGACATGCGTGCTTTAAACCGCCGTTTTGTAGGTCCCAAGTATAGATTGTCGGGTGTTTAGAAGTTAACTCCTCAAGACTTTACTCTTGGGTATTCTTTGACGTTCTTTAAGAAAAAAATTATATTTTATGACCGTCTTTAAAAAGCTTGCCAACATTTTTTGAAGACTAATTCATCTTGAAATGTGCCCTTCAAATTATCAAGGGTTAACAACTAAAGCGCTGAATCTTTGGTGAGAAAAAAGGTAAACCTTTCCGTAAGTGAGGCAGAAATGAAGCTGCTGCTGCTGTTTAAGCAATTTAAGTCCATCACTTCTAATCACCAGTGCAGAAATGACGTCATTGACACTTCTTTTTGTTCTAGATTTTGCAGTTTCCAAAAGGTTCATATTTTGTAAATATTTACATTTTTCACCAAAAGCAAAAATATTTTGATTTTTGGCAAAATTCCATCTTTTCTTTCGTTTCGTAATAATTTAGCCAATTATTTCCAAAAGTGACCGACACTCGTTTAAATTCGTATAGCATATCGTAAAAGACTATTTCTAATACAAAAAGCGTTGTCAAGTCGTCAACCTTTGTCAACCTCTTGTTCTTTCATATTTTAAAAGCTTTTTAACTCAATTTTTAGCAAAAATCACAATGAACAAAAAAACGAGAATAGTCACAGCTAGCGAAAAAAGAAGAATACAACACAAATATTTCAGTCGAGACTTCCGCTCTACCGTCCTCAGTGTTGAATGTAAGAATAAGAATAATCACAGGCAGTACAATAGTGTTCTCTGGTCGGTTGTGACGACCCCGCGAACGGAGGTCGCCGGTGTGGATGATCAGTTGTTTGCGGCGTTGACCACCGCCTCATCAGTCACGGTGGTGCAGGTGGAGGGCAAAGGCGTCTTTCCGGTCGATGAGCAGGGGATGCGCTTGACCGCTTGGGCCTTGCTCCCGGGCGGGAAGACTAGGCGTCTAGACTCTTTCTGAGTTCGGCCCGGCGTTTGCCGAGGATGAGCTCAATGTCCGCGTGAACGAACCCGAGCGGTGCGCCGATTTGTTCCAGAGTCGCCCGCTCTTGGTCATCGATCCGTCCATCGGACAGCGCCATGTCCGCGAGCGCTGAGTAATTGCGTAACAACCAAAATAAAAATCATAAGAAAATGTTGTTTTTAAAATTTACCAGATCTAACTTGGAACCAGAATCAAAAAGCATTTTTATTTTAACGTCCTTGGTAGTACAAGTTTCTTGAATAGGGACGGATTTTATTGTCAAAATCTAAATAAAACTCTGGTATTAAAAAAAATTCGATCCTTGAAAAATGGAGGTTTACTTATGAGAAAAAGTCCTTTTTTTATGGAAATCCTAAGAAAAAAGTTGAAAGTCTTAGAATAGGAAGGGTTTCGCGTGTCAAAATTCGAGAAATAACTTGAAGAATTAAGGCATTACTAAATAGATTCGGAACGCTCGGTGGCTTTCTGGACCTTGAAAGAATTACCAAGACGAACATCGTATCCTGACGACGAAAGACCATAGCTGATCAATCCCTCATCTCCACGCCGGTTAACCAGGCCGCTGACGTACGGCGTGATAATGCCTTTGCAACGATTGGTGAAGTCGATGGATCGATCAACCATGATGCCGGAACAGACGAATTGGTCTGTCATGAAATCTTCATCACGATCCACCGACTCATCCTGAAGGATTTTGTAGACATGGGTATCGATAACGTCTGATGAATCTTTCATCAGTTCCAACACTTTCTGTTCAGCAGGAAGTGTTGCATCCCCGACTCTGACAAGCTCGGTAAGCCGATGGTGGGTGGTGATAGTAAAGCGGCGCTACGTGGTGAGCGGTATGTATCGATTGCAAAAGGGAGTTTGGGCGAATCTATCCGTGGCAAAGTCCCCGTGCTTTCAGAGCAGGGCGAAGTTATCGGCTTGGTTTCGGTTGGCTTTTTAGTGCAATCAATTGAGCCGCTCATTCGTGCTCGCAGTGCTGAAATTATGCTTTGGGGCTTGTTGTTAGTTGGTTTAAGTATTTTGGCTGCGGTGTATATCGGTCAACGGGTACGTAATGCTATTTTTGGTTTACAGCCTGACGAAATAGCACGGTTGGTAGTAAGGAGCGACCCGGCCCAATAGTAACCAAAACTTAAAAAAATGGAATTTTGATACCAATAGCTACATCAAAAGAATCGCATCTTAATACTGATTTTAAATATATAAGTTTCACTAAGTTTAGTCTTAAAACACATCATAAAATCACATTATCATATTCAGCGTATTAGAGAACCCTACTGTAGAAGTTTCAAGCTCCTATCAACAAAAATGTGGAATTTTTTATTTTTTGCCAGAAGGCAGACCACGGATGCGTGTTTATTTGTTGTTTTTTTTTCCAGGGGTGATCGTATCGACCCAGTTGTCCTAGAATGTTGCGAGAGGGATCCTATGGCTTTTAAGGGTGTTTTCCCTTTGTTTGAAAATCAGCCACATTTTCTCAGGCTCGTAACCTTTCATGGGTAAAACTAAACTTAATGAAACTTAGATATTTGAAATCAAAATAATAGACCGATTCGTTTGATATATCTATTGGTATCAAGATCCCGTTTCTTACAGTTCCAGCTATTATTAAGCCGGGCTACTGTACGCACTACTGTACAGCTGCTATACGCACTCCTTAATTTCAGTTCGTTATCACGAACTCTTTGATTAGTTGAGATATAAGTAGGGAGAGTCGGGTAAGACGGACCGGGGGGCAAGACGGACCTTTTGTCATTTAAAAAAAGGTAAAATTCTAGCTGAAATAATTTTTTCTGTCTTGGAAACTAGTTAGGTTAGGAAATAAAACTTTCAGTAATGGATCTAGGGCCATAATATACTCCGGAAAGTTATTGCCATGCTACTAGGCCATGTTAACCCTCTTCTGATCACTATTTCTTAGAAATTTGCTTACTTGACAGGCTATCTTAATTTTCAGTTTCTATTTCTCTGATTTTGGTTTTGAAAATGCAATTCCTGTTATTTGAGTAAAATTAAGGTACAATTCTAGTTAAGTGACTTCTTGCTATCTTGGAAAGGGGTTGGGTTAGGAAAATGAAACTTTCAGGGTAATTTTTTCTTGTGTGATATTATAATGGTATTAATTCTGTTCGTTTTTGATTGCCAAAGTTTCAAGTTTTTCAACATTTCCCATTTTAACCTCAAAGTATAATCAAAGTGGTGTTTTTTCAACCTTAACATTTCGGAGTTCAACATCCCCCTAAACATTCTAAGGAAGTAGTTACAAGTAGATGCAGTAGTAGTTGCAAGCAGTCGCAATCACAGCGGGAAATAGTTACATTTACAGTGGCAACCAACCTCATTTGCGCCTGCAATATTAGTAGAAGTGGCCCTGAAAGTTGGTGTTCGATATTGTTGTTGTGTCCCTTTGACAGCCCTCCGTATAGTTCATGCTGATGGTATTCTTTCGTTTTCCCATTTTATGATTATACAATGACTGTATTTGAAACGCTAATAATAACCTCTGCTTATCATCATGAGGCTTGATGCTAATGAGGCAAGAGGATATTTTTATAAGGTTAGGGATTGCTCAATAAGTACGATTATGTCACTTGTTCTTTGTTTGATCTATACCAAAGGTTTATGATTTTATTTAAAGTAAATTTCTGACTGGTCAATTAACTGAATGTTTTCTGTTTTGTTTTTAATGTTTTACTAAGACCACTTTTAAAAACTCAAGTTGATTTATTCATGGGCTGAAAAATTGTTATGATAATAGAGACATTTCCTACACAGGGAAATATATATATTCCGTTGGATCTTGAATTGACAAAGACGGATAGCACTTGCTGAAAATGTAGACTAATCCCAGCAAGTAAATGTCTTTTATTTCTTTTATTTTGTAAATTTCTTTTATTTTGTATTTTTACATTCCTGTAGTATACCTTGCCTCCCATCCCCTTGCTTTTGAGGCCTAGAACCGCTACTGCTCTTAACGAAACTTATTTCATAATCTATAAAAAATCACTTGTCAACAAAATGAAGAAAACCCATGTCAACACAGTCAGAGGAAATACACTTGATAAGAAAAGTACCCTAGGTGTTATTTCTTTTGGAATGGGGACAAAGAACTGTGTTTTAAGTTGCCAGGTTTTTCTCATATTCTTGCCGAATTTTGAGAACATCTGGGAGTAATAAATATACTCAGGGTACGAATTAAGAAATTAAATAAATTTCTATACTTCTTATTCTTTTTAAGACAATGATGAGAGTTACAGGACTTAAATGCCTTCCACAAATAAGTTTTTCTTTTTGCAGCTAGTATTTTTATAATTACCAGCTTTTTGCTCTGTAAGCGATTTAATGTCTTTCCATTCCAGTCCTTCCAAATATATTTTATTATTTAACTTCTAACAACGATTTCTACTAAGCTGTTCGAGCACGAGCGGAAAGATCGAGAACAGCATGAAGCGCAACAGGAACTGGATCGCCATCACGCCGCGCTCGATGATGCGGCTGAGCGCGCCGGTGCGCCGTTGCAGATGATATCGCAGCGACAGCGCATGCATATGCCGGAAGGTCTTGAGCGCGACCATGCGCAGCGCGCGCTGTCCGACCTTGGCGAACACCCCGTCGCGAAGCTGGTTGAACCCGACGCTGGCCAGCCGCATCAGCGCATAGCCGAGCACAAGCGCCACGGGCGCGACGATCGCCGCCGCCGCCGGGATCCGGCCTTCGGCGTCCACCGGCGCCAGCGCGTCGACGGAGGAAATTCGCCGCGATCAAGTCTATGTCATGATCGATCTAACCCTCGATGATTTTCTGCTTTGGCAACGCCGACCCGTTCGAACCACTGCACTGGACCAACGCCTTGCCCTCGCTGTTGAAATCGGACTCTCTGCACAGAACGAAGGTTTTACTTTGACTGGCATGTCGACTGGCGCGAAATGGCACGAGCTCGACAATATTAACGAGTTTTTCCGACAGATAGCTTCCTGTCAGCCCGAACGTGCTATGGCGAAAGCAGATACAGCGATTCCGAACAAACTGAACAATGAGAATGGGCTCTATGTTTTGGTTACTGGCCGATGGACTTGAAAAAAAAACTCAACAGAGCAAAACGAAGAATCCCTCTCCCAATGAAATTGAAAATGCAAACATAAAAAAAACATTTTCTCAATCCCCTTTCTACAAGCAGAATTTACTGATACTTCCTCCAATGGAAGGATTGATGCTGTAATAATACAGTTATTTCTAATTATTGTGGGGCGTCTTATTAGCTTTCACTCTAATTGCTTGTACTGTTAATATGTCAAAATTGTATTTATTGTGATTTATTGAATTAAAAAGGTGGGCACACGGAGCAGGCTATTACATGAAAAATGGATTAATAGACAGTATTTTTGTGGGCGAGAAGGCCCTTTATGGCCCTTGCATGACCGTCACCCCGATGAAGTCGTGATCGTTCGCGAAAACGAAATCCGGACGGTGCTGGGCAATGTAGCCGGACCCACTTGGTTCCAGGTGTTCCTGCAGAATCCGGTGGCCATGCAGGTTGTGAAAAAAGGCTTCCCCCCGATACTGCCCCGGGAACACATCGGCTTGGTAAATCGCCAGCCCACAGTGAGCGTGCCCCCCACCCAGCTCAGACGTGCTCTGCGGAGCCGCTGGGCGCAAGGTTTTGTTTTCGCCCCAGAAGGCGTGATCGCGAATGGAGCCCGCATAGTGTTTGTGATCCGCAATGGTATCAATCTCGCTCGAGCCCCGCCTCGACCAGCACAGCGGAGATTTCCGCCGCCCGCCGAAGCGAAAGCTGGTCGTTATCGCCGACCTTGCCGACCCGGTCCGTGTGTCCAGTGACCGCCACCTCGGCGCCCGGCCGGGCCGCGACCTCGTCCAGCAGGTGTTGAAGCTGGTCGCGGGACTCCGCCGTGATGCGCGTCGAGCCCTCAAGGAAGTAGAGCGTGATATGGACCGGCGGCGGCGGCAGCCCTTCGAGCAATCCCTTGTAGACCGTGTCAATCTGCTCCGGGTCCAGACTGGCGGTCGACAGGCGGCCACTGCCGAGCACCGTCTCGCTGTTCGGATTTGGACGTTTTTTAGAACGTTATTTCAGTTTTATTATTTTTTGTTTGTTTGAAATCATGCGCTGGGGATGATTTTGGGGAATTTTAAGGTGGGAGATTGGATATTTATTTTCATGTTTCTTTTTTGGTATATTTCTTTATTTTTTGTTTCTTCCCTGTTCCTTCTTAGCCACAGAGCTTTATAGGGCAGATTATATAGATTGAAATAATAGCTGATCATAATTTCTGTTTTTTTTTTTTTTTAACAATTTTCTTCATTTTGCTCTTTTTTGGAGTTTCATTCCTTCATTCTACTCCTTTTTTTAGGTTTCATTTCTTCGGTACATTTTGCTGCCGGACGGGTGAACCTTTCGACCGGCAGGTGACCGTGGGCTACATTTATATGCTCAAGCTCAACCACCTGGTGGACGACAAGATCCACGCCCGTTCGATCGGTCCCTATTCACTTGTCACGCAGCAGCCGCTGGGCGGCAAGGCGCAGTTCGGTGGACAGCGCTTTGGTGAAATGGAGGTCTGGGCGCTGGAAGCGTACGGTGCCGCCTACACCCTGCAGGAAATGCTGACCGTCAAGTCCGACGACGTGGCGGGCCGAACGAAAGTGTACGAGGCGATTGTCCGTGGTGATGACACATTCGAAGCCGGTATCCCCGAAAGCTTCAATGTGACCAAAGAAAAATCAATATTGTTATAAAAGTGTTAAAATCATTGTATTCAAATTTTTTTTCTATATTTTGGGATAAGAAAGAAGAAAAGGACCAAATGGTCTTCAAGGTTCAAAAGTATAGATTCTTTATGTATATATTGGAAACTAGAAGTGGTGAAAGGGGTTTTTGCAACACAAGCTTGCTCAAAGACCCCTGAGAAATTTCCGTTAAAAGATTTTGTGCGAGGTCAATAGTAGTCACTAAGATATTTTAATTTAAAAAAAGCAAAGTTTTTTCTAGGGAACTGAAGAGCAAAGTTGAAACTTAAAACGAACATAAATTATTACTTTGTCGTTCCTAAGGAATTGGGACAAAATTTGAACTTTAGAGTAAAGAGCGAGGTGCTGAGGAGGGGGCAATCCCCTTCATACACGCAATAATTTCTGTTCAATTTAAGTTTTAATGTTGCTCCTTACTTTCAGCTGAAAAAATCTATTCATTTAATTTAATTTCTGATCGTTTTTAAGTAATGCTAGGAAATATGGAGCCACCTCCATGGAGAAATCCCCCTCCCCACGGAAATATCCTCTGGAAAGTTCAATCCCGGTGAAAATTTACCCCGGACAATTACTCTTAAGAACCCCACGCGTAAAATTTAGACGAAAAAGAGTCCTCTCTGCTAATATCGAAACGTTGAAAAAAATGTGTATTTTTGAGTTCTATATATGTACAAAGATAATATCGAAACGTTGAAAAAATGTGTATTTTTGAGTTCTATATATGTTAACGCGCACGTGAAACATGTTGAAGAATTCAAATTGAACATATAAAACGATATATTTAATAACCAAGCTTTCGATGTACTATCACATCATCCTCAGGGTATAAGAAACTTGAACAGTACGTACGATTTATAAGGACACAGTGGCCTAAATAAACAACATACTAAATAACAAAGGAAAAATAAAAGAGCCTCATAGGAGAACTCAGAATAGTGAAAGTGCCAATGAGCCATTCACATTATACTTTTTTTACTTTTTTTTCCTTTTTTTAGTTTTCGTTTTTTCTTTATTTGTTAGTTACTTTTCTCCTTTTTTAGTTTTTCTTTTTTTTAATTTTTCTTCTTTATTAGTTTTTTTTTCGTGTTTTTTGTTTTTCTCTCCTTTGGTTTTTTCTTTTGCTAATTCTTTATTTTTTTTATTTTCTTAGCCTTTTCTTCTTCTTGTTAGTTTTTTTAGTTTTTACCTTTTTTTAGTTTTTTTAGTTTTTTTCCTTTTTTAAAGTTTTCTTTTTCTTCTTTTTTCAGTTTTTTTTCTTTTTTCTTTTTACTCTTTTAGTTATTTTATCTTACACCTATTAACTTTTGAATAAAGCCTAAATACCCTTCAAAATTGGCTCTCAATGGCGAATCTTAGAGTCGACCTCCAGGCATTTTCTAACAGCTCCTGATATACAGATAATTCTTTGGTTTCCATTGGTTTGTTTTTCTTTCCTATAGATTGCACAGGTGACATGGCTCTCGCAGTTTTCCTTCTGGGGATTGGGAAACGACCGAATGCTGAGAAAAAAACCATTGTTATTTACATTACTAATTGTTCTGGACATCGTTACTAGTTTTATTATCAACATTTACATTTCTAAGTGGAATAGTTGGGAGAAAACACAATTGATTGTAAAAATAGAAAAAATGAGGTATTTTCAACTTACGAAGGAGTTATCGGATCTTAATGAAATTTCATATTTAGAAGAATTTCGTAACTCAGATCTCTTATTTTAAATCCTGTCCGGATCCAGTGTCATTGAGGATAGTTGGGGGGGACTGGAAATCTTGGAAAACTCTTAAAGCGGAAAGATCATGATGAAACTTGGTGGGAAGAATAAGCACAAGTCCAAGATACGTTGCTGACATAACCGAACCGGATCTGGTCTCTTTGGGAGAGTTAGGGGGGAGTAATTCGGAAAAATTAGAAAAAATGAGGTATTTTCAACTTACGAACGGTGTGATGTCAGCAGCGTGACTCTGTAAGCTCAGTCAGAGTCGACCCAGCTCTAAATTGGTACACAGGAGAAATCTGGGGAAGGTAAGCAGGAAGGGTGTGCGAAAGCACAAGATTGCACTTTCTGGCTGAAGGCCACGAAACGGAGATCAACGGGGAGAAAAACGGGTCTAAGACCTTGGGGGTCTAGTGCTGTCATAATTATTTACTTTTTTTTGTGGTGTGATTCGCTTACGAAAATAAGTCACATGCGTAAACCAGAAGGTTTTACAAAGAAACCGTAAAAAAATAATCTCTCCTTCTTTTTATGGACTATTATAGGATACGAACTGGTCAAAACATGAGTAGGGGAAACTACCCTCATGCCTCTCAAGATAAGAACATAATTTGCATTTTACTGAAAAAAAACCGTGGATTGTCAGTTTAATATACATATACTGAAATTTATTGCTTAAATTTTTATAATTTTTTATTTATTAAATTAAAAACGTGAAAACGTTTAAACTGTGTTTTATTTTCAGTAAATTGTAAATTGGGTGCAAATTAAGTTTCTCAACCATACACATGTTATTTTTTGCTCGTTTTGAGTTTGATTCGGTTATTAATTTCAATTTCTGGTTGTTTTGAGTTTTATTTATTTATTGATGGTGATTTGTTGTAGTTTTACACTACATAACCAGCCGTCTCCAACACTTAAAACAAAGAAGAATTCAAAATAACCTAAAAGAAAATAAAAACTGAAACCAAGAAAAAAATATACAGTTGTTGCTGCTGTGATTGAGCACCACAGAAGATCTATAGAGTTGCTTTAATGAAGTCAACTTGGTTTCGTTGCTTCGGTGGATTCATTGAAGCAACTCTATTTAGCTTCTGTGGTGCTCAATTATACTAGCAACAAACAATTGTATATATTGTTTTTTGGTTTTAGATTTTATTTTGGTTTAGGTTAGTTTGATTCTTCTTTGTTTAAAACGTTGCGCTTTGTTTTATACAAACGAAATTCTTGATCTTGCACGGCAGCGTTCAGCGTCTACAAGTCGAGGTTCGTCCAGTAGTGGACGTTGTCGTGCCATCTTCTCGGCTGTCGTCCTTTGCTTCTCTTTCCGTTCACCATTCCAATCAACAAATACACAATAACAAATCATAAAACCTAAATCGGTTTGATGACGATCATTAGACCCGAAAGCTTTTCAAATCCACAAATCTGGTTCTATCCGGTTGAAATCGCTGACAAGCAAGTACAGTGGTTATTCTATTATCCAATCTGCGTGGTACAGAGGGTTCCAAAGTCAGTCCAGATAATCCAAAATTTCGAATAATCGAAATTACTAAGCAGGATTTACTAGCATTACTTAAAAAAAACAATGAAAAAATAAATATGAAAAAGTTTTTTTTCAGCTGGAAGTAAGTAGCAGCATTAAAACTTAAAACGAACAGAAATTATTACCCATATGAGGTGCTCACCTCCTCCTAATACCTCGCTCTTTACGCTAAAGTATTTTTAGTAATTTCAACTATTTAATCTACGGCTTTTGTGATGCAGGGGTCATTCTTAATGAATTGGGACAAAATTTAAGCTTTAGTGTAAAGAGCGAGGTACTGAGGAGGGGGCGAACACCCTCATATATGTAATAAAAACATGAGAATACAAAAGTTCTTTACGTTGAAAGTCAAAGAACTTTGACTGGGTCACTTGCAGGACATTCAAAGGACGTGTTTTTCTTACTTTCAGTAACTTCCTCACCAGATCTAGTAGAGAAAACAAATCAAAGTGCTTTAACCCCCCTCCCCCTCAATAGTGCTATGTACAGCATCAACCTCCTGTATAGTCGAACGACCTGGTTCATACTTCATAGCCACTTTTTCTAAGCGTGGAAATGTTCTTAGAACATCTTGGATGGCGAAGCTTGTGATTGAGTTTTGGTTCTGGGACACGGAGCAGTCTGAACAAGTAATTAACTGACAGATATCAGGGTAAGTATCAAGAACTTTTTCTTGGATGGGAGCGCGCCTGGTCCTCACCGGAGCCGAAGAAACACTATGATGTGGTCATCGTCGGCGCCGGCGGACACGGGCTGGCGACCGCCTATTACCTTGGCAAGAATTTCGGCATCACCAATGTTGCGGTGATCGAAAAGGGCTGGCTCGGCGGCGGCAACACCGGCCGCAACACCACGATCATCCGCTCGAACTACCTGCAAGATCCCTCGGCCGCGATCTACGAAAAGGCGCGGTCGCTCTATGAGACAATGAGCCAGGACCTGAACTACAACGTGATGTTCAGCCCGCGCGGCGTGATGATGCTGGCCCAGACCCAGCACGAGAAGCTAAAAACGAATTTTTTCGCTTTTTATATATTTCCTGTTGAGCATTATTCATAAAAAAATTTAACTATAGACGGAAGTGATCATTAATTTCAGACCAAGCTCCGGATTTTCGTTTTGTTCATTCATTTTGGGATTGAAAATTGATTTAATCTTGCAACCCAAAATCATTTTTTGCGCCTCAAAGGTGAATTGTTTTCTGAAAATTGTTGATTGTTGTTTTATAAATGAGCACGACTCCCCCCTTTTCCTCTGTTAGATTAAGGTCAATCAAGCAGTAAACCTAACAAATAAGTATAAATGAAGTTACGTTTAACATATGTTTCATAGATATTTTTACTCAACACATTTGGGGAAAAAACGGTATGAGAAAAAAAGTTGCCCTCTGATCACTTGTGACTCATAAAACGGAGCCAGAACTTTCAGTTTCTAACTAATTGAGCCTCCTCCAAAGCTTATAAAGCCATCCATTCCATAAAAATCTTACAAGCCCCCAGGGAATAACTTACAACCCTTGCCCCCAGGCTCTGGGAGAATGTGGCAGCCCCAGAGGTGTTGTAATATGGACTCTGGGGGTTGTGAGGAGGGGTAGTTCCCTCCAATCACCATTGACTCTAAAAAAGACACTAGAACATCCAATTTCTAGTCAAATGAACCCCCTCTAACGAACAGAAATTATCTCGTTTATGAAAGGGGTTGTCCCCTCCTCAATGCCTTGCTCTTTACGGTAAAGTTTAACTCTTTCTCACAACTCTACTTAAAAGAAAAACTTTAGCGTAAAGAGCGAGGCGTTTTTGAATTAATGCAGGTTTTGATTTTGCTCACGGCAAATGAATAATTAAAACGAAATTTGCATATTAATTTATTTTTTTGGCTAAATGGCTTTCTCATAGTTTTGACCGGACGATTTGATAAAAAAAAGTGGAGGAGGAGGCCTAGTTGAACACCAATTTTTGGCTACTTAAAAAGGCAAACTAGAACCTTTTATTTTTTTCGCATAAAAATTTTATATCCGTTTCGTTGCATTTTTACGAGTCAGACAAACATTTTGGGGTGGAGAAAACATTTCAGAAAAACATTTTGGTCAGTTATTAATCTAAAAAAATAATTGTTGCGGCAAAATGAAACATTTTCCCAGTTAAACCCTATATTTCTTACGTAATTAGTTTGAATGAATCATTAATTTGAATATTTGTTTGTTTTGATTTGCTTTAATGGGTTTTCTGTTGAATTCGTTTGATGAGTTGGCAATCTTATTGATTTGAATTATCCGTGCTATCTCGTTATTAACATAGCTATTTTGATTCAATATATTTAGAATCAGTTTTGAGATTGCAGAAGGCTACGGCAGTAAAAGCAGTAATGAATTGCTTACCGCCAATCAGTTTTCAGAGCATATAGATTTGCCCTTGCCGGGGCTTTATAACGGCGGCCCGGGAGGGACGATGAACATTCGTTTTGCCTGTGGCCCAGGCAAACACGATCAACAGCTTCGGATTAACAATCAAACCTACGCTAACTTCATTTTTGAAGACTTCCTACTCAAAGACACTACGATTTCATTACGGTCGGACGCTTTGCATAATAATATGTCGATCGATATGGAAGGCCTGGCCGGCAAGCGAGACGCGCAAACCGTCGCCTATGTCGCTATCGATCGGTTTCCAGAAATCACTACGATGACGAAAGGTGACTGCGTGTAACCGCCAATTTTCGATTTTTTGGGCTAAGAATCTTTAATTAATTTTATTTTTTGAATTATTTGATCATATTATATATTATAATATATAATATTATATATTATATACATAATACTTATAATATGATCGGCTGGCTCATATTATAAGTAAAAGTACTCTTTATTTAGCTCATTCTGCTTTTCTAGGTACTCTCCCACCGCCCCTGCAGCAGTTTTTTTCACGGACGGGCTCAGGTAGGTACTTTTCTTCTTTACGTAATTCTTCTCGACGATTTATTTTACCAACACGAAGGTGGCTCGGCCCTGACTCAATGCTGTTGCCATGACATTGAAGCACTGGGTCAACCTGATCCGGTCTTCGGCAATCGGCACCTTCTTCGGTGCCATCCCCGGCGCCGGTGGGGTGATCAGCTCTTTCACCAGCTACGCGGTGGCCAAGGCTTCCGCGAAGCCTGACGAGAAATATGGCGAGGGCGCGGAGGGCGGCGTTGTCGCCACCGAGTCTGCGAACAACTCAACGGTTGGTGGCACGCTGGTGCCGACATTGTCTCTCGGAATTCCCGGAGACGCATCGTCGGCCATGCTGCTGGGCGCCCTGCTCATTTTGGGCTTTATCCCATGTGAGGCCAGTTTCAACTAAATGCATGCTAAAATCTGTTACTCAAAACTCAGCTAGTTCCAAAAGATAACAAAACATTCATCATTTAAAATTTGGAGTATTTTGACATAATAAAGAAATAAAATAGCAAACGAAAATTTGGTCACTTAATGCTCTTTTTTAATAAAAGACCTTTAGAACAAAGGATATGGCAAACCCAAAATGAAGCCTGAAACACTTTCCTTGGGCACCATTTGAGTAGCAGTGCAGTTTAACCCCTCTTCTGCACCAAACATTATAATAAAAGAATTGCTTCATCATATACAGAAAATGCTATCTATTTATTTATTTGGATCACGGTGCCGGCTTCACCGCGGATCGCGGGCACCGGTACCGGTCCACCGATCGGGGTGCTTCCAGCTGTCACCGTCGTGTTGGCATCGCCGGTCACCGTGAGCCGGCCGCCGTTGAGCCGAATGGCTGGGTGCGACATCGTCGGGTCGAGGATGAAGCTGCCGCCGAGGTAGCTGCCGCCAGCAATGGTGACGTTGCTGTTCGTCACGACCAGCCCGGCGTCAAGCTGGATGAAGAAGCCCGCGAACCAGTGGCACTGGGTCTCGGTGAGCAGCGCCGTGCTGTCCTCGATCACAGTTGCGCCGAAGGTGCAGCGATGCGCACTGACATCGAGGCAAGGCTCATGTCAGTGAAATGTGAGTTTTCGAGTGACGATGATTTTATCTTCACAAAAAAACATTATATGAAGCCCGACGAGCGATGTATCAAGTATGCAAGCGATGAAGGTAATACACTGGATATTGGCAAATTGTTGCACAAGTATAGTAATAAAAAGCAGTAGCTCCCAAAGTTTCTTATTTATGACATACAAGACGTCCTTGCGGAGTCTGAGTTATTTGGAGCATGCATTATTTTTGCGGTTAACAAAACATGCTGAAAACTAGACAATTTCATACATCACGTGGCTGTTCAGCCCATCCCTTTCTAGTAATAGAAGACTAGAGTTTTAATATTGCTCCTTACTTTCAGTTGAAAAAACTTGTTTTTTCAATTAATCTTATTAGGTAATATCTGCGCTGTAGCCTACTCTCTGCTGCAATAAAATTTTAAATTCCAGAAGAGGGACAGGTTTATCGGTCTTTTGCTGCTCTACTCTACATACAAAGGCCCAAATACTAAATTACTTGTTTTTTTCTGGTGGACAATTTCTTCAGATATTTCGTTTTTGGAAACTGTTTACGGAAATGCCTCTGGCGTTCACATCTCCTCAGCCCCCAATGCAAGGGCTGTAAGTTACGCCAGTTGTTAATTGTTAACATAAAGTTTTCTTGGATCAGGATCCTTTGTCTTAGAGGACGCGGGTTCGGATCCCAGTGTACCAAATTGTTAGGTTTGGGACGAGGGTCAGTAGCGTGATTCTGTAAGCTTAGCCACAGTCGACCCAGCTCTAAATGGGTACCTGGAGAAATCTGGGGAAGTTAAACAAGAAGGATGTGCGAAAGCACAGGATGGCTGCCCCAGCCCCCCATTGCACTTCCTGGCTGAAAGGTCAAGAAACGGAGATCAGCACCACCGGTAAGGACTGTAAAGTCTAATGCCGTATCCTTTACCTTTTTATTGGATTGCTTCGATTCTGGATACTGTAACAGAAATGATGATATCAAAAAACTATGAAGTACAGGTAATTTCCCTAACACACCATTTGAATTAAAGGACGTAATACAAAGTAACTTTGTATTATGCCAATCTCAATTATTGGCACTTTATGCCAATATGTCAATTATGCACTTTATGTCAATTATTGGCACTTTATGTCAAACTTTGCCAATCTCAAGGATTGGCAAAGTCCTCCCTCCCCCCAGACCCCTGGGGCAAGGGCTTTAAGTTATGCCCTGGGGGAATACAAGGGTTTTATGAATGGATGGTTGTATTGGATTCATGTGGGTCTCTTTTGATTTTCAATTGGAAGTTATCGGCCCTTTTTACGAGTCACTGATAAAGAATTGAAGATGAAATAATTTTTTTTTTATCAGTAGCACACGTTGATAGAGGTAGCAAATAAATTTAATTATGAAGTAGCAGATAACCACGTTAGTATTTACAAATAAATCCTTCTAAAATAGTGTGAATAGGAAAATATTGTTCCTTTAACGGTAATTACTCTTTGTATATCCAGTTTTCCCGAGCTTGTCTTTGAATTTTTGGTGTAATTTAAATAACTAAATAAACTAGTAAAAGATTATGTGTTTAATTTAGGTCATTAATTGTACCAAAAGAGCTGTTTTTTCGTTTTAACATGTCTTTTTGAACTGTGTGAAAGTTCGGCGCAACGTTTTTTTTTTTTTTTCAGATGAGGCTGGAGCCTGTCGTATTTATTTAAACCCTATTGTAGTGAACCTAAAGAGAAATTTTGATTATGTGGAATTCATTCAAGTCCTTTATTCTTAAACTATTCACATAACATCCCCGGCAGGGAGACTGGCTCGAAAGCCGGGCGACAATACAAACGGTATAAACAAACAAACCCAGAAGAAACGGATGTCATCACACTTCTCACTCTATCCCACACCAAAAAATAAATGCCAAAAAACATTTATTAAAATTATTGTCATTATTTATTCAATAGCTAAACGGCCGGGAGCTACTCACAAATTCACGCAGCGGTGACACCTTGGAACTACCCCTTCTTCACCTTAAAATGCCCCATCTCCTCCTTAGCCGCGCCCCTGACTGGATATAATGGTTTGAACCGATTGAATCTTAACTCTTTCAGATTTTTAGATATCTGATAATGACACTGATCCCCATATCGACCTGATATTAGTTGGCCGATATATCGGTCGGACCCTAGAGGAAAGAGAGTAGAGTAGGGAAAACAATGAAAAAATTGTGTGTCAGCCCCTGGCTGGCTGCCCGCAAATAGGTATTGAGTCTTAATAAGGGCAATATGAGTTCTAGTTTGGACGGAATAACCACTTTCCTGTTGTGAAATGTGAGAAGAAAAAAAAACAGAACCCTTCCATTTATTTCCCAAGAAGTACAAAAAGCCATTACCAAAAAACAACAGAACATGGACTGTCTATAGAAACTCTTTATCCCCAGATGAACTATAAAAGTCAAACAAGCTAGAAATCACCTCAGAAATTTGACAAGAAAAGTAACTGCAAAATATGAAGCATTTTTGGCAACAGAGACAAAATTTAATCCCCCTAAAAAATTGGCAATGGGTATTGTAGAACCATCTAGCATCACTAGGTCCATTGATTACTAACCCTAAGAACATAGCAAATTTGCTAAGTTAACAGTTTAACTCAGTTATTTGCCAGAAAGTGAAATATGGGTTTTATGCTTTTGTAAATAGGATAGAAAGTTGGGGAGAAAATTTAAAGTTGTTATAACATGAGCCATAAAAGAAATTAGGAATAGAACATCAGGTTTATGAAGTTGAGGCCTGATATTGTCAAAAAAATGAGACAGGCCAAAATCATCAAGACTTACAAGAAATCAATCAATTTAAAAAAAAAATTATGCCTCTTGTTTCCTTTGACAAGAAGACAAGTTAACCCCAGCATTAAAAATACAGCCACTGAGTGAGTGATTTTAACAAACAGTTGCATCATTCAATCTGGGAAAGCCTAAATTAATAAACGTAACAACCAAAAGTAAACAAAACCTATTACGTAACAACCAAAGAAAAAAACACTCTCTATTACGTAAAAACAAACCCTATTACGTAATATACAGGTGCACTATAGCGTAACAGGTGCGCTACAGTATTGCGTAAGATCCAGGTGCACGTAATGACGTCTTGAGGATCTAGCAACTTCAGGTTAATCCCCTATGTCTGTTGCAAAAAGCAGAGGGCCGTCAATGTTCCCTAAGTCTTCGAAAGGCCAAAACGTTATTTTTGCTTTACTAAAAACAAATTATATTTAGATTTTTCTCTTTTTTGTGGCATAATTAAATCCAGAATTACTGAGGAATATTTAGGTGGATGTTGAGATAAATCAAAACAAGTTATGAACAAGTAGACTTTCAAAAAGGAGACAAAGCAATATCTGAAGAGCAAATTATATTATTAAGTTAGACCTTTAAGGGTAAGTTGTGGGAGATTTGGAACTGACCAGATGGTACTTTGTATATACTTTTAATTTAGGAGATCCAATTAGACGAAAAAACTGTATATGTAGGTTTTGAAAAGGGTATATAAGGAATATCACAGGCAGCACCAGTCTATAATAGCTAGAAATATCATTGAAAATTTTAAAGGAGCTAATTTGATTCAAAATTAAAAGTTCTGGTGCCTTTTAGCGTCGGGCATGCTTTCAAGGTTCGGATAGGCACCGTCATGAGGCCCCCGCCCCTGTGGGGATGGTGATAGCGCCATCAAGGTGCTGCCTTTAATTAAGTAGGGAAAGCGACGCCGCAGGGTCACCCCGCCTGACAGGTGGCAGTCAGGCATCCCCTTATACTATGAAAGCAGCTGTCTTGAGATCCCGCACCTAGTGCCGGTAGTTGGAAGCTAACGTTGTATTTGGTAACCCTATTTTTCTATATGGTTGGAACATCTCGTTCATATAAACCGCTGATAATCGTATAAAGTAAAGGTTACTCAAGGCAACGTTTAATTCTATACGCAAGTAAGGTTTAACATTAAAACTTAAAACGAAAAGAAATTATTATGTATCTAAGGGGTTCGCCCCGTTATCAGTACCTCACTCTTTATGCTAAAGTTTGTTTAATTACTTTCATAAAAGCTATTTATTCTAATTAAACCCCTTCTGATTCAGGGGTCATTCTTACAGAATTTGAACAAATTCAAACTTTCGCGTAAAGAGCGAGGTATTGAGGAGGGGCAAACCCCCTCATATATGTAATAAGAAAATGCGAATATAGAAGCTCATTACGTAAGTTAATTCATAAGTTACGTATATTTGTTGCTAACAAAACTTTTGTAAACAAAATTAAAAGCAACAATTACCAAAATCTTGTATGATATGATCCCTCTCCAAATCTTGCCTGAAATCTTCAAATATCTTGCGCTATATTATCAAAATGCCGCATAATATATTAAAAATCCTTTATGGCATTATAAAATTTTACATATTATTATCAAAATCTTGAAAGTTATTAAAAAATCTTGCATGACACTATGAAAATTTTACCTGATATTACCAGAAATATTTTTCTGGGAATATGACGTCAAATATGACAGGATTTTATTTACATCTTGTCTGCTATTATCAAACTCAACATAGGGCGATCAAATTATGCATTATCAGGATTATCAAAATCTTACCAATGAGTGAATTCAATTCATCCTTCTTGTTTGTCCTTAATAATTTCTAAAATAACGCGCTTCTTAATTCCATTCTAATTTGTCTTCATATCGCAGATTTTGTTGTGCAACATTTTCGTTCGCAATTTGATGTGACTATCTCTGTTGTCTGTTCAATGCCTTGTTTCCTAGTCACAGATTTTGTTGGGTTTCATTTTGTTCATGATTACCTCAGATATTTTACCATACCTTTTGCTTTAGTTGTTCGGTGTTATACATCTTTCAATTTTGCATTGTCATAGATACCAAAAAAACTCCTTTTTAAGCGTTTTCCCAGTAATTATTTTTTTTTCTTCTCAAAAGAAATAGAAGCACTCCTGAAGGGACAGTGCTTCACTTTATTTCAGTTATCGAAGTCCTTTTTATCGGGTTTTGTTTGCTATAACATGGGTCGCTCCTTACTTACAGTTTGTTACTACAAAATTTTTGATTCGTACCCTTACATCTTTGGCCATACATCAAGTAAATAAAATCTAAATGTTTAAAATATAGCTTAAAATCAAAAATGTATGCTAATTTATTGATATGACAAAAATCACATTGCAAATTACACAATAAAATTATAGAGAAAAAATGACTTTAAAGAGAAAAAAATTATTGCTTGTATAAGGCTTTTGGAGATTTCTCGTCTGTGTCCACCGTTCGTATGAGAATCGACGCATGTCCATGTAAGACTGCGTTACAAGCGTGAAGCGAAAGGCGGGTGTCAGCCTCTTCCTGTGAACTGGATGAGGTTCTGCTCTTCGAATGCCTGGTTAGCTATGCACGTGTTTCCAAAAGTGCAATATACTCGTTTTGACGTTGGAGACCTTTTCATGACAGCTTGGGACAGCAGGTTAAACAAGTCTATTTTGTTTGCATCTACTCGCAGGAATTCTCTCCACTCCAATGGGATGTGTGTGTTCGAAACAACTTTTAGTGGTGAACCCTTGCCTCTCTAACTTCTTACAGACGACTTGCTGTAAGCAGAATATTTTTAAAAAGCTGTACTTAAGTGCACTCCAAAACACGCAAAATTTTTATATCTGGACGGACACTATATTTTCGGAAAGGCGGGTGGTGGGGGTGGGGGGCAAATCACAGCTTTGAACCTGGGTACATCGTGTTCACAGTTGATGAGATACTCTTTGCATACGCACTGAATAACTTTGCGTTCGGTTACACAATATTTCATAGATTCAATAATCACTATTAAACATACGGATACCCAATTTACCCTAAGGTTAAGGAATTTTCTATTCCGTGAACAGAGTAGACGATTGCATTTTGTTTCATCTTACGCGGGTGTTTCGTAGACAATTCATGATTTTTGGTTAGTGTACCAAGTATTGCATGATTCGAAAAACTGAGAGTGACGAAAAATTCTTACAGAACAATTAACTCACCTGATGTTCACCAATGATGATATTAACTAAATAAAAACTACTACTTTTGGATAATACCTAGAGAAAGGGACTGGTAATGATTTAGAGAATATCCTTTTCCAATTTTTGTTAACGAAAGTATCAAATTTGCCATAATTATTACTTCTACTTAGATGTTGAAGATTTTTTTCATTTAGTCTCGTACGCACGGGAATGGCATTAAGGGGCCATGCCCCCGTCATAAAATATTCCCCCTCAAGTGCCCAGGGTGCAGACTTCGTGCCTCTAGTGGAACAGTGCAGTGCAGTCGGTTTCAATAGTGGTATCAAAAGGCATTTCCATTGAGGAGAGAAAACAATGTGGTGAGTGGTTATGTTTAAATTACCAGTCCCCACATTCTCCGAATGATGACACTGAACAACCTTTAACACCATTGTCTCTCCCCCTGGCTCTAAACCACGCTGTACACCGAAGTCTGTCACAAAATCAACAACCCCAAAATCAGTTTTTTTTAAATCAAGCTTCCCAAGTCTCCTCTTGTGTTAACTGTATTAAATACTTAAAACAGCTAGCTAATACCCGAGTTCTTAGCTCTTCTCGCCTCGTCACAAGTGCCATATGAGCTCTTAGCTTTTGTTCTTTGTGAAATAGATTTTTGTTCACGGAACTTATTTTGTGCTGATTCTGTTCATGGAACTTGCTTCGTGCCGACTATTTTTCGTGAAACTTGTTGCATGTTAATTTTTCTCTTTGTGACCCTTGTGCTTTGATTTTTCTCCTCGTGAAACTGTTTTGTTCATGGAACTTGTTGCGTGTGGTTTTTTGTTCATGGAACTTATTGTTTCCTGATTTTTGTTCGTTCATCTTGATTTTTCTCTTCGTGGAAATTTTAAAGGTTTTTTTTCCTCGTGAAACTGTCTTAAGAACTTGAACAAATAAGCTAAAGGACTAAAATCGAATTGCTACTATTCATCAAAGCTTTCATCCTTAGCTTTCTCTTTGCCTTTGAGCTTGGAATATCTTATATTCATCCTAGATAATCCCGTTAACATAGATGGGAAGCTCTAACAGTTGAACTGAGAAGTTTCAAAATTAGCTAGAACTGCTCATTGAATAAATAGCTTCAGAGTTCAGAATGATAGCTAGTATATTTACCTTTAATTCCTACATTTTATTATTCTAAAAAATTTTGAAAATCTTGATTTAAAACCAATCAAGCACAACTATAACTTCTACTGCTACTAACAAAGAAATATAGGAAACAGTTAGAAATATAGGAAACAAATAGAAATATAAGAAACAAATAGAAATTTATGAAACAAATATAATGTAGGAAACAAATAGAAACATAGGAAGCAAATAGAAATATAAGAAACAAATAGAAATATAAGAAACAAATAGAAATATAGGAAGCAAATAGAAATATAAGAAACAAATAGAAATATAAGAAACAAATAGAAATATAGGAAACAAATAGAAACATAGGAAGCAAATAGAAATATAAGAAACAAATAGAAATATAAGAAACAAATAGAAATATAGGAAACAAATAGAAATATAGGAAACAAATAGAAATATAAGCTACGCATGCTCCTCCTCCATGCCAATCTATTCAAAGCCTCCCTATTTACACCTTCCCAGGATGTTCACATTTCCCATAAATCTTTCTTTAGAAGATCTTCCCACCCTGACCAAGGACGACCTGCTTTTCGTTTAACCCTAGAAGGTGGGCCAAAAAGCATAATCTTTTGCAATCTGACATCCCCAAAACGTGCCCTAGCCATCTCAACCGTTCTCTCGTTTAGCCTTAGAAAGGAGGATTGAACCACAGTTCTCGCATAGCCTACTCTTTGAAATACCTACTCTAAATTTTTCATTAGGGAATTTCACTAGAGCCATTCAAAGTCCCTTCATCAACATCATCATCATCATCATCATCATCATCATCATCATCATCATCATCATCATCGTCGTCGTCGTCGTCGTCATCCTCATCATCCTCATCATCCTCCTCGTCCTCCTCCTCCCCATCGTCATCGTCGTCCTCATCCTCATCATTATTATCACCCTCATCATCATCACCTTCATCCTCCTCATCATCATCGCCTCCTCGTCTGCCTCCTCCTCATGATCATCATCATCATCATCGTCATCAACATCATCGTCATCAACATCATCATCATCATCATCATCATCATCATCATCATCATCATCATCATCATCGTCGTCGTCGTCGTCGTCCTGATCTGATCCTTGATGGTGCGGGGGAAAACAGAGTAGTTTTTGGAGGTCTTCATTTGAGACTCAGTCTATGTAGGTAATCCCTCAGTTTTTGGCTCTTAGTTTTTTTTGGCTCTTCGCACATAAATTATTAAAATGAAATTTGCACATTATTTTTTTTTGGCTAAATGGCTTTCTCTTAGTTTTGATCCGACGATTTTGAGAAATAAGCGATGGGGAAGGAGGCCTAGTTACCCTCCAATTTTTCGGTTACTTAAAAAGGCAACTAGAACTTCTAATTTTTAACGAACGTTTTTATAAGTAAAAAATATACGTTACTTAAGAATTAACTCCAGTGAATACTTTTACTCTCAGTTTCATCAGCTGGTAAAGCGCAGAATCTGACGAATTCATCAAAAATATCGCACCAAAAATAAGTTTTTAAGAAAAATAAAAAAGCATATTTATCAAAAATAACGCCCAGCCAGAAAGAGCTTTCAAGCCGGTAACACAAATTCAGCTCATGTACCCTAGGGTAAAATTTTCAACTATAATGGATGATCTAGTTCTTTGAACTAAAAATTATTTAGCGTCCTCCAGAAATCATCCTTACTCCCGATTAAAGGGCTTCCCAATTAGGCAAGTTTTTTTTTTTTTTTTTTTTTTTTTTTTTTTTTTTTTTTGTAGCACTTCATTCCTTACAGAATGTATAGATGAGAACACATTGTCAATTAAGTTTGCAGATTAGTTCGAAATTCGTATAGGGATATTTATACAGGGAGTTAGCCCCAGACAAGATTACTAGTGTCAGTATATCACAAGCCTGACTCGATAACGTTTATCGAAAAATTATTTATCGATAAGAAAATCCTGTTGTAGAGGCCGTAATGGCTTCAGTTATGTAGAATATTAAAAGTCTCACACAATACATATACAAATAATACTCCTTTTCATCCAACCAAAATTATTTATTAACAATATTAACAAGGACTTTTCACCAAAATTACAATTCATGATGAACTCATTATAATTCATTTTCTTTCTGTACATCAAAGGATTTATAACGAAGGTATAATGAGTTGAAATTCAGCAGATTACTTTTAAAGAACGTATTTTGTCATTTAGATACTCCCGGACCCTCATAAGCTCTAAAAACTTTGCCCAATACTTGATTGATTTTTATTCTATTTGAAAATGTTGTTTTTTTTCGGCTCCTTCTTAATCTATCAGTTTTTCAACCACGTAGCTAAGGATTGATAATGGAAGAGTGTGAGTACTTCCAACTTTGCGATACGAACAAAAACTGATTACCATATAGAGTGAATTGTCTGATCCATATGCCAGTACTCCAAAAATCAAGGAAAAACACTTTTTTGTATGGGTAGCACTCATGTGTCTCCTTTTTTTGAGCAGGTAATCGTATCGAACCACTGGCTGCAAAATGTTTTCTTTTATTTTGTCAGAAATGGTGTACTCCTAAGAGAAAATCCGGTTTTCTTGGCTGGCATTATGTTTTCAGTAAAGTGCTAACTTCTAGAATTCCATATGTAAAGCTAAAGCACAGGGGTACGCTTGATAGAAACGGCCCGGTCTACGGGGACACAATATTCTACTACTTTAGTATGTATTAAAAAGTTCGTGATAACGAACTGTAGTAAGGAGCGACCCGGCTCAATGGGCGCTTCCTATTTTAAAAGGTTTTCTTCCTTCCCCAGCGTCTTTCCCCAGTAAGTCCTCTTCAAAGAGTGTATATTGTTTTTTGAGTGTAATTCGGTTAAAGCATAACCTCCTGGATCTGCCTCATTTCTTTTCTCTTGGTTTGTTCCCAGTTGCTGTACCATCTTTTCGTGTCACTCGCAATATACGCAAACCTCGCCAGCCATTGATAATTTCACAGAAGTGTTGTTTTTCTCTAGGAAATAGTGTTGTTGCTGCATGCAACCGATACGAGTTCTATCGATTTTGATGTATCCTTTGTGATTTTAAAAATTAGATAAAAATCACCCCCAACTGGTACTGGGACACTTATATCACTCTGCCTATTCTGGGACAGAAGCTTTGATTGGATTGCAACATGTCCAATACTGGGACAAAAGACTTTAATCTGGGACAGATTGGGTCTGTCCAATACTTGGTTTGGCTGTCCAAGATTAAAGTCTTTTATCCCAGTTTTAGACATGTTGCAATCCAATCAAAGATTCTGTCCCAGAAATGGCAGAGTGATACAAGTGTCCCAGTACTGGTTGTCTTACTCTATTTCTTTTATCCCTTTTAGTTTTCTTTTCTTTGTCATGGTATTAAATAAATTGTCGCTGAATGGGAATTGAATTCTTAAATTTAACCCTGAAAAAATCAATTTTCCAACGCACCCCCACCAATAATTTACATGTCTTAAACAATAATTACTTTAATAAAAAAAAAAAAAAAAATAATGGCCAAACTCTGAATAGACTTTGCCAAACAAACCAATTAGATTTACCTTGCGGACTGCATACATGTTTAGATAATTATCAAGAGATGGAATTTGATACAATTGAACAATCAATTTTGAAAACTGCTTTAATAGATCTTGTAACAGATAAGCAATATTCTCAGTGTTGGAGGTAGGGGTTAGCAAGAAAAGAGAGGCGGCTATAGCAGGTAGGCTGGCCCCTGGTATACTTATAATTGTTGGAAATAACAAGACCCACCAGATCTCCTGGGGTAAGGTCTTTAAGTTATAAAATTTGCCCATTGTTTACGTAAAGTATTTGTTATTGGGGAGTATGCATGCATTTTTCAAGTGGGAAGAGGAGTGGTGAATTTTATGGTGGGGATTTTGAGGGGATATTTTTAAATAAAGAGGGAAGTTTCCGGGTCGTGAACTTTCCAAGAGAAATTTTACACTGGGGGATTTGCCAGAATTCCTATACAAATTTCTTTTTATTAGTCTTAATTTCTCTTTGCTGACTGAATTTTACATGTGAAGATGTTAAGGGAAATTGTCCCTAGGAGAATCTTGTCCCCATAACAATAACATCTCTAAGCAAATCTGTCACTTCACCATTCTCAATTTTTTGTGCATATTGACAAGATATGCTCCAGTTGTATCTCTTCATATCAATTGATGGAATCTTCATGTTTGAAATCAAATATCCATTCTTTACTTCTTTTATCATTTCATCTACGTCCCAGTCACCATTTCCTATGCATGTGCATGCCATCCGAATCAATGGCATGAATCTATAGTTTGTAGCTCTCATGTTTCCAGTAGGCTCTTCATTGAAAATTTTTCCCGTCTCTCTATTTTGCATATGATTCTTCAAAACACCTTCTTCCACTAGAGTTGTCTGTAGTAATGTCGAAAAAAACTATCAGCATCATCTATCATTTGGAGGCACTTGACATTTTTTTCCAGTGTATAAATGCAAATAATTAATTTTATTAGTGTATTTCGTAAAATTTTGGGTAGTAATAAGTAGCTGATCTCAGTTCCTGACAAAAAAAAGATTACAAAGTTTTAAAAAAATACTAAGGGTTGCCAAACACAAGATGGTGCTGATAGTTTTTTTTTGTCGACATTAGCGCCAGTTTTCACTCTTTAAGCTACCCATACTCTTTGGATTTAACGCAAAAGAACTGAGAAGGTAATTTACAAACTATTAAGCGAAGCCAATGAGCCCGAACAGCCAGCGATAGCCTCGGGCCGAGCGGTCGGATAAGCCAGCCAAAGAGGCCGTTTTCGGATCGACGAAAATGCGCGTTGCGGCGGGATCATCGAAGCGGACGTCCATGATTGGAAGTGCACGCTTGTTGTGATGGGAATACCAGTAGAGCGTCTGGCTCGTATGCGTGAAAACGGTTGTGACCGCGTTTTGCGGGTACATACGCGAGGCTGCATCGATCAAGGCCTGCGGCGCTAAAGAGGTTGGTTCTCCTGTGTTTGCATCAAGCAGCTGCGAACCATCGGACGATCGCGCTATCAAGAACGCCTGCCCCGCGGCCCAATGTATCGTAGTTGTGCTTCTTATCCGAATTCTCCGTTCTGACTTTTCGATTCTCGTAAAAAATTACCGTTTTCGCTCCCGTCGCTTCTCCATTCTTGCTTTTGACAACAAGAGCTACGTAAAAAAAAGGAGAATACACTTAATCTGAATAGTCAAAAAAAAAATGGATTTACAAGCCAGTAGTAACTCTCATTTTCCTATACCGAAAAACCACCTTTGCAGATCTAAAAGCAGTAATTGACAAGGGCGACGACGTGGAATCGGACACAGAAAATTTGTAACATTAGAATTTATGATTTATCTGTATAAACGAAGTAGATAAAACATTTAGCAAAAAGATAGATTACTTTTTGCGGACATCTATAACGTTAATAGAAGTCATTTAGTTGGAGTCACCTCAAAGATACAGCATTTTCGACCATGTGTTTTTCCCCAGCTCTTAATTTCTTACAGTCTGGATAAGATCAGGAAACAGCTCGCTGTCGGGTAAACGTAGATTATCATGTTGATTTTGAGAGTACTTATTGAAAAGAACTCAAAAATAGCATGCGAATTACTTTTAGAAATGATTCTAGAAACTTGAATTTTCTAAGAGGCAACGATCATTTTTCTAAAATTAGTAGACACTGAATAAATTAGGGGTTTATAGTTTTTATGAAAAAAAAACTTTCGTGTGAACTTTTAACTGATTTTGTAGGTTGATATTCAATATTCCTCTGCTATACTTTGTTTTTTTCTGTGGTGATCATCACCAATATATAACATGTAAAATATACTAGTATGTTAAATCAGTGTAGCTGAATTTTTGTCATGTTCAATAACTTAAAGCCTGGGAGTGAACTCCTTTATTGGCTTTTATGTTTTGTTTGCTATTCCCGAGGTTGCAATGAGCTGATTCTCTGCCCCAATCTAATATTGCTACACTTTTGGAGGCCACATGTGGGCAGTGAGGTACCATTGAAACTACCCTAAATAAGCAATAAAGCCCTACAACTGGCTAGGGTCGTATCCAGGATTTTTTTCGAAGAAGGGGGGAAACAACAAAACTTGCATCAAATTTTGATGCGATCAGAAACGCATCAAAATTACTTTAGATTCATTTTTCTTACGTTTTTACGAGTTGGACAATATTCCTGGGTGAGAAGGGGTTCAACTCCCCTGAATCCCTCCCACTTCCTCATGGATACGGCCTTTTTGGTTCATAAGCTATCGATTTGTGTCTTAATTGTGCCTTGTGTCTTAGTTTCGCTTAGCCTAATCTGGATTTTGGAAGAAAAGTTTTTTCCCAGCAGTGGATTATAAGCAGTGGGGTCAATTAGGAGGGAAGGGGGCTAATCTTGAGAAGGCATGGGGGTTTTTAGCCCTACTCCTATTAATTTTTGCTCGTGTTGAGTTTGACTTGGCTACTTATTGTAATTTATTCATTTTGAGTTTCATTTATTTATTGATAATCACTTGAAGTAGTTTTACCCTTGGAAGATTGTTCTACTTTATTTTTACTCATTTTCGGCTCAATGGAGCTAAAGTTATTTTTTTTTGAAAACTTGTTTTGTGAAAAAAAAAATTAAACTAATTTCTGTTCGTTTTTTATTATAGTCTTTTTCATTCAAAAAATTAGATTTTATATCTTTTCGGTATTTTTTTTTATAAGAATCCATAGTAGAACCAAATTCAATACACCTACTTTCCTGCGCCTGACGGACGCCTGGAAACCATTCGTGTTCCCCGCTTCGGTAATAACGAGAACCCACCTTTGGAAACCGATATTAACTTTGACCATAAGGTTAATATTTTCCGGTTCTCCTATGCCGACCAGCGTGCAGATCTAGCTTCCTTCAACTCTGTCGTTCCTACTAGCAATCTTCAAATTAGCGGTGGCATGCTCCGACTAACACAGCCTCTGACCGAAGTCACCGGCGTGGACCTCTTTCAAGGAACGGCAATCGGCGGGCGCAGCATTTCCCTCAGCCAACTCGATATAGTCACCATGTTGCTAGATGCTATTGTATTATAAGCCCTTACATGCAGGCTTAGTCAAGGAGCATGGACAATGGTAAGAGAGGAAATCCAAGCTTGTCTCTGAGAGACGAAAAAAAGTGATGCTATATAGTGATGCTAAAAGTAATTAATGATACTTAGCAAAAATATTAAGTTAATTACTGAAACCTAAATAAAAAGAAAGAAGAAAAAGTGAGGCAATTTTAATGGTACTTAGCAAAATCGTTAAGTTAATTACTGAAACCTAAATAAAAATATTAGTTGTGCTTTTTTGCTTTTGCTTTTCTTAGGGCCGAAAACAGGATAACCAAGTTCTTCAGAAGATCATTTCACGCTTTTAGTATGGTTTTCTAAAGGGAAAACGGTTGTTGCTGTGCATTTTGTAAGTATTATTTTCCATACTCGACTGGCCAGCAGCTGTGTTTGATGACCTTTCTTGGGGAGAACCATTGTAGCTATACATCTTGTAAACATTATTTTCACTACTTGATTGCCTACTAAACCCAGCTTTAAAGCAGGATCGTGGTAATAGCAGCACCTATCACCTTTGTGACAGCGGCTTTGTTTGTAAAACCGACATATTTCACGCTTTTAGTATGGTTTTCTAAAGGGAAAACGGTTGTTGCTGTGCATTTTGTAAGTATTATTTTCCATACTATAAAGTAATGGAAACAAAATATTTGTATTTAAGTAAAATGGCCTGTGAAACATTATCATAAAAAAAATACTGCTTTGAATCCATCTCGTAAAATACATGAACGCTACGTTTTCTCTTGAGATGTCATATATTCCATTTGGGGGATGTCATATATTCCTGGTCACACAAAGCTTTTTACAACTTCGTCATAAATCTCATCACTGATATTATAGGATTGATGGACTGTATCTACTGGTAAACTATCATTGACGCTAATAACGTTGTTTTTTATTAATTCATCTTTAGTTTCCGTGCTGATACTGTTTCTCAACGCACTTTTAATTTTACTTTTCTTGTTGATCACGGAGTCTTTTCCGGACAGGCTCGCACCCTCCAACAATCCGTGCGACACGCTATCCGGGGAGTAATACACGATGGCCGACAGCGGCACCATCTCACTTGCTGACGAAGCCTGGCAGACTGGACACACAGAAACAAGGCCCGCCAGAACTGAGCGAAAATAATGCTCAGTGCCGCCTACCAAGCCAAGTAATAGAAGACGCCCTCTCGCAGGGTCACCCTCAACAAACTCCCGCGTCCCCAGTTTGACAAGTGGCATCGTGATGCCATTGAAGTCGTCGATGGGACTTACCTGCGCAACCTTGTGATCAGCCAGGCAGTCGAAAACCGAGTAAATTCGTATCATAGAAACAACATATCACTGATTTAATTTTTTTCAACAAGACTACTTCAAGCAAAATCTATATTCATAGAAATCTTTAACTCATTATCTTGCTGAAAAAAGGCATCGGCTTGTATCTGTTTTTTACCCTACACATTATCCTGGCTTCTAGAATATTTGTGTAATATACCATACAAGCAATGGACCTTCAGCAAAGCTTCTGATTGCCGAAAGACCTCCAAGTGGTCTTTTACTATTGTTACTCAGTGACTGGTATAATTTCCATCAAAATGGTTCACTCTTTCGGGTTCTTCTCTCATTTATAAAATGAAAGTATGCAAGTGTCACTAAAAACAGCTTTTGGTGCTATTCTAAACCCATTGTACTCCATGGAATGTAAGCATTCCAAGCAGGCAAGTATCACTAAAAACAGATTTTGGTGCAATTCTAAACGGATTTTGCACCCTGGAACGTACGCATTCCAAGCATGCAAGTATCACTAAAAACAGCTTTTTGTGCTATTCTAAACAGATTGTGCACTATGGAATGTACGCATTCCAAGCATGCAAGTGTCACTAAAAACAGCTTTTTTTGCTTTTCTAAACAGATTGTGCACCCTGGAACGTACGCATTCCGAGCATGCAAGTATTACTAAAAACAGCGGCAAAATAAGTTATGGTGGCCAAATGCATTTAAATACATAATTTGGGCTATATTTACATATTAGAGGGGAGGGGCAAAGTACAGGGAGAGTGTATGCAATATGTGTTAACTATGATTATTATGCTTGTTATGAAGCCAGAATTGTTGTCTTAACATGTTCCCATCTCTATAGTTAGTTCTCTAGGCCAGTGGTTCTCAAACTGTTGTAAGCGCACCCTTTGGGGGTACGCAAAATCTTTTAGGGGGAACGTGGCCGGCTAAAGATAGACAACCCTTTGCCTCTAGGACCGACAATTTCAATTGGGCCTATTTTATAGCTATAGG
Organism: Alatinidae sp. Z8VKAUB7J3; assembly: GCA_010016025.2. NCBI lineage: Eukaryota > Metazoa > Cnidaria > Cubozoa > Carybdeida > Alatinidae > Alatinidae sp. Z8VKAUB7J3. The sequence goes on from JAAAKM020721499.1 coordinate 33,755,439, forward strand.
CTAGTTGAGGAGGCATAAAATGAAACTGAATACTGCTATTTGTGTCAGGCTTAAACATAGTTGACAAAGTTTCTCCAGTATACAAATAGCAAGAAAAACAATGGATTTTTATAGAAAAAAAACCAAAGTGATGTAAAAAAAAATCTATAAGAACAAATATGTCAATAGAAAATGAACACAAATTAATTTTAAAAAAACTTATCAGCAAAACAAGTTTTCCAAATAATAGTAAAAGCTGAATTAAACCAAAAATAAGCAGAAATAAAGTCAAATAATCTTCCAAGAGTAAAACTACCACAAATCCCCGTTAATAAATAAATAAAACCTAAAAAAAGAGCACCAAATGATTTTACACCCATATTAGCCATATAGTGGATGTCTCTTAGAAGATTGTCTGACTAGGTTACATGACAGGTAACCTGGGCTATCTAAATGACATAGGCTAGCCTACTTATCTAAATTCTAGGGAAAGGTATATGTTAGCTGTATATTCAGATAGTTAAGAAACAAACTTTCCTTCATAATCAGAATTTCATCCTAAATATGACATTCATTTCCATTACAAATTTAAATTTGGTAGAATTAAAGTTTAGCTACACTTACCATGTTGGAAAGGGGGTAGGCTAAAAAAAAAAAAAAAAAAAAAAAAATCAGAGATGGGTTTTCAGAATCAAAATTCCGTTTTTTAGAGTTTCGTTAACTACTGATCCGGGTCGCTCCTTAATATAGTTCGTTACCACGAACTGTTTGATACTGCCAAGGTAAGTGAAACTGCCCACCTGATCAATCTTCTCGTTACCCATTGTCACCTTTTCGTCGTCACTTAGTCCTAGCATTAGTGACTTATTCTTCTTAACATTAATTTTCAAACCTATTCTAGCACTCTGAACTCGCAAAGCCTCTAAAAATTCATTTATTTTGCTTACACTTTCATCTAATATGCCTAAGTTATCAGCATTATATAAGTCCAGGAGAGTTTTTCCTCTCCATTTGATTCCGGGTGCATCCGGAATGGCAGACGGACACGCTGGCGACGCCGTCGACCTCCAACAACCATTCGGAGGGCGACGACTGGAGCTACGAGGCGGTGTCGCCGACCACGCGCGTCGGCAACTACTGCCAGATTTCCAACAAGCGCATCATCATCTCGCGCACTCAGGAGAAGACCTCCAAGGCCGGCCGCAAATCCGAGCTTGCCCGCGAAGTGGCCAAGAAGGGCGTGGAACTGCGCACCGACATGGAAGTCACGGTGCTTTCCAACCAGGCGAGTTCGGCCGGCTCCGGCAATGGCGCCTCGAACCGCAACCTCGGTGGCTTCCGGGCGTGGCTGGTCTTGTCATCAAAGGACTCATAGAGGAGAAAAATCTTTCAAATGTAATATATGTAAAAAAAAATTTACTCGAAATTCCAGTTTGACTTCTCATCAAAGGACTCATACAGGAGAAAAACCTTTCGAATGTAATGTATGTGAAAAAAAATTTACTAGAAGATCCTATTTGTCTCGTCATCAAATGAATCATACTGGAGAAAGACCTTTCAAATGTGAGGTTTGTGAAAAATATTTTACTGCTAGTTCTGATTTATCTCGTCATCAAAGAACTCATACTAGAGAAAAACCTTTCAAATGTGATATTTGTGAGAAATGTTTTGCTTCTAATTGTTTATAATGACGTCAGTCGACAGACAGACAGACACACAAACAAACAACTTATTTTTATATATATAGTTTGTTTAAAAAAAAAATAGATACATGAAAAGAATTGGATTTTTATGCTGATTCCAAATATAAAAAAGTTCATAAAGTTTTTTGTTACCTAAAGCTACGAGCATGTGAAAAAATGCCCGATTTTCAAAAAGGGGAAAACACCTCTAAAAAATCAAGTGATCTCATTGAAAAACACACCACCACATTCAGCATGTCAGAGAACCTTACTGTAGAGGTTTCAAGCTCCCATATGCAAAAATGTGGAATTTTGCAGTTTTTGCAAGAAGGTCCGTCATGTCGAAGTCGCCTCCCGTGATCAGCCTGCTGACCGACTTCGGCCGGACCGATCCCTACGTGGGTGTGATGCACGGCGTCATCCTCGGCATCTGTCCGACGGCCCGGATCGTCGACCTCACCCACGCGATCCCGCAGGGTGGCATCGCCGCGGCGAGCTTCGTGTGGGACACCGCCCTGGAGGTCTTCGGCCCGGATTCGATCCACGTGGCGGTGGTGGATCCCGGGGTCGGCACCGGGCGCCGCATCCTCGCCGTCAGGACTCATCGCGGGACGCTCATCGCTCCCGACAACGGAATCCTGGAGCGACCTCTCCTCGCGGACGTAACTTTGGACTTGATGAATTTCGTATACCTTATTTGGAATCAGCGTTAAAAACGGATTTTTTGATGCGTTAATTGTTATCAAAATTTCTTTTTTTAGATTTTCTGTTACTGTTACCCTGAGTCGCTTCTTACTTACAGTTGGTTACCATGACCTGCTTGATACTGAGGAAATTTATCTAAATCTCATTTTACAATGCTCTTATTAATTCCAATCCTCCGCATTTTCCACAAAATCACATTTTGCAACCTAACTAGATGTTTTATAATACCACACTTGGAAAAAATATAAGCATTCAAACTAGCCTTATACAAAATAAATTTCGGATTGAATTTTTGAATTAAAAATCGAATAGTTGTGGGCTAATTGTAGAAAAAGCCACGACAGATAGTCTGATTGAGTCAGGGACAAAACTGGCATTAGCCCCCCTTATTAGGATTGTATAAAAATGATGTTAGTTCATTTGTTAAGATACGTCTATCTATTATCCGTCCATGCGTCATTTCTAGGAGTAGTAGAACAAAGGTAGATAATCATAGAGCTAAAATAGCAATAGAACCCATATTTTTCCAAGTGTTTGATTAACAAAATTGGGTGGTCTTTATTACTAAATTTAGTTTTATTTCAAGATAACTCTTAATGATTTTCAATGAGGTTTAACTTTTAGCCACTAGTTGATCAAGCGCAACTTCTTCATCAAATGCAGCTATTTTATCAAGTGCAGATAAGGTTACTGTCGTACGGTTGTTATCAATATAATATTTGTTTGCTAAGTCCTTAATGTCTTGCGCCGTGATTTTGTCAAAACTATTGTAAAGTGCATTAATCACTTCAGGATCACGTTTGAAATGCATATAACTGGCCAGTGTCGATGCTATCGCTTCTGACGAATCCAGACTGTTAACAAAGCTGTACTTCAAATTAGACTTTAAATTTGCAAGCTTCTCCTCATCTACCAGTTCAGTCCTAGCTTTGACGTAGGTGCGATTAATCCCCTGAAAGTTTCATTTTCCTAACCTACACCCTCTCTGAGATAGCAAGAAGTCAATTAACTAGAATTTTACCATAAAATTCTAGTTGATTGACTTCTTGCTATCTTGGAAAGTTATTGGGTTAGGGAATTGAAATTTTCAGGGATAGGTCTATAAATAAAAGCACATCCCAGGAAAGTAATTTGAGGTCCAAAACTATACAACCTCCCCCCTGCTAAATATAATGAAACTTTTTGTGCATCACAACTTATATTTTGGTCAAATTTGATCCTATATCACTATTAAAAGTATAAATCCTTGCTCACCTTATAAAAAGTCAACTTTTCACTGTTAATTTGTATTTAAAGTTCATTACCCTGAACATTTTGACAATAAAAAATATGTCCTTGAATATGGTTTTTACTTTATATCAAAAACATTTGTGGTAAAGTGTTGAAGAAAGGGAAATTACACGTTTTTTTGATTTTTTTTTTTTCAATTGTAAAGCTATTTATTAGAAATGATAGGTGAAATATAAACTAGTGCAGGTGAATTTAAATTGGGAGACAACTATCAACGGTGCTGAATGGAGGAGCAATGGTAGCCACTCTTTGCAGTTAATTCAGTAGCAGGAGGGGGCGAATAACATGACTCATGGTAACTGAAAATATTGCTCTTGGTAATATGTCATAAATTTACCAAATGTATCCCCTGTTGCCGTTTTATGTCATTGTTTCCCGGCTCATGAGAATGTGTCCTTTTGACATAAAATGTGTTCAGTTGGCAACCCTGCTTGCAACACATATATGTTATGCCATCTAGTGACATGAATCGTCACTTAGAAATAAAAGAACTTACCAAACAACGCTGTGGCGGGGTCGAACATGCGAGTATTTAACGCAGCTGCTTGTGATGCTGAAAGACCAGTGGGCGGCCATGCTCCAGAATTAATAGCACTTGAATTGACAGTCTTGCTTTTTGAAGAGCCATTTCCAGTCTTTTCGGAAGAATCCATGACCTCTTAGTAAAGAAACGGAACGATTTTCCAGGGAGCTTGGGCGCTTCTCTTGAGTCGGTATTCCGGCGAGGAAGATGTGGTCTATGGGACCGTGGTTTCCGGTCGCCCACCGAGCATCGACGGCGTCGAGAATATGATTGGGCTATTCATCAATACGCTTCCCGTGCGGGTTAGGGCCGACTCCTCGCAGGCCGTGCGGCTCTGGCTCAAAGCCTTGCAGGAGCAATTGGCGGAAATGCGCAACTACGAGTTTAGCCAACTTGCCCAAGTTCAAACTTGTAGCGACGTGCCCAGAGGGACGCCTCTTTTTCAGAGTTTGGTGGCCTATCTTCTACCAATTGTAACATTTCAGATGCAAGTGGCTAGTTATCAATCTCCCAAAGTCTATTAAACTGCTCGAAAGCAAGTAGTAGTATGACATGCTGTTCCATTTTTTTTCCCACTATTTTTTCTGAGGTTGTAAGCTGAAGAATTTTCTCTTCTGGTCTTACTGCAAGTAAAAAGCCAGGGAACAAAACGCCTGGAAGCTTCGGGCGTTCAACAGAAAGCTGGATCTAGAAAGCACTCAAACGCGGTTCGGATTTCTATTCGGTCTGTTTAAAAATCATGAAAATTCCGACACCTTAATACAGAAAATCTGACTATTTTTCAGACACTATGATATGATAAGCAAAATTCATTAATGTACTTTTATCTTTTCACTGTTCTAAAAGAAGGTTTAGTTTCTAGCAAGAATAAAAAAAATGAGATGGGAATAACTACATGAGTGCCAAAATTGAACGGTTCAGATTGACAATTAAGTTTCCCTCTCCTCAATTATGCATTTTAACTTAATCGTCACTATGACGGCGACGTTTTATAGCTGCTATGAAAGCAATGTTTCATCGTCAATATGACAGCAACGGTTTGTCGTCTCTCTCATACAATTTTTCAAGAGAAGCAGCTGAGCCTGAGGAAGCAGAGCCTGCAGAACGGAGCAGGAAAGCACTGGAACTCAACCACGCGCTCAAACGGGTTGCTCTGCTGGCAGATGAAAAATCCAAAATGGTGCGTTTCGATATTCAAAACGGAACGTTGACCCTGGTGTCAGACAACTCGGATCTGGGCGCCGCAAGAGAAGAAATTTCTATCGGTTTTAAGGGAGAAGACGTTGCCGTGGGACTCAATGCAAAATATGTTCTCGATGTGCTGAACGTGGTAGAAGATGCGGAAATCGTTTTAAATCTTAAAGACCAGAACCACTCTTGTCTGATCACCGTCGAAAACGATAAGGACTACTTGAGTATCGTGATGCCCATGCGCATTTAAACGGTCGGAAGCTCGGTACGTCCAGACCCTGTTCCCCGATCTCGGCCAGAGCGCCCTGAAGGCGTTCACGCGCGCGGTCATTGCCGGTCGTTTGGGGAAAGATCACCCCGATCTCGCGATGGCCCAGTGACAGCAGGTGCCGGGCCGCCATGCGCCCGGCCTCGTTATTGTCGGCACCGACACAGGACATGGTCGATGACGCGCTATGGTTCCAGATCGCGATGGCGGGGATATTCTGCTGCTCGATCAGGTTGAAGCTGGCCTGGGTATGCTCCAGCCCGATCAGCGCGATGCCGTCGACCCGGTGTTCCAGCAATTTACGCATCATCAGGTACTCGCGATCCATTCTCTGAGCCGCGGTCGTCGGCAGGTTCCGCAGGAGCTCCACACTGGAAAACGTCACGGCTGTTCTGCGGTCGCGGCGAAATGATCGCAGTCCCGCGATTAACACCGGAATCAGCAGCAGCAAAACGAGGGGCTCGTGAAAACGAAAGGCAGTCATACGGTCGCGTCCTCCTGTCCGTCAGGAGTCAGCTGAGTGAATTCGCGGGCATGCCGGATGCTGATGTCGATATCATCGGGTGCGGGACGGTGTCCTGCGAATTTCACCAAATCGGCGGATTCCAGAAACTGACGCAGGCCCCGCTGTTCGTGATCGGAAAACACCGTGTTTGTGGGGGGACCTAAAATCTTTGAAAACGCTTAGAGTGGAGGGATTGGGATGAAACCTGGTGGAAAAATAAGCACATGTCCTTCGTGATTGACATAACCGGAACGGATCCGCTCTCTTTGGGGGAGTTGCAGGGGAAGGGTTGATTCTAAAAATTAGAAAAAATGAGGTATTTTTAACTTATGAAGAAGTGATCAGATCTTTATAAAATTTGATATTTGGAAGGATATCGTGTATCCGAGCTCGTATTTTAAATCTCGACAGGATCCAGTGACATTGGGGGGAGTTGTGATCTATTGATTCTTAGCGATTCTAGGGATCTATTGATTCTCAACTTGTTCTTTTAAGACTAGAAAATTCCTCAAGTAGCATGTAGAAAATAAAAGGTTTTTTTGCAAAGGTTTCAATAGCCTTTCACCAGCCATGATATCGACAACTTTTAGTGTACGATTTAAATTCTTTAAAAAACTCATGCAAGCACTATTTTCAGTAAAGCGATAGTTTTTCAGAGTTTGAGAGCCTTACATACTCATCTTGTACCTTCGTTAGGCTACGCCACTTGAGGAGTTTTCTGCTACTAAGAGACCGTGCTATTTTTGATGTGTTGGTATTGTGTTTTCAGTAAAGCCCTAATTTTATAATTCTACAGCTATAGAGAAATACCACGCAAGCCGAAAACGGTTGATCCGGATAAGAAGAGCATTGTCGTGCGTATTTCGAGTCGCGACCGGATCGTGATTGCGCAACGTGACGTTGATTGGCGAGCAGTGCGCGCCAACATTGAACGATTACATGCTGAAAATCCTGAGGCACCAGTGATTATTCAACCGCACAAAGATTCGACTACAGAAGCCATGATTCACGTCATGGACTCAGCACGCCAGGCCGGGGTGTACAATGTTTCACTGGCCGCAACAGGCGGTTGACCAGACATCACACCAGTAATAAAAAAGGCCGACACCGGCCTTTTTTTCTGTCTGCAGCAAACCAAACATGATCACAGTATTCATTCTTGTTGGATGTACGCTAATAATCTGGCTTTATCAATGTCTTCATCCCCCCATCATTTGCACTGGGGACGATACAAAAAAATACCATACAACTTACTGTTGGATTCACTCGACATTTACTGTTCAAGATAACCTTGGAAAAGAAGTTGGCGTTGGTGTTGCATACCCTGGTGTTAGATCATTCACGGGAAGAGAAGAAAAAAAGGATATTACGTACTACCAATATGTCTATTTTTGCCTATGCCTACAGGCTCTGTTATTCTACATCCCTCATTACATTTGGAAAAATCGGTGTTCTAAAAACCTAGAATTGCTTGTTGCGCCTGGCGGGCAACTGCTTACGCTGCCACCACAACAGGTACACAGGGTGCCGCCCAGCGCGCAGTAGCGCCAGTAGTCACAACTTTGATCATCGCCAACTTCCCGCAGACCACTTTGAGCTTCGCCGCTGGCGGCTCTTGCTACCGGCAGTACCGGAAGGAGACTAGCGCCGACAAGGGTGGTGCCTAGTTTGCCCAGCAAACTGCGGCGAGAAGTATCGCGCGCTATAGAGCGGGATGTGGATTGAGCTTTGTTGTCCAGCCAACTCAGCAGATTTGCAAATCGCATCAGTTTCTCCTTAACGAGCCAAGCCCTGCAGGTAGCCGGGCGTAATTTCAGTCAACTTGTTGGTCAACTAACATTAAATTAACTTTTCATTTGTGCAAATGTCTAAGTTTATAAATCGAATCAATCGCCTTGCCTGAACTCAGTGCAGAATGGGCCAATATAAACTTTAGACGCTTGTTTGGCTGTCATTCCACGCAAATTAACGGTCCTGTGTCAATTCTAAATTCTTGGTTCAACCTATCTAAGACAATAGGTAGGCATACCTTGTTTACCTCTTATTCCAGGCAATCTAATGGTCTTAAGTCAATTTTAAATTCTTGGTCAATCTGCCTGAGACTCTAGGTGGCGTGCCTTGCTTAAAGATAACAAACATGCAACAAGGGGTGGATTGATACGCATGCAAAGGCTCCTCATCTATGCCGCGAATGCTAGGATCCAAACCTTGAACGCGGTAGATGGCATTTCTGGCAAACACCTTTGCCTATGGAGCACAAATGGATTTCAACGGCAGGTCAGGCGAAATGCTCGTGTTCGTCACCGTCGCGGAGCAAGGCAGCCTGTCGGCCGCCGCTCGCGCACTGGGGCTGACACCTTCGGCCGTCAGCCGGATCATCGCGCGCACCGAACAACGCCTCGGCACCCGCCTGCTGCTGCGCACCACCCGCGCGCTCACCTTCACCGCCGAGGGTGAAGCCTACCTGCGTTAAGCTAGCCTATATTAGCTTAGTGATGTAATGCGTCTTCTACCAACATAGGTAAGACGTACTGACGTTGCCAATTATACCGCATTTGGTATATATTGTATTGTAGGGTTCCTGGATAAAGCTAATGTTTTTAAAAGTTTTAAATTAGAGATACTTGATAGTTTATTTTGTCTCAGACACCATTAAGTGTTCAGTCTTGATTATAACCCCAATCGGGTTTCAGGCGATCGGGTTCCATGCCAAATCGGGTTTCCGCCAAAATCAGGTTTCATACAATCGAGGTAAAGAATTTCATGCAAAAGCAAAACTATGGTTAAAAAGTATAATTTTGGGCAGCATGCGATCTGCAACGGCAAATATACGTTCAACATCCGCGCGCTCAAACTGCGCAACCGAAATGATGTGATTGCCAATAAAGTCCAAGATTTATCCCCACGCGAATTAGTGCCGCGCAAATAATACAAAATTGTTATTGCAAACGCCTGCATTGCTTCGGATCATCGCAAGGTTTTTAGAAGTTCAGTCGGAGAGTGACTGTGGTAGAAAATTTTTCGAACCCGGCCAAGTTAGAAAAGGGTAGGGTGAATAAGGGTCGGACGCATACAAGTGCAAGTCAGGCGCCTGCTGCAGACCAAACAATCAGTGCGCGGCCTGATCCGCGCTATTATTTCAAACTGGTTTCAGTTGTTCCTTTGGGCCTTGGCTAGTCTATTTTTAACATCTTCACTGCACCCACTGACTTTACTTATAATACACCTAGATTAAGTTAAGCTGTCCACTTGATGGATTTTCACGTTACCCAGGATCACCTCTTCACTTTCTATTAGTCCCAGTCTTAGGGACTTGGTCCTCTTTTTTTCAAACCTTTTTCAAAACCTATTGAAACTTCCATCAATTATTCATTATGATAACATTTTCATCTAGGATGCTCAAATCTTCAGCATAATCTAAGCCTAGAAGAGTTTTACTTCCCCATTTGATTCTTGTTCTCTTTGTCACAGGATATAAACTTAACTGTATCTGAACGGGTTTCTTCTCCTTGATCCTCTTTTGGTAAGCCCTGACCTATAAGACTGTTGACGTTACTTCCATTGCCACTACTATTTTCATTTAAACAAGTCATGACAATATTATAAGTTACTTGTTTATAACCATAAAACCACGTGTCAAGTATCAAGAACCTATCAAAATCAAAACAAATTTTAAATTTTGAGATGTTTTTATAGTTTTAATTAAAAAAAATTAAAATTATTACTCAGACACTACAAATATTATTGGAGTTTACATAATAACACTAGCAGACCATGAAAAAAAAATTATTTCTATGAAGTTGAAAATTTGACAGAATATTGAATGAGAATTTGAACTAAATCTGAACACGCTATGCACATGCAGATTGCCAAAAGGGTGTATCTCAAGAACTGATTTGGGTATTAAGTTGAAACTCTACTGCTACTAAACTAATCCTGCTACTGCTTCAATCGCAAAATTTGTAAGGCTTAGAGTATTAAGGTGAGAAGGGCGTCAAAAGGAGTTTCAAAAGCACACATCAACGATGCTTTTGGAACACCTGAATGTGTCAAGGTGAAACTTCCAGGGCATCATGAAAGCGATGTTCAACTGACCAAAAGACAATATGTACATGTTACTACCGTACCATCTTCTGAAATTCTGCCATCAGACATAGCCAGGTCTCGAGCTTCCTTGCCATGTACCTGAATAACATTGTCCAAATCTTCTTTCCACTTCTGAAAAAGAACTAAAAAGACAGTTTATATGGAGACTAATTGTGAGAAAAGGGAAAAAATGAAATCAAGAATAAACAAGAAATCTAAATTTATGCGGAATTTACTCTAATAGGGGTTTTAATAGGGAGGGGGCTGAAAGGAAGCCCCCCCCCCTTCGTAGAGAGAGGTTTTCAAAAAGAGGTGGCACATTTCTTAACATTATTTGGAAAAATGACAAGAAATAATTTTTTTTTTAATGGGTGACCAGCGAGCGAGCGCCGACCACGCACTGCTCGCCGATGTGCACGCCGCGCAAGATCGTCACGTCCGAGGCGATCCAGCAGTGGTCGTCGATCGTCACCGGTTCGATCTGCTCGATCCGATCGGCCGCGAGGTCGTGCTGGTCCGCGTCGAAGACCCGTGACCCCGGCCCGATCCAGACGCGGTCGCCGATCGAGAGCGTCGACTTGGCGCTCAGGTGGCAGCCGTTCAGGAAGCCTTCCTTGCCGATCGTGATCCTCGCGCCAGGGAACGCGAAGATGATCACCGGCGCGAGGTCCGAGCGGAGCCAGGTGTCGGCACCGATCTCGACCCACGCCTGAACGCCGATGTGCTCTATGCGCTGCGGGCGATGGGGCACGGGGATCTTCTCATCATCTCCGACACGAATTTCCCGGCGGATTCCATCGCCCGTCAGACCGTGCTCGGCGAGTTGCTGCGCATGGAGAATCTGAGCGCGGCCGAAACCGCCGAAGCCGTGCTGTCGGTCATGCCGCTCGACACGTTCGTCGACGATTTCGCCGGGCGCATGGAGATGGTCGACGACCCCGACGCGATCCCCGATTGCCAGGCCGAGGTGCAGGCGGTCATCGACGCGGCCGAGGGACGCCCGCGCCCGATGATCGGCATCGAACGGTTCGGCCGGTCTGGACGGGCTTGCCGAACAACTCCTGGAAGCGAGCGCGGCTGCGCGCCAGCGCGTCGGGACGCAGGAACGCGTTGCTCCCGCGCCGGTAGCGCCGTGAAGAGCTCGCCAGGGTCTCGAGGTACTTCGCCCACAGCGCGGGACCGTCGACCGTCAAGGCGCCGGTCTTCGGGTCGAGCGTGAGGCCTTCGATCGCCTGGGTCAGCTCGAAGGTGTAGCCGCCCTTGCCGCCCTTGCCCTGGAAGGTCGCGATCAGCCGCTCCTTGTGGGTCAGGGTCTGGCGCTCGAGCCGGTGCGCCAGCTCGACCGGCCGCGGGAGGGAACCGATAACCCCCGGATATTTCCTCCGGATCATCTCCAAATGCAAAATTGAGTTTTTTAAGAGAATGCAAGACAATTAAAAGGAATTCTGCATAGGAATTCTGTCAAATCCCTACAGTTTTCCTGGAAAATTCACCCTCCCCCAGGGAATTTACCTCCCTATGGAAGATTCTCACAATAAAAATTCACTCCAAGCACAAAATCCCCCCAGAAAATGTCTGTATAGGCTATTTCCCAATAATAAATACTATAAGTAAACAATGTGCAAATTTTTCTAACTTACAGGCCTCTCCCTACGGAGTGGGAGAGTCATTTTACCCCTAAAGATATAGTTGTGGCCTGACCGCAAGCGAGGCGGAAAGCCTGGGCGTGATGCTGGCGCGGCCGGACCCGCGCTTGTACAACATCGGACTGGGTGAGGCGATGCACAGCGCCCGTCACAAATTGTTGGAGTCATTCCCCGATACTGTGCGCCAGCACGCCCACCGTGCGCAGCAGATGTTTGTTTTGCAGGCAGACAATACGGCGGAGGTTGGTGCCGCGCAGGACGAGCGGCTGCCGGCACTGGCTGCCGCCGTGCGGCATAGTCAGGTTGTGCGCATCAATATGCAGACCGGGGCGCCACGCACCGTCCATCCACGGCACCTGCAGCACGACAAAACCGGTTTACTCCCATATTCTGTAGGGCAAGATTCAAACCATTTGCTTACCAAAGAGAAATGTAAGACACACACTTGGGGGCAAAAAAATATACACTCTTGGGCAAAAAATCACAGTTAAAAAACATCATGGGATGTCAAGCCATTGTCAAATCATTGATAAGACTGGTTTTATCTTTATAGTTCAAAGAGCGAAAAAAACTATCCAACAGTGTTCAAATCATCATTACCAGATGACTAATTAGTTGTACAAATGAATTTTATGGTAAAACAGCAGGCAATTCTTCTCTATATTATATGGTTGAAAGAAACAAACATAATTTTACCTATGGAAGTAGTTTAGGATTTCAACGAACCTTCGCCAAAAGTCGCCACTCGTTGTGCAGATAACAGAAAAGTCGCGGTCCGATGGAGCGAACTCGACGACGCCTTTGCACGCCCAAAAAATACTATAGAGCCAAGTCCGGGCTGCGATGGTGCCCCAACCGAATGGTGTCGTCCACTGCGACGGGATATTCCTTTCCACTTGATGCTCTGTTGAAGCGATGTCCATAAGTTCTTGTACATCGGCGGTCAATTCTTCGCCCAATCTTCGGTTGCCATCCGCAATTGTCGCTGAATCATTTAGAAGTTTAACGACGTGTCCTACAAGCAAGTCGCGATCGTCGTGCGTTCGCCGATTTCGATTCCATTCCGATGACCGTCGCGCTCAACAATCTGGTTTCGTCGTCGACGGGCGTGAAGGAGTACAACGTGCATTTCGCCGGAGCGATCCTGGCCGCCCTGCCGACACTGGTGGTCTACATCGTCTCCGGCCGCTATTTCGTGCGCGGCCTGATGGCCGGCGCGGTCAAGGGGTAGGCAGGATGGCGTTCCTGAAAATTTCAGACCTGAAGAAATCCTTCGGCAATGTCGAGGTGCTGAAGGGCATCGACATCGAGATCGACGAAGGTGGCTTCCTCGTGCTGGTCGGCCCGTCGGGCTGCGGCAAGTCCACGCTGTATGCTTCGTTTAAAGGGCTCAGTATTGTAGATTATGTTAGGTTCCGTGTATTTACCGCCTCAGTCAAGCTTATATTCAAACAAAGATACTTGGAAACTTCTGTCTGAGGAAATGGTTGCTCTATGTTTAAAGTACCCGTGCATATTATTTATATTGATGGGCATTATAACGCGTACACGGCCGATTTTTTAGAACAATGTGAAACTTGTGACTGTTTTGATTTTGCAGATCCTTCAATTCAAGAAGAATAAAGTTTGGAGAAATTAAGAGGAAGGCATGCAAAGGACAAGGGAAGGAGAAAGAACACTAGGGAATAAGTTTTTACATTTTCTATGTTTTCCTTTTTATTACGTCTGATGTCATAAAATTACGCAGAAAACGAAGAGAAAGAAATAATTTGATGAAAAATAAAACACCTTGTCAAAGCGAGGAATTGAGACCAGGAACTTCCAAAAGTGAATCGTAAAACTTTTTCGTTGTTAAAACCAAATAAACTCATTTAGAAAATGGGAATTTCTAATGAGAACCAAAAGAAAGCCTACCGTTAGGCCTGATTTGAGTATGCTGGACTCCGCTTCCTCTGATCAAGTCCCAAGTGACCCACCCTGGTACCCCACTTGAACCACTGCAACAATTTGCTTGATATGTCTCGGAAATCCTTCGATTGCCCGGGTGGCCGCCCGGGCAGGCTATCCGAACCAGGGCAGCTTCTCCCGCGCATTCTCCGACTCCTACGGCAGCAGCCCGGCGGCCTTCCGCCGCGACGGCCAGGTGCGGCTGCCGAACCCAACCCTCAGAACAGGAAGCTATCCGATGCATGATGTGATCACCCGCACCGACCCCGCCCGCCGCCTCGCAGGCCTGCCGCACAAAGGCGCCTACCACGAGATCGGCAAGAGCTTTGAGGCTCTCGGCGCGATCTGCGAAAGCCGCCAGCTCTGGCCCCAGCTGGGCGCCGTGCTGGGCGTCTATTTCGACAGCCCCGACGACGTATATCCAAACCCATTTCAAAGAATCAGGATCGAACATGCCCCTTTTCCAAATAAAAAAAAACTTATATGTTAACAATGAGCAACTTGAATAGCTTACAGCTTTTATCCCAGAGCCTATGGGAGTTCTGTCAGCCCGGTAGGCATAGTTATTTGACCTTTGGACTATTTTGAACAAAATAGTCATATTGAAATTTAAACGGATGTCTTTCAGCAAATAAAGGACGGGAAGAGGAAACTGATTGCCCTCTGATCACTTTTGACTCTTAAATAGGGCACTAGAACTTCTAATTTCCAATCAAATTAGCCCCTCCGAAGTAAATACGACCATCCTGATTTGAGCTCAACGTCAGCAGAGCGAGCAGCCAGAGTACAGATGTGGATCGCTGGCAAATCGTCTCGCAACAAAAGCCTCTCAGATAAGTTTTGTCGTTGGTTGTTGATTCGCATGACAACGCCTAAACCTGAAGACGATTTTCTCCGTGACGAATTTGTCGACAATGATGAGGGCTATGATCCGGATGAACTGGATCGTTTCCAGCGCGGAGAAACGAGCTAAACGATTTGGCTTAGGGTCGGGAGTGTGCCATGAAAATCAGAATTTACGATGACAGTATTCGCCTGCGTCTTGACCGAAGCGAAGTGGACGATATCGGCGCAGGTCGTTTTACCAAGCTGGGGCAGTACTCCGGTAAGGTGCCGTTCCACCATTGGGTGAGCCGGATCGCGGTGAATACCTGCACCACTGCCTATCATCGATCGAAGGCGAATCGTGAGTTCCGCTTGGCGGATCTCTCCGAAGAAGAGGCGCGTGTGGTTGAAAGTGTGAAGTCGGCTGCGGATGAGATCGAGCCGTCCGATCATTTGGCGGCTCGTGAGTTGGTGGAAAAGTTGCTGGATACGCTCAATTCGGATGATCGGCTGGTGATTCGCTTGGTTTACCTTAACGGGTTCAGCCACCAGCAGGTCAGCGATGTCACGGGGTGGAGTGTTTCTCACCAACTTGAGTTGTGACGTCTACTACTGCTACTTTGGCAAGTACTTGTTGAATGAAGATTACACGTTGCTACCTGCCGCTGAAGCCTTGCGGCAATCAAGTCGAGTTTTTGACCGGCATGCTGTTGGTGGAGACGTGTTCATTCGCCCGTCTGCCGGCCGCAAACTGTTTACTGGGAAATGCGTCGACCACGACGACTATCACGCGACCCTTTCCGGCAAACTCGACCCTCGATCTTTGGTGGTGATTTCATCCCCGAAAACAATCGGGCGAGAATGGCGTTTGTTCATTGGTCACGATCAAGTGGTTGCCCACTCGCAATACGCCAATTGGCTGTTACATAATAGTTTCTTTAATTCTTTGAAAACCTTCATGGACCCGCCAAATCAGGATTTCTTTGGGTGTTACACAAAAGGGAATGCTTTCTAAGAGGTACAGGTATCTGTTACGTAATAGGGAATTTTCACTTTTGGTTGTTACGTAATAGGAATTGTTAGAGTCTGCTAGTCAAGCAGAAAATCCCCGGTTGTAACTGAAGGGGAAAAACGCATGTTTTACGTAATGACGGTGCATGCAAGGGATGTTGCGCAATCTAGCGTGACTTATTTCTTCAGGCTGTGGGGGATCCCCGCTTGTAACTGTGAAGGAAATGCACGTGGGGTCGAGTTGAACTGCAAAAACGTGAGATAAGTCTGTTTGTTTTGGGCTTAAAATTTCGCATTTCTTGCGGTATTATAGAAGAATGATAAGATATAATCACAGGAATAGATAATAGAGTAAAACCACAAAATTTCGGCATCAAAAGCTTCTTTGTCAAGTGTTTATGCAAGCAAAGTATATTTATTAAAAAAAGGACTAAAATAAACAGAGGATTAATGATATAGGGGAAAACCGTATAACAAGATATATTTTGATCATTATCCGAGAACTCTCATATGCTGTCATAGTTTTAGCAACGTTTATGTTGCTGTATACAGTATGTATTTTGTACGGAAGCAAAAAATCACCTTTCAGAACAAATCAAATTGTTTTAAAATCTAAAAAAGTAGTAAATTGATGAAGTAATCACAATGTTAAGAAAGAGATAAAAAAAGAGAGGAAAACAAAGGAAGTGGTGATGATGGTAAGAAGGGGGGAACTATGGAATATAAGCTGGCAAATTGCATGAGAAGTTTCTCTAAGAGAAAATATTTTTTGGGAGGGTTTGGAATAATATTCTCAGAAAAATAGAGGCAGAAACTAAGTCTTATACATTTAAGCGTTTCTAACCAAACGTTTCAAAGGCAGTGCTCCAATGTTGCCTCAGAAAGAAGCCATATTCATTCAAGGTTTCATCAGTGATTCACTTCTCCATCAAGCGGTCTGTGATCAACTTGATGAGATTCGTCGGCTCGTTCAAGTGTCCGGGGAGGTGTCCCTTTCAGACTTTGTCGAAACCGTGGAGCGGTATATGCATGGGGCCACGGTGCCTCTCCATCCTCTGGACCCTTTTGTTGATGGGGTATGGGTTCTCAATGCGATGGCCGCACGAGGTTTTTCTTTTCGAGCGTTGTTTGTATTGGGGTTACAGGAGCATGTCTTTCCGCGACATATTCAAGAGGACGCGTTTTTACGAGATCCCGTACGTCGAATCTTTGATGCCACCTTAGGATTTCACAGGAAGAAATAAAGGGAATTGGGTTAAAAAACTTACCTTCATTTATAGTCTATTTCGAGCGTTATCCTGGAGCTATATGATATCAATTCCCTTGTTAAAGTTCAAGTAGTAAATTATCTTGAGAACAGTCTATGTACCAGTTCAGAAATACTTGAAAGACTTGCGCTACGGCTCGAAATCTGCTTATTTGCTACTTTTATTTCTAAGGAACTTTGTAGGTGTATTTGTTGAATAGCAATGTAGCAATCCTGTTTATTTCGTTTCTGAGAGGACCTAAGAATACTAATCAAAAAAGGAAGTGTTGTTTGTATTCTTTTATATCTTTTTTGAAGTGCCTAAAGTAGCAAAACCGGGACAGACAGACCGACAGAATTTGTGATTGCTATATGTTACTTGGTTAATACCAAGTTCCATAAAAAAACAATCACAACAACACTAAAAACCTACCAAAAAATAATTCTGAATGTAAATAACAATTATTTGTTCACCTGGGATTTTATTCTATTTAAGAAACCCGGGTTAACTTATCACCACGTTGTCATTCGTCCCCTTGTCACAATCTTAAAGCACAAAAAATATACTAAATTTAAAACACCAATGTTTTAAAATAGCCATTCAATGATCCCAAATAAAAAAAAATCAAAATCTAAAGGGCTGGATTTTAAAGCTATGAGTCTGTACTCCAAGGCTGCAAGAGCTGTGCTACCTCTAGAGAACTTTTTTGTGCTTTTTTGGCAAAAATGGTAGTTTTAGAATTTGGAATTAGCACTTAATCTGTTTTTGGCGGTAATAGTCACAATGACTTAACTTGTACTTTACTTATGGTTTAACAACCTTTAACCAGGAAATTTCATGTTTAAGTCATAGTTTTATACCAATTTGACCTATCAAGGCGTTTGAAAGTTGGTATTTACTTGAAGTAAATTTTATGTTTACGTCTCAGCAAATCTTCAGTGAATGCTAGTTATATTCTAAAAAAAAAATCATAAAGGCAGTACTCTTAAAGAGTAAATCTAGGGATGGTCACCCTCTCCCCCACCAAAAAAGGAGTAAAACTACTTGAAAATATTAATTTGAATTTGGATTTATACCGTTTGAACCATTATCAAGAATTTAAATGCTTTAAAGTGGAACTAAAACTCGTAAATTGTCTTTAAAATACTAAAGATAATTATACTGTATATAACTATAAATTTATGTCTAACGCCATCATGTCCGGTAGAGCATAATGGTAGGCCAAAAATAGCCTACTGCGCACTAAATAGCACATACTACACTAAATTAAGTGAGGATATGTATTTTAGTTATCTAATGGCTGAAGGAAAAGATATACAATATTTTTTTTCATGAAAAAGACTATGTCAATAAAAATTGAACAGGATTTAGTCTAAAAAAAAATTTCCACAAAATAAGTTTTTCAAAGAAAAATTAAGAGCTCCATTACGCCAAAAAGGAACAAAAATAAAGTTCCAAGCTTAAAAAAATATTCTTCCAAGCTTGAAACTATGATACATCACTATCAATAAATAAATGAAACCCAAAAAGAACAGAAATTAAAATAAGTAGCCGAGTCAAATTCGAAAACGAGCAAAAATTAGCATGAGTAGGGCTGATAACCCCTATGCCTTCTCAAGACCAGAATACAATTTGCACTAGGGGGCTAAAATTTCTCATTCTCAAAAACATGATTCACAAATAGAACAACAACAAAAAAAAACAGAGTCTGTATTTATAAGAAGCCTGAAAATTGTATATGTTATGTATTGAATAGTTTTTCACAAGAATTCAGTTGAATAAGAAAAAAAATCCTAAGCCTTTATTCACACCTCTCCCTGGAATTAGATGTAAATTGTCATTCCCCTGACTAAGCTCATTATTTATCCCTTTCTACACTGATTTGAACTGAATATTTAAGGAAACATGAATACCTCACTTCCCCTTTTGCCCCTTCCATGTTCCTCATTAAGAATTCAAGAGCCTAACTCAACAAATAATCCAAGGTACCACATTTGTTTCTTTTAGCACTATCACTACGCCACCCTATTGAATTTCTTTTTCTCGCTGGTAGTAATTCAACAATCATCCGTAATTAAAAGTTTTGTAGTTTTGTGACTCAATAAGTTTTTTTTTTACTCTTGTGTATTTTCCAGTCCTATCGACATAATCATGATTGATGTTATTATGTTCTTTTCTGTTCTGATAGTTGTAGTTGATTGAGTGTTATACTCAAAACCAGGCAATTTGCCTACTTTTTGCATTCAAAATCCCACGGGAAAACATCTAGACCTTTATTAGTAGCTTGAAAGTCATTTATGTTGAAAAATACAACTGTGACCGCTTGTGACTGCACCTACTTTTGACTGCAATTGACGCCACTCGCACCTCTAACAATGATTAGTGTAGACAGTGATTCCTAGAGCTTTCTGTTACTACAACCAATTGCCATATCAATAGCAACAGTTGGTTGCAACTTGGTTTCCACAAAAAATCTAATCAAATTGAGGCATCTGTATTGTTGACTCACCTGCTCGGATAAATAAGCATACGCTATATGCGCTTTATTTGTATGCAATTTTTCAGAAATGACTAAAGGGATTGAACTTAAACTTTAAGAAAGAATTGAATGTAAAAAAAGTAGATTGAAATTGCGTCATTTTTTTCTTTGGAAATGCCTCTTTGCCGAATCTGGGTCAGGTATTTTCCTCTGGTTGAATGACTTTTGAAAAAAGTCAGAAATCTCAACTTTATTGTTCTCATGGGCTTGTGCGATAAAATAGATTTCGGGATCCATTACAGAATTCAAATCCAACAATATCTTTCAAGTAAGGCAGCATGGCCTTCTATGTGGTAGTTCCCTTTTTTTTAATCCAATTTCGGATGAAAATGTCCATTTTGATGGCAATTATTCTTTTGTCCGACCCAGTGACAAAAGTAAGAAAAAGAGAAAAATCCTATTCAAGGTCTATTTGTTTCCATGGTTAAGATAATGTGTAACCTTATTCCCAGTGGCACTAATCCACTAAAATGTGCTCAAGATTTTATTTTTCACATTGTCTCTTACTATAGATGAAAATTGCAATTTTGAAAATCTAAGCCTGCTATCTACTAAACTACGAAATTTCTTCTTTTTTTTCCAAGGAAGGATGGTCATGCAGGTGTGTTCTTTCCTCTGAAGCAATCTTATGGAACCAGTAACCCTAGATCATTCGAATAGGTATCTTTTAAACAAAAATTCAAAGGTATAGCGCTCTTTTTAAGCAACAAAAGACATAATACCGCAGTAAGGTGCACATTTGTCGCATTTTATAGTTTTTTACTTTGGATGCTTTAGGGCATGTTTAACCGAATCTAAAGACAACACATGCATCCAAGGTTGCCAAAGAGCGTATTTTAAGAATGTCTAAGGGTATTCAGTTGAAACTATCAGGGTATTTTGAGCTTAAGACACTGTTTGCATCCAGATGGTCAAAAGGACGTATCTGTTATATCTAAAGAACATATACGTGTATTAAGACTTTCATGCCCCGTTGTGGGGAATGTTGAGCTAAATCAAAAGACACTATGCGCATTCTAGGTTGTCAACTGCGTTTTTCTGTGATAGCTCAGAAACACCAAAGGGGATTAATTTGAAACTTTAAGAGAAAAAAAGGAACAGATGGAGATGTCCACCCCCCACCCCCCAAGCCGTTCAATTACCTTTCTTAGTACTGCTAGTAAATATTTACCTTAAAATAGCAGAAAATATTATGATAAAGCACATTTTTATGAGTTTAGTAATTGTTTATTCACCCTAAAAAGTTGTATGGGATCCGATTTAATCACAAGTGTTGGGCAAAATACCCCTTTTCAGGGGCAAAATTCAAACGTTGATCAAAGCCATTGCCTGCTTTGTGCCGTTCTTTTCCATAGAGGCAACATATCTTTATTTTATTTTTATTTTCGGCTTGAGCCAGACGAAGATTTATTCTAGGTATCTAAATTCCATTTTTTAGAGTTTCGGTTACTATTAAGTCGGGTCGCTCCTTATTACAGTTCGTTACCACGAACTGTTTGAAAGAGAAAACTGTGAGAGCCTTTTAGAATATAAGAGAGAAATAAACCAAATAGCTTTAAAGGAAAAGCAAATACAGGATATTATTTTTAGATAAACAAATAAATATATATAAAATATAAAAACTGGTCACCAGTGCTACATATTTAGCAAATATAACTGAGCCCAGAGTATATCTCAAACTAGAAACATAACTTAAAATTCCTTACATAAATGCCTTACTTGTACTAACTCAACGAACCTTCTACAGTCCGGGCTGCTCGAGAAACCCGAGGAGCTGACGCGCGCCGTCGTTCGACCAGACCCAACCCGACCGATTCGCATCGAGGACGTCGCCGACGTTGTGTTCGGGCCTGCCGCGATTCCGACCGGCACCGCAGGCATCAACGGCGAGGCGGGCATCGTCATGGTGATCATGAAGCAGCCCGGCGTCGACACTCTGGACTTGACTCAACGGGTCAACGCCGAGCTGCGACAGATTCAGCGTGAGCTACCGAGCGACGTCGTCATCGACGACGGCGTGTTCCAGCAGGCGGCCTTCATCGAGCGGGCCATCGACAACGTGCTCGAGGCGGTGCGGTGTTATGTCTTATGAGTCAGACAAAAGTCTGGAGGAGGTCAACCCGGCAACTCCCCTGGATATTTTTCAACCCCCTGGGTTGTTTATTATTTTGATATTCTTTCTGTGTTTGAGTTTTAATAGCAACCATGTTCTTCCCCTTCTTTACAGGTTAGTTAAGAAGATCTCCTCCTATATTTAATTTCCGATTGTTTTTGAAATAACGCTGTGAAGTCCGGCACCCTCTTCATAAAAAATTTCTCTCCATGAAAACTTCTTCCAGGGAAAGATCCTCCCACGTAATCCCCTCCGTCTGAACCCTCCCCCTCCAGAAAAAATCCTCCCATAAGATAATGACATAAAACAGAAAACGTTTGTCGCCGTCAAATTGCTGTACAGATCGCGCTTTTATCGATGGCCTCTAAGCAGAGACCATAGTCAATCGCTATATTCTTTATTTGAAAGTAGAGTTTTACCTAGCTTTTCTTCGGTATTTTTTATATTTTTCTTCCTTTGCTATGTCGTGTATTTTTTTTATTTCTTTTACATCTTATTAATACTCTTGTCCTTCCGAGGTTTATGTTTCTTTTCCTTACACAGCGTATTATTGCTCCCAGGCCCTATGAAGTTTTTCAATGAATTAAAACCAGGGTTTTATCATCACTAACGTCTTTCTTCCCTGATATCACAAGTCCAAATGGGCTGAGTGCACAACATTTTCAGCACCACAAAAAAAAACGAAAAAAAGATTCAACAAGAAAGACAGATACTCAAGTCACCATGTGAAAAGATTAAAAACAATGAAAGCTAGTGAAATTTATAAATAAAGTAAAGCATTTAGTGAAAATACAAAGAAGGAGTAAACGGCGGAAGTGGTATAAATGACAAGGGAGAGATATTGGCATAGCTTTTAATTTTTCTTTTTGCTTTAGCAAAGGGGCAAAGATTTTTAAGAAATCTCATAATAAAAAGATTATACAAAAAGAATACAAAAATTAGCGAAATAAGCTTTACTCCTGGTCATTACACAACTTCAAAAAAAGGTAAGTTTTGGCTATTCGCTTGCGTAGTAAGATGTTTTACCAGCGCTGTGATAAATGCTGTTTTACCACTGCCGCTAAAGCCTGTTACGGCAAGCTTTATATGTTGGTCTAGCGAGCGTTGTAATGTTTTCTTCGCCTTTTGCTGAATTTTTTCCAACGTTTTTCTGGTTGCTAATTTTACGCTCATTTAACAGTTGTTTCCTAACACAGTCGGCGTGGCGAATATTCGCCACTTGCCGTTAAAGCTTATTAATTTCCCTTTTTACAGTAAATTCAGTCGAAGTCACATGGCGTTCCATATTAATGTAGGCAAAATAGATCAGCTTTTTCCTGCACATCACCCATGTATTTAATAACTTTTCACTAAGAATTTAGAAGAACATTGCGATGCCGGACAATTTTGAGATGTGTGCAAAATCTTTTATGTGATTGGGTTTGTGTGGAGGGACGAATATGCCAGACATTAGGGCACAACTTTTCCTTAGCATTTTGGTATTTGAACTATAAATTTATCTCTGCGTTGATCCGACTTTGTGCAACATCCAACGGCTGTGTTTCTGGATGGGTGTTTGCTTGTCGAGTGTTTGTCGTGTTTTGTTTTTATATCTGAGTCTATGGGCTTATATGTGTTTCCATAACCGGTCCTGAAATTTAAAAAAAGTTAGGATGTAAATTTTAAAAAGTAGAAAAAGGCAGAGTTGTATATTTTCCATCTTTCGTTTGCTATTTAAATCCTCAAGAATTACAACAAATTAGTCTCCTTTTCAACCCTGTTTGTTGGCGTTCAATAAATGCCTTCATCCAATTCAAAGTCTTTCTTCCGTGAATAAATAGATTATCTTGTCATTGCTTTTGAAATCTTCTCTTTTCTCTGAAGCTGGCTGTTTAAGACAGTCAGCTAAATTGAATGCTATTCTAGCATATTTTTGAAATTGGTTAAAGAGTACCGATGAACTTTTTGAAGCTCAGATTCATTTGAGGATTCTTAGTTTTCCTGACCGATTTGTACCCAATCACAGCAGATCATTTGTTTGACAACTATTATTATTTTCCAAGAAGTTTATAGATATACAGATAGATAGATTTATTCACACGAAAGCCCAATTGAGCCATACACAAAACAAGCGAAAAAATACAGCAACAAAACATAGACTGAAAAGACACTAAAACTAATTATGTAAGAAAATCATCACCATACCTCATACCTACCCGGACGAACTTTCCAATATTATTTATACCATATAACACCCACCTCTCAAAATTTCCAAAATCCAAACTCAAAATAAGCCGATTTTTCTACAAAGTATGGACCTGATTTTTTTTTACACCCTGTTACAACACATGACAAACATTAACAGAGGAACAAGAAAGTGGACTAAAACCTTGTTTGAAAGCGATAGCTGATATGCATTTCTGCTATACTCCTCTAGAAGCATGTAAATTTGCATACACTTATGCCAATATTAAGAGCATAAAAGTACCGGATAACAGGAAATGCAATGGTACTGGAGACAGTGGAGGAATCGCAGGTAAAGATTCCTACCGTAGTTTTAATGTATCGCCTTAAAACTCTATAAGTAAGAACGCCCGAAGGTACAAGCTTATGACGGGCAATTGCTTTCAACCGTCTCAAGGAAAATAGAGTGAAAAAAAATTCCCAAGCTCAAAATTATGGCCTTGGCCAAATGTGGCCTGCGCACCAAGAGCTCAAAATCATTTTTCAGTCCTAAAAACTGACATAGGTGCGTAAAATCCTTTATATTTCAAAAAATTATTATTACTCCTGATTTTACTATTTATAGCGATAATTGATATATTCTGTTTATCTTTAAAACCTAAATTTTAAGGTAAACTAAATAAAAAGGTCAGGTACTCTGCGAGACCAATAAAATAGCACATCCACGGGATAGGATAAGAAGCACTTTCTAAGAAGAAAAATCTCAACTTGTATTTTATTCGGCGGCCTTCCTCGAAAGCCTGATTCCACCGTCAAATGCCGCCATCCTGTTCAGTGCGTTGACGGATGTGCCTGTATCGCGAACCTTCGCGGCGGGGTTTGTGCCGGGACTCATTCTCCTCGTTCTTCTGTCCGTGGTCGTGGGTTGGCGCTGCAGCGGCCTTCGCAGCGCGACGCGGGCGACGGGCGCCGAGAAGCTAGCGGCCTTCAAATCGGCCGTACCAGGTTTGGTGACACCACTGATTATTCTTGGCGGCATTTATGCAGGTCTTCTTACACCTTCCGAATCCGCTGCTGTCGCCGGCGTTTGGGCGATTTTGATCGGGTTTTTAGATGCTGTAGATAGAGTTTCATGAGAAAAGAAGCAAAAGGAAGAGGATAGTAGCGAAAGAAGGAGAAGGAGGATAGTAGCGAAAGAAGGAGAAGGTGAAAGGAAAGGATCTTACGTGTAAATCAATAATTTAGGGATCGCAACAAAAAGTACACGATTAGAATTCTCATTGCCGAAAATCTTATACGGGGTCAACAAAAATCATATTTTTGCATGGGTAGCACTGGTGTGTCCTTTTTTTCTTTTATAAATGGAACGGTATAAGATTCTTAAAAAATTATGAACAAAAATGTCAAGGTTTACTATAGGAGAATGCAACAAAGAGCACTATGGAATGCACTGCAGGGCCGACGCAGGGACCTTAGTAGTCAAGAAGCGTCGTTAATTCTTAAATTAAAAAAGGAGCTTGAAACTTCTACAATACGGTTCTCTGATACGCTGAATCTGATGGTGTTATTTTCGTTAAGATTCTATGACTTTTAGGGGGTGTTTCTTCTAATTTTCTAAAATAAGGCAAAATTTCTCAGGCTCGCAACTTTTGATGGGTAAGACTAAACTTAATGAAACTCATATATTTAACACCAGCATTAAAATGCGATTCTTTTGATGTAGCTATTGGTATCAAAATTCCATTTTTAGAGTTTCGGTTACCATTGAGCCGGAGTTATTTGTTACCTTTAACAGAAAATTTTTGAAATAAGCTAACAAAATCAAAAAGAATTGTATTGTGTAAACCAAATAGGCACAAATGATTATTTTACTTATTCTTGTTGAGGGACCCACCGGGAACGCCTCGCTCAGCCTCCATAGATGTCACATTTGGATCTGTTTAACTGATAGGTTTCTTTTCTCATCGGCATAAATGAGTCCTTTTTCTTGACTGTCGTTGTGAAGATATCGAAGAGAAGCATAAGGAGTTCAAGGATGACGAGGGGATGCTATCCTCATAGTAATTAGATTACCATGAATATCACAAAAACTGAACGTAAATGAATTGAAGGAGTAACATCAACGATGTTGGATCACCTTTTGGAAACCTCAGATAGACTAGCTGTTATGTTTTGTGAGTGGTGTCCCATATTTGCTTGAGCCAAATCTCAAAGACAAAAATTGAGGTGATTGACAGCATGAGAAATACAATCGATGTCTAAAGCCGTGGCAAGAGAGTATAAAAAAACTAAATAAGAAATTAATTTTAATTATCGTTACTTACATATTAATTTAAGTAATTCAAAATTTGTCGGGTTTGGTTCGTAAAAAATTGCTAATATACATATAAACAAATTTTCTATGCATTTTTTTAAAGATTTTCGACCCCTCCCCCACTTTTGCTTGTTTTTTAGGTTTTACAAAAAAAACCAAACACTTTGTTTCTTTAAAATTAACTTTTGCTCGTTTTTTTTACCGGAAAAGTATTTCCGGTGGATTGGACTTGAGCCATCTAAAGACACAACTTCTGGTAGACGCACTGATGACAGGAATTTAACCACCTCTTCCCCCACCTTCCCTCAACAGAGGTTCGAATGAACCATATATCATGACACTAGCTCTTACTCACTTATGAGTTTGGTGAAGATCTAACGACTCTTTCAGAAAGATTTGATAAAAAATTAGAGCAGTTGATTTAGTGCAGTAATTTTACTGCAAAATTGAGCCCTAGACGTTTCATCTTAATGCTCTTAGCGTCATTAGTTACAGTAACTATTGTGGTAGTAGTAAAAGTGTACATATAGTCCCTTTTGGCTAATTCAAAGTTCCCCACAACTTACCCTTAAAGTCTGAATTAATAATACAGGCTGTTCATCAGATATTGCTTTGCTTTTTGAAAGTACACATGCACATAGTTTGTTTTGATGTAATTCAACATCTGCTTAAATATTCCTTAAAATATTAACCTTAATACCCTTAGCTTGCGCAGTAGCAATGGTTGTAGCAGCATTAGTAGCAGTATTTGCATTGCACCTTTGGTTTCTTCAACATACCCTTGTTTTGTTCTACTTATTCCATTTTAAGCATTACTCGGAGCATATTTCAAGCAACAATCTATTCTTGAAGCTAAAAATTTCAGTCAAATTTTGACGGATTCATAGACTGATGTTTCGTGTTCACATAGTCCAGTCTCCGAAATCTGATACCAGAATAAGCCAATCAGGAATTTCGGGATGAAAATATTTTGATATGAGTAACAGTTCTGCTGTTGTAAGATATGTCAAAGCTTTGATAGTAATTTAGGAAGATCCAGAAAATTGGGGAACCGTCAGGATTTGGTCTTTGAAACAAATATTTCTAGGGATTTCTCAACAGCCTCTTAGAGATTTTAACAAAACAAATAACAAGTTTGCTGAAGAATTTGAATCGTTGTGCTAATCTTGCGTGTTTGATTAGTACTTAAACTATTGTTGTCATTCAACTTAATATTAATCGAAGGAAATTACCAATGTGTTTTTACCCTGTCCGTTTGAGTTTGAGTTGAATATTAGTTTTACTTTTGGTACATTGTAAATTCATTATTGGTTTAGTTTGTTATTACATCTAATACCTGTTTTTTTGAAATTTAACATCTGTCTTTTAATATTTGTTTATAACTACAATTCTGTGTGTATGTGCCCACTTTGTGTAGCTAAGAACTGTAATTGTTGCATGTGACAGGATGCCAATTTTCCCGAAAAAATATAGTCGTTTTCAATAAAAAATACATACACACATACATAAATACACAATTATTGCTCAACAATTATTGAATTGTTATAATCCCTTATCAAAATAGAGAGTCATCATTTGTAATAACTGCAAATTTTCGTTTTTTGGGCCTTCCTACTCACGTTATATAACTAGTTGCCTTAGAAAGGTTTTCTTTTTGAAGGTTTTTGATTTGCTGCAATCCCTTGTTAAAATATATATAAATAATCTTTGCAATTACCATTTTTTTGCTCTTTACGTAATTTAATGTCTTTTCAAAAATATTTGATTATTGACGCTATTTAAAAGGAACTCTTGTCTCAGAGCTCTTATGTTAAATCCCGACCAGATCTGGTGACATTGGGGGGAGTTGCAGGGGGACATCGGATATCTTGGAAAACGCTTATAAATGTCGTTGATACGTGATTGACGTAACCGGATTGGATCTGCTCTCTTTGGGGGAGTTAGGTTGTGGGGTTCAGTGATTTGGCGAGTTTGGTGCTTCTGGACGTGCTAGGACGATGAAAACTGGTAGGTGTGTCAGGGAGCTGCACAAATTGACTTGATAAAGTCGTTTCCTCCGATGCGACCATCTGGGGGGCTGAATGGAGAGGAAAAATTAGAAAAATTGCACTAGATCCTCAAGGTCCAAACTGGCGGTGATGATCTCCGTTGTGCGGCCCTTCAGCCAGGAAGAACAATGGTGGGCTGGGACGCATATAAAGAGGAATAAACCAGAATAGAATCAGAGTAAAATTAACCAAACGAACGAAAATCGAACAGACCAACAAAATAAGGAATAAACCAAAATAGAAAGAGGCTTAGAAATAACCCAGTGGTAATTGGAGCAATCCAAATTAAATAGAAATCACAATCACAAGTCTGAATATCACATGGAATCCCTGTGTAAAGCCAAAAACAAAATGACATAGAAGCAAAACTAAATGAGAAAAATTGAATACATAGAAAATACCCTGGAGTTTCCAGACAGCTTTTTTTTAACTTCATGGACTTTTGTGCTATGTTTGACTCAGTGAACCAAGAACCTCTTTTGCAGATTCTAGAACTGACAGGCATACATGAGAATTACTGAAGACTCTTCAAAACTTAACACTTAAGTACAGAAAGTTTTTTTTCAATTCAATAGCCAGTGCGCTCTGTTCTTCCAAGTCACAACAGGAGTGCATCAAGGATGCGCAGTGTCCCCAGAGCTCTTCAGTGTCATCATAGACCGCGTTATGACAAAGACCACTTTACATTTCAGCGTTGGGCTCAAGTTGGGACATCGTGTCTCTTATTTTGAAACTTCCTATGAAAAATGTCCTCTTGCTAGGACAAAAGTTAATATTGGGCAATTACGCTGTATTTTGTAAAGCAAACGCACAAATTAGGTTCCTCCAATCCAAGCATTTCTATTAAATGGAAAACAGAAATTAAATCTATTAAAGAGAAAACAGAAATTAAATATATAAAAGTCAAGTTTTTTCAAATAAAATTTAAAGATCTACATTAAAAATTGCAGCGAACAGATATTATTCCGTGAATGAGGGGAGCTGCCCCCTTGTCAATTTTCTACTTGTTATGATAAAGTTTGATTTTTTGTCCCCAACGTTCTAACAACGACCAATTTAGGGACATTATAGTTTTTGTTTGGCTTTAGATGGTTTGCCGAAAAGGACAATTTTTGGGATCGGTCATCCTTCATCAACAGAACGTGTCCTATACATCTGAACCTTTCTCTAATTATAGCCCTAGAACGAACCGCACTTTTTGCACAGCCTACTGGTTGAAATACAGTGAGTTAAACGGGTGCCCAAAAAATACGCAAAAAAAAAACTCCAAAAAATCGTCCACTGGTCTAAAACATATAGCAAATCCTCCTTCGTCATTAGAAGTGCCTCCATTTCAGAACCATGCTTGATTACTCTTGTCATTGTAGCTTCAAATATTCTAGTCTTGGAGTGGAATTGGCGGGATTGCAATTGTGGAATCTGGGGCAAAAGTTGGGGAACTAGAACTGATGCAACCAGAGCCATATTTGGAGTTGGTATTGGAGCAGGCATAGTGGGAACTAGAATCGGTTGAACCGGGGTGGAAGCCAGCAGAATTGGATGTTGAAAGCGTTGTAACCAGGGGTCAGAAGCAGGGGAGCGGAATTAATTATCACTTTATCGAAAAAAATCTAATAATGTCTTAGAAATGATGAGTTGTGCCAGAGTGCAAGTCATAGTATGGCATTGTGGTGTGAATTGAGATGATGTATCACGAAAGGTTGGCTTACGAAAACTAAAATCTAGGTTTCTATAAAAAATTTTGCACAAATGCCTCACCATGAGCTGTTTGATGAGGAGTACTGGCAGACAAACAGTTTTATACCATTCCTACTCATTTTAACTTTGGCTTGATAATTCATTTCAGTTTCTAGTCGTTTTAGCCTTCATTGACTCATTGATTCATGGAAATGTCTGTTTCTTCTAAGTTTGGCAAATCTCTATTTCGACTCGCCTAAGGTTTTAATATTACTTTTTACTTTTCTTTAAAAAACTTCTGTTCTAAAAGAATTTTTAAACCTAATTTCAAAAAGGGGCTGAGTATTTTACTATTGTCGAACTGAGTATGGCTCCAAGGGCTGTTTGGGAGGGTCATCATTTTTAAATACGTTATTTTCGGTCCTTCCAATTGCGTTGGACAAAATAGCTATCTCGAAATTGTGATTGGATACACTTGAGGAAACGGTGGACGTGGGAGGGGAGTTAGTTGCCTTCCAGTTGACTATTAAACAGGCACTAGCCGTTTCAAAACTTAATTGATTGAGCTCTTTTTGAAGTTTTTACGACAACAAATGACCATCTCAAAATTTCTATTAGATGCATTTTGGGGAAAAAATGAGGTGTGTGTGCGGGGGGGGGGAGGTATCCCCCCCCCGATCACCCTTAAACTCAAAATAACGAGCGATTTTTTGTGTGCCATTCTGCAATCGTCCCAAATAATAAGTTCCCATTGGTGCAATACTATACCCATCCCAGATGATTTTGAAATATTGCAAGTTGGAGTTTCTGTAGAATGCAAATTCAGAGGCAATTTTAAAGCGGAATGAGCAGTTCTTCCACCAGGCAGCAACGTTGCGGCTATTCCGGACAACGCAATTGCCGAAGCTATATCATCTTTTGATCGAATTGATGCCAGATTCAGTTTTATCACAAACGTTTTACCAGTACCACCTGGTGCATCCAAAAAGAAGAGTTCTCTAACGTTGTTATGGACACATTGAATTATAGTGTAAATAAATGAATCAATCAAAACTCATATTCTACAAAAAGCAGTTCCTTAATGGTTTTTTCTAAATATATGGGGGTCTCCAATAATTTTAATATCACTAGTTAAACTATTCTATTTCTGTACTATTTACCGATTCGAGTCTTCTATGGTTAAACAAAATTTGATGATATAACGTTTTATGCTATCAAACAGTTCGTGGTAACGAACTGTAGTAAGGAGCGACCCGGCTCAATAGTGAGCAAAACTCTAAAAAATGGAATTTTTATACCAATAGCTACATCAAAAGAACCGCATTTTAATGCTGATTTTAAATATATAAGTTTCATCAAGTAAAAGGTTTCCTTTCGAAATGTGACGTATTGTGCTTGCAAGAATATTTTTTTGACGTGTCATAATTAAGGCCTTCTGACTTGTTAGAACCTTGTGCCGGTCAAGTATTTTGGATTACTGTGATTATTTTTTCTTGCTGTCCATGCAGAAGAGTATGTTACTGTGAACGTCTATCTCCCAAGAGATTACTGCAATGACCTATCAGAATCTTTATTTACTTCTGCATGTTACACTTACAGACACCATTCAAGTCACATGTCGAACCTTGACCATGCAGTTTTTTCTGCAAACCTTCACGTGTCACCTGTTCACGTCATTACTGACTTCCAACTTAAGAATGCCTCAGTGACCACAATAAAATGGCTTAAATTAAATTTCTAGTTATCATGAAAAGTTCGAAAATTGTTATGTTTACCAATCGATTTATCGTAGAAAAACACGATACAGTACATAATTTGCAATTAATTTATCATAGGCAGCGCAATAGAGCTGCCTAATTAAAGAACGACGTTGGCACAAAGTATTATTTATTTTTTGTTCAGACATGCACTTTGTATCGAAGGAGTTGTCGTAGAAACTTCAAATAGGGGTCGTTTGATTGGAAATTGAAAGGGCTAGTGCCGTTTTCAATAGTCAAAAGTGATTGGAGGGCAACTAATTCCCATAAATTTTTTTCAACATCAAACTTTCATCAAAGTATCAAAACTAGTATCAAGGTACCAAAGTATCGAAGTAAAGAAAGCATCTAAGTAAACAATGTATCAAGGTAAACAAAGTATCAAAGCTACAACAAGCAAAATCCGTAACTCATAGCGATTCCCCCTGGGCTGGAAGAGGGGGGGGGTCGAACCCGGAAACATATTTATTTGGCCTTTGGACTATTTTAAACAAAATGGCTATCTAAAATATTTGACCGGATGCCCTTTGGGAAAGTGGGATGTGGGATAGTTGACCAGTGATCACTTTTGACTCTTAAAAACGAGCTAGAGGTTTCTTCCGATGTTTTTTTTTGTCGGAGGGAAAGGTTTACGACCTGAATAAGCGATGAAAATATTTCCGGGGTATATCTATTGACAAATGTTTTTTCAAGAACAAGTTGGCTTGGATTGGCTATTTCTTGTATCTCTTTCTACGCTCGCCATGTCCATTAAATATCTTTAGTGCTGTTTTATATGGAATGTTGCTTTCCTTGGCAAGCCATAAGTGGAATTATTTTACTGATAGAGTACTCCTTACCGCGTGCTCTTAGCCAACGCATTAGTAGAAATTAACTTTCTCGAAGAATACTAAACTGTTAGATCTACAAATTACACTACTACAAATCTCTTTACTATAATTTGCTAGGAAAAAGTTGAAGGCTTATTTTAGTTTAGGGTGCCTCTTTACCTGCAGTTCCTTACACGAATAGTTTAATTAAATAACTTTGTTCTGTCTATTCCTAGAAATCATGTTTAATTATTATGAACAAATACACTTTTAGACTAGGGATATGTATTCTCCTCACAAAATAACTAAGGTTAACATAAGATTATTTCCTTTTTAAAATGCAGTGTCTAATAATTTAGCTTTACCATATTCCCAATTGTAAAGAGTAATCAAACCAATGATGAATGTCATAACCGTATGTTTCACGGGATGGGTAGGATCTCAATTGGGCAATTTTCAATCAAATATGCCTCCTCTGAAATTTATACAACCACCCAGGCCAGGATTTACCAACAGACCCGGGCCCAGGGATGCACAATGCCAGTGGGTGAAATAAATTATCAATGAGTGATTGTTTAACTTAACAAAAACTGGACTGATGTGATTTGTCATCTAATCATCAGGTGGACTCTGCTGCCACTCTATCTATTCACAGAAAAATTATTTTAAAACAACACAGGAATTCCATGGCCACTGATAAAATGTTGGCTATCTCCCAAGAACGGTAGCTGAGAGCTCAGTATCACCTCTCTATTTCAATACTTTTGGCTCATCAGCTGCGATAATGGGACTTGAAAAGAGAGTACAAGTTGAATCAAAATTTCCAAACGTTTAGTTTCTAAACAGAAAACTTTACAATTCTACAAACAACGTACGAAAAATTAAAATTTTAATTTTTTGACTAATTTTCAGTTTAAAAATGGGTCATATTTCTTTTTTTGTGTACTTTCTGTTTGGCTATTCACGCCAAAAACTTAGAAATATGCGAAACACAATTTTATTTCACTTTTACATCAAATTAGAGTACATCACTTTTAATCAAAAAAGTACATCACTTTTAAATTAAATTTTACATCACTGTAAAATTAGAATTTTAACAATATGAATTACAGCTAATTCGATGTTGCAATTGACATTAAGACCTCCAAAAGTAGATCGGCACGGAAAAGAAGGCAGTTCCGAGAGAAAGAGAAAAATGCTTTTCATAAAGGTATTACTCATTGTTAGCTTTTGTAAATAAATTAAGGACAGAATATTTCACTTTTAAGCTTGCAAATGGGATAATAACATGCTTAAATGATTAGAAAATAAATGAATATTATTCTGTAAGCTGGTAGCTCAAGAGTCCGCTTTTTGTTAAGCAAATCGAGAAACCCATTTTGATTTTTAATTATACCGATTGAGCGTATGTTTTTTATACATGCCACCGTACGATTATGTATGGACAATAGCAAATTTATTTTCGGTTCAAATGAGCTATTATACGTCTCTATGATGTTTTGGTCACCCCTTAGCCTTGCTAGAAAAAATAAATAAATAAACAGGATTCAGATCAGTGCAACTCATGCAAAAAAAGGTCATTTTTCTTGATGTTCAAGGAGGGGGATTGTAATTTCCCAGAAATAAGTTTTCAACTGCGCTGATTCCAATAGTAGACTTTTCATTTTGATATAACGGCATTTTGAGGGGTTTCGAACTTTTTTTTGGAAATCACCATAAATTTCTTTTCACAATGAACTTTTACTTTTAAGACGAATGGAAATAATAGTTACCAAATTATTAAACAACATAATAATAAATAAAAGAATAAGTTGCTAATTAATTGATAATTTTTTTATTATTATTTTATTTTCTTCACATACAAAACCAAAACACATCTTCTACAAAGATGAAAACAATTTTGTTAGTAAATGAAAATTTTTGTTATAAATTTTGAGGGCGACAGGAAGCAATAATCAAGATTTCAACCCAGGCACCAGAGAGGCCAGAACCACCGCTAAGCGATTTCTTCCTTCTCGTCATTTCCTATTACATATCCCCAGAGAAAATGCCATTATTGATCGCATTTTGTTTGCTTTATATTCAATAGGCATCCCTATTCTTATGATTTTAGGCTTCCCCCTCCCAACCCCTCCCCCAATGTCACCAGATCCGGTCGGAATTTAAAAAAAAAGCTCTGAGACACGATATCCTTCCAAACATCAAATTTCATTAAGATCTGATCAACCGTTCGTCAGTTAAAAATACTTCAATTTTTCTATTTTTTCCGAATTAACGGGCCCCCCACACCCCCCAGATGGTCAAATCGGGAAAAAGACTATTTCTAATTTAATCTGGTTCGGTCCCTGATAAGCCTGCCAAGTTTCATCGTCCTAGCTTACCTGGAAGTGCCTAAAGTAGCAAAACCGGGACTGACAGACCGACAGAATTTGCGATAAGATACAGCTGAAGTTCTTGAGTTTGTGAATGGTTCAGTGACTTCCGATTTGTTACAAAAAACTATCAGTGATAATGAAAAAAATGGTGTAAATATTAGCAAGGTTCTTGACAAATCATTACCAGACGACGATATGGTTATTATTTTTGCGAAAATTTTGAAAGAGGAGGCTCAAAGGAAAGCTATTTAAAAATAAGCAGAAAAAAAAATGTGATCTGTAGTCATTTTAATTTTGGTTTCTGTAAGTTTTGCAAGCAATGCAAGTTTTTACATATTTGTCGTCATTTTATTTTGGGAATTTGTGCGTCTGAAAAGTGCTTAATTTTGGTTGAGTAATCCCCCCTAATATGCGTAATAATTTATGTTCGTTTTAAGTTGTTATGTTGGTCCTTACTTTCAGGTGAAATTTTTTGTTTTTTTATATTTAATTTCTGATCGTTTTTACTTAATTCCAGGAAATCTGGATGCTCCTCCACGGAAGAATACTTCCTCCCCAAGGATTTATTCTCAAGAGAATTCAATCCTGGTAATCGGCAATGAGAAAGCAAGACATGAGAATTTCAATTCAGGCAAATTCCCTCAGCGTAAATTTTCCCAAAAAAAATTAATCCCCTGAAAAATCCCCTTCGCATGGAAAATTATCCCCGTGGAAAATCCCACCATAGGAGGCATGGACCAAAGGGGGACCTTGTCCCTGGGGGTCCATAATAGAAACTGGGGTACCCTCACCCGGGCCATAAATTCAGGTGAGCAACGAAGAAGGCTCCTCAAATGTACACTCAACAGGGCCCACTGACATGTACATACGTCCCTTGAGTTACAAATCTTCTCCCAGTAATGGGTTAAATTGCATAGTGACGCAGAACACCATCGTGGGAGAATCCTCTATAGGAGGACAACTGTACCAGGGCGTAAGATTCAGATCTATGGACAACGGCCTCTGCAAAGGGTTGCCTCGACCCTTTCGGGGTAGCTTCAAGACTGGGAACCTTGACTAAACCTGATGAAACTTATACATTTAAAATCAGCATTAAATGTGATTCTTTTGATGTAATTATTGGTATCAAAATTCTTTTTTTTTAGAGTTTCGGTTACTATTGAGCCGGGTCGCTCCTTACTACAGTTCGTTACCACGAACTATTTGATAATTTCTTTCCGTTTTGAGCTTTAATATTGCTCTTTACTTTCGGTTAAAAAGAACTCGTTTTTTAATTGAATTTTTGATCGTGTTTCAAATAATGCCAGTAAATTTGCCTCATCCTCTATGAAATATACCTCCCCCCCTCCAATGAAAACTCCTCCTTGGTAATTTCATCCAGTGTACTATAAGAAAAAACACCTCTAAGAGAAAACTGTTTAAGACTTGTAACCACACTCTCATTCTAGCAAGACAAATTTTGAACTGTATAATCATAAAAGAAAGGTTTTCTCTTTTCCTGGCCATTCCCCATCCCCTAAAACTAGGATTGTACCCTGTAAACTTTTCTAAATTTTACAACTTGTTTCAATGTCTTTAACAGGTTTTACAGAGTTATTTCTTAGAGAACTAAACACTTTTATTCTATAGCTGGGACTGGACAGTACTACAAAAGACTAATACCTGGACCAAGTAGAATAAACGAAATATAAGATAATCAGATAAATGCAAATTTATTCTCTCATAAAAAAACGATCTAGATAGGTCAGAAGTCTGAGAAAATTCGTTAAGAGGTTTAATTTTTTTTTTTTTTGCAAATGACGACATGTACTATATTTGTACATCATATAAGCATTATTAGCTCCCTTAAAAGTTTCAATGATATTTCTAGCTATTACAGAGTGGTGCTGCCTATGATATTGCTTATATGCTCTTTGGAAACTGCATTATGCAGTTTGTTTTTTTCCTTTAATTGGAACCCCTAAAACTTCCCTAAAAGTCTTATCTTAATAACTTTATCGTCATTAGTTACACTGACTGTATTAGAAGTATAAATATAGTGCCTTCTGGGAAGGCATTTGATAATTTTAACATAAAAATATTAACTTAATAAAATTTCTAAAAAGGGATAAAAGAAGAAGAAGAAACACTCCCTTTAACATTTATTCAGTTTATCTAGAACATTTCTGGTGACTTCTTTACTACAACGATAATTTATGAATTAGTGTGCCCTCCTTATATTGGATTTAGTTATGGCACTAACACACTCGAAATCTACATCCTAGAATGAAATTAGCGTCTAGCATTAACTATCTTAACAAAATAGTTTTTTTCAAAAAGTTTAGAAATAGTAATTACGTTCTTAGAGCCTTAGGAGTGGAGAGATCACGATTCTGGTCGACGCAGGAGCCTTAGTAGTCAAGAAGCGTCGTTAATTCTTAAATAATAAATTCAAGCTGTCAAACTTTAATATTTTTGAAATGGCTACAGACGATAAGTGGACACTTCCACATCATGTTGAGGGAGATGTGAAACTAGATCAGAAGGGGTTATGTTCATCCAAGTTCTCAAAAGTGCTTATTGGTAATATCCAATGAACAGCTAGTAATTTTAAGTCGAAACTTTCAAAGCATGTTGAAGGCGATGTTAAACTAAAGCAAAAGCCTCTATATGCATCTTCGTTGTCAAAAAGAGTTACTGCAGTATCCAAAAAATGGCAAAGGACAACTTAATGGCTCTCATAGTTTTGATCGAATGATTTTGAGAAAAAGGTGCGGGGCAGGCCTAGTTGCCCTCTAATGTTTTGGTTACTTAAAAAGGCAACTAAAACTTCTAATTTTTTTACGAACGTTTTTACGATTTTGTGACGTTGGGAAAATAATTAGTGTGGGAAGGGGCCTAGGTGCCCTCCAAGTTTTTAGTCACTTAAAAAGGGCACTAGAACTTTTCATTTCCATTAGCCCTCTCACAACATTCTAGGACCACTGGTTCGATACGATCACCCCTGGGAAAAAAATAAATAAACGCGCATCCGTGATCTGCCTTCTGGCAAAATGTACTGAAAATTTGATCCAGTGACTTCATAAGAAATGGATGTGGGAGGCCTCGGGGGCCTAGTTAGGGGACCTAGGTGTGCGTTATTTGTGACCGTTGTGGTTCTACCAATCTTGTATCTGATCGTTCAAATCGTGGCACAGCTAATAAATTCTGTGTGTACCGACTATTCGAGTTTGTAGATCCAAACTTTTTATGACTGTCCTTCCAATAGCGTTGTTTTTTTCCTACGGGGGCCAAGAGGATAAGTATATACATCACCTGTGTTCATTTAGAAGCAGCATTAAACCTCAATATGCATTGTAGACTACACAAGTATGGGTGACATCAAACTCACTTGCCAGCTTTCCAGAAAGAGCTATTCATCCTCTGAAAGCCACTAATTAGACAGCTTTGATCATCTTTTGGCAAATTAAGTACCTTTCTAATCTACAACATGAAGTGAAAAAATAAAAGTCCTTGAGTACCATTTCTTTTGGAGAAATTCTTAGGAAATAAATCTATTGGAACTAATATGGAAGCAAGCATGCTATGGTTTAATCACTAGTTTATATCTAGTTCTTAAAAAGGCGTACCATCGAAGAACTGACGACACTCAAAGCCTAAATAAAGGCGTAGCCTATTCTTTATTTCTTGGAACAGATCAAAAAGAAACTCTACTTCTTTTGGACCCCCCCCCCCCATCGAACAACAAACTTTGATTTTTGGCTGTTAAACCCTGGCTGCTATGGCATTGAATTGTTATTGTTAAACTATTATAATATTAGACTAACGAGCATAGTGTATGGCCGTAATCTATTCAAGGTAAATACAAATTTGGTTGTTTGAGCTTGTGAATATAAAAACCAGTTTTAGGCGGGAGAAGGTTTAGCTTTCCTTTGAAAGTATAGTTGGCTTTGGGAACGAATACATTTTTATTGTTTAGCTTTTTACGGATGAACGTATTGTCAAATTCTACGAGTTAGTTTTTCTTATCTTCCAAGTGTAAAACTACAGTAAAGGGAGAATTTTCCATGGAGAGGGGAGTTTCCATGTGGTGAACTTTTCAGAAGAAATTTTACACTGGGTCAATTTGCCAGAATTCCTATACGAGATTTTCTTATATGTCTTGCTTTTTCTTTACCGATTCAATTTTACGCCTGGAAATGTTAAGGGTAAATTTGTACCGCATTGCATTATCCAGAGAATATTTCTGCGTGGAGGGGGATTTTTTGTGGAGATGGAGCTAGATATCCTTGCGTCATTTAAAAAACGATAAAAAACCACTGTCTTTGCCAATTTTTACTTCATAACAGTAAAAAATTAAATATTTTCTACAGTGAAAACTAGATGATATTAGTTTTAATGATCGTATTTTAATGTGAGTTTCTTTTATGTTTTCATTTAATTGCTGAGGATTGCCCATGGATATAGGGTCAAAATATTCATTTAGGAACAAGGTTCCATTGTCTTAAGAAAAAATCTTGGTTGTTTATATTTTTTTCTAATCAATCATTGACTCCTACAGCCAATTGGAACAATTAAATCGAGAATCATTTAATAATGCATATTGCCCTGGAGTAATCCGCATTTGTGGGAATAGAGTGGTACTGAGACGAATTTGCGACGATTGGATATCATTGTACATTTTTAATTTGGTAAAATTCTAGTTAATTGACTTTGCTATATGCTCACTTCTAAGCTTTCAGCCATGTGTTTGAATAAATTACGCAATCTAAAATACTTATAGATATTTTTGTCATATCTCAGCTAGAGCTCTTTTAATTCGAGTGAAATCTTTATTTGAGCGTCGAACTATTTCTTTTGAATAGCGTGCAAAAAGAGTAAATGTAGCTCGCAAAAAAAACGTCAGAATTTGAGATATTTAGGCACAATCTCATCGATATACAAACCTCATCTTTCCAGCAGGTCTATAATATGGTTTCTGAGCTAATAAGCTATCTTCGATAGCATCATCTCCGAAAGTATTTGGTTTGGACTTGGAAAATCTTCCTTTTATTGCTTTAGGCGGAACAAACCAGCTTTCACGAAAACAAAATTCTAGAATTAATGTACAGAAATGATCACATAGATAACTTAGAAACAAGCCCCTTTTCCTAGAAAAAATGGTAATTGGACTATTCAGAATCTGACTTTTACTGGGATTCTTTGGTTTGCTTCCATCAATTTTGACATTTTTATGGTTATTAATAGCTGTATTGGAGGAAAGCTTTCTGGAAAAAGCAATAAATTTGGTTTCTAGCTCTACTGCATCAAAACAAGAAAAAAAGCTGACTGTGAGAAAACTAGAAAGCAAACGTTCCTTTTCAGAAACTCTTGACGTGCAGGCTCGTAACTTTTGATAGGAATATCCGATCTTGATGAAACTTATATTTTTAAAATCATCATTAAAATGCGATTCTTTTGATGTAATTATTGGTATCAAAATTCCATTTTTTAGAATTTTGGTTACTATTTAGCCGGGTCGCTCCTTACTACAGTTCGTTACCATGAACTGTTTGAAAACACGTTGTGTTATTTTTCATGTTAATCTTTAACTTAGAGAGTATACTCATAGTCTAAAACGCAAATAGTCACCAAGCATTTACTTTGAAAAAAGTATGAAATTTGAAAGCAAAACAAAGCTAGTCAAGAAAAGATTGGAGAGCTACTGTATTTTTTTTTTTTTTTTTTTATCTTGCCTGCCAGCTTAAAACATTAGAGTAAGACAAATAAAACAGATTGAAACAAAAATAAACACTCCATAAAGTGAAATATACAGAGGGGAAAGAACCAGGAGCAATAATTCATGAAAATATTGCAAGGGCGAGGTTATTTTTGGAAATTCTTTGAATTAAAATGCGAAATAGGTATTTTTCAAAATTTGGGAGAGGGCTAGTTTGGTTTTCACGATTTAAAAAATCCAAAACTGTATTTTGAAACTTTAATGAGGAGGAGGACAGTTGCTACCAACCTACCCCAGACAAAAAAAAAGAAAAGGAATTCCCCCCAAGCCCCCCCGCGAGCGTAAGTCGTTATGCGCGATTGTAATTGTGTCCCCGTGTCCCACCTGTGAACATAGATAGATATTTACATGTTTTTAATCACGTAAAACTTGCGAATGATGATTGCTAATCGAACATTCCCTGTGTCCCCTTTCGTCATTTATATATCTCCCCTGTGCCCCCGTTGTAGTTGTGTCCCTGTGTCCCGGTCGTCATTTATATTTCCTGCGTCCCGGTCGTCATCTGTGTCCCGGTGTCCCAGTCTGTAATTTCTCTTTGAGTGTACCGGTCGTCATTTATATTCCCTGTGTCCCGGTCTGTAATTTCTCTTTGAAATATAAGCCCAAATTGACTACAGTATGCAACATTTAGTACAAAACGAGGGATTTTAGCTCAATGTCGACCAGTGGACTGTGAAATAATTTCAATTTTCTTCATTCTATAACTTTTAAACAAAAATTAAACCAAGTGTTAATCATACCATAATTTTTTTCGTCAAAAACAAATACCTTATTTCATATCCAAAAATAGGGCATGGAGGTATATCTGAGTTTACTCTAAATCTAAAAGTGAGGTTTTCTTGTACATTGCCAAAGCACACACACACAAAATTTTTGTGTCAAAGGTGAAGTATTTGAAAAACAAGTACATTAAAAGTATCTTATTAGCGATTGTTTTTTGGTCGGTCCGGTGTTTACAATTATGCTTCTAAGCTAATTGGAATGGTTAAGTTTATCTATCTGTTTCTTTCTCCAAACATCATGCTCAAGCCTGAGGGTTTTACTAGTATTATATCAAGCTTATTATTAATAAATAAGCTTGTTTATTAATGCAGTTGCCCAAAAGATTAACTTGTAAGGGAAGGCAATTTTCACATTGCTTATTACATTGCTTATTTATTAATAATAATTAATTTGTGAACTAAAATTTTTTAGTTTGTTAATTTGTCAATGTGAATTAAAATGTAAGGGAAGGCAATTTTTTTCGGTACTTATAAAATTGTAACATTTCGAGCATTTTTGATTCTTAAAAGAGAACTAAAACATTCAATTTTCAATCAAATCAGCCTCCTCCAAAGTTCATATGACCACCTCTTCCATAAAAACCTTATTTTCCCCCTGTGCGTAACTTTCAACTCTTGTCCCCAGACTCTTGGGGGTTGTATCGACCTTGAATATTTTGAACAAACTGGCTATCTTAAAATTTCGATTGTATACGTTTGGGAATAAAGAGGATGTGGAGGGGAGGCTAGTTGCTCTCCGTTCACTTTTGACTCTAAAAAAGCCCCTAGAACTTCTGATTTCCAATCGAATGAGCCCTTTAAAGGTCGCTCCTTACTTTCAGCTAAAAAAACTTGTTTTTTTATTTTATTTCGTAAAGAGCTTAAAGAAAGGCATCGAGTGGTACCTTCACTTTATTCGTAAGTCAATAATATGAACAACGGAAAATTTACCAAGAAATAAACAAGAATATGAGTCATTAAGTACCTTAAATATTCTTTACCTAATGTTCACTTCACAAGAGCTCGAATGACTAATACTAGTACATAATGATTGGCATGAAAAGGAAATAAAATTTCTTTCATTCAAACTCGTCTGGCAGATTTACTTTGGTTTTCGAATGTGCATCCTTTCATCTCGTACTTTAAAATCCTTTGAAGAGGAAATACTAAAGAAGAGCTCTAAACTGACAGGACTAGCCATTATAAACGTTCACCAAAATATTGATGTAGACATCGACCGTGTTATAAATGGATATAGCGAGAGTAGGAATAGATAGATCGACTGTTCCTTATAAAATCGAAAATTTTTCAATTTAAGCGAAATACATTTAACTTTAAAAAATGGAAAGATACGCTACATTGTTATGAAAAGTAAAATTTTGATTGGTAAATTTTGAGATTTCGTCAAAGTTGACACTGTTTATTAAAACACTATTTTTAAAAATAAACAGTGATTAGTTAGTGCTTTATTGCCAATACTTAAAACGGTAACGAACTGTAGTAAGGAGCAACCCGGCTCAATAGTAAACAAACTCTAAATAACAGAATTTTGATGCTAAAATATACATCAAAAGAATAGGATTTTCATGCTGATTTTAAATATATATGTTTCATCAAATTTGGCCTTTGTCATCAAAAGTTACGAGCCTGAGAAAATTTGTCTTATTTTAGAAAATAGGGGAAAACACCCCTAAAGTCACAGAACCTTAACGAAAATCACACCATCGCATTCAGCGTATCAGAGAATCCTATAGCAAAATTTTCAAGCTCATATCTGTAAAAATGTGGAATTTCGTATTTTTTGCCAGAAGACAAATATCTAGTTAATTCTGAGGCATAAAAAGACGCACCTCGCCCATTTTAAAGGGGAAACCTGAAATTTTAAGGAAAAATTAAGATGCTTTAAAGAGAACGGGAACAGAACCCTCTTGGTTAGAGTGCCTTTGCAGGTATGTACACTCTTCCCTTGCTCTAGATCACAGAATTATCTTATTGTTCCTTTGCTTTTTTGTTTTTTAATTACAGGCTTCGCGGCTTTATCACAGGCGATGATATGCCACTAGTCCTGGTAATTAGCTTATTTTTTTAACAATGCAGTATTTGTTATACCTTCCCTTTAACCCATCAAGGGAAGAATTTTCTAGGATTGGAAAAGCCCCTTTCATATACGGAGTAATTTCTGTTCTTTTTAAGTTTTAATCTCGCTCCTTACTTTCATTTTAAAAAAAAACTAGTTTTTTTTGTTTAATATACTTTAAAGACAAAGTTTTTCCCTTGAATTTTGAAAAGGGTCAAAGTTGGCGGTACTTGTATGATATCCCGACCATAATGTAATGAAATCTGTAATGAAACCGGTTTTTTTTTGTGTTCACTTGGGGATAACCAGCTTAGCCTGAACAATATAAACTAGTTTGCAGGTATATTTCAATTAAATATTTGATATATAGAGTTGGTTAGGTTAGGTATTTATTAGGTAATAGCTGACCGGCTCCAAGAACGCGGTCAAGGGGATCGGGTTCCTGCTGGGGACGCTGCTGCTCGGGGCGGTCGGGTTCCGGGGTTCGGTGATCGCGATGGCCGCGGCGCTGGGCGTGATGCTGGTCATGGTGGCGGCGCTGACGCCCCCCGGCCTGCCGCGCGGATCGAAGGGCGCGAAATTCCGCGAGGTGTTTTCGACGGATCCGGATATCAACCGGCTGTCGGCGGCGCGGCTGTTCCTGTTCGCGGCGCGCGACGTGTGGTTCGTGGTCGGGATCCCGATCTATTTTCATGCGGTCCTGTCCGACGGCACAGAGGCGGGCGACCGCGCGCTCGTTCATCCCAATTGCTGGATTAGATTACTTCTTTTCTCCTTTTTTCTCTCTTTTTTTTGCTAACCAAGTAATCACCTCTAACACATTATATAAATCCAGGTTGGATCTAGTGCTGGTGAAAGAATCGTCAAAAATTCATCCCCGATAGAACTTATCCCTGTTTCAGGTCCTTAACCTAATATTGATGATTATTTGGTGAATATTTTTTTTTTTAAGATGGTAGCATTAATGTTTGAAGCTAAAGTCCTATTTAGAATATTCTCTTTTTTAGATGGTATTAGTAACGTTTGGAGCTAAGCTGATATTTAGGGTTTTCTTTTTATTTTATCCACCGATCATCGCTTTGTCGAGTGTGCCGATGTGTCGGCCGACCTTGATGCCCTTGGTGTCGGCTGGGGCGAGGAAGAGGCCAACTACATGGCCGACATCTCCCTGGCCGCGAACCGGCCGGTCAACTGGAACGTGCTCGTGCCCAACAGCCAGAATCTCGCCCACGCCGAGGAGCAGCTGCGCGCGACGGACATCGCGCGGTCGCGCGGGGCCGAGGTGCTGGCGCTGACGGTGCCGCAGCCGATGACGATCCGGATCAACCTCGACTCGGGCTTCGTCTTCGACGCGCTCCACGGCTGGGCGCCCTTCTTCAAGAAGTCGAAGGCCGATTGCTTTTAGGTAAGCCTTTCCATATTTCATCAACTTCTCGTTTACCATATTTAGCGTTACACGAGCAGATGAAATAGTTGGGCTTTCCTAATGTCTTGAAGTTTCAGGAGCCCACCGTTTTGTGTATCCTGGTTACTGCCAACATTGGGGTTATCATTGGTGTAGTACCCCTGTTGTCATAACTTCATAAGCTGACGCACCATGGT
The DNA here is from genome assembly GCA_010016025.2 of Alatinidae sp. Z8VKAUB7J3. Taxonomy (NCBI): domain Eukaryota; kingdom Metazoa; phylum Cnidaria; class Cubozoa; order Carybdeida; family Alatinidae; species Alatinidae sp. Z8VKAUB7J3. The sequence goes on from JAAAKM020721499.1 coordinate 33,800,337, forward strand.
GAACAAAGCAACGGAACACAGCCGGTCTTGTCTCGCAAACTTGCAAATCTCATACAGTTAATCATATGAGTTATGATTGTGGTAGGAAGTCACTATTTAGTTATGCTTCATGAGTAATCATAGTAAAAAATTTAATAAATAGTTTATTAAAAAATTATGACAAGCATGCAGATAAATGATATGACAAGCATAAAACGCAGTAATTCCTTTAGGGTCTTAACAAAAAATTTGATTTGTGATTTCAAACTAGAGTAATTCTTGAAATTTTAAAAACTCTCCCAGTTCAAAGTTATAATTGTCTCCTGGAACCAAACTTTATTGCCTTAACTCCTAAAGTTGTTTTATATTATCATTACAAAATTCCATTTTTTATTTTAATTTTTAAAATATAGAATCAAGTAGTTCGTGGTAACGAACTGTAGCAAGGAGCGACACGGCTCAATAGTAACCGAAACTATTGGTCAACCAATATTTTAATTCATCTTGCAATTCCGGACAATTTGTTGTCAACTAACACTGAATTAAGTTTTTATTAGTGCAAATGTCTAAGTTTATGAATTAAATCAATCGCCTAGCCTGACACTCATTACAGATGGGGCCAAATTATTGGGGCCAAAACCAATGTCAATTCCAAATTCTCGGTCAACCTGCCTTAGACCATAGGTAGGCTTGCCTTGTTTACCTCTCATTTTATGCAATCTAACGTTCTTATGTCAATTTTAAATTCTTGGTCAACCTGCCTGAGACTCAGGGCGGGCTTGTCTTTGTAAAAGCTAACAAACAAGTGGAAAGTTTTGTAACCGGATATCTCTCACGTCAGTAAAACCGCTAAAATAATACATAGAGCCAAGAAGATCGCTGCCATACATCGAAATGTTTCGTTCCAGCATTGTCTAGAAAAAGCAAACTAGAGTTAGATCAAGCGATTCTAACCGACCACAAAACAGACCGAAGAGCGTTGATTGGTTGTGCATTAAATAGACAATATCGATACTTATTTTAGAAGATGGCGCTATTGTATAGTATACGTGTCTCGATACAACGAGAAGAGATTCGTTGGTTTCTGAATCTTCGATTCGTCGTTAACGATCACCACTGGTTGTGTCTTTTCCTCGTTGTTCAGGCAAAATCATTGGAAACAGCGATGGCACCTTTGGGTGTTTCATCCATGGCCTTTGAAGGGTCAGACAGCCTGGACAATCCAAACGCCGTTTTCCAATAAGCCCCAACAGAAGAAAGGCGGTAGGGAACCGCCTTTCTTTTCTGTATTCAGTGTAGGCGCGCCGCATGAATTGTTTCCAAAGAATAATCGCCATATCAGCCACGCTGGTTGTTGCCTGTACACATGTACATGCGGATGACCGCATTAAAGCCGTGATTAAACCGACTACGGATTTTACCAAGGCTGAACGCTACGAAAACATGGCGGGCGGCGCGGCAACATCGCGTCAGATTCAAGTTCATAGCCTACCACAGATCTTCAAAATTGGGAACCTGAAAGACCAAGAAAGTGCTTTCTTATAGGCTATTGAAAAAATTGAATGAAAAAATACTCTTGAAAATTAAAAACTTAAACGCAATTGACAAAGTTGCATGGGAAAGCGTTGAAATAATTGCAATTTTGGTGCGTGTTTGGCCTTCTTTGGGAGGACAGGTGTCAAAGATTCACTTTGGTCCTTCAATAAAATAAATAAAAAAAACAAGTTTTTTTAACGGAAAGTAAGGAGCGGCATTAAAACTTAAAACGAACAAAAATTACTTCGTGTATGAAAGGAGATGGAAGTAATTTAGACACCGTCCTAAACATTTTAATTACTAGATTTTTTCATTGTACGTATTTATATACTATGCCAACAAACAAGAGCAATAAAGAAATTAAATAAACCAAAACAAACAGTAATAGTTGAAAGACAATTAAGAAAGGACACGTACATCAAGCGCAGTGTAAAAGTGCGTAACAGTTCTGTCGCAATCTCTTTCCGATATGAGGCTGAATAAAAGTCCATGGTTTCAAGGCTGATCAGATTTATAGAAAATAATTATGCATTTTGCGGACCGCTTTCGATGTTTTGGCATTAGACCATATAATTTTATATACTTTCTAATTCCTCTAAGCCTCATAAATAAATAAAACACTTTTAATTTATGTTGCATATCAAAATAGAAGCAAAATTTAACAATATTTCACACTCAATAAGTCCAGTATATGTTTTCCCCTAGTGATCTGTTTTTATTATTTTGTCAAATTTACCATGCATATAGTAGAATGCTTTAAAAGCTCCTATATTCCCTGACTAAAAAAAAAGAAAAGAATATTCTTTGAATCGTGATCCTGCTAGTTAAATGATGAAAATTCTCGTCTACAGTTGAACATGGCCAAACTTTACAAAGTTACCCGTAGACTTTAAGATTTCATATATTCTGTTAGATTTTTCAGATTTCACCTTGGACCGCGCCAGACTCGACTCCAACACCTGCGCCGCCCGCGCCACCGCGGTGCCAATTCCCGTGCGATCCTCGGGCCCATCGGCTTCGACCAGCTGCATGCCGCCGAGGAACGCCGCAACCGCACGGTGATCACGAGTCAACGGACAGAGCACGTCCGGATAGCGCGCGAACTTAATCAGCCCGATGCGGTCATCCGGCCGCCCGCTCACGAACCGGGTCGCGGCGTCGATCGCGACGTCCATGCGATTGCGCGCGGGGTCGAGATCGCGCGACGCCATCGACGACGAGGCGTCGACGCAGAGCATGATGTCGATCCCGGCGACTCTAAGGCTTCCCCCCATTTACATTCCTTATTCGTTAAAATTAAGGAAGGGAAGGTTTTCCTGGGAATAACTTGATCATCTAGGTATCATTGACGGGGGCCATTTGAGAATCTCAAGGCTTCTCCTGGTTGACCACGTAAATTACGGTTTGCGGCTGAGCTACGCGAATCTGGTAGCCTTGAGTTACATTTTAACAAGCATGCTTTAGCTCGTTTGCTCCTAGCAGTTGCACTGCCGAGTGTCTACTATATTTCCCCATTATGGCTTTGGCTTACTGACACTGATGAGCTTCGTATTTGTTCTGGCTGATGTAGGTGCTTAAAGTTTCTACTGGTGTCACCACTTAGGTATGTTTTAACAATGTGCAGTTCGGAAGCTAGAACTGATTGTGCCCATCATTTTTTCTTTTCTCTCTCGTTACCTTATTCTGTTTCACATTCTAAGTTCAACAACCTCTCAACTAGGTCAAAAAACAGAAAATATAGCTGACGACGCCATCAATTAAGCAAATTAGGTGATATCTCCTTTGGCATTCAAAATTTTCTCCCGCCTATATTCGTTTTCAGCAACCAATTCTGCCCCTGATAAATTCCAGAAACCTTCTTTAGTTCGTTGACGCCTGTGGTGTTAGAATTTCATTGGCTGGGTCCCTGACTAAATAGGGCAAGCGTTCGATTCTGTTGATTGAAGAGCTTTAACAAAGGTCTTATCCTTGTAGGGTTACACTAAAACGATTAGGGCTATGTACGAGAATAACACTGTTGCGTTTAAGGTAGGAAATTAGTAGTTGGCTTTGTATTAAATCAGGAGGTAAGCATGTTTGCGTTTTATCCTCCTTTATATGGATCATTTTGACGGACTTTGTCTTAAGGGATCCAGGAAAGGCAATGGGAGACCACGGAATCCAATTGGGAGGAAAAACCCTCCTGGACTTAGATTATGCTGATGATTTAAGTATCCTAGATGAAAGTGTAAGCATAATGAATGAGCTTTTCAAGATAATATATGAAAAAAAAAAAAAAAATCTGACTGAGTGATTAAACGTGCTTGGTTTAAGTGCATGAACTGTAAATGTGTAAATCGCTGAAAGGTGGGCAACATATTTTAGTATTGTGTATAATATAGGCACATGATATTTTAAGGAAAAACAAATTGAAATCGAAATATCTTGAGAACCAGATGACGTATAGAAAAACGAGCCACAGTAAATGGTTAAACATACTTAGTTAAGTGAATCATATTATGACAAATATTTCAGTCAAAACATAAAATGACAAAAAACAAAAAATTTTTTTTCAGAAACGTCAAATTGTTTTTTGTTTTTTCCACGATCAGGACGGTCGTCGCGGACGTGTCCACTTCGGCCGCCGCGTCTTCGCCGGTCTTCGCCCCGGTGAGCTCCGCGCGCAGCGGGTACACGCCGGGGGCGAGGTCGCCGAGGGTGTCTTCGGGCACGAAGATCGTGGTCGTCGCGGAGGCGCCCGCATCGATCGGCTCGGTGTCGTCGGCCCCGATCGCAGCGAACTCGCCGGGAGCCTCACCGTCGTCGAGCCAGCTCGTCACCGCCGCATCGTCAGGCAGGGGAGTGCGGTTGAGCTCGACCTCGACCTGTCCACTGCTGAGCCTCGTGTCCGTCCCGTTGTCGAGAGTGAGCGTAGAGAGAAACACACAAAAACAAATAAAGTCAGACCACACAAACTCACAAAGACAAACGCAAAGACAGGCAAACGCGCAGTTACACAGGTAGACACAATGAAAGAGAGATAAACAACACAAACAGATATGCAGAGTCAGACACGTGGACACACAGAGTCAGATACAGAGACAGGTAAACACACAGCCACACATAAAGGATAAAAGGTAAACACACAGTAAGAGAAAGAAAAAATACAACCACAAAACGCAGAGTAAGACACAAAAGCATATATAGACAAACACAGAGACAGTAAAATATACAGTAAGACACAAAGGCAAGCAAGAGAGAGAGGGCCAGTTTTCAACTTCAGTGGTTGTCGTTAATTGACCACCTTGTTGAATACCAGTAATAAGAACCGGGTTAAGGTTGGCACGTGCTGCGTATACCGCCGCTGTGTACCCCGCAGGGCCAGAACCTAAGATTAATAGTTTACAGTGTTTTGCGTCACTCATGGTTTTTCCTAAAAACGTTTCAATACGATGTCTATGCGCCCGATTCTAAGAAAAACAAGGCGGATGTAAACAAAAGCGCTGATTATTTTTTTAGTCAAATCGCTAAGCTGTCAAATAATCCTTACTGATTATAATTTAAATGCTTCTTTTTGCTTATAAAGTGAGCTGTTGTAGAACCCTTTAATTATTTATTACGGTTTAAGTAAAGGGATTACTTGAAAAGAAATATGAAAGCAGTAATATAGATCTATTAAACTGTTCATATATGGTTATGCCAATTTCTCCAAGCTATTATCGTTTGGGCCTTTCACATCACCGTTATGGAAGTTAAGTTAATTAAAATTTGTGTCCCGTAAAGGTGATAATTGTTGTACTTATGCCCTTTCTTTCAGTGAATGAATCTGACAATTTTTTTTTAAAATCTGAAGTCTGGGACAACGTCCAAATTTTACTCATTTGTTTCCAAAAGATAAATGAAAATGTGTTCTCTACTATGTCCCGTTAATTACATGATGAAAAAGTTATTTTTTACGGAAAAAAGATTGAAAAACCCATAGGTGTGCTAATGTGTGCCAGACGGTGTTATCTGGGTGGTAGATTGTGCCATAATGGCCTCAATTGTCGGGATCAATCAGAACAAATATTATTGGGGATTTTTAAGTAAGTTTAAACGATTGATTCTAGTGTAAACGGATATTTTTGGATGAAAATGTCAAAAAATGCCATATGTATAGTAGTGGTTGTCACAGGATGCCAAAAGGCCATTCATAATGTGGCAGAGTGACTTTAATTGACATAGTGTGTCTCATTTTCTAAATGTGATTTTGCCAGGATAGTCACCAAACACTGCAATGTGTACAAGGAAATACCACTTCGCTTAAAGAAACCGATAACCAATGCTTTTTTCTGCTAAACAGCTGCACGATTTCGTTTGCAATACAATATTAGTGCATTACCTTTGCCTTTGGGCGGGGAAATCTTTGCAATTCAGGCTTGTGATGTGAATAGTGCTTAAATGGTAAAATGTTCCCAGGTAGAGGCACCAGCTCTCGTAACTTCCAACAGCAACCACCGTATTTCATACGTAAACGTAATCATTGAGACATCATTAAGATATTACAAGAGTGCCTGCAACTAATGGATGAAAGTACTCGAGTTGACAAAGTTTTCACTGTTTTACAATGTAGAGTTGAGAAAAATAGTCAAATTTTAGTGTAAAAAGCGGGGCGTTGAGGAGGAAAAGTCCCTTTCATATAAGGAGTAATTTCTGTTAGTTGTAAGTTTTAATATATTTTTTTGAATTCCATAATTCCAAAACCCAGAACCAATTCCAAAACTTACCCAATTTCAACCCAACTCCAGAACCAATTCCAACCCAAAACCCAGAATTCCAAAACCAAATTGAATTCCCATATTTTAGCAAAAAGATTCCATTTCGGGTTATCTCCCGAAAGATCCCTAAATTTTGAAAATTTATTCGAGAATTTTAAGAGTGCTTCGGCGAGCACCCCCTGTCCATCGTCGACCGCTGCCCCGAGCACGGGCTGTGGCTCGACGACTGGGACGTGGAGAAGATCGTGCGCCAGTCCCGCGTCTCCGCGCAGATGGACATGATGCAGGAGGGCGATTTCGACGGCGAGCGCGACGAGCCGGAGGAGGAGGGGCAGCGCCGACCGACCAAGACGTTCGTGGTCGCGCTCGTGTGCCCCAACTGCCAGCGGCGCTACCCGACCTCCAAGGAGAACGGGCGCTGCGACGACTGCAACGTGGCGCTCTACCTCGACGAGTAGGCGAGGGGTTATCCCCTCCCGCTCTTCAGCTCTTCTGGTATTTTTTACAACATGAACTAGACTTCCTATGCAAAAGTTCCTTGAAGTGTTGTGGCAACTGTGTCGATGGGTTAAAGCAATAGAGCATTGAATGTGGCTAGATTTCAGGTGAATAAACTGCATATTGCGTTTCACATTCACTGGGGTGTTAAAAAATTTAAGAAACAAATTTGACGTTGTAAAAGCAATCACGAAATGGGCAAACTGAAGCTTCCTTCTTACGAATCTTTGTGCCCACAAAGATTTTGTTTTGATTATCTGCATTACGAGTTTTTAACGTTTACTGTAACCGCAAAACATTTTTCAAACGGTTTAATGTAGGAAGTTGTTTTTCAAGCCTAAGCCTGAATAATTCAAGCAGCCAGAGAAAGAGGATAGTTTTCTGTAGTATGTCTTTGCCTTTATGGTAATATATGGCTCATTTTCAGTTTTCAATGTCAATTTCATTTGATTTGCGAAAATTGGCTCCAAACTTGCCCCCCTTTTCCAGACTTTTGAAGAGGTTGTGCCACTGTTTGGAACCATGTAAATACAAACTATACTATTAAAAAGAAGACGAAATTGTCACATCATGATGACAATCATGTGAGAGTCGAAGCCCGAACTTTATCTGTAACAAACACAGCAAGCGGATGGAGGCCACGTCAGGCTATTTTTGGAGGAGCACAGCGGCCCGCACTCGCCGTGGTTCTGGCGCGGCCGGGACCAGGGCGGCGGCGTGCTCAACGACATGATGTGCCACAGCCTCGAGGCCGCGCGCTTCCTGCTCCAGGATCCCGACAAGCCGCGCGCCAGCATGACCCCCATGACCGTGAGCTGCGACATCGCCACGCTCAAGTGGGCGCGCGACGACTACATCCGCAAGCTCAAGGACGAGATGGGCGTCGACTACGGGAGCGAGCCCAGCGAGGACTTCGCGCGCGCCACGGTCACCTGGGCGGACGAGGAGGGCACGCCGCTCATCACGGAGGCGACGACCTCCTGGGCCTGATTCCATTATATTTCAAATTTTGTCCATGTAAGTTTGCGTTTTTCTATTTTCTTGCAGTTTTCTAAGATTTTCAATTTTGTTGTAAAGTTTCACTATATTTCAATTTTTTAAAGAAGTCAATTTTTTTATTTTCTCGCAGTTTTCGCTGCTTTCAGTTTTTGTCCATGTAATTCCGTATTTTTCAAATTTTTGTTATTAAGTTTTGTAAAGTTTCGTTTCTTTCATATTATTATTCACGTAGTTTCTGATTTTATAGTTTTTTCGTGCATGTAAGCTGTGTTGAAATTCACCTCTATAGACTCGAGGGGGTTAAAATTCCCAAGAAACCGGACGCAGTTCAACCGGCTCGCCATTGCTGGCGGCAAATTCCAGCAGATTAATGGCCTCAGGGTAGTTTCTGGCCTCAACCGCGTTCGCAGCCAACGTCAGTGCGGCTAACGAGGAAAATGCCGCGTTTCCGTTTCTTTCGTGAAACTTATCAACCAGTTCGCGGGTCGCCTCAACGCCGGTACTGACATCGGTCACTAGCTGCTCGTACGCTTGTGCCGCTTCAACACGCGCAGTGGCTTCGCTGGCTTGCCAAAAACGCCAGCCATACAGGGCGGCAACGCCAAGAGCGATGCCCGTGACAATCGACATGCCGTTGGTCTTCAACCATTTTTTTAGTAAATTTCCTACGGCATGCGAAGGGTCCGCGCCGACCGGCATGTGAGTAAGCCGCTTTATGGTTGGCACTTGGGAAAAATCAACTAGATTGCGATGCGGAGTAGCGTGTAACGATTTTACGCCCCGTAAGCAAAAAATAATTTTATTATTGCCAGCATGGGTTAAATATTCACAAGCTGCGAGTGACTCTTGTAAGCTGATACCAAAACCACGTTTATAAAGAATTGGGTAGGTTGTTTGCGTGCCAGCGGCTTTTAGTAGTTCAAAGTTTTGGGCATTGCGGGTACCAATTTGTAACATTACTCCGGTGGCTTGGCCAGAATTTTGATATTTTTATCTTCCTTAAAAGCTTCAATCATTTTTGTGGATTGATTCGCGCTAAGGCGAGCCGCCAGGGAAAAGGACAAAGAAAGGCGAATCCCAATTTTGAATAAACTTTGTTTGAGTTGTTTATCGGGACCTTTGAAATGACTTCCAAACGTATTAGATCTTATCAATTCCCGATAAGAAACTGGTTTTCCTATTTCTAATTGTTCGCATAGCTGAGCGATCTGTTTAGATAAGGTCTCTATTTTTTCGATTTGCCCTCTTTCGGTAGAATACATGTAGGCTACGGATAATTGACCAAGGTCATAGTAGTTGATGATATTTGCGTTTGAATATGTCGCTCTGCGCGGCTAAGTCGTAAACCGCCTGCATTCCTTCTGTGTCTTTGAAGTTTACGCAGATACCGCGCTTACCCCGGTTATCGAAGTGATAACTTGGTAGTGGATGGTCCTCTCCAACCAGGGCGGTCATGTATTTGCGGTAGGTCTCGCCGCCGGGTGGTTCAACCTTTATGACGTCGGCGCCAAGGTCGGCAAGAAGTGCTGCGCAACTTGGCGCGGCTAGCCAGCTCGCAACTTCCAGTACGCGTATGCCTGCTAAGGGTGCGCTCAATGTAATCTCCGTCCTTACTGGTCCAGACGAATTATGGGGAGTTAGTAGACCGTATTTTGTATCTTTTGAGAGTTCAGGGTGCAAAATTAGGTTCAAAACTCAATTTTAAGAATACTAAGTCGCTTAAATTATGATCACACGGAATGGAGAGGTAATACTAACGAAAATTGACCTTTTGGATAGGGTCAGTTACCTTGGTAGTATTATTAGTAAGCAATACATATATAAAATTTACAATAACCAAGGCATTTAGTTTATTTTGCAGTTGAAAGAAGTTTCGGAGAATGTAAAGACCAGACTGAGAAATAAGATTAGGAAACAGGGGTGCTTCGAGTTCGTTGGTTTTTTTTTTTTTTTTTTTTTCTTTTTTCTTTTTTTTTTTAGTTTTACCACGTTTAAGTCTCCGGAAATCGTTTGTTCCGTATTTGAAAAATCGAAAATATTGTTGTGAATATCAACTTCGCTCAATCCTTCTTTAATCCAGATAAAATTGCCGGTTCGATCGCCGGGGGCGATGACGTTGTGCCATACTTGTACGCCTGCGGCCGTTTCCAGCATTAGACTATGATGGCCGGTACCGACGATAATGTTGTTGACGGCCCGTACATTAGAAGTTTCAATAGACAGATCGCCTTTTCCCTGACTGATGGAATTAGAGTTGAGAAAATTGCCTCTTATTTCTACCGTATGTACTCTTTGCGGTTTACCTACAGATAGTCGAATCGGGGAAACAATTTAATTCTAATTAAATCTGGTCTGGTTCCTGATACGCCAGCCAAACTTTTTCGTCCTAGCTTACCTGGAAGTACCTAAACTAGCAAAGCCGGGACAGACAGACTGACAGACCGACCGACAGAATTTACGATTGCTATATGTCACTTGGTGGATACCAAGTGCCATAATTAAAAGGGACACTAAAAGGTGCTAATTATTTAACTGCATAAAGTCAATAAAAAAGTTCAGAAGATAAAAACTGGCCAAAAAAGGAGAGAGGGGACAAAAATAAGTGAATAGACACAAATAAAGAAGAGAGGGAATTTGGGTGGGAGAAAGAAATTCGACTGTTTGCACCGGTCCTGAGGATTGAGTACCACTTGAAAACGATGACTAGCAAGTGGTGGATGACATCTCTCGTTTTTGTGGGGCGAGTGTGGACTGAAAAAGAAGGTGTGAAGCTAGCGAGTGGGATTCTCAAGATGAAATAAAACAATGGCGGACACTTTGATACTATACAGATAGGCTCTCTAGGATAAATAGAAATAGGCAAGCCTTAATTCAAAACACCATGAGTGAGGTGGCACAGACAGCCAGGCGACTATTGATGCTGCATTAGTATTATCATTATTTTTGGGGGTTGGTGTTCAGGAAATGGTGCTCCTAACTTTCAGTTGAAAAAACTATTTTTAATGTTACTTTTAAAAATTAAAAGTGCTGAAAAAATGTGAAAGGTGCAAATCAAATTTGGAAGAGAGCCATAAAATCAATTCTTCCGATAATCTTTAGCAAATTTGGAAGGAAGAGAGGTTAAAACTGCAGAAATTACAATCTTTACACAATTTCCCTTCATATGAATAATTCCAAGACATTTGAGTCCATGGGCGGGGTTTTGATATGGAATTTCTATTGAAAGCATTACTACTGCTACTACTAACAGCTCACTGAAGCAACAGGCCACCTGAGGCCAACATAATTACGCACGCTTCGATCCTTTTATTTAAATAGAATTAAAAATATTGAAATACCTTTATAGTACTATATACTCCTCGATTCGTTTATGAAAGGAATAAAAAAAAGTGGCTGCATATAAAACAGATTGTTGCTGATTCAAGCATACATTAAAGTGACGAAAGGCTGGTAGCTGCTATTTTCTTCCTCGGGGTGTTCAAAGGAATTATTAAAAGTTCGTAAGGTCAATCAGTTTGTTGTGCTAAACATACACCCATTTTGTTTTCTAAGCATCCTATTGAACATCCATATCCAATAGATGGTTGAAATGAAATTGAAATTAAAAAAAGAATCTAGCTAAAGTTTTCTGCATCTTAACTGGCTGCTTATTCAACCGCCTAAAATATCTCATGTCAAAAAACATTTGACGGAATTTGATGATTCCCAAAAAAATGCGATTGTCGATTTTCTATTGAAGATTGCCGATGCTGATGGCGTTATTGATCCCAAAGAAATCCGAATATTGAAGAAAATTTATAAATTGTTAGACCGCGATCCGGAATCTTTGTATTCCGATATCCATCAATATCAAGCAAATGCTCCTGATGCGCCGGTTACGATTCAAACATCATCGGCTGTTGATAAGGCCACTTACAAAATTCCGCCGGTTAACCAACCGGGTTCTTCAACGCCCCATATTGAATATTTTGGATAATCGAATTTTGAAAATAGTACCTATAAAAAAGTCAGTAACTAGTTTTTCCAATGACTGTAAATTAGTTGAATACCAAATTAGAAATTTGAGAATGAAACTGAATAAATTGAGAGCTTCTATATTACAAAATGAATGGAGTGAATTAATTCCTGAAATTGAATCGTTGAAAGCTAATCTTAGTGATAGCTTGGCAAATATAAACATTAAAAATGTTCAATATAAAGAGAAAGCAAGAAAAGCAATTAAAAAGCGCAAATGGAAAAAGAAAAGAGCCGAAGAGATTGAAGAAAATAGAATTTATCATCAAAAATGTTGGTTCACTATATGATTCTTGAACATGGTGATCCTCTCTGTAATTACCATCAAGACAGCCATCTCTTTTTGGTTGTATTTTTGCTTTTTTTTTTTAATTTTGTAAATAATTTTATTCTGATAACTTTTGATGGGTGCCTCTAACTTAATCAATTTAGATATTTGAAATCGGTATTCATAGTAAATCCTTTAAATGTATTTTTCCCAACTTGTTTTGATTAGTGTATCTGTCACTACTATAAAAGCAAATTTTTAATTATTTCGCATTAACATGAACAATTTTGACAAATCAACTAGATGTCATGTGGCAAACAAAAAAAAACGTGACAATTCTAGGGGGGACTAGGTGCAGCTATATCTTAGCTCTTTTTAACTCTTTTACTCATTTTTTAACCAATGCAAGACCTAGTGCGTTCTTGTGCTGAGTACTTAGTCGGTCAGTACTCGTTAGCTTGAACTTTGCTCATTTTAATACTGAGCCAGTCTACACCCATGCTTTCAAATTCAACAGTTTGGGCTTATTTCAACTTTAAACTGATTCCCACCACTGCATGGACTTCGCTCGTCTTGGCATTTTAGACGTATCTTTTTTCCTTTTCCAAGTTTCCACGCTCATCTTTGGCCTTCAAATCATACATATAGAAAACTCTTGCATGGTTACAGATTCTGGGGGTCGATATCGACCACTTTGAGAACCCCTGTTTTACACCATCGTAAGGACACTACGAATGTTGGTAACCGCAACCGAATGATGACAGTAGTTGCTTACGTGCCAATGAAGCGTTACACTCAAATCTAAGGCTGACGTCAAAACGCTTAAAAGATACTCAAGTATTCAGCCGTCCGATGTCTTGATATGGTACCCTTCAATTATTGGGGTGGCAAGCCGTCATTTACAGACGTACCCGCTTAGCTGTTCTTCATTTTGTCTGGCACGTGAGTTCACATCGAAAGGGCAGGACATTTCAGTTTACCCTCACGTTTCACATATTTTCCTAACAGTACTACTATTTTGTTATTATGGCAAAAAGTGTCTTCTGGGGGGATTTTAGGGTGGGCAAATACAGAATATTTTGGGTCTATTGCATGTGTACCTATGTCTTTTTCTCAACAGATGTATTATGCAGACAATGAGCCATGTTAAGGAATCTTGCATGTAGTTTTAATCTATAGCATATTGTGAATAGGCAGTTTTAAGTGTAGACATATTGTGAGTAGGTTGACAAAAGTTTTTTTTCTACAGGTATTTTCTTCTTCTTTTTTGTATAAGGAATGTTGAGCTTCATGACTTTTTAGAAAGTTCCTTGAGTGCTTTGTCCTCAGGAACTTATTTTTTGCCAGAAGATAGATCACAGATGCGTGTTTATTTGTTTGTTTTTTTTCCCCAGGGGTGATCGTATCGACTAAGTGGTTCTAGAATCTTGCAAGAGGGCTCATTCTAACGGAAATTAAGAGTTCTAGTGCCCTTTTTAGTGACCAAAATTGGAGGGCACCTAGGCCCCCTCCCACGCTCATTTTCCCCCAAAGTTACCAGATCAAAATTCTGAGATAACCATTTTATTCATCGTAGTCGAAAAACCTAATAACTATGTCTTTAGGGACGACTTACTCCCCCGCAGTCCCAGTGAGAGGGGCTGCAAGTTGAAAATTTTGACCTGTCGGATGTGGTCGCGCCACTGCCGAAACGGCCGGCCATGGGTGTCCTCGATAAGATTCCCATCGTTATCCCGTTGGAATTCGCCCTGCACTTCGTCGTAGCGAAACTTCAGGCGGTGACCGTCTTCATCGGTCAGATACTCCGACTTGTAGCCGATGACAGTTTCGATCATCGAGATGGGGGCTGGGTCGAGCGGACTATCCACCCGGCCAATCTTACCAACGACGGATTCGACTTCCGGAATCGAAATCAGCAGGCGATCCTGTAACTGGAGCACGTCCAACGCCTCGCCAATAGAAGCGTGGGGCATCGTCGTTGGCATGTAGAGGAAGGGTATACTTTTACTCAGGGAAAACGTCAAAAAGGACACTTTTATTTTTTAAAGCTTTTGCTTTCGAAAGAGCGAAAGATGTGTTAGTTATTGGTAAAACAACAAAATATTGAAAGAAAATCAGCCTATAGGCGGAAATCACTTGCCCTCCTTCAATTAATTTGGTTAGTAATAAATCTTCTGTGGTCGTCGATCAATAAATTAAAAGCGAAAATAATCATTTATTTGGATCAATAATATAAGGAATCTAATCAATACCAAGTATGTGACAAAAACCGTGAGACATTTATACTATGCATATACTGGCGTTGGGCAGCCTATTTGGTTCGATTGGCATCCATCCATCCATGCATACGTCCATCCATGCATGCACCCATCAATGAATTCATCTAGCCGTTCATTCATTCGTTCATTCATTCGTTCATTCATTCATCCATTCATTCATCCATCCATTCATTCATTCATTCATTCATTCACTCATTTATTCATTCATTTACTCGTTCATCCATTTATTCATACCTACAAGGGTCTAGTCATCCATTTATCTGTTTTGTTTTGCTGTAATCTCTTGCTGTTATAATACATTAGCACATTTGTTTGTAGCTTACATGGTCTCCTTTCTACTCTGTAGCTGGAGAAGGCAATTATTGCTTTTTCGTTGCTGGTGCGCGCCTGTCGGATTTATCGGCTGGCGAGCGGCTGGCGTTTTCCGGTGTTTGGGGCGGAGTTCGCGGTGTCTTTGCAGCCGCTTTGGCCCGGCACGTCTCGCATATTTTGATGATTTTGCCCCAAGCGGCTGACGCCGATATCGTTGCCGGCGATGCCGTCGCTTTTGGCTTGCACGAATCCATTCCGTTGCCGCTTTCCACCGGTGATGGAACGTCGGCGGCCGCGTCGGATGATGATTACGCCGAACGGCTGCAAGTGCTGCAGCGGCTGATGTTGCGGGATCCCGACGAAGCCCAACCGTTGCTGGTCACCGCCTACGTCGGTGGCAGCACACGCTTGGCGATGATGTTGCGCTGCACCTCGTTACTCCCGCTGTAAATACTCGCCGCCCGATAGAACAGCCAGTTTTTTGTGCTCTCAAGCTCGTCCGCGGAGAACGTCGCGTGTTCTCCTGTCAGCGTATCGGGATAACCCTGAACGCCGCGCATTTTCAGCTTCATGTCGTAATAGGTCTGCTGCAGTTCGGATCCATAAACCTTGAAGATCGATGTAACAGGACCCGGCGTACCGCCATCGGATTCTTCAACCGCGCGCCGCTGGCTCAGACGAAAGGCTCGATTGTCCATCTCATACTTCAACACATCGTTGCGCCAGGCTACGAATAAGAAGATCTTGTTAAATTGATTCATTACGGCGGATATAAAAAGCGATTAAATAGAATTAAAAAGCGCTTAAAGGTAATAAAATGACGTTCTTTATCGAAATTTGATCAATTCATAGTTCCAACCTGAATATTCAAAAGTCAGGAAAACGTCGCGCGGATCGTCGTAAGCCGTTTTTTGTAGAATAAAATAATCTCGATTATTTTTCTCCGGCAGGCGTTCCAGAGGCTTTTTACGCAATTTATTTAGATAAACAACGGTAGTGAAAGAAATTCTTTGCGAGCAATAGAGATAAAGGTTTTCCTCTCCTACAATCGTCTGGATTTGACATGCGAAACGCGCCCATGGCGTTAATAGGGAACATCGATGGCGTCACAAATGAAATTCATCAAAGGGCGGGCTCGTTTGACGCGATCGATCACGATGGAAACGATTTTTTCACTGGTGATCTCAGCCTCGCTGAGCGGTGCGATGGCAATGAAATCGATTCGTCGCAAATCGTCGATCATCGGATGATCACGGGAATAGTCACGTGGTGAAGTTTTTAATTTTTCGCCGGCGAGATCAAAATGTTCGCACATCGCTTTGTTATCTCGGGCACGCTTCCAAGCTTTGGGATCTTCGTCGATCGCTGCACGAATTGCGGCCAGGACTTTGCCATCTCCTCCGTCGGGTCCACTCGCACGTGCATGAGAGGGCTGCATCGGCAACTCCCACACTCAGCACAGGAGGACTGGGGCAAATGAGCAATAGGTGAAGAGGATCGTACATTGCCATCTCGCCGGGCAGGGCGTCAGACACGCTGCTGATTTCAAACCATTGCTCCTCAGGCGTCCACGACGGCTGGGATTCGAGGTCTGTGTACGTGTCTGCGCTTGCGTTCAGCTCAAACAGAGAATAGGCTCCCGCTGCATCTTCCTTGGTCTCCTCAGCGGGAGTAGGGGCGGAGGCGGAGGTGGAGGCGGCGAAGGAGGGAGTCCACTCGGTTGGTCGATAAAGCGGGCGCCCAACATGAGAAATGTGAACATCACCACCGAGTCGTAGTACACATCACCACTGCCGCGCCAGGTGTTCACCAGGCTGGTGGCGAAGGCAATGGCTATGGCCAGCGCAATGGGTGTGTCCATGTTGACGCCGTGGCGCCAGCGCAGGGCTTGCCGGAAGAACGGTATAGCAGAGTAGGTTACCACCGGTATGCAGAACAACAGAGCAGTGAACTCCAGCAGGCGTTGCATGCCGCTCTGCATGCCCTGGAAGGCGCCGGCATACAGGGCAATCTGCAGCATCATCACTTGCATCATGGCCAGCCCTGCTACCCCGACGATGTGGACATAGCCGTCAGTGTCGATCCGGCCGAGATCGCCGGTGATGAAAAACCCGTCGTCGCGCAGCTCTGCCGCAGTTTTCTCCGGCATCTGCCAATAGCCCTTGAAGACATTCGGGCCGCGCACCTCGATCTGGCCGATCTCGCCGTCGGGCAGGGTCTTGCCGGTTTCGGTATCGGTGATCTTGAGCTCGACGCCCGGCAGCGGAAAGCCCACGGTGCCGGCGCGGCGTTCGCCCTCATAGGGGTTCGAGGTGTTCATGTTGGTTTCGGTCATGCCGTAGCGTTCAAGGATGCGGTGGCCGCTGCGGCTCTCGAACTGGACGGCGCTTACGCAGGCGACTTTAACCCTGGCGGTACAGGTTAATGGTAAGGTGCGTGGCACGATTGAGGTTGGGGCCGATGCCGACCAGGCAACCATTCTGGCGGCTGCCAAGGAAGAACCCAATGTGGCGAAACACTTGGACGGCAAGAACGTTGTTAAGGAAATTGTTGTGCCGAACAAACTCGTGAACTTTGTGGTGAAGTAACATGGTAAGAGCAGCGCTGGCGATTTTGTCACTTATGATCCTGGCTAGCATGCTGGGTGCGTGCGGGTTTCAGCTACGCTCGTACAACTTCGAGGGCAACGTCGCCAGTTTTGCCGTCACAGGACAGCAATATGAATGAAATTATATTTTAAATACTAATTCTAGTCATCACTGGTAATTTCTGCATAGTAGGAAGTCAAAAGATAATTAAAAAACTCATGCTTCCATTAATGCTAATATCTAAGATGGTTTACTTTCACATTTGAGTTTAAATTAGCCAGCTGTTTCTAAACAATTGCAATAGTAGCTGTTGTGACATTGGCCTGTTATAGAATTTGAACTGGCAAATCAGAGCAATTAGTCAAATATTATAAAAGGTAGGCAGTGGAATGTCCAATTTTGCTTACAGGCAACATTACCTATATAGCCAAGTGTATTAGTCCTTGAGCCCTGCAGGGCTCTAAAAATATGTGGCAATGTCATTGGGTAGAACACTAGTTAGAATCTTTACGTGTTCAACCTTGTTGGAATTGTTTGTTTTTTAAAGTCATAAAAAAAGTTTCGTTTTATTTTTGCAAAGTAAAGAAGATCCGATCCGGCTAAGGGTTGTAAACCATGGAGGCATAGTTATTTAATCTTTGAATTGTTTCAAATGAAATGACCATCTCAAAATTATCCATCGGATGTAATTGGGGAAAAAAGGAGGGTGGGGGTGGAAGCCCTCTGATCACTTTTGACTCTTAAAAGTGCACTGGAACTTTTTATTTCTAATCGAATGATCACCCTCTCGTTAATTTTATAAAAAATATTGAAAGGGTCAAGTTCACACTTAAAAAGTGTGAACACTTAATAAGTTCACACTTATTCTATGACTTTAAGGGGGTGTTTATCCCTATTTTCTAAAATAAGGCAAATTTTCTCAGGCTCGTAACTTTTGATGGGTAAGAGTAAACTTGATGAGACTTATATATTTAAAATCAGCATTAAAATGTGACTCTTTTGATGTAGCTATGGTATCAAAATTCCATTTTTAAAGTTTTGAGTACCTTACTACACCGTTTGAGTACCGCAAACTGTTTGAAAGTTGTGAATTGAATTCTATATTTTAAGCAAAATAATATATTCACAGGTGGGACACAGGGACACTGCTACAATGGCGCGTAACTAATATGGCGCGTAACAGTTTTATACTGTACAAATTGTCCATATTCTTTTTCTTTAAATCCAACTCCTTGTCTAATGATGCAATGATAACATTGCAGTTCTGAACTGCTTCGACCTAACACTGATTGCTTACTTAAGTTCTACCCAACCCATGAGGCGTTTTGGGGCTACTCATTTCAACTTTCATATACTAGTGCTCACTGTGCTGCCCTTTAATGTAACTTCTGGATAATTGGATAATATGCTACCTGCCAAAGTTATCTAACTGCCTCTCTTGAGGTCTCCCTGGAGGGCAATCAGCCCTTTTTATTACTATAGCTCTAGGGATCTTGTGCAGGTTAACCCTCCACAATTATGTGATTTGCCCGTTATGCTTTAAAACTAAATGTTGCTACAAGTCGAAAACTACAGATACAAGTAAGCCAACGGCTGCATTTCCAACATATAACAGTCGGAGTTAATGTTGTTTAACAGGACATAAAGCACAAGTATAATGCTTCTAGACGTTGGAGGAGATTTTGTACGGCTCTCTGGAAAGGGACACAGTTTTGTAGCAGCAAATATTTTAACCCATAATCCCCAAGATACGATGACTTTTTCCTTCGGCGCTAAAGAAGAGGCGAGATTGCCAGCCGGATCTCGACCCACCGGGAGGCGGTCTCCAAGGAGCTGAGCCGGCTCGCCAAGCAGGGCGTGATCAAGCAGCAGGGCCGAACCATGGTGCTGAAAGAGCCCAGGCGCTTGGCCGACATGCTGCATCTGGACTGAGAGTCGGGGCCAACGATCCCGATTTTGAGCCTGAGGGGGGCGGCGCGATCCGGATCCCGTCCTATCCCGAGAACAGTCTGGAGTGGGATGACCCGAAGTCGAATCGACTTCGGGTCATCCCACTCCAATTCAACGGTATAGAGCACGATTCAGACGTGAGGTCGGGTCGACCTCACGTCATCTTCGTCTTCGCCAGTCGTCTTGATTTCCTGATTGGGGGCAATAATCGCGAGTCGCTTGCCAATCACCCGATACCGAACAAAGAAATCATTTTGCTGCAATCCAGCAAAAGACTCACCGCCGGCAACAGTTAAGGCAATAAAGTGACGCTCCGGACTGTTGGGCAGTACTGCGGTCTTGGGAAGCTCAGCAAGCATCTGACCATCTTTTGCGCGTGTCCAAAGTCGAATAAACGGCTTGGAACCATCTGTAACAGGCACCTCTTTGTAGCCAGCGATGACCTTATCCAAAGGCGGATAATCGGGCTTCACTATGGAGCGCGAGGTGGAACTACTCGGTGACGACCGCCGGCGACAGCTTCGGCGACGTCGCGGACACGCTGTTCGTGAAGTTCTTCGGCGACGTGACGGGCGATGGCACGCGCGAGCTCTTGGTGCGCACCAAGCCCGAGGAGATCGCCGTGCTGCTGACGCGGCGGCGCGGTGAGAAGCTGTCGCTTGGCAGTCGGCCGCTGTGGGTGCAGAGCGTGCACGAAGAAGCCGAGCTGAGGATCTGCCCGCGCCCCGGGCGGAAGGCTCCCGACTTGTTGATCATCGAGCCGTCGCAGGTGTTGCATGCGCGCTTTCGCTAGAGGTGTGCGCCGCAGGTTCGCTGCATGCGTGGGTCCGACGCTAGGTACGTCACTGACATTGAATGTCACTGTTAAGCAAATGTTTTGACGACAACATCTCACTAATAGGGGGGATACCTGTATGCAAATTTTATGTATTAGACTCGATGCAAGGTGAATGCTGTACGACTATGGCGTCAGTTTAACGATACTAGATTTTCAACTGAAAATTTTTAACAATAAAGTTGCAAAATTCAAATTGCAAAATTTTGTAAATAAAGGATTCATACTCGTATCCGTTTACCCCACACACTGGTCACAGCTATTATCTCAAGCGAAGGAAAACACCGTTTCAGGAAGAATTTATAGGCTAGGAGAGGACTATCGCCTATCACGAAACCGACGGCCAGCGCCGCGTGCATCATGCCAACTATTTGAATTATTTCGAACAAGGACGCGTCGAAATGCTTCGCGCCGCCGGCTTGAACTACAAGGACTTGGAAGCGGGCGGTTTGATGTTGGTGGTCACTGAAATGAATGTCCGCTACCAGATGGCGGCTGATTTTGATGATCTGTTGACTCTGACGACGGAGCTGGTCGAAGTCCGCAAAGTTCGAATTCGCCATCGCTACACGATTGTTCGCGGTGAGGAAACGATCGTCGAAGCCGATTCGGTGATCGCCTGTGTCGATCGCCAAGGACGTCCACGCCGTCTTTGTCGCGCGACAGCGGCATCAACGAAATCGTGACGGCGACGCTACAGGCGGTCGCCTACCAGACGAAAGACCTGCTGGAGGCTATGTCAGACGACGGGATCGAACCCCACATCATTCGCGTAGACGGCGGCATGGTCAGCAACGCCTGGTTTTTGACTTTCCTTGCAGACATTCTCGACCGGACTGTGGAGAAGCCTGGCAATGTGGAGTCCACTGTTGCTGGCGCGGCGTTTCTGGCGGGACTGCAATGTGGCGTCTATTCGTCGCTCGATCACATCGCGTCGCTGTGGTCACGGGACGCCGTTTTTGATTCATCGATGGATGCACGAAAATTTCAAAGTGATTAGTGTTGTTTACCAAATATACTTCCAAAATATCAACCATACTCTCCCCTAGCCAAGCACGCTTTAGGCTCTTAGACCCCCCGGACCACCCAGATTTAGTCATTCATTCCGAACCGTCAACAAGTTTAAAATACTCATATGAGATAACAGCGTTGCCAGGCATTTCTCCAAATCCGCCGGATGTTCCACCGCGAAGACGGATTAAACCACTAAGACTTCAGTATAATAACAACATGTTAGATATATTTCGGGGTTTGAAAAATTTAATAAAAGTGAGCCATGTGCACATAGACTCGAGCATATTTCGGCTCCACTATGTTCAAGTCGCCACGCCTTTCACAAACCGAGGAAGGCGGTTGGCGGCCGCAAACCTAGCGGCGGCCTGCATGATTGATTCAAGACAGCCAGCTAAGCCGCTGTTTAGACTGGCTTCACCGCATCCGGATAGGCATCGGCGAAGGGCTTCAGATCCGCACAGCGTTCGGAGATGGCCGTGAGTTTCGGGCAAGCGGAATAGTCGGCGCCCCAGCGATCAGCATTGTAGATTTGCGGCACGAGGCAGATGTCGGCGAGGCCCGGGCTGTCGCCGTGACAGAACTGACCGGTGTCCGGACTGTCCAGCATAGCTTCGAATGCAGCCAGACCGCGAAGTAGTTACGGTTGCAGTTACAAGCAATAGCAAGTAATAACAAGTAGCCATAGTTGTAGTCACAGGTAGGCACAGTCGCAAACAGTCACAGCAGCTGTAGTCACAGTCGCAAGTAGTAAGAGTCAGAGTTACGAGTACTTGCAATCGTAGTCATAAGTGGTCACAATTGCATTTACAAGTATTCACAGTCACAAGCAGTACCAGTCGCAAGTAATCCTAGTCGCAGTAGGTAGTAGTTGCGGTAGCAGTCAAAAGTACTCGCAACCATAAGTAGTCACAGTTAAAGTAGCATTAGTAGTAGTCGCAAATAGTCGAAACTGCAGTCGCATGATTGAGCCGGGTCGCTCCTTACTACAGTTCGTTACCACGAACTATTTGATATACGATTTAAGCATATTAATCGGCTAAGAACAGGCGCATTGTTCTGCTTAGATTTATCTTCTGCTTAAACAAAGTGCCAAGATTATAATGCTCACTAATCTTAGTTAAAGGTGCTTACAGTATAATGTGTCTACCCAATAGGACCATGAACAGAGGACTTTGATAATATCTTTGTCAAAGTCCGTAGACCACTGACTAGAGCACAATAACTTAGATTTCTGAAAAAAAAAATTGACCTGAGTAGTGACATCTGAGTTGCCACATTTTATGATTTTTTTTCCCTGGAAGTGGCGGGTCTTCTTAAATTGAAAGACAGTTCTAGTACCTCTATGGATGAAGCTACAGGCTGAAAGATTGGCCCTAAAAACAATAAATTTTCAATAGAATAAATGAAAGTTTACGTCCGACTTATTTATGAGATATACATTTCATAAAAAAAGAAAACTAATAATATTCGCCATTCGCCTACCAAGAAAGGCAGTTAGCTTGGAAGGGCAAGCAAGGTTATCACCCTCAGCTAATTAAAACCACATTCATATCACGCTACTCAACACAAAAGAAACCCAATCTATGAAGGAAGAAAAGGAAAAAGAGAAAGAGGAAAAGACAAGGTAAGGATATTTAAAACGAACAGAAAAAATTACGTAGATGAAGCGGGTTTACTCTAAAGCTTGAATTGTGTCTCAATTCTTTAAGAACAACTCCTGAAACACAAGGGTCGATTACACAAGGGGTTTAATTGGAACAATACGAAGCCTTGTTCAAAAGTACCAGAAAATTTTAGCGTAAATTGCAAGGTGTTGAGGAGGAGATAACCCATTGCATGTACGTAATAATTTCTGTTCGTTTTAAGTTTTCATGTTGCTCCCAGTTGTGACCAGTTATTTAGTTTGGGACGGGGGTTAGTGGTGTGACTCTGTAAGCTCAGCCAAAGTCGACCCACTGGCAAAAAAAAATACAAAATTCGATATTTTTCAGACAAGTGCTTGAAACCTTTAGAGCAGGGTTCTCTGATATACTAAATCTAATGGTGTCATTCTCATTAAGATTATATGACCTTTAGGGGGTGTCTCCCCTTTTTTCAAAAATTAGACACATTTTTTAAGGCTTGTAACTTTTGATAGTTAACATCAAACTTAATAGAACTTACATATTTGAAATCACCACATAACTCCAATTCTTTTGATCCAATTCCAAATTTTAATCCAATTTCCAATTGATATCTATTGATATCAACAATCCGTTTTTTAGAGCTTCGGTTACTATTGAGCTGATGGATTTGTTCATGATTTACGAAGTGTAACTCTTCATAAAGTTGATAAACAGTGATTCTTTTCAACCATAGCTGCAAGTGTATGTTTTCTTTGGAGTTATGAGAGGTGGCGTGAAGGTTCACTTGGAAATTCAAGACACATTGAGAAGTGTCTATCTATCTCCGATAAGTTTTTTTTCTAGTTTTTGAGTTATAACTACGTTTACGCCATAAACTTGTGGATGCTCTTCGCGCCCGATTGGCTCTGCTTCGATTGGTCTATGGGCTGTATTCCACCAGTCCGATCTCCCAGTGATTCCAGATTGATAGTAGTCCTTATTTTGTGGGTCTTGAGTGGTTCATATTTCATTTCAATGATAGAAATAATTAATCAAATGATTAATCAAATCTAATCTGACATCAAACAAACACAGTAGCGTTGATGCATCACAGCAGCTAACTAATCCGAATCATATGGCCAAGTTTGGCTCAAACACATGGCCATTTTGTTACAGAAAAATCTGAACCTGGACTACTTATATGCTAGAATATTCCCCGTTAGAATGAAGACACAATAAGTTTCATTTAAGGAGACCTTCCAGACTGAAATGTTTGGAATAGAACTGGCAGGTAAAAAACTGACCCAAATATAGAGTAGATATATCCAACTTAATTGATAACAATCTTGCATTATAAT
This sequence comes from Alatinidae sp. Z8VKAUB7J3, assembly GCA_010016025.2. Lineage (NCBI taxonomy): Eukaryota > Metazoa > Cnidaria > Cubozoa > Carybdeida > Alatinidae > Alatinidae sp. Z8VKAUB7J3. The sequence continues at coordinate 33,824,307 of JAAAKM020721499.1, forward strand.
AAGCATATATGTCCTTCAAACGACATTGCCAGTAATGCGCAATATTCCTGTTTCAAATTAAAATGATCATATATATACATTACTGCTTAGTGAAAAGATAACGATCACCGTGTATACTACTTAAAATTATATTAAAGACATCAGTGGCGAATCAACTATACTTCAATAACGGAAGTGAAACTATAAATCGAAGATTTCTTTCATTATGATAGACATATATGTTATTCAATGGATATTGTCATTAATGGGCATTAATCCTGTTTCAAAGTAAAATTATCATATATATATACATTACTGCTTAGTGAAAGAATAACTCTGGTGAGGAAGCAGCCTCTTTCATATACGAAGTAGTTTCTGTTCGTTTTAAGTTTTAATGTCGCTCCTTACTTTCAAATAAAAAAAACTTGTTTTTTTTATTTAATTTCTGAACGTTTTTGAATCAATGCATGTTTTGATTTTGGCTCTCCGCAGAGGAATAATTAAAACGAAATTTGCATTTTTTTTTTTTTGGCTAAATGGCTTTCTTATAATTTTGATCGAATGATTTTGAGAAAAAAGAGCGGGGGAGGAAGCCTAGTTGCCCTCCCATTTTTTGGTTAATTAAAAAGGCAACTAGAACTTTTAATTTTTTACGAATCTTTTTATTAGAAGACGAACTTTCTGATTTCCTTTCGAGTTGTTCATGTTCGTCTCTAAAATATCGGAAATTCGTTTTTCTAGGGCTTCTCTCAGTAGACTTAACGGTCGGAGTATCTGGTTTTTAAGTGTTCTCACCACGATGACAATCTTTCTTTCAGGCATTTGATTAAATGTGGATATCGAGGAATCTTTAAATTCTTTGGAAGCTCTAACATTTTCTTTGGTATTTTTTAAGAATTTTGCTCCTTTGTTTGATTCAGTCTTGTGTCTCTTATTGCCCTACTGCATAGATGCCATCTCTTTTTCTTTCTAATATCGCTTTCTAAGGTAAATCACAAAGAACTAGGAGACTTTGGCCAAAGAGCTCAGTTATGGGTAAAATTCTAGTTAATTGACTTTTTGCTATCTCGGAAAGGGTTTAGGTTAGGAAAATGAAACTTTCAGGGATGAAACTACAGACTAAAGTATGTCCTGGGAAGGTATTTTAAAGTACCCACCTCCACTCCTTCTCTCTCTAGAGGGCCCTGAAATTTGCCTACATGAAAGGTGTATACCTATTGAAATTTTGACAAAACAACATTTTACCTGAATTTTCAGTTACTAGTTGCTTTTTCTCTGTCTTTAGTTCTGAAATTGCGATTCCTGTTATTTGAGTAGAATTTTGAGCCATTGTGTCAACATAATGTTCAATTAACGGCGAAATGATTATAAGACATACCATCCATACCACGAGTACTTGACTTCTTAACCATATTAAATACAAAAAAATAAGTTTTTGTAACGGAAAGTAAGGAGCTACATTAAAACTTAAAACGGAGAGAAATTACTTTATACATGAAAGTGCTTTTCCGCCTCAACGCCTCGCTCTTTACGCTAAAGTTTGACCCTTTCTCTAAACTCTACTTTTTAAAACAGTAAGAAACTTTAGCGTAGAGAGCAGGGCGTTGCGGAGGAAAAGCCCCTTTTATATACGGAGTGATTTCTGTTCGTTTTAAGTTTTAACTACAGGCATTATTATCTGTTCTTTGGACGATTTTGAGCAAAATCACAATCTCACAGTTTTAATGAGATTTGTTTGGTAAAGAGGGGTTGTCGAGGTGTTAGCTGCCCTTTATGCTGTTTGGCTTTTTAAAAGAGAACTAGAACTTCCAATTTTTAACCAAATGAGCCTCCTCAAAAGTTTATAAGCCATCCCTTCCATACAAACCTTAACTGCCACCGGGGTGTAACTTACAATCGTTGTCTCCAGGCACTGAAGGTGTGTTTCAACACCAAAAGCCATGTGGTATGGTATTTGGAGTATCCTGAATAAAAGGAATATCTAAAAAATTATATGTGTTTAAAATGGAAACATAAGGAGTATTTCAATGGAAAACTACATAAAGTAGGACTTTCAATGGAATGCATGTAGAAAATTGCCAAACATAAAACAGTTCCTCTTGGTAAAGCCGTAACTAGACAAAAATTGTAATTTTCTTTTAATCTTTTACTTTTGTGCTTTTCCGGAGAAGCCTTCCACTTTCTGTCACGGATTTTTTATAGGGCTCGCACAGCCAGTTCTCATGGTTCTAGAAGCTATTTGTGCACTCCGAGAGCTATATTCTTTGTTTCTAGAACCAATGTCAGGGCTCCGAGAGCCATATCAAGCACGAGTTTGAAACTCTGTGCCACGCTTTATTAGCGGCTGGGCATGCTGATAAAACGGCTCTTTTTCAAGGTGGTTGTGGGTTCAAGATACATCAAGATGATATGTATCACCATTTTAATACTAATGAATATTTAATCGGTCTTATTATTGATGATGGAATAATGTGTATTATTGATGGCAGAGAGCCTGTTATTGTCGATTTTTTAGATTTACCAAAAGGATTAAAACTACAAAATCCTAATTATGATAATAATTCCAAAAAAGCCCAAATATTCAAATTAGATGATTACAGAAAATTTTAAGTGTGGACAAAAAGTGGACACTTTGCAGAGCATTACAACCTTTACATTATTGCTCAGACCCCACAAATATTTTTGCAGTTTGCAGTAAAATAAAACTATTTAATTTAAAATTTTTAGGAATTAGTCTAGTTTTTGGACACCGGGACACAAATGACGACCGGGACACAGAGAATATAAATGACGACCAGGACACGGGGACACAACTACAACTGGGATGCCGGGGGGGCCAGGGGGGATATATAAATGACGACGGGGACACAGGGAATGTTCGATTAGCTATCACCATCGTGAAAGCTCATATATATATGTTTTTAACTACGCAAAACTTGCGAATATACAAAATTCTTCGCTGTCCCATTGTCTTAGTATATATATAGAAAAGAAAGTAGATTATTCCCCTTTTCTTGTGACAAAAATAAAGCTATGGCTGATAAATCAGTTTTAGCTTTATTCTGATCTAAAATTAGAGATTTTTGCCATTTTACGATGATTTTCTTCTTATAAACTCGGTAGCATGTCGAATGGAAAATTTCAAGCAGAAAATAAGCTGGATTTTTCTCAACTAGAGGTTTTCCTCGATTTTTCTACTGTACTTTCGAGAAATGTGTTACATGAAGCTGTACTCCGTGGTTGCAATGATATTCTATTATAATTTTGCCTTTAGGACCCTAATGACGAGTGTACATCATTGCCAGATCCAACTCGCTTAAGTTTTAATGTCGCTCCTTACTTGCATTTTTAAAAAAACTTCTTTTTTTTTGTTTAATTATAAGTTTAAGTCCCGTTGCTAAGCCAATGGTGTTGCAATAAGTAAACTTTGGATTAAAAAAATATTTCTGTCCACCTGGACTTAGCCATTGATAGTTAATAGTATTGAAAAAAATGTTTGATTTTGAAATTGTCATTTATAGGATTGACCGTGGTCAATCTAGGGTCCACCTCCACATGATCACATCTTAGATGTTCTTCTTAATTAATCGAAAAATGATAATTTAAACAAGTGACTTGTGAATAAGGCGAGAAGAAAAATATTTAGGGGGTACAAGAGAAACGTAGAGTCTAAATAATCAGCCTTGGTCACATACATTAAATATGATTACAATACATATATCTTTTCCTCCAATGGTAATTAGCTAGCGTTGATTTGAGCCAATCAGAATTTTTACTGAAATTTTGGGTCGAAAAGGAAATACTGTGAAAAATCAGATTTTCATAACTCGATTATTTTTAGAAAGGAGAAAAAAAGGGACTGCTCTTGAGTATGCCCAAAATGAATTCGTTTTGCCCCTCCTACTTCAATCACTCCACATTTTAGTTCCTAACGTCCCTTTAATTACATGATTTCGTCGTCCAAGATTGAAAGTCTAAGTAGATGTGGAACTGACCATTGGCTTCAAGACCAAAATCAGTTCAAATTTTGCCTGGAAAGCAGGCAAATATAAGCTTCTGTGCTTAGAACCAAATAAGAAATATGTTGGATTTATTAATCTTGGTATGAGTTCAATCGGTGGGATTTTCAAGGATAGCAAATCCTTTTTTGGTATGATTGAAGATTTAACAGTAGAAAATGGAGATTACCTAATAAGGAAAATTATTAGTTGTGCAAAATGCACCAGTTATTACATCTTCTGTCGAAAGGATAAGGACTGGACTAATCCTGAGTTGCTTATTGGCAAATAAACTTTTTATATAATTTTTTTAATAAACACGGTAGTGCAGCCATCTATATTTCTAAGCAAAATTAAATACCTAGCTGTTATAAATTCACATCTTTACTTCTTTCAGGGTGAGGGTATCTCTAGTTCTTGTAGGAGGAAGGGGGAATCAACAGAGGTTTTCCCTTCGTTTTTCCTAGCATAACAATTTCAGCAAGTATGATCCCACTAATACGATGCATGACATCAGTGGGCAGATTGCCTATTTTATAATAATTTTTAGTTTCTTAGATACCGAAATTAAGGGCTGCATAAATGTACCCTTTTTGAAGTTGAAAATGATTGTATTTTTTTCGGTGTATTTTAGACCAGGGCAGGTAACATTTATATTTTATATTATAACATTTAAAAAGGAACATTGGGGAGAGGAAAAAATTATTGCAGCCAAATTGAATATTTGCTCGAACGAGGCCAACAGGATTTTTGGAGTAAAAAACCAAAATCATCACATTTAAAAAGGAAACTTAGCTAGAGGAAAAAATTATGGCTGCCAACAACGGATATGTGTTCGAACGAGGCCAACAGGATTTTTGAACTAAAAAACGAAATGATTGGCCATTCCACTTCATGAGGCTCTACAAAGAGATCCGGGCAAGCCAGGTAGTGCTAGCAGCGCCCCCTTCTTCATAGAAGAAAAATACAAGGTGCTTTCTTGGACATAGCAGTCATTTCCGGCAAAAATTCTATTAAACGCAGGGACTCTGAAGCTGTATTTCTGGGGCCCTGACTGAGATAGCAGGGGAATAGATGTGTTTAAATTTGTCGTCACTGAGTTTGAAAAGCCTATGCCTCAAAAGTAGCTTAAAAGTCTGTATTTTATCCACTTTAATGCTGATAATTTTTATTGACAAAAATGGTATTTGAGCTCTCCTTCATTTTAAAAATAACGAGAAAATTCTCAAATATCGCCTAGTCAACAACCTAAATTCTGCCTTGTAAATAAGAAGATTTGGTACAAAATAAATGACTAGAAATTTGAACCTTTAAAGTCATGGGTTGCATATCGAAAACTCCCACCATTTTAGTTCATCTTTGGCTGATGAATACAACTTAGGCCACACATGTAAATGTATCCACACCAGCCATGAAGTCTTGGAAAAGGGATTTGTAAAAAGAACAAAAACGGACAAACAGGTAAGACCTAGGCCCCAGCCCCCCTTTCTGTTTTTAACTGAAGATCAGGAAATGCATCTGTACATTTCTTAGAGGGTATTTGTTACAAAGTACACTGATAGGCATAATTTTTTGCTTGTGACCTAGAACATGCGATTTTGACTATATTTTTTGATTGGTTTCGAAAAAAAAGTGAGTAAGTGTTTACTGTTTTAAAAAGTAGAGTTGAGAGAAAGAGTCAAACTTTAGCGCAGAGAGCGAAGCATTGAGGAGGGAACTGCACCCTCTCATATACGGAGTAATTTCTGTTCATTAAAAGTTTTAATGTCGCTCCTTACTTTCAGTTTAAAAAAAACTTGTTTTTTATTTAATCATTGTTCAACAGAAAATTAGTTTTACCACATCCAGAGTTACAACAAATCAATAGCCGAAGCGGCCATTAAGGGGCTAGTAAATGTTTGTTTTCAAAACGATCTTTATTTTTTCCACATTCATATAATTTAATATGTACTTTTCCATCCATATACACAACTTTGTTGTGATTAAAAAGCTATTGAATAAAACTCAAAGTTTGGCTTAAGTACATTGATTATCGAGATCATAATGTACCAAATAAACGTTGGGGCAGCTTGTTCCATGGTGTTAGCTACAAGCAATTATAGACAGCGCAATAGCGCTGCTTGAGTAAAGAGCGATGTGGGCACAATGTATTATTGTTATTGATTTCTTTCAGACTAGGGCAGTTTGTATCGAAGGACTTGTCGTAGAAACTTCGAAAAGAGCTCATTCAATTGCAAACTGAAAGGGCTAGTGCCTTTTTTAATAGTAGAAAGTGATTGAAAGGCAGCCAACCCCCCTGCACTTGTTGATGCTCTTCTGTCAACAAGCTTCGAAATCCAGCACAGACAATCTCAAGCCTATTACCTCTGACTAATTATATATTCATGCCTACAAATATTATTCCCTATTGTTCCCAATTGTTCTTTTTGTTGTTGATGCATGTTTGTGATGAAAAGACAGGGTGGTCTTCGTTGTTATTTACGTTTCGCTTATGGGGAGCAGTTGACCAATGATATCTTTTATTTTATTGGTTTAGGCAAAAAAAACGCTAATATTATTAGCAAATAAAAAATCTTGAAATCTTACAAATTTGAAATTTTTATTCCCAGGTCTTTAAGATCCAGATTACGTAACAGTTAAAAAAAAAAAATGCTGACCCCTACTCTACGGCCTTGTCTTAAAGGCAATATGTGTATTTTGTTCACCCCCTTGCCCAATGAACTGCTTAGAGGTTGTTGTTTGTTTTGTCTTGAAAAGTGAGGCTTTTTTATATGAATTTGAGGCTTTCGAGTGAAAACATTGTTGTTCAGCGTTGGTCTTTAAAAGGGAAAGTTGATTGAAGTTGGAAAAACTCGACTAGGTGCAGTCCAATGTCACCATTTTTAAAGGTGCTCAAAATAATTGTCACTACTTAGCTTGCCCAATACCTTTCTGTCACTGGTGTTTTACCAAGTAATTGTATAAATAATATCTCCTTTCTACTCGAATGTCTGAAACAAAAGAAGGAATGTTGAGTCTAGTAATAGAATATATCCTTTATAAATAATTTCCCCTTTCTACTCGAACGTCATAAACAAAACAAGGAATGCTGAGTCTAGTAATTGAACATATCCTTCATAAATAATTTCCCCTTTCTACTCGAACTTCTGAAACAAAACAAGGAATGTTGAGTCTAGTAATTGAACATATCCTTCATAAATAATTTCCCCTTTCTACTCGAACGTCTGAAACAAAACAAGGAATGTTGAGTCTAGTACTTGAACATATTCTTCACAAATAATTTTCCCTTTCTCTTATCACCAACTTTGATGAAAACCAAAACTATTTGTTAAATATGAACTTAATAAATTTCGAATTTGAATTCGATCCGCAATATTACCTTCAAACTTTAAAACACTCGGTGCGTTTTCATCTAGGACAATAACAGTTTAAATGATTTTCAATGATCAAGATTTGATCATTGATATTTTGGTGTTTCAGAGTTTGAATGGTTTCGCGCCGTTTTTTTTTTTTTTTTTAAATAATTTCTTTCGTTTTAATTTATTTTATCACGGATATGCCAAGATAAATGCTGAAGACCTGGTAAGTGAGTCACGAAGTACGGTTCGTATACCGCCCATATAAATTGACTGAACTTACAGTTCATTGCCACAAACTGCTTGATAATTTAAAAAATCAGTGAAGAAAGGTCTATATTCTTTAACTCAAGTTACTGAGCTACACAACCACAACTTTCAGCCCCAACTAGCAATTGGGAGTCTTATTGAAATTAAAATATACTCCTCCACCACCACTTAGTCAAATTTGACCTTAAGCAGCTCCATTGATTAAACCTTGTAGAATATTCAAGCCACTGACTAGCCTGCTGGGCAGTTGAGCTTCAACACTTTGAGCAGAGAATCTTGGCCTATTCAAAATTAATAACCACTCCCAATTTGTAAAATTTTGTCCCCCTAAAGTATTTTTAGTAATTTCAACTATTTATTCTACGGCCTTTTTGATTCAGAGGTCATTCTTAAGGAAATGGGACATTTAAGCTTTAGCGTAAACAGCGAGGTATCGACGAGCGTTAAACCCCTTCATATACGCAATAAAAACATACGAATATAGAAGTTCGTTACGTTAGTTAATTCGTAAGTTACGTATAATTTTTACCAATGAAAACGTTTGTAAAAAATTAAAAGTTCTACTTGCCTTTTTAAGTAATAAAAAAATTGGAGGGGAACTTGACCTCCTCCTTCACTCCTTTTTCTCAAAGTCTTCCGATAATTGCAATTAATTAATCATTAATCAAAATTTAAGACAAGCAGAAATAAAGTCTTATAATGATGTGAACTTAAACGGAAACTGATTAACGACCAATAAGTTTATCTTTGATATTTTTTTTTGTACAAAAAATAAGCTATTCCATAGCACGTCTCATAACGCTCTTTTAAATATTGATGACGAAGAATTTTTTATTCGTGCCTATTTTCTTTTCGTTTGTAAACCGCCATGACATTTATCATATACACCCCAGCACTAGAAAAAGATCTTCCAACCTCTGTACTTGCATGGAATGTTAATGATCGGGGGTGAATCCCTGCAGTTTGAATTTGCGACACTATAAAAAACAACTATTAAGCCGGATCGCTCCTTACTACAGTTCGTTACCACGAACTGTTTGAAAATCCTTCTATGGAATTGCATATCCTTTATGCCAGAATCCAGCATAATTAGTCACCTCTTTTACCCTTGCGACTGGTTTATCGTCCTGACTTCGCGTCTTGATGAAACTCCTCCCAATCTTGTGGAGAAAGTATCGGGACGAAAGTCAATTTTGCTTTAGATTTTATCGTCCAGGCCATATACAATGCTTTGGACGTCCTTCTTCTTCGAGCTTTCGCCGAGGCGGCTCATCAGCCTGTTTTGGATGAGTTCACAGCTTGTGAAAAGCTTATTTTTGGCGACTCAATAGTAGCCGAAACTCTAAAAAACGGAGTTTTGATACCAATAGTTCCATCAAAAGAATCGTATTTTAATGCTGGTTTTAAATATATAAGTTTCATCAAGTTTAGTCATATCCATCACAAGTTACGAGCCTGAGAAAATTTGCCTTATATTAGAAAATAGGGGAAACACCCTCTAAAAGTCATAGAACCCCACTGTAGAAGTTTCAAGCTCCTATCTACAAAAATGTGGATATTAGTATTTTTTGCCAGAAGACCGATCACGGGTGCGTATTTATGTTTTTTTTTCTTTCTCCCAGGGGTGATCGTATCGACCCAATGGTCCTAGGCTTTTCTATTGACACAGGCAGTGAAGGGAATAAAAACACATTTATTGTTCTTCCTATTTGTTCAACTTCTCTGTCTGGTCTACAAATTCTGTATTATATTTATTTGATAAAGAAAAAGGCGAAATGTCATAATCTAATTATAAAAATGGGCTACATATTTGCACATTAGGGGCAAATAATTATAATAATAACTATATTGATGCATAGCTTAGTTTTTAGATATGCATTGATGTATACAGTTCTTCTCAATTCCTATTTGGTAGCAATACATGAGGGTTTGAGTTTTACATAATTTTGCTCAATTGCATACTGGTATTGACCCTACTTTCTCGAAGCCGCCTGAGGCCAACATAGCTACGCACGCTCCCCCAACCTAATCAATTCAAGGCCTCCCTCTTTACACCCTCCCAGGAAGTTCATATTTCCTTCCTTTAAATCTTTATTTATGACATCCTCCCAACCCAGACAATTACGACCTGCTGTCCGTGTAGCCCCAGACGGTTGGCCAAAAAGGACAATCTCTTTGGCAATCTGTCATCCTTCATCCGCAGAAAGGGGCCTAGCCATCTCAGCTTTTCTTTCATTATAGCCCTAGAAAGCGGATTGAACCACATTTTTCGTACAACCTACTGTTTGAAATATGGTCAGTCAGCCGGGTACCCGTCTAATTTGGGATCACAACAACGCCTATACTTTAGTTTTTCAGCATTTACTAGAGATGTGACTGAATGGTATTACTTTGGAAAACCGAAGCGGCACTTGAATTTAACTTTTTTTTTATTGATCATGCAACTTGCATTTGGATTTAAATCCCCCCACAGATTATGAATCATCCATTTTAAGACTCATTCTTTTAACAATGGATCGTTGGAATTTCAACTGAAACAAGATCATCAATTTCAACTGGATTATACATTTGATTTTGCAGACTCATGATCAATAGTAAATGTATTGTATTGTATCGGATAAACGACGCTTCTTGACTACTAAGGCGTGATCTTTCTTCTGACAAAAAAAAAAAAAACAAAAAAAAAAATCTATATTTTTGCAGTTAGGAGCTTGAAACCCCGACATCAGGGTTCTCTGATACGCTGAATCTGATGGTGTGATTTTCTTTAAGATTCTATGAATTTTAGGGGGTGTCCCCCCTTTTTTCCCACAGATTTTCTCAGGCTTGTAACTTTTGATGAGTAAGCCAAAATTTGATGGAACTCGTATATTTGAAATCACATAAAAATCCAATTCTTTTAATGCATATATTGGTATCAAAATTCTGTTTTTTAGAGTTTCGGCTACAATTGAGCCGGATCGCTCCTTACCACGGCAACCCTTGGCCCGTTTCAATGGAGAGCGCGTGATTTGCTTGGCCGTGACCATGGTCAAGGGTGGGGTGGTTACGGAAATCGGGGAAGCGATCAATGCTCGCATTGACGCGATTCGCGGTGAACTGCCTCATGGTTTGGAAGTGGAACCCATGTTTTTCCAACCCGAGTATGTCTCGAAATCCATTTCCGATTTTCTCGAAAACCTGGGCCAGGCGTTCTTCTTTGTCGTGCTGGTGATGTTCTTGTTCGCCGGTTGGCGCATTGCCGCCGTGGTGGGGGTGCTGGTGCCTTCCGCGGTGCTGGTGTGTTTTGCTCTGGTGCCGAAGTTCATCATATAAGTCCTTATCGACATTTTTGCCATTCCACTGAGTACATCCAGGATCGCACTGACCCAAACACTTTAAGTTTTACTATGATTTCAACTTTTGCCGGAAGACACGGGCCGTAATGTCAAATCTATGAACCACCGATTGTCCTTGCAGTAAAGGCTGCTGTACCTCGTCCCAAGATTGATTACATGTAAATGTATTGAAAACTGATCACCAACTAAAAAGATTGCCACTTCGTCGATAGTTGGAGCATTGTATCTGCGCACATAACAATCAATGTATCAGCGACAATAACAATTGTATGTGTAGAAGTAGGCATCACATCGATTGCGATTGGCAGGACGCGGAAGAAAATTTTCAAATCTCAACCTGGATTGGCGATCAGGATTTGTTGTCCAACACTCGAAGCGGTGCGGCGCTTCCGGTTGGTGAATTGAAGGTGCGTCGATACTGTGAATTGGAAGGCGACAAATCAACACTGGCGACCTTGGACGGCGGGGCGCCTTTGTTGGCTCGCGCGATGACGGATCAACAGAACATCTATTTTTGTTCGACAACGGCCGACCCATCGGATTCGTCGCTTGCCTCGGGCGGGGTCGTGCTTTATGCGATGATCCAACGAGTGTTAGAAGCCGGCGCTGCGTCGTTAGGAAATACGCGGCCAGCCACAGGCACAGGAAAGAGATGGTAAACCCATGCGACACCGATAATGGCAATACTGACATCACGGATGGCGACAAGATGTGACTTCACACGTCGCCATGCCACAAACATGAACAAACCGGCGAGCAGCATCACGAACAAAGTCACATCAAAGACGAATAGCTGAACCCAGCAGCACAGTAGTGCCACAAAGCCGGCCAACACCAACTCCTTCAGTACTTTTGTGGTGAACTCGGCATCGTCGTTATCGACGCCACGGTGATAAGCAAACTCCAGTTCGAGTGGCTCGGATGGAACGAGTTTGTGTTGAATTGGGTTGCCAGACGACTGAAATATCAACAATGCTACTGCATCTGTAATCCAGTTGTAACCTTCTACAGATTTTACATCGAAAAGACACCAAAGAAATAGAAAATATGTAACCTCTAAAGTATTTCTACATGTATACGTTGTATATAGGCAAGATATTTTAGATTTTGAGCAAATCATTTTCCAAAATGTATGACATTTGAAACGACTTAAATGGTTGCTTACTTATAATCAACCGGTTTTTATTTATTTTAGCATTACGATCAAAAAATATCCTACAAACATCACAAATATAACTCTTAATTAACTGTTGGTACAAAATTAAAAGATGTGCTTTTTTTATAATCCTTTCTGTTGTTTCAAAATTATAAAGTTTTAAGAGATGCATCATGTATTTGTTCGGATTTCCTGAAAATAAGAGATTCCGTTGAATCACTAACAAACGTTTTCAGCGTACTTTTTACTCGTTTTTCATCCATTTTGCTCATTTTCATCCCCACTTCATCTTTTGGGTTTAATAACTGCTGCTACCAAAACATTCCAACTGCTTGTGGCGGGTTTTTTCTTTCAAATTGAATTTGCTTTCTTTTCTAATTCTTTAAGACATAGATGTCTCTGTAAGTTTCCGCTGAACCAATTCGAACAGTCATATTTGACAATTCTATCATTCTTTCTTTTTGTCAGCCTCTGGCGTGGGTTACGCGCTCTGGTATGCGGTGTTGCCCAGCCTAAAGTCCACCACCGCGGCAACGGTTCAACTTAGCGTCCCGGTGCTGGCCGCCTTGGGCGGTTTGATGTTTCTCAACGAGGCCCTTACGCTGCGTCTCGCCCTTTCATCAACAGCAATTCTGGGCGGCATCGCCGTGTTCCTCGTAGCCAAGCAACGGCGCTAAAACTGTCCGCCGGGCCTTTCAACACAGCGCACGGGTTGAGGTAAGATAATCCTCTCCTACACAGGCCCACGCAGAGTCAATGCTCGCCATATTATCTCCAGCAAAAACGCTGGACTATGAACTTTTCAGGATAAAGTACAGCTTTCAATAGATCAATTTTGGAAACTATAATTTTTCATTAAAATCGACGTTTTCGCAATAGTAGAACTACCCCCCACAGCACCCATATTGCACTGTTAACCCTAAAATCTCCCTTTTAGTGGAATATAAAAGATTAATCACCAGTTCTAAATCGCTATGAACAAAATCTGAGCCTAAAACGTACTTTTGAGGCTTCATTCTTCTTCCCCCCATCTGCTACAATACTACAGATTAAAGTTAATCTTTATTTTCCCACATACGCGCTTTTTGCATTTATTTAGTTACAAAATAAAAAAAAGGTGCTACTTTACTACTTATGCCTGCCGTTTACCCGTGCGATTTAACTAAACACTTGGAAAACTATAGGTTTTACGACTATCTTAGTTCTATGGCTATCTACCTTAGTTCTTCTGCCCTAGTAATGACGCATGAACGGATACCTATTAACAAATGAACTAAGATCATTTTTATACAATCAAAATAAGGAGGTTAATGCCAGATTTGCCTCTCACTCAATCGGACTATCTGTCTTGGTTTTTTCTACAACTAGCCATGGCTTGATGCCCGCAACTACTTGATTTTAATTTTGAATCCAATGGACTCAGTTTAAGTTTAAATTTTAAGATTAAATTTTTGTCAAAACATGGTTTTATTTTAAAGACTCTGAAATTTTGAATTTAAATTCAAACCAAATAAAAAAATTCAGGGATTTTAGTTTAGCCCTAAAACGTCGGATTTTACAGATCTTGGAAGTATAAACTAATTTAACATAATTAAATTGACAAATTTGTAGTGATACTCTTTTTAGGTTAAAGAAATCGTGTTCAATATTTCGTATCACATACATAAGACACAATCGCAGAAAATACAAGGCACCTCAGCAGTCGACTGACAAAAATAACACATCTGCCAAACTTTTATAGACTTATGTGGACTATAAACATTATAAAATTCTTACAAACTGTTATAGATAGTTAGGAGTTAAGAAAGGTGACCTGTGAGTTTTTTCTATGGCCTTTTTGTCAAAGGCAATTCCAATGGTATGCTTTTGGTTTCGATCAAATCACATTTTTGGGGATTTTCAGGCTATTTTTCAAAATTCATCTGAATTCGTTTTCAAAAAAGCTGTTTACCATTTAGATTAATAGAATGAATAGTTATAACTCCTGAATCAACTACAAACGGCAATTTTTTTGTGTTAGACAAATTTTTAAACGCATTTTAAAAATTTTAGTTACCATGAGTTTGGGTTCGTTCTTTACCAGGCTGCAGCTGAATTACTGCGGAAAAAACCATTCGAGGGTAATTTTTATTACTATAAGTGCAGAGTGGGTAACAATGTCAGCCCTATCCATATATTATAAACATTTTAAGGTTAAATTAGTTTTTATCTGCCATTTTAGGCAGAAGGCAATAACAAATAATCATGTTCATTAATGATAATTGAGTTCTGCAACACAACCCAAGAAAAAAGATTACTTGGCCAACATCCGGTTTCTGGACCAGTAAATACACTAGTTCGAACAAAGCCTATTACTTCAGCTTGAATATCTCGTCATTTTTGGCTATAGTACCTATTTCTGCCTGTAGGAATTTGACCGGATGACACTCCATCAAAGTGAAACCAAATTCCACGATGTTTTCTTTTATTATGAAGGGTATAGATTTATGGAATAAATTCGATAATGGTATGAAGAAGATAGACAATTTTAGTGATTTTAAAGGAAAATTGAAAGAAAAATTACAAAGCAAGAATGAATTTTAGTGTTTTGGAGGAGATTTGATTTAAACTAAGTTGTAATTATTTGTTGGCTGGGGAGTTTGACCCAATAGTATGGACATGATGTGTAATTGCTGCCCCTCTTAGTTTATTATTATTATGTTTCTTTCTTTCTTTCTTTCTTCCTTATTATAGTGAATTTAAAAGATGTTATGTGTTTTCTTACCTGATTCACTCCATGCCAACGTATTTTTTATTCTTCTTTATGTTATAATTCTTCTTTATGTCTTCTTCTTCTTTATTCTTCTTTATGTTATCTTCCCCTTTTTAAATATGATCATTTCTTATTACTAAATGAGTGCTGGGAAAAAAACATGAAAGAATAGTTATGTTTCTGGCATTTAAAAGTGGTGTTAGATGCGGCTCTAAAGCGTTATTACCGTGGGAAATATACTTTCCCAGTGGAAGCTGCCTAGTATAATTGAAGTGCACACAGGGGAAGAAACATCCCTCTTTCTGAGAACTTCAAAGATCATCTGGCAACGGCCTAGAATCCCCATAAGGAATAAAATTGACATACACCCTATTTCTCCAGTCCTTACATTAGGTCCCAATCATCCACCGGTCGATAGTGACATCCAGTTTAACGCAGCTGGAGACCTATCACTCTTCGCAATGAGACTTGACTAAGAAAGGACTGCCAGCCAATTCTTCATGCTGCCAAAAGAATATAAAAAATTACAGAATATTAGCCTCTTTTCTTGATGACTCAGTTCCAACTTGCTCTTAGTACCGTTCGTGATTGGCCTAACTAACAATACTGCAACCCTCAAGTATCTTATCTTTTCTTTCTTGGATGAGATGTTGAATGTCAGCCCAACGTACAGGTGGTTTGGTAAAGGCAACCAGTATCAAGCAGATCAGGAACACAAGTTTTTGTTCATTTCTAGGGCTTCCTATTCAAAAGAGCGTAGTCCTTTTGGCCCAACGAACGATCGCTGTAAGTTTCAAACCAATTGAACAACCAAATCAGGCACCCCCCTTCATAATAAAACCGATTTACAAACAGTTGGCATAGTTTACAGCTCTCATCTTAGAGCCGTAATTCACGACATGGGGCGCATGCCCCACCTGTGGAGCATGGCAATATTTTGGTGGGTGACGGGCAGGGCCTTTATCCTTTGGTTAACTATACTTTAGAGCCTTAATTTTGCAAAAAAAAAAATCATGCGAATGACTGCTGGCCTGGCGTGAACACGCGGGCGAGTTGCTCGATCATGCCGGCGTGACCATGGCGGAGATCCTGCTCGGTCTGGCGATCGGCACCCTGATCGGGGCGGCAACCGCGCTTTCGATGGCGCATGCCCGCGAGGTCCGGCGCTGGCTCCTGCCGGTGCTGGTGGTCAGTCAGGCGATACCCGTGTTCGCCCTCGCGCCGGTGCTGGTGCTATGGCTCGGCTACGGCATGGCCTCGAAGGTGGCGATGGCGGCGCTGATCATCTTCTTTCCGGTCACCGCCGCCTTCCATGACGGCTTGCGGCGCACCGAGCCCGCATTGATCGACAGCGCTAAAGTTGTATTTTGTTCCTGAGTTTTGTTTGTAAACTGTATTATGTGTTGTTATGGCCCGCAGGCTATCTTATAAAATTTTAAATTGCAGGAAATACGCTTTACTTTTAATCGAAATGAAGATCAAAGAAGCCAAAATATGAACTCTGGAAATCCGGCTATTTGTCTCTATTCAACAGTGAATTTCAAGTTATGATGCAAATTCTTGAACTAGTCTATAGTCCTAATATTATCAGGATGGTTTTAATTCAAAATTATCTCCAATCTAATCATGAGATGCCCTTTTCAGAACTAAAACTAATGCCAGTCATTGAACTGAGCCATTATGCAGAACACTCGCTTACAAAAGGCATATTAAAGCTGTTATGATATACATTGAGCCCGAAGATATATAAAAACCACACTAACATTTATTTCAACACCAACCCTTGCAACACGAAATACAGTGAATCAGCGAGAGAAAAAAATTCAACAATACTGCAAATATTAACGGTAATGATATTTTTTAAACTCGCAATTCTTTTTTCCAAAACATAAAATAACAGTCACATTCAGAACTATTAGGCATGTACGACTGATTAGAATACAAAACTTATAGTTAAAAAAGGGTTAACAACACCCTAAACCTTATCAAAAAGAAAGAAAAAAATTAATAATAATAATAGCCCGGGAGTAGTTTTGTAAGTTTTGACCCTGGGGCAGATAAGGTTTGTTGTAAGGTAAAATCAGAAGCGGTTCATTTGATTGGAAATTTGAATTTCTATGTACCCTTTTAAAATTCATCAAAAGTGTTTGGCGGGCATACACTCTCCCCCCCAGCTTCTTTTCCAAAAATATATCCGATCAAAAGTTTAATACAGCCATTTTGTTCCAAATATTCCAATTATCAATGACAGAACTTCGAGTTCCACATAACAACCACCCCTCAAAACCCAGGGGGAAGGGTCGTAACTTATGCTCTGGAGGCATTTAAAGTTCTTACAGAAAGGTATTCAATTATTAATCTAAAAATGGAGATTTGGTCGATACTTCCTCTACCTTTTCTAAAACCGCACTGTTCTTCTCTTAAAACTTTGTCTACATCATCTCTCAGTCTAAAAATTATCATATTACAACGTAATTTGCCACCTACAGAGACCAGACTAATGCCTCGATAATTACGACACTCACTCTTATCACCTTCCTTATACAGTGGTTTAATTAAGATTTTTCTAAAATCGTTTGGTTCTTCTCCTTTTTCAAAAATCATATTCATAATCTTAAGTAACTTATTTTTAACGTCATAACCAGCATATTTAAGAAGCTCATTTACCACGCTATCAGCAGTCATAGAGACTTTGGAGGGCTCATTTGAATGGAAATTGAAAGTTCTAGCGCCCTAAGAGTCGAAAGTGATCGGAGGGTAGCCAGACCTCCCTGCTGTTTTGTCCCCAAATGCATCTGACCGAAATTTTGAAATAGCCATTTTTTTTCAAAATAGTCCAAAAGTCAAATAATTATAACTGGGGTTCGCAAATTCTCCATAGCCCCCGGGCAAGAGCTGTAGCTTCTGCAAGTTGCCCATTGTTAACACATTGTTTATGTGGAAGGGATGGTCGTATTAACTTTGGAGGGGGCTTCTTCGATTGGAAATTGAAGGTTATAGTTCCTTTTTTATGTGACCGCCAGGGCGGCCGGGACGAAGGCGAGCAGGATCGACGCGACGCTTCGCAGCATGCAGTACCTCCGCCCGATCGGACACCGCTACGGCGCAAGAGTTCCCGGGGCCACCCCGTAGCGCTTGAGCACCCCGGCCAGGCGCTCGAGCGCGCGGATGTAGCGCTTGCTGGCCGCGTCGGGCTGGATCCCCAGGCTTCGCGCCGCATCCGCGTTGCTCATCTCCTCGAAGTGCCGCAGCACGAGCACCTCGCGGTCCAGCGGGTTCATCTCGTCCAGCGCCTCCATGAGCTGGCGCCGGTACTCGCCCTCCGCGACCGCAAGGCTCGGCAAGAATCATTTAATTCTCTGTTGGCAGGGCTTTCAGGAGCCACCTTTCATAGAGAGCTTGGTATGACTCTCCATGGGAATATCGGGAATCCAGACTCGCACTAGATCAATAATACATTTTGGGCGGAGACTTTCTATTTGTAGGAGACAGAAGAGGAGAGGAGAAAGTGCCCTTTTTACTCCTATAAACAGTAAAATAATCTTTCATTTTAAAGACAGCTATCGCAAAATGTTCTGTTTAGGGATTTTATAGGGCGCTCGTATTTTCCTTGGCAATTCTGAGTAATTATCATGGGAGGAAAACTGGTGCTGTCAAAATTACTTTTATTTGTGTTAATTTTCTGCGGGGAGGAGGGGGATTTTCTACAGGGAGATCTGTTAATAATGTTACGCGAGAGGAGTGAAGGGGGAATAACATGATTTGAAAGAGTCAGAAATTAAATTTAAAGAATAATTGTTTTAAGCTGAAAGTAAGGAACAACATTAAACCTTAAAACGAATAGAAATTATTCTGTATATGAAAAAATTGCCACTTCTAAAACCTCGTTCTTTACGCTAAAGTTTGATTTTTTGTCGTGATTCTTTGAGGAAGACCACTCAAACACAAGGGCTGTCGATTTTAAATTAGATTTATTTTTGAAGAGCTTTAAGGCTCCAGCGTAATTACCACCAAGTTTCATCCCACTCCCTTCACTCTAAGCGTTTTCCAAGATTTTAGCCCCCTCCAGCTTCCCATAATGTCACATGATCCCGTCGGGATTTAAAAGAAGAGCTCTGAGACACGATATCCCTCCAAAACTTAAATTTCATTAAGATCCGATCACTCGTTCGTAAGTTAAAAATACCTTATTTTTTCTAATTTTTCAGAATTAACTCGTCCCCCCACTCATTCAAAGAGAGCGGATCCGTTCCGGTTATGTCAATCACATATCTAGGACATGTGCTCATTTTTCCCACCAAGTTTCATCCCGATCCCTCAACTCTAAGCGTTTTCCCGACCGAATGCACCGGCGGAGCAGCCCCCCCGGAAAATTGCCCCCCAGTGAATTGCCCCCCGGAAAATTACCCCCCCGTAGTTTCTCTGCATTTTGCTTGTTTTTTCAACCCATTACTACCTGACAGTTTTAGAAAATATAGAATATAGGATAACGAGTTTTGTTTTTTGAGGTTCTGATGATGACTTTGAAGTAAGTCGAAATATCAACGAAAGCTCGCGATCCTATAATGTATGTTGAATATCAAAATGATATTCAGACTTTCTTTTGTTTTATATATCATTACCTATATCATATTTACATACCTATATTTTTCAATAAGTAAGGCAGTACTATTTCATTTTAACTAAAAGGAGTGACTTTCAGAAAAAAATTCTCTAAAAACTGAAATCAACTCTATCAAAATGCGCTAATATTTCATACCTCTGTTAACAGATAATTTTTATTTCCTGATACTATAACCCAGAAAGTATGTACTATATAGCCATCTTAGCAGGGATTATCGTCTTTGTGTGTGCGCAGACTAGTGTACACGGTTGTGAACAGTTCAAATAAAATACAGAACGTTCGGGGCATGTTTTTTTTAATAGTTTTTTTTTAAATGTTTATTTTAATAAATATTTGCCGGGTATTGTCCAAATTTTTTAAGTTTTTACTTCTCCATGTCTTCATCAACGTCTCCTTGTCCCTGTCACAGTGAATTTAGGTCCACCGGGGAAAACGCTTTCATCATGCATTTTTGCAATAATTTGGTTTAACAACCTTCTGGGTTTTACCCTCTGCTAAAAAATACGAATATTAATTCTTTGCATGTTCAGTTTTTCCGGGAGGGGCATATTCGGGATCTTTATACAGGGAGGGGGACAGAGGGAAAAAACCTTAAAAAGCGCATTAAAAATTTGTTAATATGTGTTTCTTATTTTTTTTACGAGTCGGACAAAAATTTTGGTGAGGTTCAAACTCTGTACCCTAGATACGGCCTTGTTTTCAGGACTCTAAAAAAAGTATTTAAGGTAATAATATAGAAGCAAAAATAAAGTTCTAAATATACATGTACAAAATAAAAACATTATGTACTCCAACAGGCTACAATCTTGCAGATTGTCACCAAGACCTCATATTGTTAAATTCTTAATGTTGTAAATTCATATTGAAAAAAAAACAGAGATGATAACATTTCCCCCAGACAGAATGTTCATGATGATTGGAATGTTCATACTGCATTTTATTGAAAACTACTTGTGCCTTGAATTTTCTTTTTTTATTTGAAACTGTAATTTTGGTTTTTATTTTCGATGTTGTAAGTATAAAAGAAAATATTTGGCCCTCCACGACGAGTCACCCGGACTTGATGTTCGCGATCGCTGAATCCCGTTCGAACAGATAAAGCAGGGTGCGCAGCGCCCGGCCGCGCTCGCTCTCCAAAACCGGATCGGTTTCCAGGATCAGCCGGGCATCGTCATGGGCGACCTGCATCAGTTCGCCATGGACGGCGATATCGGCCAGGCGGAAATCCGGCAGGCCGCTCTGTTTGGTGCCCAGAATTTCACCGGCGCCGCGCAGTTCCAGATCCCGCTCGGCGATGACAAAACCATCCTCGGTTTCCGACAGCGTGCGCAGGCGGGTGCGCGCTGTCTCCGAAAGCTGCTCCGCGCTTCGTGAAATCCTTCCCTCCCTCTGAGCATCTCCCTTCACGCCAACGGCTCCCATGACAAGTAGCTGAACCGGTGCCTGAAATTCAGCCGATACCAGCACGACACATGCGTTACGCAAATAGTTTTGTTCCCTCGTTTGTCCAGATCTAAGATCTTTAATACTACACTTACTCGTCAATAACCGTACATATTTATTTGTTTTAGGTCATTATTCTTTTTATTCGTTGTTGACTTTAAAGGTTCTTTTTTCTTTAATTTGAACTTGGAGTTGTTTTATTTTAGTTTTTAGGAATAGTTGGATATTTCAATTTTAGGTTTTAGTTTGACTCTACTCTTAGGAGGTGTTTTTTTCCTTTTTCGAAAATTAAGCAAATTTTCTCAGGCTCGTAGCTTCCGATGAGTAGGACTAAACTTGATGATACATATACATTTAAAAGAATACATATATAAAAGAATAAAAAAGAATTGTCCACAGTTACTGACTTGCTCAGCCTATAGTACTGAGAGATATCGCAAATCTTTTGTCTCATATTTTACCCGTCATTTTAATAATATCGACACGACTAATATTTAATGTTTGATTAATATATGTTTGATTAATATAATGTTTGTTTAAATTTTCCTGTGAGTGTTTTTGAAGGTATAAATTATTTTTGTCATGCTGATCATGAAAAAATGATAAGATGTGTTTACTGGTATCTCTTAATGTCATATTGTCTGTGATGAATTGCATCAAAGTTGTGGTGTGGAATTTTAGGTTGTGCTATTAATTCAAAAACAATATTGTATGTATCAGGAGTACCAGTGCTTTCTCCTTCGGGGAAAATGTTTACGTGAGTTACTTCCTTATATACTTCAAAGCAGAAACCCCACAAGAATAACTCAAATTAGTCTTTAAATAGATAAAACGAAAAATACAATTCTTTTCAACTGAAAGTACGGAGCAACATTAAAATTTAAAATGAACAGAAATGATTGCGTGTATGAAGGAGCAGAGAACCTTACTATAGAAGTTTCAAGCTCTTATCTACAAAAGTGCGGAATTTTGTACTTTTTCCCAGAAGACAGATCACGAATGCGTGTTGATTCTTTTTCCAGGGGAGATCTTATCGACCCAGTAGTCCTAGAATGTCACAAGAGGGTTAGTTCTAACGGAAATTAGAAGTTCTAATGTCTTTTTTAAATGACAAAAAAATTGGAGGGCACCTAGGCCCCCTCCCACGCTTATTTTTTTCCAATGTCACCGGATCAACATTTTGAGATAGCCATTTTATTCAGCAATGTTGAAAAACCTGCTAATTGTGTCTTTCCGGACGAATTATCTCCCACAGCTCGAGCCGGGTCACGAGGTAGACCAGTCCGACGAGTACGAGCGCCAGCGTGATCCACACCACCGTCCGCTCCATCAGGCCCCAGCTCTTGTAGATCGTGGCTCCCGTGAACCCGACCACGAAGAAGAACAGTGCGAGGGCGAAGTAGACGACGAATGCGCCGAGCGGGCCGGCCTCCCACAGCCACGGGAGGTAGAACAACCAACCGTTCACGCCGTAGCCGTTCGTGGCGACCTCGATGCCCCCGCCGATCAGGAACAGGACGCCCATGAACGTGCTGGCGAGGACCGCCGTCAGCATCGTGCCGAAGAAGAACTCACGACATGTTCAAACGTCAACATCTTTACTTGGCGTCCATTAAAAATTGACGTTTTTTGTTAAAACAAATTTCTTGTATCCTTATAGAGATCTTCACATGGTTTGAGAAACTCTGTTGTCTTATCCCCTGTGACGCTGAATGCATGACACACGGCACCCTCTAGCAGACGTTATCGCAGGGATGGTATTTTTTGGGGTATTTTCCTGCAAAAATATTCCTTATCCATTATCATTTCTTCTGATGAATCCTAGCGATTGGGGTTAGCATGGCGCAATATACCACCCCCGATGACCTACAACTTACCATTTCAGTGCTAGATTGTGATGCTCCATGGCCTGTATGATCCCTGAGAAGGGTTTTTGTTCAGTCCTGCGTTTTAGTTTTTTAATGCACGACAATTACAGCCTTAGTCAGCTACGACACTTCGTAATTTTGTTTTTAAATCTGCTTTGTGATGTTAGGTTTAAATACGTTCCAATCATGCAAAAAAGAAGTTTTTTTTCTATTTTCAAAAAAAAATTTCATGTATTTCTAAGAAAAAGACCTTATTCTAAGAAAAAGATTGTTATTAAAGCACAAATGCCTTTTTGGACTCGTACAGACAAAAAAAATGGGGTGATGTACATTAGTTGTCAAGGATGTCAATCAGCAATTTCGATTGTCAATCTAATTTAAAAAAAAATCGTAGCTACTTTTATTGTGGTTTTAACTTGAGTCTACCAGAAAATTGCAAAACAAAAAATATCCAAAAACAAATAATTACAACTTTTACTGATTTAGCACATAAGCCAAAACAAGAAGAGTTTTTGTATGTACAGTTCTCTGTTACAACTTTAATCTTCCTGCACATAGCAAGTTTGGGCTTATTGCCATACACCAAACAATTGACAATATATCAGCCTAAGGCAGTTTTCAGAAAAAAAATACTTGAATAGTGATTTTACTAGGCAATATACTTTCATCAGTCCAAACAGCACTAGAAAAACAATGCACAGAGACGTATAATGGGACACATTGCTGACTCAACTTCACCGTAAAACGCATGGACGGCGCCACTCCTTCTCAGCCCCTCGCTCTTTACACTAAAGTTGTAATTTTGTCCCAGTTCTTTAATAACAACTCCTGAAACACAAGGACCATTTAATTAGAGCAATAAGAAGCTTTTTTTTTTTAACTTTAGGTATCAAAAAACTTTAGCGTGAAGAGTGAGGTGTCAAGGAGGGGGCATAATAATTCTGTTGGTTTTAAGTTTTAATGTTGCTCGTTACTTTCAGTTTAAAAACAAAACTTTTTTCTATTTATTTAATTCTTTTAAAAAACAATCTAAGGCATACCAAGTGTAAGTAATTGCATGTAACCAATTGCATCTCAATAATTGCAGTCATAGGAAACACGTAATCAATAGCTTAATCATTCTAGTAAGCGGAACAAGGGAATTTTTCGCGCGTGGAATTGGTTATTTCTTAAAATTTATTTCCTAAAGCAAAATATTAGAAAGGTTTTCATGGTCCAGCTGTCTAGGGCACAGTTCTTTTAGATGGTAATAGTCCTTTCTATCCTAATGTAGACTTAAAATCTTTAGAATATAAAGGTTTCCTGAATAAAAAACGCATTGAAAGAAAATGAAATCTCTTAAAGCACTATATAATATTCCATATGAATCTACTGCCATTCCCAACATTCAATTGCGAATCAACTATTCTACAAGCATAGACAAAGTTTGAACAGCATGTCAATCTCCTGTTCAGTTATTGGGTGGGAAGAATCCTGAACAACAATGCACATACCTTGTTCTGTGGTTAGGAGAAAAAGGACAAGATGTTTTAAGTACTTTGACATTAACCTCAGAAGATAAAGGCAAACTTGACGTATATCTTGAAAAATTCAGAGAGCACATATCTTCTGTGAGCAATCCTATATTTGCTGGTTACAAATTCCATTAGCACAGCACAACCAATTGAATTATGAATCAATTGAACATTTATATTACAATAGTGTATTGTTTTGTTTTCGACGAGGCTTCGTTTTTTACTCACTGTTCATTACCATGAGTTTAAAAGGAAAATATCTGTAAATTTTTCTTTAATATTTTGGCAAAATATTTATGAGAATTGTGAATCTCCTATTGCAAAAAGAGGCCATTTTCTAACCCGAGTATCACAGGAAAAACAAAAAACTTTGTACGGGGAAAAAAACTGTTATTTTTTAATTTGGATTTCTAAACGGAAACTAGTTTTGTTGTTTCTGCAAAATCTCGAATTGTGAAAATGTTCCCTTTTTGTGTCTTGCCAGCTAAGGCACAATAAAAAGCTGTTGCCAAAACTTACATTTTGTTCCCACGAACTGTTTAACAAGTTTCAAAAAACTTTTTTTTTCTATTTGATAGGAAAAACGTCCTATTTGATAGGACTCTTTCTCTCAAATTTACTTTTTAAAACAGTGAAAAACTTTAGCGTAAAGAGCGGGGCGTTGAGGAGGGAACAGCCCCTTTTATATACGGAGCAATATCTGTTCGTTTTAAGTTTTAATGTCGCTCCTTACTTTCAGTTTAAAAACTTGTTTTTTTTTATTTAGTTTCTGAACGTTTTTGAATTAATGCATGTTTTGATTTTGGCTTTTTGCACATGAATACTTAGAACGAAATTTGCATTTTCTAGTTTCCATTTACAGAAATGTGAAATTTAATAATTTTTGCCAGAATGAAAAAATTTTTAATGCATCTTTATTCGTTCTGTTTTTCTTTTTGTGTGTGTATGTGTGTGTGTGTGTGTTTTTTTTGTTTGTTTTTTTTGTCAGGGTGATCGTATCGAACCAATGGTCATATAAAATCAGGAGAGGCCTTGTTCGAACGAAAATTACACTTCTGGTTAATCCTACCTCTGTTTATAGTGGTTTCTCCTTTATTTCAAGTTTGATTTGATTATTGTTTGTACTTTCCGTCGTTTTAGATCTCACTATTCATTGGTAATGATTTGTGTTTGTTGAGACTGGCCTATGCGACGCCCTGGCTGCATCACTCCGGCGGCACCATCTGCGAGCCCGTCGATGTGCCGGTCAACAAACGCCATCTCGATATGGTGCACGCCCATGTCACGCTGTCGGATAAACCCTTCCTCGGCGCCGTGACCGCGCCGGAACGCGCCGCCGACAGTGTCGAGATGGCGCGCCTTGTTTTTGGTGCTGAGTTTGTCGACCGGAACTGTGTCGTCATGGGCAATATCAACGCCAATTCACCGCTGGTCTTCGACGGTACCATGACCGGGGCGCTGCGCGCCTATTCATCGGCCAATCAGGGCATGGTCATCGTGCCCTTCCAGACAAGTCCAATAAACTTCCAGACAATCCCGGCTGAAAATTTCCCCAGACAATATCCCCTGAACACCTCTACATGTAACGTTGAGTTGGCAAGGAGAAAGTAAGACAAATAAAAAGAAATTCATATAGGAACATACAGATTTTGTATTTTATCTTACGCCATGGTTATTCACCTCATTGTTTTAATCAAATACATTGCAGATTCTAGGCCTTGGTAGGAGGGGGCAGTACTTATATTCCATATTTTTACACTATTGTGGTGTACCTCCCCCCTGATTATGAGGCCCAAAATTGCTACTTATTAAATACTACACCAAATTCTTAATCTGACTCCACCTGTCCTTTTTCTACCAAATACATCCGATCAAAATTTTGAGATAACCATTTTGCTCACATTGGTCCAAAAGTTGAAAAAATATGCTTCTAGGTTAGACACCCCCCCCACAACCCCTGGGGCAAAATCTGTAAGTTCTGGAAGTCGATCATTTTTAACATATGAGTTTTTTATGAAAGGACTGGTCACATAAACTTCGGTGGAGACACATTCAATTTCAAATTTAAAGTTCTGGTGCCCTTTTTTAGAGTCAAAAGTAATCGGAGGGCATCCATCCCCCCACGGCCTTTTTTCTCAAAATGAATCTGATCAAAATTTTGAGACACCGCCTTTCGCGGTTGCAACGGTCCGGGGGAGGACCGTCACGGTGCCTTCAACTGGAAGGCGCCGTTGAGAGGGGAGGTCTCAGCACCTCTGATATAAGAAGCGTCCCGCGACCTTTCAGCGGTCGAATTGTGGCAATTTCGGGGCATTTCGTCGCAAATTGTCACGTCCAGGGCGGCGTGAAGGCGTTGAGAATTCCGGGATCCGGCCCGTCGTGCGTGACGATTGAGGCGGCCAGCCGATCGTGGCGATCGAGCTGTTCGGACGTCAGCGCGTGCGGATCGGCGCCCATCTGACGCCAGCCATCCCAGAGGGATACTTCTTCGCCGCTGAGTAGTATCTGCAATTAAAGAGATGGAATAAAATAAAATGAGATGGAGATGAAAAGAGATGGAATAAAATAAAATAATAAAATAAACAGTATATAGCAGACGCTTTAGGTGAGATAAATAAAAAATAACTCATTTGCAAGTTTTTATTGTTAATGTTATTGAGGAAATACGACCCAAATTGCCATAAAAAGAGGCGTAGTCTTTGCTGGACTGTGTAGTATGAAGTACAAGGTGGTACTTTAGTACTTTTCCGAATAAGCACAGCGCATAACTTCTCCTGAACTATTTTGGAATATCGTAACCGTAATTAATAGTATTAGCCAAAATAAAATAACTGAGGTCAAACATTTGTACGAATTTCCACACAATTCCTTATTGTTATTATCATATATATTCCCATTTTTCGCAATTTTTGAACTAACAGTCCCCACCCCCTAATAAGTTCTCGGTAGGTGCCTGAGCACGACATGTAAACATATTAAAATTGCCAACATTTATTCTAGTTGCGGGATTGAATATTTTATTCAGTTTCTGACATAGCTCTTTCTCTGGTGAAATAAGGGTTACAAAACTTGAACAAAATGCCGGTTCGGATTTGTTTGCTGGACGACTTAGTACTAAGACATATCTTAATGGAGGTGGATGGGTCAAGCAGCGTGATATAATCTTGATCCCAACCAGCGCGGATCTTCACTGTGACGGGAATTTTGACGGTTGCGACCATGTTTGAGATCACCTCACCAATGAGCTGGGGGTTTTTTAGCATTCCTGAACCGCTTCCGTCCTTGGTGACTTTGTCGACAGGGCAGCCACAGTTCAAGTCAACGACATCGAATCCAAGCTCTTCAATGATCCGGGCTGTGGGGCTTGCCAGTTCGGGCTTACTGCCGCAGAGTTGGGCTCCAATTGGCCGCATCGACTCGCGGTAGTCAAGCAAGTGATAGGTATTAGGCTCGTGCCGGATCAGGGCATCCATTTTCACCATTTCACAGTACAAAAAATGGTCTATAAAAGATTGTAAGCAGCTTTTGGCAAATAAGTGGCAGTGTAGCCACGAAGATCTTCGAATTATTTTTGCTGGAAAAGAACTGCCTAATGATTTTCTCTTAGAGGTAAGAATGGTGGTAAAATTCTATTTAGGCTAATTGACTTCTTGCTATCTCCAAAACAGTTTAGGTTAGGAAAATGAAACTTTCAGGGATGGGTCTACAGGCTAAAGTATGTCCTGGGAAGGTGTTTTATAGTGCCCACCTCCACTACTTCTCCCTCTACAGGGCCCTGAAATTTGCCTACATGACAAAGTCTATACCTATTGAAATTTTGACACGTCCAGTCCATGTAGGAAGAGCGCATGGTGAAGCGGAACACCCGGTCGACATGCTCATGCGGGAAGATTTCGGGTATGCGCCATTCGATCGCCACCATCGGTTCCGCATCCGTCGGATACGGATCGCCGTCGGTCAGTTCCTGGTACACAAACCAGCCACCGACGCAAAGACCGGCGAAGGCGAACAACCCGAAGCCGCCGGCCATGGTCGCCGCCCGATCAATACGGGCGATCAGGCGCCACGCCAGCCAGGCGCCAAGCACGGCTCCGATCAGCGCGCCAGCGGGCGACAGCCCGGCCGCGCCCATCGCCAGACCGCCCTCCATGTTGAGAAAACACTATAAAATTCAGAGGTATGCTATTTAAGAGAACTAACTGGAGAGAAGGAAACATGTTAATAAAACAATTCTTACTTCCTAATATGCAGAAATATCATAGTTAACACATTTTGCATGGAGCCTTGCTATACTTTACCCCCAACCGTCCCCTCCTAGTGTGCAAACAAATAACCCAAATTATATATTTTCAATGTATTCTGCCACCCGTAAATTATGCCACAGGTTGAAACAACTTAGATGCATAGAGAGAATAGATAGGATATATAATTTGGGCTATGCATTCGCACATCGAAGGAGGGGGGAGGGGTAAAGTATGACGGGGTTGTATTTTAAGGCGTTAAGTGCGATCTTTTATGATTGTTTTTATAAGGCAGGCATTAACTTTCATTTTTTTGATTTTTTACAATGTTGAGGACGTTATTTTGGCTTGGAATATCCTTTATGAAGTTTCCAACCAGTTCCAAGGTATAAAACCCCTAATGCATGATTTAGTCGATGTATCAAGACAGGTTCTTCAGGACATGTTCTCGCTTCAATATTTATTTGTTGTTCATTCATATAAGCAGAGGAAAATGCATGATTTAAGGTGATACTTCTTATGACTTTGTATTTTTTTTACGATTACTTTGCAATTCTAGTATAATTCGTTTTTTTAAAAGATGGCGTGTCATGCAATATATTCCATTGGGGCCACTTTACCATACTGAAGTGATCCATGTTTTAACAGATATGCAATGATAACAATAACTAGAACAGCTTTTTTAGATCAATTTTTGTTACCTCTACAGGGATGGCATCTGGTGCAGTCTGCTGCCTCCCCCTTCCTATGCTGCTGGGAGTACCTTCAGGCTACATTTCTTATCGTTATCAGCTTAGTGATTGGCCACTTCCAAAGGAAACGGCTAATGAAATAAAAGTAGCACCATTAGATTCCACATTGGTATTAGTTTAGTGATTAAACACATGTATAGGAAAAGTGCTAATACTCAAGTTGAAGATGCTGAAATACCTCCATAAGCTATTCTTGTCATTTTTGACAAGTTATTGATCTACAAATTTTCAAACTGATGTATTATAAAAGGTCTAAAGTGATGTAGTTTTGGCAAAGGGAGAGATCTTTCTATTATTGACCTACAAATTAGATGAACATACCAATTGATGCCTTTTTTATGCTTTTTCCAAATGTAGGCTAAAAATCACTAGTTAGAAATCCAATTTTAAGCCCTTGAAGATGATGAAATATTTTTTTGAGCATTGAAAAAGGTTAAAGCAATGGTTAAACACTATTTGACTATAAATCCATTTTTTCAAAGTTATTGCCTCTTAAGTTTACTCCCACAAGAGTTTACTTGCCCCTTAAGGTTTAACAAGACATTAGCATTTTTAGTGCAATCATCCCAGAAGGAAAAAAAGCCTTGAAAATGATCTTGGCCCTTGTCGGCTATTGGAAACACGCCCAAAAAGAGAAGTTAGGTCAATCATAAAAAATCACAAAACATGATGATAAAATAATACTTTAGAAACAAAATTATGAAAACCTAACCCGACCTTACGTAATCTAACTTAACCTTCCAATGCATTCTTTCTAAGTCCAACACATTGTATCATCCATCACTTGTTTTTATGGCACTTGGTATTAACCAAGTGAGGATATTGGAAAGGAAATGGAAAAGGAGCAGCTGGGAATTGGAGACGATATTGGAAAGGAAATAGAATAGGAGCAGCTAGAAAAGACTCCGTCCAATTGCCAGATTTTAAATTAGAATTTTATAATATAAGGATACTCCTCGGTGCCAATGTGGACCTTTGTGAGCCTTACTTCAAAGAAGTTAACCCTTAACCGAAAAGTTTAACCCAAATCTTTAAAGTAACAGATTTGTACTTATTATTACAGATTAACTCACTACCATAATTGTATGAGTGAGTTCGGCTGGTCCTGGCCGATTGGTTAGCAAACTAGACTTGAAATCCTTCGTCCGTAGGTAAAAATATTTAAGATTTATTTTGTCTTTGGTAAAGTACAAGTTATTTTCTGGTCTTCTGAAGGCATGAGGGGCGTCAGCCCTACTTATTGTACTTTCTGCTCGTTTTGGATTTGAGTCAGTTATTTATTGTAATTTGTTTTTGTTTTGTTCATTCATTTCCTTGATAATGACTTTTGGTTGTTACACTTTTAACATTATTTGACTTAATATTTGGTCATTTTTGGTTTAATATAACTATCTACTCTTCTCTGAAAAACTTGTTTTGGGGAAAAAGTTTTTTAAATTAATCTAATAAACGCAAATAAATACATACTTTCGTTCATGGGTGTATGTTTGTAAGTTAGAAAAAAGTAAACAAAAAAAAATTCAAGTATAATTTTCTAAAACTATTGATGAAAGTTCTAGATTTCAAATTTTTTTGGATTGAGCATGGTGAAATCACAGTAAATTTCGAAAAATTACAAATATGGACGAAGAACTTAAATATTTGGCAAGAATTTAAAAATGGGAAAAATGTAAACAGTTTAAAAAGGTTTCAGAATAGTATTTTTTTTTTTTTTTTTTATTTGGATGGCTTACTATTAATTATTCTAAAACACATGAAAGTTATAGGAAAATGTAAAATATGATAAAACAAAAAGAAGTCAACACCACTAAAGAAAGCAGAAAGCATGTTGAATGCAACATTGTCAATAGGAAGGTGGAGTTTGGCTATTCGCGAGGTGGGGCTTCACTTTGGCCCCACCATTGTAAAATATGCTCTTTTCTTGCAAATAAGTTGTCGGAGCTTTTATTTCATATCGGCTATTTGCATAACTTTTCGGCACTTGTATCTGAGACCACAAATTTGCTTACCCCTTAAGTACAATTTTTTTTAATTGTACTGACATGAATGTCATTCATGACATTCAAATGTCATGGTACATTTACTGCAGAAGAATATTCTTGGTGTGCACTGGAGATAAAAGGCGAGACATGCCACACTTGTAGGTGAAGAGGAGTGAGTCACAATAATATCTTCAAAAATATATTCTATAAAATGTGTCTTTAAAAAATAAAATAGTACCTGTAAAATATAGTAGATATGAAGAGCGTACTTTCTGTAAAATTTTGAACCAAAGACCCCAAGGCGCACTGTTTATAAGTGTGACTAATGAGTTGAAACTCGAACTTAAATCAAGCTCCCTCTGCTACTGTAAAATTCCCTGTCCCTTCATATTTTAGGCTGAAGTACTTCATAGCAACCTCCTCCCCTTCACTCTGAAAAAAAGACTAAAGGTTTAGAGCCTCACAATTTGAATTCTAGTGTTTTACAATCATCCCAGCAGAAAAAGAGGGTATATTCTCATTCTTACCATTTCCACTCCTACCAACAATGTGGTTGACCCTCTGGAAGCACAACTTCACGAAGGGGGTGCCATTAAGCTGAAGCTCTGCTGTGATGTCTACAATCGTTTTGTTTGGGATTATGCTGGATTGTAGCAAAAGATCGCAGCTTTTCGGTGTATTGTATTAAAAACGTGTTCTCTGCTTGAATTCTTTTTTTGATTCTAAAGCTGATGCTGTTTCTGAACAGCCCTTCTAATATTCTTATTTGGCTTTTCTTTCCATATTTCATTACTTCTTATAACTGTTTCACTTTCGAGATACCTCTGTAAAATTGAAGAAACTTATCAACACATTTAACAAGAGATCATTTTGCACTAAAAATGAAATTTTGGATTTGAACAGGCGATCATACTATTGAAACTTCTTAAAAAACTATGTGTACTCGTATGCCGGCGATCAATATTAAAAATAAATGCCGGGAACTAATAAAAATCCCAATAACAACTGCAATCATTGAATAAGAATTGTGCAAAAATTTAAAATGTTTGCAACTAGTGCGGTTGTAAATTTGTGTAATGATTTCAGGGGTGTCAGGGGACGCCAAGGGGTGCAAAAATCAGAATAGAAATTGAAGCAGAAAAATTTGCCCTGTAAGCTATCCTTACAAGTCATATTCTATGTGCATTTATCTTACTACGCAATTATGCATAGATTGTGACTCCCATAGAGGCTTACAATGAAAAAACGTTTTGGTAGATCAGAGACAAAAACCCTTTACCCCCTTCCCCCTCCCCAAATGCAAAATGTAAAGTCTCTTTTGGCCTAATATTTTCTTTCTTTTTACCTGAAGTATCTGAAAGTTTCAACTTGAATCTCAAATGAATCTTCCTTCAAGTTTCTAAGACCAGCCCTTCCTTAATAAGTGGCCAGGAGGAAAGTTACTTTCTATTTTCTGACTATTTTTAGAAAATCATTGATTTTGTATAAATCAAACTCAGTATCTTTTGACTACTGCAGTATCGGCGCATACAAACAGCTCTTTCTCGTTAATCTGCCATTAGAGGTTCAGTATATATTGCCCTGGAGCACGTATTTTGGCAGAAACTTTCTCAAAATGCCTTAGAAACGAACTTGTAATTCCTAAAAACGGCTAATAATAACATTACATTATTAATGACCGATTTTTATATATGTATTCGAATAAATTAATTTAAAATTAGATTCTTTAAAAGTTAGTCTTACAAAGGTTAGGCTAAGTTTAGCGTTCTAGAGAAATCTGACTTGTCTACCCGTGAAAAAATCTAATGTCGCTCTTCGGCTTTCATTGAAGACTAAAAGAGAGAGAAAAAGTTACAAAGATATAATATGATTATATTATTCTCTTTCTTTCTTTCTTTCTTTCTTATATTATTCTCTCATAGAAATTCTCTTTCTTTCTTCTTAGAACCCTTGGTTTTCCTGAAGTTAAATCCAGTGACTAGATTAGATTTGTTCATTCGACAGACAGTGGCAGGTTATACATAAGATCAAATAAATTGGAATTACTCACTTACGAAGAAAAATTCCCCTACATTTACCTGAATTCTTTATTCATCCACAGGTCCATTTTTGCCCAAAGGGAATGTATTCCCAACATTAGTACTATGACCTTGGTACCATTGCGAGGGAACGGGAGGTTTTTTCTCTCGGCCAACGTGGTAAGCTAGAACTTATCTTGTAGATTATGATGTAGAACTTTCCTTTAACCATTTATGATTCTAAGGGCTCGTTTTTGGACATTTTCAATCTTGTAAATATACTCTGAAGTAAACACAGGACACTGGACGCGCAAACTCGAGTATTGACCGAATATAAAAACAATAAAATTGGCAAAGATCCTTAGGGAGACAAGAACATTTTATCAAAAGTTTTAGAAGGAAAACTGAAGGAGAAGCTTGTTTGAGGATATTTTGAACATAGGTGTCCTACTTCAAGAAATTAGTAATTACAAAATTACAATCACCAGCGGTTTTTGGGCCGTGGCCATAGTAGAAATTTCAGTTAGAGATAAAGGAAGAGTGCTCGCTGATGTGCCAACCTTAGACGACTTAAAAAGTACAAGAGCTTTTAGTATTAGTAGCAAAGTCTATTTGGAATATGTAATGTTGTTGAGTTATTCTAAATTTTGCATAAGGATATTATGTTTCTTCTAATAACCTATTGATACATAAATCATATGACAAATGAAAAACAATAAGATGAATGCTTAAAAGACTCACTTCTGATTTTACACGTAATTGATGAGACAACTTCTGAACCGTTGTATAATAAACTGTTAGGTTCCTACTTGTTTTTCCTAGATACTGAAACCCTTTTCAAACCAAAAGTCTTTAAACTAAGCCTTCCAGAGTAGAAAAAGTGTTAGTTTTTTTTTACAAAAACTGTCGAATCATCAGCGCCCTTACCCTATTTGTTTTGGCCTACATAGATGGCATAAAAGGATAATCCTTGGCAATATGTCATCTTTTCATCTGTTCATCCCTCCTAGCTGACCTAGGTGTCTTAACCTTTCTCTCATTATACACCTAGAAAATGGGAAAAATTTGCAGTTTTCAACATAATTTAGCTAAAATTAATTACCTCAGTGATTTCTTTTCGTGGTAAAATATGATTTTAAAGTATGGGCTCTTCGAAATACGGAGTAGTATTTGCTAGATATTTTGCAGAGAAATTGCCTTCGTACCGCATCTCATACAGGAATCACTACAAAAAATATGGTTCAATCCCGTTTTTTCGGGAAAACGGTCAATGTGGCCAGGACAAGGTCTACAGATCAATGGTGACAGATTGCTCAGACGATCCCTGTCGTCGAACCATCCACCCCACTGAAAAGCAGGTCATCCCCGAAAGGGTATACGAATTTCCAAAGAAAGACTTAAGGAAAAAGGGTACTTGTTGGTAGGGACTAATGAGGGTGTTTTCGAATATTCATTTATTCAATTATTCATTTATTCATTTATTCATTTATTTATTTATTCAATTATTCATTTATTCAATTATTCATTTATTCATTTATTCATTTATTCAATTTTTCATTTATTCCTTTATTTGATTATTCATTTATTCATTTATTCATTTATTCATTTATTCATTTATTTATTTATTCATTTATTCATTTATTCAATTATTCATTTATTCAATTATTCATTTATTCAATTATTCATTTATTCATTTATTCATTTATTCAATTATTCATTTATTCCTTTATTTGATTATTCATTTATTGATTTATTCACTTATTCATTTATTCATTTATTCAGATTAAAAATTTTGTTCTATTGGGTCATGCTGGTGAAAAGAATATCTCATAACTTATTGAGGCTTTGAGTGTCTAGATAATGGGTTCTCGATAAGGGGGCTGGGGATACCTGGGCCTTCCCATTTTTTTTCTGACGCCCTCATTCCGTTTTGTTACTCGTCAAGTAGCTTGTTGCTGCAGTGAATGGTTGGTATCAGTTGGAGTTTTGTATTTGGATCACCACTTTCTATTTATAATACTGAGAATCATCACTAGCTCTAACCTTGTAAACTGTTGTTATTTAAGGTCGAATTGTAAAGCTAATTATAGCCTATGCCTATAGCCCCCCCCCTTTTTTTGCTTTGTTAGTTCAGTCTATAATAAGTTCTGAGAGTGTCAGGATTAAAAATGGATGGATTTGGGAGACAAAAAAAATCATGCAGAATCTTGTGAATTTGGATAAGTGTTTGAATCTAAATGATCATTTTCAAAAGTGATCAGTGCAAAAGAAAAAATTCTCTCAAAGAATGCTTGACGAAATCATGAAAGATGAACATCTATCTTTGAATTATTATATTTTTGGCTTAATTATTATTATTGGCTTATGCGTCGTGGCCCAAATGTATTTACTCAATTTATTAACTTACTAACCAAAAATTATATTTGGATTTGCTTTTGTACACTAAGGGGGGGGGGGGTGGGGTCGCTCATTAATTTTTAGAATTTTTCCAACCGCCGTAGCTTGTTCGAACCTCCAATTCTTTGATGTCGTAAAAAGAAACATTTGTACGGACTTATTTGACGATGCTTTTTAAGTGATGTAAAGATTTCTGAGGGTATAATGTACCTTACGTTGATACCTTTCTGGTCTTATTTTCATAATTCAACACATAGTTTGTATCTGCTTATTGAACTATTTGCATCACTGCAAGCCCCTGAGTGTTTTTAGATACAATTTCAATTAAGTCTTTCCCGTTCTTAGGATGTTTTTAACTTTTACCATATATATAGGGTGATGCGCTATGACCAGCCCCACCTCTCCAATGGAGGAGCAAAACATGAAAAAAAAAAGACCAAAATTTGCGTGTTCGTTTCATTAGTCTCTACTTTATTTGTCTTTTTCATTTCTCTTAAAAATAGACGTCAAAAATGTCTATTTTTTATTTCTGTATTTGGTCATAAAAAAATAGGTTTAACCGTGCGTTATTCTTTTTTTTATTTTAGATATTGTCTTTTTTTTAAGTTTTCCTGCTTTAGTTTCTATCTTTTTCAAAACAATGGATGCCTTGTTTCGTATAGCCGAACTGTTCGCTTGATACTTCTTCTTTTTCTTCCTAGTAGCCATAATAATTTCCACAGAAGTTCTATATCTGCTGACTAAATGATAGCAACAATCTTTTTAAACATCTATATTTCCTGCTATTATTATTTTCTTCAATAGTTTTTAAATGAAATTCTCTGATTTTTTTTATGAGTTCTTTTTAAAAGTTTTAAATTCATTTACTGGTACCTGTGTATTATGTGCCGCTCATTCAAGTGTGTCATTGAATTAGAACCTGTTTCTTTGACGCTCAATCATGATTAAATATTACAAAATATGATGAAAATATAATACTTTAGAAACAAATTTGGGTTATATATTTGCACATTAGGGGAGGGGGGTAATATATAGCGGGGATTTATAATGGTCGACCACAATCCGAAAATGTATTTGAAATAAAACAAAAAACTAAGCGAGTGTTTAAAAAATGTCTCCGATCAAGCCGAAATCAAGGGTTAGATTGCCCCACTAACGAGAATGAATGGGATAAAGTGATTAATTCATCTAAATGGGAAAACTAAGCAAATCTTAATTGCCCTATCTTGCCATCCGCATAGTTTAACCATTATTTAGTTGTATTTTGCGAAGTAAACTATGCAGTGCACGCATTCAGCTCAAAGGTGCTTGATTCGGTTCTCCCGTCTTCTTTGACTTAGGCACAAGTTCTACCCGTTTTTGTTGATGCTTGTGTATACAGATTGCTGATACGGGCATATCAGCAATATTTTCGGAACGGGTCATCCTATCAAGAAGAAACTTCAGGGGCATCATGAGTGAAATGTTCACCTGACAGGATTACGATGATTTTTAGCATCTTCTTAGGTTAAATTAGTCGCTTAATTAGACTATTTTATCAGTTCAACGCTATCTTCTGAGCCTCAAACAGGCTTATAAATGCCTCGCACATTCACATGTGAGTAAGGGAGCCCTAATTGCCGGAGCTGGTTCTAGTTTTATTCTAAGCTTATAGACGAAGAAATTTTTCCATACAATTATTTCAGTATCTCATAATATTGGCGGGTCGCCCCTTTATTTACAGTTCGTTACCACGAAGAGTTCGAAATTTGTATGCTCTTAATTGATGTCATAATGTAAAGTTGACTTTAGTCAACTGACTTCGCTCCAAAAACAGGGCAAACAAAAGCACCTAAGATACTGGACTTCAGGTCAGTAAAGGGACGTGATCTTTTGAGAACTTTTTACCTGCTTTATCAACGAGTCCAAATCATCTGACGACTATCTTCAGCAGAACTGATGAGTTAATTGTCTTCTGTCTTGTTAAAATATCTTCATTTTTTCAACATACGTAGCTATTACCCTCGAAAACTAAAACTTTTGACATAGGAAACAATTTAATAAAAAGAGGTTGAACTCACTTTTCTTCCCTTTAAAAAAGATCAATTAGTTGTCTTAGTAAAAATTATACATTAGACAGGCTGCATTGATTGCCAGAGAAAGAATTCCTGTCCAATCCAATTTTTGACTAATATTTTGTTGTAGTTTTTTCTTGTGTGTTTGTTTATGGCACTTGGTATCTACCAAGTGACATATGGTATAGTAATTGCAAATTCTGTTGGTCAGTTGGTCTGTCTGTCCTGGTTTTGCTAGTTTAGGCACTTCCAGGTAAGCTAGGAAAATGAAATTTGGCAGGCGTATCAGGAACCAGACCAGATTAAATTCGGAAAATTGACGAAAATTTGCCTATTTTTTCGTAATTTTGGTAGAATGGTGAGATAAGTTCATCCTTGTTGGCGTAATCTGCCTAGGGGGATATTACATTTGGAGTAGTCAGTATCTAGGGTGGATACGTGGTTTGTGTTGCAGGGTGGTTTCCCCTATGTGATTTTTAGTCCAGCAAACCCATCACTAGAATCTTCGCACGTTTGTTTAATTTACTTTTTCACCCACCATAACCCTGTAAGTTTGCTTTTCGGACATTTACTTCGCTCATCGAAGAATTGTTTGTAGCGAATTAAGTTGTTATTTGCTAATTAAGAATCAATATTCCCAGTGAACAGAATGGCCGTGCCTTCCAGACTGAGAGAGGTGTTTTTCTGAACTTGCAGGGTGTCGGGCAACTCGGCCCCAATCTGGGCGGCAAAATCTTTCACCACATCGCCATCCACCAGCTGATCCCTTGAAAACACCCGCAGCGAGACCGCGTCCCGCCCATAAACCTGGTCGACTTTCTCAAATTTGAGGCGATAATTCGGATAATAATGTTCCAGATCAAGCTTTGCCGCCCGTCCGGTTTGAATGCGCTGCTGAAAATCGCTGGGAAGCAGCGATTGCATGGGGCGGGCGTAGCCAAAAATCCGAAAACTGTCGCACCAGCGAGCCAGAAGTTTTAATGTTGCTTCTCACTTTCAGTTGAAAAAACTTTTTTTTTTTAATTTCTGATCGTTTTTCAAGTAATGCCAGGATATCTGGCTCCACCTTAAAGGATAAATCCCTCCTTCCCACGAATTTATTTTCTGGACAATTCAATCCCGGTGAAAATTTACCCCGGACATTCACCCTTAACATCTTCACGCGTAAATCGAGTAGGGAATGAGAAAGAGAGAACTAAGATGAATTTCGTATAGGAATTCTGGCAAATCCCCCTAATGTAAAATTTCCCCTGAAAAATCACCCCTTGAAAACTTCCACCTGGAAAATCCTACCAGCGAAACTGATTTTGTTAAAATAAGTTCAAATATCGGATAACAGAAACTCCAGAGTCGAAACAACCCCAGAGCCTTGACGCCAGTGTTGTAAGTCATGTTCCAGGTGCATATATGGCTTTTGCGGAAAAATAGTCGTATAAAATTCAGATGGAGGCTCATCCAGTTGAAAATCAAAAGTTCTAGTGCCTTTTATAAGTGTCAAAACTAACTCTAGGGCACACCACCCCTCACCAAGACTCTTTTTCCCAAAACTTATTCGATCAAAATTCTGTGATAACCATTTTGCTTAAAATACTTCCAAAATGATATTAAAAACTCCAGGATGGAAACTATCCTTTGGAGCCTGGAGAGCCTTTGAGAGAATGGTACATTAGAAAGATAAGGAAAGAAGACAAATGCTAGAAAAAAAACATACAAACATATACAAACCCAAAAAAATCAGTGATGTTTTTATGTATCCTAGACTTGTTCAGGCTTCAGTATGCGGGGTGAAGAGGACTGGGAGACATGTGCAGCGGATACTATTATCATATTTGGAAAACGCTTTGAGTTTGTATTCAAATAGTGGGTAATATGGATTGTATAGACATTCAGAATAAGATTTCATGTTTAAACTTAACCTTACTCAATATTTTGATCGGTATTTTTCTTTATAACATAACTCTTATGCCGCTGGTGCTCCATAATTACAGCCCCTTCTAAAAAAAGAAGCACGTTCGTAATTATTCCTGCAGATATAAAGTGTGCTATCCGTCAGTTAAAGCGCCGGAAAGGCCCTGGTTTGTGTGGTATATCTACAGAACACCTCCAACACGTGTATGACTTACTCTATCAGCATCTTACCTTTTTATATCAGATCTGTATTGATTTTGCAACAGTGTGATAGTTTTTTCATGCTGGTATAGTTACTAATATACAGAAAAAAGGTGAAAATGCAAACGAGTGCTCTGGTTGCCGCCCAATAACAGTTTCTACCACGTCGAGTAAAGTGCTCGAACGCATTTGAACGGAAAATAATCTAGTTTTCTGTAGCAATCTGT
This sequence comes from Alatinidae sp. Z8VKAUB7J3, assembly GCA_010016025.2. NCBI lineage: Eukaryota > Metazoa > Cnidaria > Cubozoa > Carybdeida > Alatinidae > Alatinidae sp. Z8VKAUB7J3. Next base: position 33,864,385 of record JAAAKM020721499.1, read on the forward strand.
AGAATTGGGAAATCAACTATTCACTTATTGTTTTTTTTTTCTTTCAAATTTGTTTTATTTGGGTTTGTTATTACCTTTTGTGCTATTTATCATCAACAATTTGTTCTAGTTGCTAGAGAAAGCAAATTTCAAAAGGCAAATTTGCGTATGTGGCCCAAAGCTAGCCCCATTGAGGAGCTCAACTATCTTCCTAAATAGCAAAAAAGCTTATCGAGCTATAAGCTTAAATATTCGAATTTAAAATTTACGAGTGTACGAAAATATACAAAAATAAAAATATACCAATTAATGGCTTTGAGTGCGCTCGTATTTGAACATCCGGCTTAACCCGGTACGCCAGCGAATGCCTCCATAAGCGCTGATCACATTGGACACCGGCGCACCGGCTTCTGCTGCTTTAAAAATATTCGTTCGTGTTATCATATAGGCAATTTGGTAGCCGCCCCAGCTATGTCCTTGCACGCCGATGTTTTCTTCATCCACAAATCCTTGCGAAATCAAATTTGTTACACCGGGCAGTACCGCGTTAACCGCGCTTTCCCCGGGGTAGCCGATTTTGTAAGGAATATCGGGGACAAAAACAATATACCCGCGGCTGGCATAAAACACCGGGTTGATGACCGATTCTAGGGTTACTACAAGCAAAACTAATTTAAAACCTTGCCACCTAAAACAACCGGTAAGGTTGACCAAGAAGCAAGTCTCCAAAGATGAGTTCAACCATAATGCAGAACTAAAAATGGTGCAGAACTTGGAAAGATAGTTTCAAATGTTTAGCACAATTTTCAAATAAATTCATTATCACATTATCAAATTAACTCGCAGGAAATTGTGTACTTGTACTTTCAGAAGAATTTGTAAGTTGCTCTAAAAGCGCCAGACTAAAAAAAGTCATTCCAAACCATTCCAACGGCTTAATATCTGGCGCTCCATCTCGTTTCGGCCACCGCTTTCGTCAAAGAGGAAATTGTAAATAAAACTTTCAAAATTTTATAGAAAATAGGGATTTTCGATATTGGTTTTAAGTCAGAGGGGACTTTTGGGGTCTTATTTTTCGGTATAGGTAATATAATAGCTCGTTTAAAACACACTGGAAAAATACCATCTACAAAACATTGGTTAAAATTGCACTTAGAGGTACACTTAAATACTGGGCGCATTTCACAATCAATTTGGTAGGGATATCACCTGGGTGTAGTGACATATTTGTGTCAAGATTTTCGAGTTTAAGCTGGGTCTGATGTATTTCAATCACAGGAATGTCACCCAACGCACTGTTGGCCCTGGCAAAAAATACGAAATCCCACATTTTTGTAGATTGGACCTTGAAAATTTTTATATAGGGTTCTCTGATACGCTGAATGCGATGTTGTTATTTTCGTTACGATCCTATGAATTTTAGGGGTTGTTTCCCCCTATTTCCCAAAATAAGGCAAATTTTCTCAGGCTCGTAATTTTTGATGACAAAGACTAAATTTGATAAAACTTATATGTTTGAAATCAACATAAAAATTCGATTCTTTTGATATATCTTTTAGAATCGAAATTCCGTTTTTTAGAGTTTCGTTTACTATTGAGCCCGGTCGCTCCTTACTACAGTTCGTTATCACGAACAATCACTAAAAATACTTTAGCGTAAAGAGCGGGGTATTCGGAAAAGATGAACCCCTCATATGCTCAATTATCAATTATACGATCAATCCTCATATCCTCATTTCTGTTCGTTTTAAGTTGTAATCCTGCTCCTTACTTTCAGTTGAAAAAACTTTTTCATATTTATTTTTTCATTTTTTATAGATATACAACTGTACAGTGGTCATTTAGTTCTCAAAATTTGAGAACATTCCGATAGAGGTTTTTTTAAAATAATGATAGAAAGTCCTGCGCTTCCTTCATGGAAATTTTCTTTCCCCATGACAAATTTCTCCATGGAAAGTTCCCCCATGTGAACTTGTTCAAAATATAGGAAAAAATTCTTTCTTAGAGAATCTTTAGATATGTTTTCTTAGAGAATGATATAAACTTCTTTAACATACGAGAAAATGATCCTTCTTGGAGAAATTTTAGAGATATTTTCATAGAGAATGGTACAAACCCATTCAAAACAAAGAAAAATAGTCCATATAATGAGAATTTTCAGAGATTTTCTCTTAGAGATTGATATAAACTTGTTCAAAACAAAGGAAAATTAAATCTTCTTAGAGAGCTTTTAGAGATTTTTTCTTAGACAATGATATAAACTTGTTCAAAACATAGGAAAATAGTCCTTCTTAGACGGTGGGCTGCACACTGGCCTGCACTTTCTGCCACACCGGCACCCAGAAACTGGTGCGCAACCTGACCCCCGGCGAGATCGTTGCCCAGGTGCTGGTGGCGCGCGACCGGCTCGGGGAGTGGCCGGCCGGCGGCGGCGGCGGCCAGCGGCGGATCACGAATGTGGTGCTCATGGGCATGGGCGAACCGCTCTATAACTTCGACAACGTGAAGTCGGCACTGGAGATCATTTCCGACAATGAAGGGATTTCCCTTTCGAAGCGCCGGATCACTCTGTCGACGGCGGGCGTCGTGCCGATGATCGAGCGTTGTGGTGAGGAAATGGGTGTGATGCCTAATAACCAAATATCGTGATTCTTACATAAAAGAAAAGAAAAATCAATATATGTTCGAATGACCCTTGATTTTTTCAGAGGGCTAATTAAAGCACCTAATAAAACATGGTTAAAAAAAAAAAAATCACGAGACGATTTTAATCTTTTTGTTTCAGCAGCTGCTTGAAAGTTAAATTTCATGATAAATACAGACCAAAGGTTTGCATATCCCATACTCTTAAAGATAAGGGGAAAGGCACCTAAACAACTTTACCTAATAACCAAATATCGTGATTCTTACATAAAAGAAAAGAAAAATCAATATATGTTCGAATGACCCTTGATTTTTTTTCTAATTGAAGATCCTGATGCTTCCTGTTTACAACTTTTAAGAGTAACCATGGATGCTTCACTCTTTGGCTTATCCTCAGAATTTTTTACTTTCTTTTCTGGCATAGAAGAGGACTCACCAGCCTTTCTTTTATCACTTTTTTTCTTTTCACCTTTCCCATTAACCTTCTTATAAACAAGGCGTTTTTCAAGATGCTCTAAATCTTCACCTGCTGCATTAAGCACAATGATATCATCTTCAAGAAATGGCTTCTGGCATTTATGACAAATATCAGTTTTCATTTCTTTAATGCTTTTCTCAGATAGAACACAGCCACATGACCATAAGGCTTTTTTTTTTCATAATACTTGCGACTGTGATTATACCGTGTATCCCACCTTGTATTAACCAATCATATTATTGAATTTTATTGAATTAAATTCAACAAATGAGTGCATAAGGGTTCAATAAGGGGTAGTTTCATGGACGCCGACAGGAGGGGGTCAGGAAAACAAAAGACACTAACCATGAAAAGAAATTAGGAAAGAAAATATATTTACAAAATAGAAAAATAGCCAAATCGGATACATTTCCATTTAAATTCTAGTAAAAACAAAGCTTGATGTAGCAGTTATACCACTCCTTTCACTTTGAAAATATCTTGTCAGCGCTCATTGGTAGCACAGGCTAATAAATTTGACAAAGTAGGATGCGAGAATTTTTCGTATAAGCTTAGTGATAAAGAAAATCAAATAAAATACAAGTTTCTATTTATAGCTATTTCGTAATTTTTGAAGCAGCACAAAATAGGATTTCCCATATTTCCCATTTGACAGTACGGTTTGGTGGTTTTACGTAGTTGGTTTATGTGCTCTATGCACGCAGCCTTCTCTATTTGTAACAACTTTTTTAAGATTTTAAAATATATTCTGCCATCTAGAACTCCAATATGTTATTAACGGTACCCCAATCCTTTGTCTTTGTGCGGACTACTATTAGCCCCACAGCTTAGGACTGATAGAGCGCATAGGTACGATAGTCGGCGGCGTAGCGCAGGCTGATCGGATTGACCAGGACGCACATGGCGGCGCCGGTCTCGGCAAGGGCGGAGCGGATGCGACCGGTGCGGTAGGCGTGCAGGCGGGCCGAATCGATTTCCGGCATTTCCATGTAGCGTTCGAGGTCGCTCCAGTCATCCTGGGCGACCATGTGATCGGGAGACCTTGTGCTCATTGGCCGCTCCATTGCAAGGCGTTCCTCATTCCCGAGGCGCCAACGTATCCTCTTGCCGATTTCGCACAGATGTCCATTGAATTTTTTCCATGGATCCCGCGACCGTAGGGGTGGTAGGAGAAGTCGCCGGTGTCCTCGTCCGCGGGCGGTGAGCCGGCATCGACGAAGGCGGTCGTCACGACCTCGGCGGTCGCGACAGACCAGCCGCTCGTATCGCCCGTCTCGGCGTCCCCGTTCGTGAGCAGCTCGGCGCCGAGGGTCTGGGCATACGCGGGGCTCGCGAGGAAGAACAGGAGGATCAGGGAGGCGGCGGGGGGGACCGACATGAGCGTCATGGGAGGGCTCGGGATTCGCCGAGGCGGGTCGCTCCCCCGACCTCGCGGGTGCATCGACCCGATTGTCACACGCCTGCGCCATCCGGGGCAAGCCCGGCGGCGAAAGAAAATATTTGATTTTGGTTTTAATTTAAAAGTTTAAGGGCACTAAGGTGAAACCGTGGAGAATGTTGAGGGGTATGTTATATTAAATCAAAAGGCACTATTTGCATCCGGTTTATCAAGAACAAGGATCCGCGATATTTAAGATCAGCTGAGGGTATTGACTTGAAACTTTTAGGATGTTTTAAGAGTTGTGGAAAAGCAGGTGGAGGGCCACCATCCCCCTCCTATGCCCTTTTAATTGCAATCCCTCCGAAAATATTTAATCAAAATTTTGAAAGAGACTTCTTGTTCAAAATATTCGAAAGCTGAAATAATTATACCTATTGGATGCCTGTCGCTCCTTACTTACAGTTAAAAAAAACTAGTTTTTTTTATTTGATCCCCGAAAGATACGACACAAAAGGGGCTAAAAGCTTTATTTCTTTACCGACTTGAAACTCATATCTTTAAGTCCTTTGGCTAAAGGGATCCCAACACAGAAGAAATACAAAAAAAAAATATATTAGTCCCCCCAAAACGAGGCCCGACAAGGGCCAACAGAAATTCTTATAAGTCACTTCTTATGATAGAAACAGTCATGGAAACCAGTGAAGGTGTTCATTCGATTAAAAATTGAAAGTTCAAGTGTCCTTTCTGATGTCAAAGTGATTTGAGGGCAACCAGGAAAATTATTACTACAACAAACAGCAAAAGCAAAAGTCGATTAATTGACCATGCAGCTTTTGTAATTTTGACATCCACAGCCACAATTTTGATAAAGACTAAAAAAGCTGGAATTCGTCAATTTCATTACCAAAATCCGCCTATGCCAAGTCGACTTCATATATAATATTATCACTAATTTTTGAGATTCCGAAAAAAACATGTTAAAGGGTTCGGTCTGGGTCTATTCCTATTCTGGTCATTTCCCTGTCATTCATTTTGTTGGTTGTCCATAACTGGACCAGTCTGATCCATTTCAATCCCTTGTTCTATTTTCATTTATTTATTTATTTAGCACCAATTCTTTCCTTAAAGAAAAAAAATCTCTTGTGATGTGAAACAACTTTTCTTTTTGAAATGGCGAATAGTTTTTGGGCCATTGGCCCATGTTGAAAGATGTCCATGCATCATACAAAACCCAGCGGACAGAGAAACAAAAAACAAATGTTTCTTCTTGCATGTTCTCAAATCATTTTGTCATGGATAATTCGTCGGTCGCATGTTCCCATCTAATTTTGCAGATTCCCTTTTTTATTTTCCGTTGTGATTTCATCAAGCATGATTCGTGAGTTGGCATCAGCACTTGTGCTTTCGACAAGAAGCATTTTAAACTTAAATAGGGTAGCAGAACCTGATAAAAAGAGCTTAGTTTAGACTATTACTTTTGATTTCTATTAAAAATCAGGCTTATTTGTATCGATACCTTTGCTGTATTGATTGCTTTTTGTTATAGGCCTACACGCTTTACTTTTTGATTTCACTGTATACCGGTAACAGTAGTCGCAGATCCAGGATTAACAAAAGAAGAAAAACGAAAATTTGGTGACATTTTTTATGGTTGACAGATCCTTAGGCTAGAATTTTGGTGACTTTTGTAGCTAAAATTATGTACGCTTTTTCACCACCTTGGATCCGCCCTTGTGTAGAGGTGGTTAGCAGCACGACTACTGCTTTGGCGTCGTCACGGGTGGCGGCAAAGGCGACTGCAGGATTTACCCGCGCATGGCGACAAGGTAACAATCGCACTCTGGGTCTGCAGATGGCGATGTCCCGCTTCCACGTGCCCGCGGCGGACGTTTTCAGACTACACCTCGTCAATTGCGCGCCCATTTGCACGTCGAACGTCGCGTGCTGATGACATTGTCGGTCACCTGGGGCACGCCACGGGTGGACGGCCTGCCGAGCGGCTCTTGCGCCGTTTAGGCGTCGGTGTCAGCAATGACACGGTGCTGCGACACCTCAAGCAGTGTGCGGAAAGCGCCGCCCCGCCGCCAACGGTCATTGGTCTTTGTTTTGAGTTTCATATTCAAAACGAAAAGCCATTTTGTTCAACGTAGTCAGAAGGTCCGGAAATTGCACCTTTGAGGATGACAGTCCCATTCCATAGCGCTTTTTAGAGTTTCTACGACAACTACTTCTATGCGAAGTGGCCTAGTTGAAAAAAAAAGAAGTAATACATTTTGCCCACGTCGTTCTTTGTTTAGGTAGCGCTTTTGCGCTGCCTATGATGTATATACTACTTCTACAACTACAAAAAGCCACTGCAGCACCAACCTGTCTAAAGGCCAACACAGCTACGCCCGCTCCTCCTTCATCCCAACCTATTCAAAGCCTCCCCGCTTGGCCGCAGGCGCCCATCTCAAGCATGTCGAGAAAGACGCTGCCGCCAACGTGAGCGCCGTAGTATTCGATCCAATCGAGGCTGCGGAGCAACGAAACATGAGCCCCATTGCCGTCGTTGCCGAACAAGGACATCCGAATCGCGCGCCAACTCCTCGAATCGACAGCGGTCGGCGAATCCGTTCCGATCGGGCCACCAATTGGATGAAGGCCGATGACTCGGTTGCCAAGGAAGATGTCGGATATTCGCAGCGGTGCAGGGCAGGCCCCCGCCTGCCTTCCAATTTGATACGCGCGTGAAACTCCGAATGATCGACGTGTCTGATTTTAGTTTTTTTTTTTTTTTTTTTAGTAGGCCTAGTGGACTACCAGTATATCATAGAAAGATTCTCAATGGCTTCCTCAAAAGCTATTTCTCAAATGTACGTGCTTTTTATAAAACCGCCATCTAGAAAAGCCCTATGGCACTGAAAAGGCACTTTTTGTGCCATTTCTCAAGGGGTGCCACTAACATGTTACCAGAACATCGTAGACAGATTTTATATAATTTATTTAAAAGATACTGTCCATATCTACGTTCTTTCTACAAATTCCGCCATCTGCAAGTCCCAAATGAAACTAAAAACGGCACTAATACGGCAGTTTTGGTGCCACGTCTGTCGCTGCGCCGCCACACCTTTCGGGCTGCCGCGGGGGCTTTTTTCAGTAAACCATGGTGCAACCATGCCGCAGGGGGTGAGGCGGCCGCAAAAAGTTAACAAGCCGCCGAAAGGAGTTATTGCAAATCCTTAGAACGCTGACTCAAATAGCCGTCAATCAAGAATGGCGCCGAATGGTGCGAGAGGAGCGGCGGGCAGGCGGTGTCAGCAGAGATTCGGACATGACGAGCGGGGCGGGGGCTCCGAAGGCCCGGCCCGCTGGGGTGCTGCGCGTCCTGGCGACCACGGACCTGCACTGCAACCTTCTGAGCCATGACTATTATTCCGACCTAAGAAAAGTCGGGTCATTGAGGTATTTAATCAGCTCTTTTGCAAGAAAGTACAGAAGGAAGAAGAGCCAGAACCGCTTATCAGTACAGAGAAGAAGCTCCACGCGGCATTAGACATGGAGTTACTGGACATGCTGGTGGAGACAATTGGCATTGGTATGATGTTTAATAGTTTGGCTATTTTTGAAGACACCATGCCGGAATACATGGAGTTGTTAAATCTGAGCTTGACAGCAAAAGAGAAGGACGAAGTTTGTGGGCACGCCCATAAGATAAAGGGCGCAGCAGGCTCTGTGGGGTTGGCCGGCGTGCAAAAGATTGCCAATAAGATTTCTTTTGATGTAACTATTGATATCAAAATTCCGTTTTTTAGAGTTTCGGTTACTATTGAGCCGGGTCCCTCCTTTCTACAGTTGGTTACCACGAACTTTTTAATACATTTTTATTTCGATCCGATTTCGCTTTAAAACAATAAATTTCGGATTACTGTTGATCGAGATTCGTCCTTTACTAGATTTCAGTTGTTGCAACCACGATTGCTACAAACTTATCGCAATATAATCCATTTTAGGACAGCTCACTGACCATTGCCTCCTCTTCCCAATTTTTTTTATGTATTTTCTTTGGCATGGAATCGCAAATAGTTTAGTTTAGGATTAGGTTGTTTCTGATTGTTCTAACTCTGCCCACTACTAATTCATATGGCCAAATCTCGACTACTATTGCTCCTACTTTTGCAGTTGGAGTTTCTGTAATTTCCATGTCTTCTCGTTTTACTCCATGTCTTTCAAGCATGTGAAGAGCATGATCTAAAAGTGGCTTTGGATTATTGTAATTTAGTACCCAAACTGGTGCTTCATAATCTATTTTTTGCAATTTGAATCACTGCGCAATTTACTCATATAACAATTATTCGGGAACTATGACATTTAGTGTCATTGTACTTACTACTCTTGAGAGTTTTCTAATTGTAGCTATTACTTTTTCAAATTCATTGATTGATCACCTGGACGCAAAGTATGAACTGGATGGTTACTGTTTTGCCTTATTGGATCATTATTCTCTCTTTGGATTTCAAAGTTTAACCGACGAACTTGCCGATACTTTGGGAATTCCCAGTTTTTCTAACCCTGAAATGGGGTTGAGTTGCTTTTGCGCGGTTTGTACTGTGGAAGCAGAAGCGAAGGGTATTGATGTAGAGACGATAAAAACTGGATTGCTTAAAGGAATTGAACTGGGTTTTATTCCACATAAGGTGGAGAAAATGAAAACCGCCGACGAAGCGATTCGTTTTCTTGTATCCATCCCTGAGTATTTAAATTGGTATTCAAGCCAAAGAAATGCTTACCACATCCAAACGCGCATTTGTGATGCTAAAATTCGCTAAAGGTTTCGCAAGTAATAGTCATAAACGGCAGGAGGGAAAGGGTTGCGGACCACTGAGTTAAGGTATAAACACTTCCTGCCGAACAAGAATGATTGTTAAAGTCAGAAACATTTCCATTTACTTTTGTGCCAAGGAAGTGAGTATATGACTTCATTTGTGATGACTATTCACATTTTGCATTTTCCTTCATCCGAGCTTTTCAGGAACTGAAAGTAGTGTTAACTTTCCTTTATTAGAATGTAATTCTAATTTTGGTAAATTTGTGTCTTGGGCATTACCGAGGCCGGAGGGTTGATGTCGGGCACGATCAAGTCGGCCATCGGCATGGGAAACCTGCTGTGGATGGGCATCGGTGATACGCTACGGGTGTCCCTGAGCGCCTATCCGGTGGAAGAGGTCAAGGTGGGCTACGAGATCCTGAAATCCCTGGGACTACGGCATCGCGGGGTGAACATCATCTCATGCCCAAGCTGCGCGCGGCAGGGGTTTGACGTGATCAAGACGGTCGAGGCGCTGGAAAAACGGCTGGAACATATCAAGACGCCGATGAGCCTAAGCATTATTGGCTGCGTTGTGAACGGCCCCGGCGAGGCGCTGATGTTACTTAATTCTATGCTGTTGACCACAAATACGCAAAAAGTGAAGTCCAACCTTAAGAGAGGTATAGATGTAATTCAATTTGACAAAAACATACCGCCAAAAATGTAATTTGACTTTAATGAGAAACATTGATGCAACGAATACAAAAAAAAAAACATTTCTCGCTGACAAAATGGATTTGTTTTGATAAGTCCTTGCGGGCCGTATAGAATTTCATTCCCATGGAAAAATCTTATCACAAATCCATGTTTATGGTTGACATCTGCAAAGTAGTGACGGCTTAGTCGCAAGAAGGAATAAAAATAAGTCATGACAAAAACCATAAACTAAGATGGAACAACTTATAAAAAAAAAAAAATAGGAAACAGATATTTTATGTACCCTGAAAGATCGTCACCTTACAGCAACCCAGAGACAACTCGCAGGGTATCGTAAAATTACAGCACCTCACCTATACTTTTTTTTTTCTATTTTTATTTATTAATTAATTCTTACACATACCTTTCAACCTCGTCGTGCCCTTATAACTTCTAACATGAACTTTAAGGATTATTGAAGAAACCTTGTCTTTCAGGTAACTGAGTGTTAACCCCAAGCAAATAAGAGAAAGGTAAACCTGGGGTACCGACATTAGAGCACGCAACCTAATTGAGGAAGAAATTTTGGAATCCGTCACGGCGGCGTCGAAGCTCAACAGATCGACGAACGTGGTGTTCGAGATGGTGATCTGGTGATCTTGGACTTCACCGGCGGGGGAGTGATTGCAGGGATCATTGAGCGAGGTGCCCGGGCTGTAGATACGGAGTCGGACATAGCTTGTTCCAGTCGCACTGACTCCGGCGGGAACACTGATGGACTGGGTGTGAGGACCGCTTGCTAAACCATCGAAGTCGTAGCGTTCGTTCGCATCGAGGAAGTCACCGTCGATGTTCCAATCCACGAAGACTTCCACATCACCCGGGCCGTTCGTAACGGTGAAGCTGATCGAGTTAGGTTTCGGAAGGCGTAAATTGCTTATAAGTCGAAAGCAAATTTTTTTTAAATGGTCCAAGTCTATTCTTTTTAAAATCTATTTTTAAATTTTCCGAGAACGTGTCAAAATGTTTGGTTTTAATGCTTAAATATATATAAAGGTATAATCATTTTTGAAAAAGATAAATAAATAAAAGAACAAAGAGCACATACTTTCGTACCTGCACACAAGATACCCTTCTCAAGTCTGAGATGTATATAATGGAAAGTGGGTAGCCCCTTGAATTTTATTTTGCATAGAAAGTTCTTATTGGAGTTTGTATCAGAATAAAATTTTATCAAACAGATGGCTCGACTGGGACTCAAGCGACTTGCGCATCTTGGCAAAGGCCGCCGCCTCGAGCTGGCGCACCCGCTCTTTCGACAAACCCAGTTCCTGGCCAAGGCTTTACAGCGTCCGGGTCTCATCGCGCAGCTTGCGCTCGCGGACGATGAACCTTTCGCGATCATTCAGCGAGGTCATCGCGGTGACCAGCCATTCGCGCAGCTGGGCGTTGTCGAGCTTGCCCTCGACGAGGCTCGAGCTTTGCTCGCCTTCGTCCTCCAGCGTGTCGATCCACTCGCGGCCGTCCTCGTCGGTACTCTGCGTGGCGTTGAGCGAATAGTCCGAGCCCGAAAGCCGGGCTGCTGCAACATCATTTCCAAGCCAACTTCCGCAAGCCCAAACCTCAAGATGAGCAGGCCTTGGGTGGACCTGCCAGACTGGGGCAAATTACCTTGCGGGTCACCGATGTCCAGGCAAGTCTTGCTTTTTATCGCGACAGATTGGGCATGTCGCTTTTGTCGATTCAAGAGGTCGAACCCTATGGCTTTAGTTTGTATTTTTTGGCCTTTACCCAGGAACAGCCACCGGTGCCAGACCTCCAAGCCGTCGCAAACCGGGAATGGCTGTGGCAACGGCCTTATACCACACTGGAACTTCAACATTTTTGGAAGGATCCCAGACCGATTACTTCTGGCAATTCTGCAAGACCAAAGTCGGTGATCAATAGTTTGCCCCGGCCATCAGTCATGATGTTGGTTGGCTTAAGGTCGCGATGGAGTACGCCCTTTTCGTGAGCGGCATGCAGGCCTAGGCAAAGCTGTCGAGCAAGCTCCGTCGCCCGCTCCGAATTGAATCTACCGATGCGTTTCAGCAGCTGAGCAAGGTCCTCGCCATCGACGTACTCCATCGACAGAAACCATTGGCCGTCGATTTGGCCGATATCGTAGACGCGGCAAACGTTGGGATGCGAAACTTGCCGAGCGAGACGTACTTCGCCGCGGAACCGTTCCATGGCTCGTTTAGACTTTTTTTTAAAAAATACAATGGAAATCCAATTCTTGGTCCTCGCCGAATGAAAATGCAATTCGGGTTTGAAAGATATTCTGTCCGTTGCCAAGACAAATTGTCCCGAAACTTCATCGATAGATGCCCTTTTTTATATTCTGCGATCTATTCGTTAATACACCGCGAACCTAGGGTTGGTGGCCTTCATTGTTTCGGATTTCAGACGTTTGGATTATTCGGAGATAATGATTTGGCATTGTCTTTGCTTCTTCAAAAATTAAGGTGTGAGATTCATTGTTAAAGTCAGTTGTTAGGAAACCTATCTTGAAGTGGGTTGAACAAAGAGGATGGCTTGTCCTTGGCCTTCTTGTCTTTATCGCCTTCGACCTTGACTGGGAACTTCTCAGTCGGGCCAACAGTCATCGACCCCTCCGACAAGTTATCTGTGTCGACCGGCTGAACAGGTAACTGGCCACCAAGCGCTGACAGCTGCTGTGACAGAGAACCACCTTTCTTCTTCCCTCCGGGCGCATCATTGTCGTCGGCAACCACAACGATATAAGCCACGGCATTTTGGGCCTTGATGTGACCCGGTGTCATTGGGACAGCATGAGATAGATCCGGTGGAGGTTCGTCTTCCATTGCAACACCGATAAGCTTCGAGTCCACCACGTTCTTTTCTTCATCAGACTATTGATAAGCCTACACGCCATAGACCTGATCAGAATCCCTCGCTGTTAGACCTCGTCATATTGCATGATCCTGATTCCCTCATTTGAAATGATTATTTAGGCTACCACCAATTGCTAGTAGCAACTGCCTAGTTAATCTGTCTGTGTTGTCCCTAAATAGTCATCCTCAACCTAGATTTCGTCCTTAGACTTTCACCAACTATGAGGCAATACAACAGGAACTTTCATCTGCAAACTGGTCAATGTTTATCACTGGTGACATCAATGAGTCTTGGTTAAATTTTAAAAAAAAACTCTCCTAGCTCTTGAAAAGAAAGGGGGGGGGGACCGGAAATATTGGAAAAGGCTTAAAGCGGAGAGATCAGGATGAAACTTGGTGGAAAGAATAAGCACAAGTCCAAGATAGGTGACTAACATAACCGGACCGGATCCTCTCTCTTTGGTGGATTTGAGGGCGGGGAGTAATTTGGAAAAATTAGAAAAATGAGGTATTTGTAACTTTCGAACGGGTCCAAACTCCGTGCCCATTACATTTTCAGGATTTAACGGAAATTAACGTAGATACCACTGAACCACATCCAACTGTTAGGTGCGTACGCATGTTTTTTTCTGAGGGGGGAAGGAGGCAATAAAAAAAAAGATAAAATCAGGTTGCTCGGTAGATGTAACTTTGCGGGCTGCAACCGATACTCAGCAGGGGACTTCTCTAAGCTGCGTTCATTGCTTTTAGATGAGGCCGACATGCCAATAGTTGTCGAACTTCGACAGGACGGCGATATACAAATGACCCTGGAAGGTCACTACACGCTGGACGATCTCCGGGATGCCCTCGGCGAGAGCGAGCAGATGGCGCATACCCGCCGTCTGTACCTCGATCTGACCCGGTCGGAGGAAGAGCGCACGCCACAGGAACTTGAGCAAGTAGCTGAGATGTTTGGCGCGCAATTCGACTATGTGAAAGTCATCGTTGCCGATTTGATAGATGTACAACATTGTATATTTACATCCATTTGTCAGTGCTGGACTCTAGGAAAAGTTGTGTACTGACGGAAAGTTGCAATTTCGGACTGCTCGACTGTTGGGATTTGCAATATCATTGACAGCTTAAATTTAAGTTATCACTCAAATTATCAGCATAATCCAAGTCCAGGAGACCAATGGATTCCATTTCCCCGCACTGCCTTTCCGGTGCTCCTTAAGACAAAGTCCATCAAAATATCAAACAGTTTGTAGTAACGAACTGTAGTAAGGAGCGACCCAGCTCAATAGTAACCAAAACTCTAAAAAATGAAATTTTGATACCAATATCTTCCATTCTCTTTGATGTGGTCTGTACGCTCCGCTGACTGAAAAAATTGTCAAAATATGGCGTGTACGAGGTTTTCACCAGGAAGTAGTTGTTTTAAAGTTCTCACTATGTATGCTACACAAAAATATTCCACTGTACCGTAAAGTAAGCGAAAACCTAAACTTAAAACGTCTATAGTAACACGTAGTCGTGTTACTACCTATTTAGTAAGTACCTTGAACAGGTAAATAAATTTTAACATTGTATTTTCATAGGATTTACTAACCATATCCAGAAAGAGAAGCTAAACTTTATGATGTCATTACTGAGTAATACTACATCAGTTATTGAGATTTGTTCTAGTGTATCATTTGGATCTACTTTGAAAGAGTCTTGGAAAATAATTGGTCCTTGATCCAAGTTTTCAGTTACATAGTGTGATGTAACACCAACAATCTTTGTACCTCTCTCAAATGCTTGTGCATATGCAGAAGCTCCTGGAAATGCTGGTAGCAATGATGGATGAATGTTGATTATTCTATTTGGATATCTCCACACAAAGTTAGGACTGAGAATTCTCATGTATCTTGCAAGTGAAATTAAATCTATTTCATATTTTTTACAGACTTTGATAATTTTTTCTTCAGCTTTGTCTTGTACTTTTTCATCTATTGTAACAAATGTTGGAGCTACAAACCTGTTCGTTTTATGGCGTCGTTAAATCATCAAATAAAAAAAGTTTTTTTTCAGCTGAAAGTAAGGAGAAACATTAAAACTTAAAACGAAAAAAAATAATTATTTCGTATATGATGGGGTTTCCAACTCGTCAATACCTTGACCTTCTTGCTAAAGTTCGATTTTTGTCCCAATTCCTTAGGAATTACTCCTGAATCACAAAGGCCGTTCAATTAGAATAAATAGTTTTTAAAGGTGCTAAGAGAACTTAAGCAAAAAGATCTAGGTATTGACGAGTAGACAACCCCCTCATATACATAATAATTTCTGTTCGTTTTCGACTGAATAAAATTCGCCTACAGAGTTGTCGCCGCGCAAAATACACGATGGGTATTTCCAGGTGATAGCCGAACCGGTTTCAACCTGTGTCCATGAGATTCTGGAATTAACGCCTTTGGCAAGCCCGCGCTTGGTGACAAAATTATAGATGCCACCAACACCGTTTTCATCTCCTGCATACCAGTTTTGTACAGTTGAATACTTGATGTCCGCATTGTCCAGTGCAACTAATTCAACAACCGCAGCATGCAGTTGATTGGTATCAAACTGTGGTGCGGTGCAGCCTTCCAGGTATGAAACCGATGCGCCTTCCTCGGCGATAACGAGTGTGGTAAAGAATGTGATTAAAGGCTCTTTTCCTATTTCAAAAGTTTTAGTTTTCGAGGTTAATAACTACGTATGGCTTTTTAAGTGACCAAAAAAATTAGAGGGCACCTAGGTCCCCCGCCAAGCACATCTTATCCCCAAATTCACCGGATAAAAATTTTGAGATGGCCATTCTATTCATCCTAGTCGAAAACCTAATAGCCTAATTGTGTCTTTGCGGATGACTTAATCCCCCACACTCCTCAGAGGAGGGGCTGCAAGTTACATACTTTGACCATTGTTTACATACAGTAATAGTTATTATGAAGTGTAGGCCTACAGTCGGTTTCAGGGGGATGTAATTCCTTAAACAGAGATTTCGTATCATTGTTTGAAATGGCTAAAGATTGTGTATCGAATGGCAACATCACACTGTTCACGCACAATGATATTCAAACAAGTCATGTCCGTAGAGTTACCTTTTTTTTATTAGAAACTACCTCAAAGTTTCTTAGCAGTTTCTTATTCTCTGGTAGTTTCTTAAATTTGGGGGAGATTGGGCCCTTGTTTCTTATGAACTAGTTTCTTATTAAAAAAATAAGTGCATTAGACGTCTGTCTAAATACAACAACCACTACTAGTACATGAACGTTCCCGATGCCTGACCTCGACACAGCAAGAATTACATTGTAGTTTGTTGTAATCTATCATTTGAACATTGTACTAAGGTGCCCGAGAGTTTGTTCTACCATGAACAAATAATGGTGGCAATTCACAGAAATTCAGGGAGAGGGGGATTTATTTTTCAAAACCAAAGGAATGGGAGAAAGTTTTGTCATGTATCGTCAATTTTGTAAATGGAAATACATAGAAGACATTTTCCGACAAAACCCCTCAACGAAACGCTATGTTCAAAACCTAGAGGGGATGGGAAAATTAAAGTGTCAAACACACACTTTAAACCGGACTAAGCTCTTACTTTGAATAGCTATTTTCTAGCTAGTTGACTCCCATTCCCATTATAAAGCTATCCGTAACTTTTCAGTATTAAAATACCATAGGTGACACTAATTATTACGAAACTACTTCATTGTTTTATGTTATCGTTTGTACCCATTGCGTAAACACTTAATTCTGTCAGATTTGAAGAGATCGAATAAATGTGCACCAATTTGCACAAATTTTTAACCCAAAATTAGCAGATTCTTACTTACAAGTCCCTCTCCCGTGAAAGACATATATTTCACTGGATATAAATAAATGGATAACCAACAAGAAAAAGTTGCAAACCCATTATCGCTGAAGATGATTGTAGCCCAACAGCCGATTTTTACTTACAAGTCCCCTATTACTACACTATATTATACTACACTATACTATACTATACTATTATATACTATACTATGCTATACTATACTATACTTGACTATTATTTACTGTACCATTATATACTATACTATGCTATTCTGTACTGCAATATACTATACTATACTACACTATACTATACTATACTATACTATACTTTACTCTACTGTACTATACTGCACTATAATATACTGTACTGTACCGTACTATAGTATACTACACTATATTATACTACACTATACTATACTATACTATTATATACTATACTATGCTATACTATACTATACTTTACTATTATTTACTGTACTATTATATTCAGCTCGGCGGGATCCTGCACCGGTTCGATACGGGTATGACCGACCTCATTCCTGGCCTCAAGGTCGGCAATACGCATGCGCGCTGCGGCAAGCTCATTCTCGAGATGCTGGACGTCTTCATTGCGTTTCCGGAAATTTTCCAGCAGCGGCGGTAATCGGTCCTGCCAGTTTTTGAGTTCCTTTTGCAATTTGGCAATACGCTCGTCTTTGCGTTGCAGGTCGTCTTTGCTGCCTTGCTGCGCACTGATGTCAGATTGCAATTGCTCGCGTTCACTGACTGAAGCTTCGCGGTTTGCACGAATGTCCTTGATCTCGCGTTGCAACTGAGCCCTGGTGGCAACACAACATCGGGACCCGCTTCCTTCATGGCTACACTCATTGCATTGCTCGTTGATTCTGGAGTTGTTACACCCACGCCTCTGCAGCCTGCAGATACTGCAGCCTTAATATCATCGGGTGTATCACCGACCAATATAACAGTGTCCGATGGTTGGACACCCAGGAGTTCACAAACTCGTTTCACTGGGTAGGGATCAGGTTTACTCGGACCGTCCTCCATACAATACGTAGCATCGAACAGGTGTTCAATATTATGTTGCTTCAAGAACTTCATACAGTCACTCCGTGGTCGGCCAGTGACAATCCCCATACCAGGTACGGTCGGACGGGTCGTCACCCCAGCGCTCACCGCGCGGACACCCTCGACGATGTCGCAGACGAAACTGATCGGCGCCTGATGCATGTAGGAGTATTCCGGCGCCGCGAGCAGCTCGACCACCCGCTTGTCCGCCGCGTCCCAGGGGTCCCGCCAACCGGCCCGCATCTCGATCGGATCATAACCGGCGAGCAAGATGTAATCCGCGTCCTCGATCAACGGCATCAAGGCCTTGTCGGCCAGCGGCGAGAGCCCGGCACCGCCGAGACTCATGGCCTCGTCATCGGCGATCAGGCCCTTGGCCTTGTAGCTGGCGATGACAGGCGCGCCGAAAGCGTCAGCTGTGACTGTTAGTGATCTAGGTTTAGTATACGCAGTAATTCTATTTTAATGATAAATAAATTAATTGTCTTTTCTTCCTTTATTTGAAAAAGGAGTTATTTTACTTTGTCAAATTTGTACTGAATGGGGATTCTACTTTATCATGGATTGCATACAACTTTCATGTACTTTAGCTGCTGATTTGTCTTGTCCAGTTTCTCTGATACTCTGTCAACGGTATTTATTTTAGGATTTAACTTAAGGGTTTTAAGACTTCGATCTAACTTGTTAAGTTGCATTCCTCTTATTTATTACTGTTATTTTTTACTGCTAGTATGATTATGTCTAGTTTTTAGAGGCGTTGCCTCTGCGGGTCTACAATTCGGCGGCATACCTTCCAGTTCTGTTTATCTTGATGAACAACCCTTGACCTCGGGAGGCTTTAACCCGGATCCAAGGCTAATTGATATTGAACGTCTCGAAGCGCTCAGCGGACCCCAAGGAACCTTGTTCGGGGCCAGTTCCCAATCTGGTACCTTGCGAATAATTACTAATAAACCGGATGCTTCAGAATTTGATAGCTGGATAGATGTAGGCGCATCTAAAGTTGACAAAGGGGACGTTGGCTACGATGTCAGTGCCATGCTCAATATGCCGGTTATAGAAAATGAGCTGGCTGAAAGAATATTGACGAAACTTACACCATCAGAATCAGTGTATCAGAGAACTCTACTGTAGAGGCTTTATGCTCTTGTCTGCAATGATGCATCTTTATTTGTTTTGTTTTTCGTTTAAATTTAAAAAAAACAAGTTTTTTTAACTGAAAGTAAGGAGCGATATTAAAACTTAAAACGAACACAAATTACTCCTTATATGAAATGGGCTCTTCCCACCTCAACGCCCCGCTCTTTACGCTAAAATTTGATTCTTTCTCTCAACTCTACTTTTTAAAACAATAAAAAACTTTAGTGTTAAGAGCAGCTCGTTGAGGAGGGAACAGCCCCTTTCGGCACTCCTGTCGAGTGCAGTCACTTCAATGGTGACGGTCCCCTGCCCACCTCGCTTCGGCGTGTAGGTGACGCGGGCAAAACAGCCACCACCCTCCGGGTCTCCGGGTAGGGTCGGGCAGTTGTCGCAGACGTCGCCGATTCCATCTCCGTCAGCGTCGAGCTGCAGAGCGTTTGACACACCAGGACAGTTGTCGTGAATGTCCCATTGGCCGTCGTCGTCGGAATCGAGCTCATCCCGCTCGAAGTCCGGCAGCAGATAGAGCCACGTACCCGCTATCTCGCTGCGGAAGCCATAGGTCACGATGAGGTCCAGTTCTCCGTCGTCGTTCATTAAAAGTGCTATATTAGTTCTTGGGTTTTGTTTCCATAACATTGGGTCAAACTCCATGTAACAACAAAGAAAATTAAAATTTACAGAATTTGATATTCCAAATAACATCTGACATACCTTCAATGGGTATAATTAGTTAGTTTTACAAATCCAGCTCTTGAGAAATGTTACTGAGTTGCAACGATATGTTTAAACATTATTTTGTTAAAAAGTTACGATATTGAGTTAATGTAATATTTCTCAATTTCATTATTATTAGCTTCCTTTCAGATCGTTTGCAAAGTATAAAATTACATGGGTTAATACCTCACCCAGTTCTTAATAGTTGTATATTTACTGAATTCAGCCTTCTTGCTCAGGTCTCCCAGTACCTGGCTAGGCAACAATGGTGACTCCCCACAACGACCTCTGGAGATCAAAAATCATCAAGGGAAAAACTGCACAGTGCATTATCTTTCCCAAGACATTGTTCAAGCTTTGTTTTTTGTTGTCCATGCAAGTCCGTATAGCATTGCTTTTTGTTGTCCAGGGAGAGAACAAGTACCATATACCATCAGTAAAAGTATTATACACGATTCAGCTAATAAAAAAGGATATCTTGGACAACTTCTTGGCTACAGAATGCCAGGTAATTATGTCAAATTAATAAGTGAGCTCTTTTATAAAAATTACGTCACTCGCATAATTTTTTATTCTTCTAAAATTAAGGCTCTTAACGATATATATTTATATGACCGGGTGGAGATTTTTGTAATCACTGGGTTAGTTCGTGGGAGAGTTGGGTATTTGGAGAATTGGCGGTTGCCAATTCAAAAACGGCATATATGATTCGTTAGTGTTTATAACTCCCAGTCAATCAAATGATCTGACGACAATCACGTGATATTATATAATCAGTACCTGTAGCGAGTGTTTATCTTTCGGATGCATCCAAAGTTAGCAGATTTTTTTTTCTTGCAAAACAGTATGTCCCCGGTTTTTTTTTTTTTTGTTCAGGCGACAGATGCTTGGGTATAAAATAAAATATTGGCATTTATCCTCAGGTTATAGGGTAAATGCCATGCCTTTTTAGATTTCGTAGTGACATTAATAAAAAAAGATTGAAAAAATACCCAAATTACATACAAAGGGAGGCTAAAGATTGTGGTCCCACCTGTATCAAGATCATAGCCAAACACTATGGCAAACTTATCAATACGCAGCAACTGCGGGCATTAAGCGAAACAACCCGTTCAGGGAGTAGCCTTTTAGGTCTTAGTGAAGCTGTGGAGTCTATTGGGTTTAGATCCTTAGGTGTAAAACTGTCTCTTGACAAACTTTTGCTTCAGGAAAGCCATTTCAAGAGCATAAATTACATCTTTCCGCCTCGTCAAGAGGGGTATTAGCATCTATGAGGCATGCAAAATAACACAAGATGGCAAATAACCTTGAACAGCTAAAGAAAAGGGTATGGAAGAAGAAACAGCAAAAATAACACTTACTTGCAAAGGAAAACGTTGCACAGCAAAAATTGTTGTTAGAAAACAAATCAAAATTACAATCGAACGAAGGAATATGTTAGTTCAGCATGCGCGAGTCTGTGAAGACTGAACGGGAAGAAGGATTTGAGTCCATGCCAGAATTACTTGATTCAATCAAAATTGCTGATTCTTCGAGTGGTCTTTGCCGCAATACTCGGCACAATACAGATCATAAAACTCGTAACCATCCGGCGTGATCTGATGCTTGTCATAGTTCCACGACAAGCCGTTGTTTTCCTTGGACCACTGCAGCCCCTCTTTACTCGCCTGCCATTTTTTCGCATCGGCAAGCTGCTGTTCGCTGACCTTGGGATTGGCAACGGTCGGTTTGAACCACATGTAGTTGAAACGGCCGGGCACGATGTCCTTTTTGGCCCGGAACGCCGGCACATACAAACTGTGGATCACATCGCTGGACTGCATCGTCAGTTTGGTCGGTTCGTCCAACAAGATGTGCAATTCGGGTCGTTGGAACATCAATGAACGCTGGAAAAACAACCGCCGCCGCGAGCCTCGCCCACGGTTTGACGCGCTCAGGTTGCGTGGTCGCCGCACTCAAAGTCACAGGCACAGGCGCGTTCGGAGATTTCAATGCCTACCGCGATGCCGGTGCCGCCGTAGTAGCGGATTTCACCGACGTCGGGATGGCATCGACTTACCGCCAGCCAATTGACCGCATAGAGGCCGGATTCGACACACTTCTATCCTATGCCAGCGACCATGGAGCCCGAATTGCGATCGTTGAACTAGCGCACGGCATCTTCCAGCAGGAAACTGCCCATATTCTGCGCTCCTGTTTCATCTTTGCAAAATCGTCAACAAGCTGGTCGTATTCCAAATTTTTTACTAAATCCTTCTCTGCAAATATCAAAAGGAGGTGACTGAGACGATCATCTCCTCTTGTAGACTGCAAGTGGTTTTTCACTATTTCTATTCTTGAAAACAAACGCTCATTCCTCGCTGCTATCACAGCAATACAAAGTACTTAAATTACTTCCGAGTAAGCCACTGGTAATGCCTAAAGATGGTCGGCAATATCTAAGAGGTTTTACAGCCTTTTCTTCTCATCGAGCAAGAAACGCTTGGCAATACCAGCTTGAGATTCGACAAGAATGTCGTCGATATCTATTAGATTTAGTCGACTATGTTGAACAAAATGGCTATCTAAAAACTGTGGTCCAGTGACTTTGACTTTTCGAGAAAATTGAGCGTGGGAGGAACCCTCTTTGCCCTCCATTTTTTTCGGTCACTAAAAAAGGGCTTTTAATTTCTGTTTTAATGAGCCCTCTAATGGCATTCTAGGACAACTGGATCGATACGATTACCCTTGGGGAAAAAGCAACACCAAAAAGACAAATAAACACGCATCCGTAATCTTTCTTTGAGGGTTCTCTGATACGCTGAATCGAACGGCACGATTTCCACTAAGATTCTGTGACTTTATTCAGTGATTCGCCAGTTTTTCTATGGGAAGTAAAGAGCGAAATCGAAACTTAAAACAGAAAAAAAATTATTGCTTCACGGCCTATCTAATATATATTAATAAAACTAGTACAAATAGACCAACTAACTATGTGTTCCCTATGTTTCTAGGATTATAAAAAACAGCGCTTTACTTAAAACACAAAATAATATAGGAATTTTTGGTACAGCAAAAGTGAATCAATTAAGTAAACTTTTTACAGAATGAGAATTTTATCGATTTCTTTTAGAATCAATCCCTTTTAAGATAAAGCAATAATACATTTCATGATTGTTGTTTCATTTAATGTTTTTCGTTTAATTTGGCAAAGCAAAAAAATCTACATTAAATTTATTTAACACTAAATTTCTGTGACTACCACAAATATGCAACTGCGACTTAATAAATATAACTGCACCCTATATATAGGTGCGACTATCACAGCACCTTGTCATCTAGCAAACGAAAAAATAAAGATAAAGTTTCAGAAGTTTGTTTTTTAAACAGTAGACCAGGCAAAGGTAAAGAAAACTTCAAACATTTTAATTGATGACTCATTGTGCTAAATTGATTCTATTTTATTACGGTTCGACTTAATCTTTCCACTTCTGACGTTGGTCTTATAATTTAAATTTTCAGGTGCGGTTTTCTTCCAGTGGTCTTTTTGAAGATTTTACTAAATACTGATAAATTGAAATTGGTTGATAATTTGCTGGACCATTTCTTTCATCTAAATGAAAGATTAACAAGATTTGTTAGAGGCAAAACTATGAGAAGATGGGAGTATTGGAGGCATATGACCTGCATTACTGAAGGATATCTCCAACACAATTTATGGTGTTGGACCCCAACCAGCATTCAAATGAGTGGAAGAAGATGCACCACACTTGGTCAATCAATGGAAAAGAGGTAACAAGTCTCCAAACCACTCCAAATAAACTTTGATCTTTGGCACATGATTGCTCAATGATCCTGGATACCAATGCAGAGAATGATTCCTAAGGGAAAGTAAACTACGAGTAATCGTACAAAAAAATTGTAATTTCTAAATTGAGTTTTACATATTTGTGATGCGCCGCTCAATTCACGCCTGTATAAGGTCCTTGGTGCATCTTTTTGTTTTAGTGCTTCTCTGACACGTTAAAAAAAAAATCCATAACGGCAAAAGGACTTAAAAGAATGATTCCTCTGGAAAAGTAAAGGACAAATAACTGTAAAAAGATAAATTTGTAATTTCTAATTTGAGTTTCACTTATTTGGGATGTGCTGCTCAATTTACGCCCATATAGAGTCTTTAGTGCATCTTTTTTTTTTTTAGTGTGCCATCCGATTTTTGTCACTTAAAACGGGCACTAGAACTTTTCATTTCCATTAGAATTAGCCCTCCCGCAACATTCTAGGATCACTGGGTCGATAAGATCACCCCTGGAAAAAAACAACAACAAAAAACAAACAAACAAATAAACACGCATCCGTGATCTGCCTTCTGACAAAAAATACAAAATTCCACATTTTCAAACAGTTCGTGGTAACAAACTGTAGTAAGAAGCGACCAGGCTCAATAGTAACCGGAACTCTTAAAAATGGAACTTTGATACCACTAGTTACATCAAAAGAATGGTATTTTAATGCTGATTTTAAATGTATAAGGGTGATATGCAAACAAAAGCGTAGGAGAAAAATGATATTTCACAGAGTCTTTGTAGAGAGCCTACAAAGGTAGACTTGTACTGGAAATAACTGAAACGGGCAATTGGATCACTTAAACTTGTAAGGATTCTCAACTAGGAATTATCTTGTGCTATTACAGGGCTTGAGTGTAATCCGGTAGATTTTTGTCATGTGTGCTGCTCTGCCACTGATACTCACGGGCCACAGCTGTTGCAATGAGTCACCCAGCCTTGGTGAGGGGAGTCCACTTCAGAAATCGTGTAAACCTCTTCTGGTTGAAGTTTGTCCTGCTTACCATGACATGTCCTCTTAAATATCTACTACATCTGTTTTTCTTCTGTCAACTTACAGTGAGTTATACATGTAAATAGTTCGTGATGTATTTGTTTCAAATCAGAAAATAATTCTTCTGTCTTTATTTTCAAGAAAATTTGTAATTTTCTTCTGTCACAAAAAGTTGCTAACTAATTGTCAAGGGTGAGGGTTGCTAAGCAAGTTGCTTAATTTTTTGGCTAATTTGAGGGCTGGAGCCTTAGCAACTGGGTTGCTTATATAACAAAATGTGTAGCATATTCAATTGTTGTTATTACATCAATTGTTAAAACCAAACAAAAGGATGAAATACTGCCCAAGTTGCTCGTAGATTGCATAGTTAGATGTGTATATTTTCAATTTGATTTAAAAAGGCTATACAATATTTTAATTCTTTTTATTTGAAAAATATGTTCTGGAATATTAAAGTTCATTTTTTAACTTGAAATGCGTTATTTTTATCCAGCGTTTTGTGCAGTATTTAATGCTTTGATGATAGGTGTAAATTCGATGAGAATTCTATAAGAAAAGGTTGAAGCTGTCATTTTAAATATGTGATTTTGGTTCAGTTTTTTGTATTGAAATTCGTGATTTTTAACTCGTGTTTTGTGCAGCATTTAATGCTTTGAAGAAAAGATGTAAAATAGATGAAAATCCTCTATGTATAAATCTTTCAAATAACCTTAGATGAACTGTCTGGCAATACTTATCACCCTTCATGTAGGCAACCATCGTTTGAATTACGTATGGTTATATGATTCACGCATTTCCGATTATTTCTCTGTAAAATTAGACTAAAAACAAACAATCAGCTTTATGAATGCTTTATTTTCAATCGTGTAATGTACCCATGAATCTGCGTAGATCAAGGGTGGGGTACATACAGCATAGTAAAAAATATATCAATAAGTGAATTATTAACTGTATCAAAAAAATAACGAGAATTTGTTTAGAGCCGGGGGAGGGGAGGAGATGTTGTCTAATGACTAGTGGAGGCTTTTGCCACGGTTCAAGATCTCGTCGTCGCCATTTTGGCCATTGGTGCCATTGGCGTGGTTGGCATTGGTGTGTTCGGCTACTTCCAGGGACGTGCCGTTGCCGCTCCCATCGTCGCGATGACCGATACGATGGGGACCTTGGCGGAAGGCAATCTTGAGGTCGAGATCCCGGCGCAGGATCGCGCCGATGAAATCGGCGAAATGGCTGCCGCGGTTCAGATATTCAAGGACAATGCTGTCGAACGCCAGCGGCTAGAAAACGAGCAGCGTGAGTTGCGCGAGCAACAAATGGTCGCCGAGGAACGTGAGCGTGAACGCCAACATCTAAAAAAAAAATATTAAATAGATGAATGACAAAAATTATCATTTGCTGGCCACCGTCAGTTTTTTTAAAGGTGACATGGGTGTCAGCAGGGATGAGCTGGGCAGCGATCCCGAACCTCCTTGTGAAACAAGAAGAAATTTCAAACTGTATACAAAGAGGAAAATGTGAAATTTCTTTAAGGGGGATGGGTGAAGGGTCTGTAACAATTTTGACTAGAAAATTAACTAACGTTCTTTTCGTCCCCCCTCTTCCCATCAACTGGTTTATTAAAAGCCAAATTTTTAAAGCCAAAGCTTTTAAAAGCAAAAGATTTTTAAAGCCAAAGCTGGGGCTGCAAACAGTGGAGCCGAGGGGAATCGAACCCCTGACCTCAGCATTGCGAACGCTGCGCTCTCCCAACTGAGCTACGGCCCCATCTCAAAAAGCGCCCCAATTTACAGCCGCGACTTTTGAAAGTCAAATCGAAAAATGAATCAATTTTTAAAATTAAGTTTTTTCGGGATGGTGATTTACATCACGTAGAGTTTCCCTGATTATTGGGACTTTCTAATGCCTTCAACGTTCTAACAATTCTAAATTGTTATCCCGGTTTATTATGTTCCTTAACCTGCCGGTAATTTAGCGGCTGTGTCTTACTTGCTGCAATTGTCTTTTGGATACAGGATTTTCTAAAATAGCTGGAAACACTGACAGGTCTTCCTTCTCTGCCTTATTTATTCAGCAGTTTTATTTCTTCTGTTTATCTCTTCAGGGTAGAAGAGTATCGTAAGAAATGTTTAAGGTCATCTGTAAGCTAACAATCACACTTAGGCTCTTTTATCATCTTGTCTTGACAACATCATCATAAAATGCCTTATGGCACCAAAATTGGATTTTAGTTTTGTTTCTGGAGTCTAAAGGCATGAAGTATGAAATACCTATGATCGGGAACCCTTAAACTTCTGTTTAAGATACGCTCTTAATATTCCCCTTCCCAGTCCCCTTTATAAGTGAGGTTTCATCCCTATTTTGAACTGTTTTACTTTCGTCATGGAAAGGCAGTGTGGTCTTCGGAGTTATCTAATTTTGTTTGGTAATTGGTCAACTTTTACTATAAGAGCAGAGAAATCTTGATTTATTTGCTACTTTCTTTGGTTGAGTACTTCCTTATGGCAGTGATTCATGTTGAGGACAGACTTGTCTGCAATGTATAGAGAATTGCTTCAAGATCTACTATCATCAGTTGCATTGGAACTTTCATTTGTAAGGGACTTGTAAGATGATGAGTCTGTGAGTTCATAGGCATTAATTGGTGGACATAAATATTTCTAGATCATTATTTTTCATCTACAAGACGTTGTTCGGCAATGACTTTACCGACATCTTCTCCGGCTACAGGGTGTTCAACCGGCGCTTCGTCAAGAGTTTCCCGGCCCTGTCGGGCGGCTTCGAAATCGAAACGGAAATGTCGGTGCATGCGTCGATGCTGCGCATGCCGGTCAGCGAACTGACACTCGACTACGGTCGCCGACCGGAAGGTTCGAGCAGCAAGCTTTCGACCTATCGCGACGGCATCAAGATCCTGTGGACCTTGATGTTGCTGATGAAGGAAACGCGTCCGTTCTTCTTCTTTTCGGCGATCAGCGCGGCCTTTCTCATCGCCAGCCTCGGTTTCTATAAACTCTGTTTTAATAGCTTTGCCGAAACAATGGTACCGGAAGTGTAATAAAATGGAACAAAAATAGGTTATCCTATTTGATTTGGGAATGAAAATACCAATTGCGCTTTCTTGTGCTTTCAGAAAGGTTCTTACCGAAATCGAGGGAAAATTGTCGAATTTAGATTATGAATAAGGTTCCTAATTCTTAAAATATGTGCTGAATATCCATAAAATAACAGATCATTTTTATACCCATATTCACTTGGTATTTAAGCAAATCTCACTTTAAATGTTGAAACTAATCGCTATTACCTGTTCCAAATCCGAAAATATTAGCAAACATTATGTTTCACACCGTTGCCGGCCATCCTTTGGAGAAAACAGACAAACGCCCCGAACAAGTTCATGGGCTCCGGCATGTTGCCGCCTGGGGCGTACGTGACCCTTGAGCACGAGTACGTTCTGATACTTCGAAAGGGAGACAAACGCCCCTTCAAGTCAGAAGCTGCGAAAGCAAATCGTCGGGGAAGCTCGTTTTTTTGGGAGGAGAGGAATAACTGGTTCTCGGATGTATGGTTCGATCTGAAGGGGACGAATCAGACCCTATTCGACAAGGAAACGAGGAACAGGAGCGGAGCGTTCCCCTTCGAGTTGCCATATAGGCTGATCAGTATGTTAGTCAAATTTTGATTGAGGGGGGGGGGGAGGGGGGGGGGAATTCAAAACAAAACCTCTTGCTTTCCCTCCTTCCTTTCAAACCAGCTCACCATGATTTTATTGGCTGGGGAAATTTTGAATGTTTATAGTCCCTAGAAGTTTCAAAATTGCATTTGAGAGACCTAGACTTCTCGTCTTTCTTATCTCATCTCACGAAATGAATTGAAACACGCAAGTGGTCCATCTTCTAAATGTCTGTAAGGATTTTTCGGGGGGCGGGGGGGCGTGGTCAAGTTTTACCTATTAGGCGGGCACTGCCCCCTCCCCCCTTGTCTGCGTGCCTGCATATGATAATCGATTTAAAGGCTAAAGTTTTAAATTGATATTTTCTCTTTCTATTACTTTTTCGTGCATGGCTAGTTCTATTTCCAGTACTTCTTGGAGCGACTATTACTCCCGAGAAGGGAGTTTCTCGTTACTGTAACTGTTCCCCGTTATCATTGGGCTGAAGATAACTTTGACCGCCTCAAATCACACCGGCGAAACAAAATTTTACCGTAGCATAGCCATGAGCAAGCACACACTATCTGTGTCATCAACTGCTAATAATAATTCAAATCTTTGCCTATCAATTACCTAGACACGATATCTAAACGAGTTTTTCTTACACTATTAACCTTTACTCTTTATTCCTGTGACAATATGCAAAACATTAGGAGTTGAGATTTTTTTTTTCCGACAGTTGGCCGTTCTCTTGGGCATGTTCCTTTGGTTTATTATCTTCGGGCTTCATTGCAGGGAAAAACAGCACTTCCTGAAAATAAAAGAAAAAATTATATTCCAAATAAACATCCAACGTATACCAGAAAATTCAATGAGCATATCTGTTGTCTTGAAAACAAACAACATTAACAATGATATTACTAATTTTGAAGCTAATGCAGCCAGTCGAGCATATAGCCACCTGAGAGCGAAATTTCTCTATTCAGGCTCCCAGGGTAAATCAAACCTTGAACAATGTTCGATTCCTCAGTGTAAAAATTATAAAAGAGAACAGATGTGAAATATATTTTGCTTCTAGTAAAGCGTAAATGACACTCTAGCCTACAGGAGGTCTAGGACACGGTGGCCCTACTTCTGTTTGTGGTAATTTCTGTTCATTTTGAACATGACTTGATGAATCATTTTAATATGTATCAGTAAAGTAACTTATCAGTAAAGTACTTACATTGTAAAGTAAACTATCCTCACAAGTCCCCACCTTTTCATCCAGGAGCAAACCACTCCAATCCCCACACAAAAAAACTCAATAATGGCTAAAATCACTTTTCTATTTAGATTCTTGCTGGGGTAAAGTATAGCGGGTCTGCATGCAAAATGTGTTAGCTATAATTATTCTGTTCTCTGTTTTCTAGCTTACTTGATGAGTGTGGTCGCTGTAATTAACTTTTTGGGCGTGGTAAAAAACTATATATAAACTGGGCTGGATTTGATACTTGTCGGTTATTCGAAACACATCCAAGAATTACGCAGCGTAATATCTAACAATAACCATTTTGCCCCTCTAGAATTGGTTATCATGTGCTTATTTTGAATGAGAAAATCCACTATTTGGTCATATTTTAACTAAATAATTAACTTAAAGTTTTGGTTAGGGGTTAGGTTAGGTTGGGTCTATCTTAAAATATATCTACGGTTTCGTATTTTAACTATTATCTTTTTTTTCAATTAAGTTACAGGATATTGAGCATCGTTATTTATAGCACTGTCTTATGTAATTGTTACCATGTTTATCTGAATAAAATCTTTTTGCTACAAGATCGCTGTGAATACTTGATATGAGTCTTCTAGTTTCTTCATCACAAATTGTGGTAGTCTCACCATGGCAAAAGATAAAAACAGCACTGCCAAAGTACCCCTAAGGGTCGCCTGCAAATTTACTGCCATTTTACTCGCCTAAAAAGCCATTGTCACTTTTAAATTCATTAATTGATTCGTTCATGTTGCTCGAGAGACCACCTTCTGAACAATCAAGTTTTACAGTCTCTCCAAAAAGGATTCTATGAACTCCTTAAGGGTTGGATCCTTTCCAATATGGGTTCTTGACTTCGTCTATAATGGAAGCTGTAAGTTTTATTTATATTTCTAAAAGTTTAGAAAAAAATAAAACAATTTGCACCCTATAGACCAGAAAAAAGAACAGGCCAATTTATCGGCCTCGGATGGCTTAATACCATGAAAATATGCAAAAGTTGTAGAGGAGTTGATGGATTATTGTTTGCCATAAGCTGGAGAGCCTTGTTTATCATCAGAATGCAATATTATTCACAAAAGACTATTCCAGGATTGGCTGCGAGATGTACTGCCACTCCAGGTCGACGGCCTGCCCGCCGAGCACACGGTGCGACTCGCAGATGTGTTCGGCCATCTTGAGGATGCCCAGCAGCGTCTTGAGCTGCGCATCGCGCGAGGATTCGTCGCTGAAGATCGACAGCGCGTTGTGGTGGTTGGCGATGACTTCGCAGAGGTGCTCCGGCAAGCGCCAGGAGCGTGCGGTGAAGTAACCCACCACGGCATGGTTGGTGGTGAGCATGCGGTTCTCGGTATCCACCACCCGGCGTTCGTCGCTGGCACTGGCGTAAGCCTCCTCCAGCACTTCCATGTAATTGTGCCGTAAAATGGACGAAAACGCCACTTTGCTGCGTCGCAATCTATTTGGCTATTTTAAACGAACACGAGAGCTTTTAGTTCTCATTCGAAAAATTGTGTCCCGGTTTTCTAGGACTTCAAGTCTGATACAAACGCTCCAGGGAAAAGACCGAAGCGAACACGCAACTGTGATCTTCCTTCTCGACAAAAAAAGCACATTTTGGGTTCGGTTCGAACGCTTAAGGGAAAAAACCGAAGCAAACACGCAAAGATTTTTCTCGTGTGGTGCGGGTCAAAGCTCAAAAAGTATTTTTGAGCAACGATTTTCCTGGACGGGGGAGAGGTCCTTAATAGCATTTTCAAAGCACATACTTTTCAATGAATAGGAAACTTGAGAGAATAAGGTAAAATTAGGTATTTTGTAGGCTCTTTTAACCAGTAACTTTAGTTTGTGTAGAATTACATAAATGGTGGATTTATTGCATATATTTTATCTTCTCCCACGCTAAAGGAAGATTGTTTGGTAAACTACATCTAAATTATTAATATGCAATTTTTATCAATGTTTCTTAGTAGCAATAATGGCTATTATAATATTAATAGTTATTGGCATTGAATTGGGGTGAATATAGTGTGAATTTGGCGTCGCCTATCTAAAATGGCATTCCATTTAAAAGAACAGGGTTGATGGGCTTTTATATCCTTATAACCAGATTTCTACAATATCCCTGGGAACTCCGTAAAATGATAGAGCATGTACTTATTCTTATGGTTAATAGAGGGCACAAGTACACCAAAGCGTGACCTACATCAGCTACAAAATTCTAAGCTTAATTGCTTTCGTCTGGTATGATTAGCGAAGTGACTACAAGAAACAAAGAATTCAGATTTCATTATGATTATTTTCATCCGGGTAAACTGATCACGATTTAATTGCAATTCAACTGACGAACACGGAATTGCTTGCAATTACGCAATTATCCGATTGTAGCCTTGATCCAGGACGTTCAAAAGGACAAACTAGGTAAATAAAAAATCTATGAAGTGGATAGCTTCACTTACCAGGCTAGCCCCATTAGTGAAAATAGTGGATCAGTTGAAGAGGTAGCAAGCAGAATAGCCAAAGCATAGAGTGTCTCTTTGTAGTTGAAAAAAAGTTTGGAAGAGTTGAAAGATAAGTGTCTTTGATGTAAGATTAGGATAGTGGAAGTCACCATTATGACAGCAGTCACGTATGGCACCGGAACGAGAGGCTTTTGGTAGGTTGAACAAGATTATGGTAGATATCTTCAAGAGAAATCTTCCCAGGATGGTTTTAGAAACTTGTCTCACTGACCTTATATCCCTCTTCTTATCTCCAAAATGGACCCCTATGTCTGTATCTGGTAAAACTGGATTTGTAGCATTGCCCTTAATTCTTTACACCTTAGATATTATTTTTGGATGCTTACTCTGTGGCCATCCAAAGACTTATTTTCTTACACGGAAAAGAAAGGTTTCGAATAAGGTGAGTCAAGGGCCCTAGTCAAATTTTTTAAGGGATGGACAGGCCAGGCTGTCAACAATTTCTAGTGGGCATAGAACTGGAAAATGTATTAAAGCTATATTTTGTTTTGAATATCACAAATTTGGTCTGTAGGGGCTTAAGTCCTTCTCATCTGTCTCTTGAGAGAGTCCATGATCTTTCTTCTTGCAGAAAAATCTGAATTCCACATTTTTGTATATAGGAGCTTGGAACTTCTATAACAGGGTTCTCTGATACACTGAATCTGATGGAGTGATTTTCATTAAGATTCCTTGACTTTTTGGGGTGTTTTCTCGCTTTTTCAAAAATCAGGCAACTTTCTCAGGCTCGTAGCTGTTGATGGGTATCGCTAAACTTGATGAATAATACATAGTTGGGATGAGCAGAATAAGCTGATTCTGTTGATGTATAGTGATATCATAATTCCATTTTTCAGAATTATGATTACTATTGAGCCGCGTCGCTCCTTACAGTCGTTACAAAATTCCTTGGTTTATTTCCATTACAACTATTCATTGGAAAATCACCTTTCCTCCTTACAGGAAAAATTCTCTCTTGGTTGTCTTGTGTATGTGCTGTGTCGTATTCATTACTTATCCGTACATTGTATTATAGCAAAACTTCTATAGTATTTGCAATATTTTTGAGCGTATGTTTCATACGTATTTACAACAGAGGTAGTACTTGAATTAGTCTTTTTTCTTTCCATTTCTTAGCATATGTGCGTGACTTCCAAAAACGTCAGACCAAACTTCTCCTCCGCCTTATTTGGGTTGGTGAACGAATAGGATGAAGAGAAACCTGGAAGTAAACCTCAAAATTTGGGTCGAATGTATTTGGGGAAAAGGGGCACGGGAGGGGGGCTGGCTACCCTTTGATTACTTTTGACTCTTAAAAAGGGCTCAGGAACATTATATTTCCAATCGAAAAAGCCTCCTCAGAAGTTTATACGACAATACCTTCCATTCTAAAGCAGTTTTAGTCGAATGGTTAGCGCGCTAAACTTGCCCTCGCCCGTTAGGACATGGGTTCGAGTCTTGGTGTCGCTGGTTATCTGTTTCAGAACGGGGCCAATGGCATGACTGTAAGCTCAACTAGAGTCGACCCAGCTCTAAATGGGTGCCTGGAGAATTCAAAGGAAGCTTAAACCATTGTTTCTCAAATGGGTCCGGAACCACCTTTGGGGGTATGTGAGATTTGAAAGGGGGTAAAATTGAGACGGAGGTTACCAGGGAAGTCCAAGTTACAGCTTGGGGGTCCAATAGCTGATAGCATGCTCCATTGTATTTCTTACGTCAAAATGCCACACCAAATAAAAGGATAAATAAATATTGTCTTATTTTTCGTTTTACACCTTGTAAGCAAGTTTGGGCTCTATAAAGAGTGTTTATTTCATGGTGTACTCGTTTCATATCGATGAAGAGAAACAATACCGAATTTCAAAAGATGCAAGGGATACTTATAAGACTTTGTCCCTGTTTTAAGTTTCACTTTATTATTTAACATTCATTATTTATTTATTTTTTATTTAGTTCGAACAGTTTCTTTCTTTTCAACTTATAAAATTGACATTTTACAG
Organism: Alatinidae sp. Z8VKAUB7J3; assembly: GCA_010016025.2. Taxonomy (NCBI): domain Eukaryota; kingdom Metazoa; phylum Cnidaria; class Cubozoa; order Carybdeida; family Alatinidae; species Alatinidae sp. Z8VKAUB7J3. The sequence goes on from JAAAKM020721499.1 coordinate 33,898,212, forward strand.
TTAAATTATTATATTACAAATCATAATTCATTATGATTGCTTTTTCGTTGGCATTTTGGCATTCTTGGCCAGTGCTCCGGTTTTTCATGTCTTTTAATGATATTTTTGACTTCAAAGCATCAATTATGGCCCTTCAGGGCTTGTGATAGTCGTTTTTTTTAGATAAATATCTTTTCTTTTTTCTTTTCATCACCTGAGTTTTTTCCCTGATATTGCTTATGGTATTATATGTGGGAATAATAATTGAGATCTGATTATTTGGTTTCTCTACCAACATATTTTTCCAGAAATTTTCAGTAGTTATTAATTTTTAATTATTTTTTAGGCTTGACAGTCTATTTTTATTACTCTTCAATTTTTCTAAAAATTCTTCATAAATACTACTGTTAAATGCTAGATCTCTGAAATGATTATGTTTATTCAAACTAATCTATGGAAAACTCACAGATTCTAAAAGAATGGAATCCATATCAGAAATTTTTATTCTAGATTGTTCCATAGAGTCTCGTTTTCTTATTGTAACAGTACCATCTTCTAATGTCTGATGATCTACAGGGAAATTCATTCTGATGGGTGTACCAGTGGAATAGTTTCAAAAACTTTGATTTTCATTAAACTTGAGTCCTAGCTGTGCTAAACTTTGCATGAGGGCGGTTTGGGGCTTTGTTGTCCTTTTTAAGCTGCACACATAGTGTAAATTGGAAATGCCTTGCTGGTGTTTCTATGTACAGTATAATTCTATAATTACAGACTAAGTAATATACCCCTTAAATATTTAAAATAGCGGTTTATATAGGCTTTTTACAATTTTTGGGAATTTTTAAGCATATTTAGCCCCCTCCCCCCAAGAAAAAACATAAAAAGAAGAACCATTTCAGACCAAAGCGATTCTAGCAATCAATGTATGAAAGTAACTACATGACTCTGTTGCACATCATTGCAGTGAATAAAAGCTACTTCTCCATCGTGACAAAGCCCAGCAAAGCGGCATTTTTACGTTATTTTTACGTTGGGCTCTTTTATACCTGGCCTACGTTGGGCTATTTTATACTATTTAAATTTCTTTTTCTATTTCTATTCATGTTATTTCTATTTCTGTTTCTTTTTATTTCTATTTTATTATCTGGCAAGAATTTTTTCAGTCCAACATCCACCAGGGGGGTAAAGAATTGGAAAAAAAAAACTTTTTAAAGCAAAATATATCATAATGAAGGTTGCATTAACCAGTATCAATATGAAAACAACGGACTCTTTTTTGTACCTCGTATGGAGCAAATATATATTTGAATAAATGGATAAAATCTCCCTCAGGATTTTTCTCACTTTTTATTGTGGATGAAAAAGGATGTAAAATGAATCAAGTATAAGTAAAAGTTATGGGCCAAAATAGATAAAGCCATAAATTACTTTCCTGTGCTATTAAAAATGTCCAGGACAATTTTCTCACAAATTCATAGCTCGTTTTGGTCACCCTTTTAGAATTAGAGCCTCAATCAAGCCAATGGAATTGACTGTAAGAAACTTTCGCCTCAGAAATGATTTTCATAGAAAGCCTGAAAGATATGTGTAAATAAACAGTTTTTTATACATGGTAGCTAAAAAATACACTTTCTTTGTCTCGAACCTTTGTTCCTAGCTGAACCTTTGTTCCTCGAACATTAAACTATGTAATGTACCGTTACTCAGATACCTCTAGACATACTCTATAAACAAAATGACGGAATGACGGAATGACCATGAAAATGGGATTAGAGAGGGAAGATATTTCCCCAAAATATTTTCAACTGTTCTTGAAATTCCCTGTATTTGTCATGCACTTCGCCTATTTTACTGTTTTGAAATTCAATCCTTTGTTTATCTCCAAAATAAATTCTTGCTTATCCTATGTATAAATGTAACAATAAACCTTGGACATCGTCTTGTAAAAGATACAATGTTATTTTCCGATTTTAACAATTATATATATAAAAACGTCTTTGGTTACTTTTTAAGCTATCAAACGAAGTGCTCGTGTGGTCTTTAGTAATGGCGGTAGAACGTATTATTGCATTTGTGGATGTAGTAGTATCTTGTAAAAAGGTATACATTGGTTTTTATCGATGTCAGCGAGATGGATAACTCAAGAACAAATTAAGGGCAAATGTTACCCAAATTAAGTGAGGAAGATGGAGCAGATACGTTTGTTATAAGTACGTTTATTTAACTATGCTACACGGAAAACTTCAGCATTTTGTTATATAGGCCTGGGTCTCATGGAGATTTTGCTTTATGTTATTTAGAAAACCAAAATCCTTTCAACGAGCCTTTAACTTTACGTCCCATTTTATTTCAGGGAAAACTACAATATTTTGTTGTACGGTTTTGGATCCAAGTCTGCTCTCATTGAAGAGTTTCACTTGGCATTGCTGCCTGATGAGGACGTTTTAGTAATAAATGGATTTTTCCCATCTTTAACTGTGAAAGAGGTTCTTAACTCAATAACCTTTGACATACTTGAAATGAAAGAATCATTTTCATCAATAGAAAGCCAATTGATAGCTATCTGTAAGTCTAAAGAGATGGCCACTAATGTCAGAGCTGATGTGTCGGAAACAAGTGCTTTCTCTTCAGCGATACCTGCTAAATCAAGATGAGTTCGGGAAACATCAGGAAGACTAAGAGACTACTTGATGACAACAACAATTGGAAAATATAACATTGACTCCGAAAGCAAGACAACAGAAGACAAAATGTGGAGAGAGTTCTACGGGGTTTTGGACGGAGTGTTAAGTGAGTTTGAAGAATATTTTTCTATCCAGCTGCCAGTGCTAGAAGCCACACGTTGCTCAATCCCCAAATCCAAAAATTTTACGGACTTGAATTTGCTTCGTATGGTTTCCCTGGCAGCTGAGGATTCCGATCGGTCCGTCTCTTTGGCCTATCGTTTGCGCCCGCCACCTCTGTGGGCTCGGTCACGCAGTGTTCCGCTGCTGGTTTTTCTGCACGGTTCCGGCAGCCGTGGCTACGACAATGCACACCAGCTGAGTGGAGCGCCGGAAGTCATTTGTACCGAACCCTGGGCGGCCGATTTCCCCTGTGCGATTCTGGCACCGCAGTGTCCACCGGACAGGTCCTGGTCTTCTCCGTTGATGACCGAATTGAATATTGCTGACATTGTACTGCAGATGATCGATAACGTGCTGGCCGATACGCGGATCGATCCCCAGGGTAAAAAGCAATTATTCCTTAGTTAACCGTGAAAAAGGGGGCACTTATAACACCTACATTGTGTGCTGAATTCCATTTAAGAAAAAGGGGTGAATATTCAAAGGGGAGAAAGCAAATTTATTTTCGCTAAAATTAAGAGAAAGAGGTTAAATTGGTTGAATGTCTACACAGGATGTCATGTAGGTAATAGGAAATGTGTCCTTTTGACTATAATAATGAATTATTATGTGACACCCCCTCCTATCTTAATGGTGGCTATGCACTCATTTTCAGTTATTTGTAGCTCATTAATCTCTTATTACAATAAACGACATCGCATTAAACTTTTCTGTCCATTGAAGAAGGTTAGGATTCAGATGCAAAAAATGACTTCTTGGTCCGAACAACAAATTTTATCCGAGAGGATACCGTCGGATTTAACTATATAGTTTTGCTTATTCTCACAGTCTAACGTGACAACTCTGACTAAAATGAGACACTGCCCTGAAACAAGCCAGAGAATCGACTTGGCTCCATCGTAAATAACTTCAAGTAACTAAATACGCGAACACGCACACTACGAAAATCGTTATTTTCAGCAAAAAACCGTTATTACAGCTTAAACAGTCTATTCATATCTGAAAACCAAGATTTTCTGGGAGTTTTCTTTTGGTTCTTACTCCTTATATTGCTCCAAAATGCAATTTAAGGTAATTTAAAATATCCTCTGCTTATTTGATTAACAAACAGTGTTTGATGAGAAATTAGATTCAAAGGAAAACTTCAAAGCACTTTGCTAATTCGTCAGCAGGATGAAAGCTTTGGCAGAGTTTAGAAAATGTCAGACAAATCCACTCTTGTGGCATCTTCCAACTAAAGGAATACAAACCTTTGTCTTTCTAGTGTAAGAAACAGACTGTAGATTCACCTTTCAGCTATATCCTGGATAAAGAAAACTTAGCAACAGGTTGACTTATAGGAGAAGCTTGATATAGGACAAAATATCCTACCCATTCACATTATAGGAGGGGGGATGCTTATCTATATTTTCTATTTCATTTATTAAACTTCCGAACTCAGAGAAACAACCAATCAACGTAATAAGTATTAAAACGTTATATCATGGAATGAATATCTTTTCCGTTTGGTCTATGGAATTGTGTTTGCTTTTTTAACTAATTTCTTGAAATAAGAGAACGACTGACAAATGGAGACAGATTTTTCACTAGAGCAATAAACATTGGAGCAAAGTGAAAGTTCAGCTTCCAATCCTATTGATTCACTATTTTGATGGGACTTCATGACATCGATTGTTCTGTTCAGGCTTAACTAAACTGGCGCTACGTCGTAGGATAAGCTCGGTTGATTTTTGACGCAAATAATACGCCATGACCATGAGATTCGTTCATGAGAACAGCTTTGGGTTGTGGATCCCCTAATTTGTCAGGCAAAATCTACAGTATGAGTTGATGTGAGGTTTACCAAGGAGAGATGGCATATTATGAACAAAAGCGTATCGGCTCAGGTATAGCGCGGTTGTATGTCTCTTGTGGAACAATATATTCTCGCCTTGTTTTAAAAGGAGCATATGTTAAAAAGGTTTGCAGTGGGGCAATTCTTGCTAATCTATGTCGAAAGGATGTCTCTTAGGGGAAAGGGATGATGGCTTAGATCATTGTAGCCATATTTCAATTACATATTTAGTTGGTATTTTGGTTAGGTTTTGTTATTTTAGGTTACGTATTCAATATAATGGGCTCTGGGCAGCCCACCTTCCATAATTCTTTGTTGTAATTTTCACAATTTTGCTAATAAAGTGTAATATTTTCATCGTATTTTGTTTTATTTCATTAGCATTAACAAATCTTCAGTTCACGAGTGTTTCTTGTATAATATATGTGTACCAGTTCGAAAATGACAGATCCTTTTTTTTTTCAGGACAATTATGATGCAGTATGCCTTCACACACAAAAAGGTATTGACTTCCTTGAAAGATATGGTAACGGCCATAACTTACAGCCCCCGCCCTTAGGCCCTGGTGGTTTGTATCAACCTCAAAGGCCTTGTTATATGACCTTTGGACTATTTTGAATAAATGGCCTACCTCAAAATATCTATTGGATGTATCTCGCGAAAACACGAGGTGCTTATTTGTGTGCGGGGGGAGGGGGAGGTAGTAGCTGCGCTCTGATCACATTGACTATTAAAAAGAGGACTAGAACTTCTGATTACCAATTCAATGAGTCCTCTCCAAAGCATATACGACCACCCTTTCTATACGAGCCTGATATCACCTAGGGCAAAACTTGCAACCCTTGCCTTGAGAGCAGTCGAGCTCAACAAAACTCTTCAATGGTTACAAGCACACATACGGTGTTATCAAAATTTTCGGTTGACAAGGAGGTTTCTGGAAGCATTATTATCTGAGTTTCATTTTCCAAATATGTTGTTCAATAATTGAAGTGAGCTTTAAGCGATATGATGTCTAATAAACAAAGTTTTGATATGGATTCTAATATACAAAAGGAAGAGATTTTTTTGTACTCAAATGGTATCGAGCTGATTATTGATTATGACTACAGCCGGTCAGGTATCATTATTATAATACAATGGTCCTTAGCATATCTATTTCTCCATTACCGGGGGTTCCACAAGAATTCGGGTCCAGTAAGGAGCGACATTAAAACGGACAGAAATTATTCCGTATATGAAAGGGTTGTCCCCTCCTCAACGCCTCGCTGTTTGCGTTAAAATTTTGACTTTTTCTCACCACTTCTTTAACTTTAGCGTAAAGAGCGAGGCGTTGAGGAGGGGACAACTCCTTTCATATACAGAATAGTTTCTGTTCGTTTTAAGTTTTAATGTCGCTCCTTACTTGCAGTTGCAAGACTTGCTTTTCTTATTTAATTTCTGGACATTTTTAATTAATACATGTTTTGTTTTTGGCTCCCCACAAATGAATAATTAAAACAAAATTTGCATACTAGTTTTTTTTGGAGTGTGCCATGTGAAATTGATTTTGTTCGGCAAATTATAGGAAAGATTTCCATTAGCGCTGAATTCTGCAAAGGCATGGTAGCAAATGATCAATTCCCCAGTGATGCCAATAGGATATAATACGATGAAAAGAGTGTACCTACAAAAAAAGGAAAAAATTAAGTTTTATTTTTTTTAAATCAGTAACCTAAAAAAGTTAAGGTCACCATTCATAGGAACTGAATATTAACATATCACTGTATTACCCCTCAAAGTATAGTACAAGTAGATAATTCTAGCATTTTATTACTTCCTTTTTAAAATAATCTCCCACCACTGCTGACCGCAAGTTCTATTGGTGTCAAAATTTATTTTTTAAGTTTCGTTTACTATTGAGCCTGATCGCTCCTTACTACAGTTCGTTACCACGAACTGTTTGATGAATAGATCGAGCCAAAAATGGAGAAAAAATTCAAACAAATAGCCAAATCAAAGATTAAACTTCCAAATTCAACTGCAAGTACGTCTGTATGGACCTAATCTGTGAGTTTTTGAGATTTTGCACACGTTTCCCTATTTAATAGGATACACCTGTGCCCATCCTATTGGTTGATTAAATAGAAAAAAAAGTTTTCTTTTTTTAACTGCAAGTAAGGATTAACACTAAAACTTAAAAAGAACAGAATTCACACATACATTTGACGTTTAATTTCTCACTTTCGTAACAATTCACACATACATTTCCAATAACATATCCAATACTACTTGTTTCTAAGTTCAGATATTCATCTTTGTCAGCATCAATGCTACGAGAGCTCTATCATGTAAACACTCTTTCTTGGGGCAATTCATAATCACGTTCCACTGGTATTTACCAACTAAGTCACAATTCGCAAAAAATATATTCTTCTTCCTCCAGGCACCCGGTAAAGGAGCTGGCAAATCCAATTTTTCACAATGGATTACACTATGAATCGCATCTTATTCTTTCGATAAACTACGTTATGTCTTTAATCATCATCATCAATCATCATTATCAGCAGCAGCATTATCATCGTCATTATCATTATCTCACTTATCACCAGCAGCAGCATTATCATCATAATTATCATCATCACCATCATTATCAGCATCATTATCACCATAATCATCATAATAATCCTTATCATCATTATCATCATAATAATAATAATAATAATCATCATCATCATTATCATCATCATCATCATCATCATCATCATCATCATTATCAGCAGCAGCAGCATTATCATCATCATTATCATTATCTCACTTATCACCAGCAGCAGCATTATCATCATCATAATTATCATCACCATCATTATCATTAGGACCGCTTTCTTTGGATTGGGTCGAGACGAAAGTGATTTTGTTTGTAATTGGTTTTTAACAGTTGACTTTTTAGTAAGTTTTTAATTATTAAGACTGTTTCTTTTTACAAACAAGTTTAAGGTTTTAGTCACTTTGTGCAATCTCTGTTAGATTTTACTGATGTCACATACCGCCCAAAAGTATTTAATTAAATTTAGGTTTATAAGGGAATCTGTCCGTATTACCACAAAAGGCAACTGGGAGGCAAAAATCTTTATTTCGTAATAACAAGGAGAAATTTAAAATCCTAACTTCTTTAGGGTGTTGAAATGTTATTTCAGGATTGTTACTGCCTGGATCCTAGAGGTCTTGGGTCCTAAATTTGTTGGAAATGTCACTCTGGCTATAGGCTTAATTTTAGCACTTTGGTTGGAGGGGAAGAGGGGGTTCACATCCAATGGCTTTGGGGGATACCTTTCATAAAAAAGTGAGGTGTTCTGGGGGCCCTCCCATGGAAAATTAATGAAAGATACAAGTCTAAACGTGTTCTTAAGCTGTCTGAAAACTTGTGTAGAAACTATTACGGGAAAGTATTTTATAATGGATACCAAATGCAAAACATTAGAAAAGTAAAAATCATGCGGTCTAAATCTTCAGAAGCAAATTTTCTCCAAAAAGAGTTTGCACTGTAAATTTATTTTTACTCACACCTATAATTACTACAGCAAGCTCAACTTGGTATGGTATATAAAACCCAAAAAGCCTCTTCAATAAGTGCCGCTATCATCTGACTCCATAGCATTTCGTCTGTCGTTCAGGGCGTTTCTTCTTCGACAAAATCTAGTGAATGAAAAACTAATTTTCTCTGTTCCCTACCCCCTTCCCATTGATTTAGAATCTTCAATGCATATTTGATTTCACTCATCGTCAGTACAGCTTATTGTTCTAATTATGTTTTCCTCTAGTGATTGAAGTAAACAAATACAAGAGATGAATAATTATTTTTGAGTTACCTTCTGAGTTGGAGTAGACTAATTCAGCATTATTAGTGCTACTTGAATAGCTTAGCCTACAACTATTCAATCACACAAAAACGCATGCAATGAACATGCCCCAAGGCTAGGCGTAAAATAAATAAAAGGGCCAATACCACTAAAATTCTAGTTAATTGACTTCTTGCTAACTCGGAAAGGGTCTAGGTTAGGTAAATGAAACTTTCAGGGATGAGTCTACAGGCTAAAGTATGTCCCGGGAAGGTATTTTGAAGTACCTACCTCAACTCCTCCCTCTAGAGGGCCCTGAAATTTGCCTACATGACATATCAATGCTTATACAGCGCACTAGTACCATACAAAATGAGCTCCAAAAGATTATTATACTTTGAAATGTTTCTAGACAAATAGTATATAAAAAGCAACAAAAAACCGAATATATGTATATCAGCTAGAAGTAAGGTCCATTTTGGAAGTCTCTTAGTTGGTAAGAAGCCGATTTTATGGGCTTTTTCCCAATTATCTTCGCATAATAATGTCAGCATCTCGGGCCATCAGACTTCACTAATATGACCAATCACGTGTGTGATTATAACGTCGCAATTGCTCTTTTAATAGTTTAGGTTTTTTGGATTATGCAGTCCTTTTCGGAGCATTGGTATCATCAAACAGTTCGTGGATAAATTTTCAATTTTAACATGGGATTTTTGAGTTCCATCAGTTCACTTGATGGAACTCATCAAGTTAAGGCTTCTGCTTTAAGAGAGATGCGAGTCTTCGCCTCCATTCCAACAGTCCTTTGCAAGCATGACTGCTTCTTGGAGATCATCACCGATCATAAAGAGGTACCGGGTAAGAGTGACCCTCCATCTGAACCGGAGTCTTTATGGGAGCGTTTCCAGCCATGTTCAGGGGGATCAACTCTGAAAAGTGTGCTGGCGGATGCTTCTGCTGGCATGCGAATTTAAGTGGCCAAATCACCGTTGGGTTCAACTTACTGCACATATAATAAATGTCACAATAAGGGTCAAGTCACTACTGGGGGGCTTCCCGGGTGCCAAGGAATTTCCAGGCGGCCCGCCCGCTCCCGCGCGGGCACCACATCGGATCCTGCAAGGGCACCGGTGACCAGCCAGGCGTGGCGCGCGGGGAAATCCGCCCGGGCGACCAGAAGCCGCCCCTCGAGCGGCGTGAGGACCCGCAGCGCGATAGCGCCGTACGGCGCGAAGCCGGCAATGCCTCGCGCCATGGCGTCGGCTTCGTCGGAGCTCAGAGTCGCGACATCCAACTGCTCGGTGCCCAGCAGGCTGGCGAGCCGCCCGGCGTTGGGCGCCCGGGCGAGTGGAATTTTGTATTTTTTGCCAGAAGACAAATCACGGGTGCGCCAAAGAAAACAGACAAAATATCTTATTCTTGAAAATTCGGGTGTGGCAACAAAGAGATAGAAGGAGCCGGAAAGAAACCAGAAGAATGAATACAAAGAAAACAGACACTTCTTTTGTACTTTGTACGCCACTTAGGCGGTTTGGAAAAATGAGTTGTTACTAGCAGTAGATGCTGTTGACGAAGGAACTTAATGAGAAAAACATCATATTTTTTCAACGATTTCTAATGTTGTGATAAGATGTAGAAACAAATAAACAAAATTGTAAAAGTTGATTTTGAGCGTGCGGACATTTTTGTTTCGTTCCATTGTAATTAGGTGAGGAGATTAGGCCACCACAAGTTTTTTTTTTCCTTTTTATTTGCAAAACGACTTAAAATTTTGTAAGCTTCTCGTGTTTTCCGATCAAAGTTTCTGTTCCAAACTACCCTAGATCTGTAGTTTCGCATTTGTACTAGATACTATAATTCATTTGCCAAAACATATTTTCGTGACAAACTTCATGTAAAAAAAGGAGGGGAAAGGGGAAATCTGAACAGTGGCGTCAAATTGCTCTTAACATTCAAATTGCATTTTTATTCAACTAAAAATGGCATCATTAGCCTGCTTTTGGGGGGGGTCATGTTGACGTTTTTGAAAAAAAGTCACAGATGCTCCGTTGCTTTTTCTTTGAGTCTTCGCTCATGTCATCTGAAAAAGATTTTCTTGTACACTGACCATATATAAGTTAAACTAGACCTACGCTGCCTGAGCAACGTGAAGTGTTGCGGCAGCCTTTGTCCAGCTTCGCCAAATAAAGTGTTGCGAGAGCAACACTTTGGTTTTGTTTCTTTGCTATCAGTTAAATGCTGAAATTGTCAGCCTATTGAAGCTTTTAAAACGTTATGTTCAAAGAATAGCGCGATCAGTACTCACATGATCAAAGGCTATTCCTCAGCGTTGAAAAAAACTAAAGTCCCCGGTAATAATAAACCTTCACCTTTAGTATTTGAAGAATCAGTAATTTTATCAGCAATTTCCTTTCCTGTACATGCAGCTAATGCAGCTCCACCAGCTTAGTATTGCTAGATTTTAGCAGATGAATAATTAAAATGAAATTTGCATATTCTTTTTTTTTTGCTAAATGGCTTTCTCATAGTTTTGATCGAATGATTCTGAGAAATAGGAGCGGGGGAGGAGGCCTAGTTGCCCTCTGATTTTTGGTTACTTAAAAAGGCAACCAGAACTTTTAATTCTTTACGAATGTTTGTATTAGTAAAAGATATACTTAACTTACAAATTTTCTTTACAGTAGGATGATTTTCCTCTTAGGCCCCAATATACAATGAAAACATTTTTTTTGAATGATAATGGCCTACTTTCCATGTTTTTTTTCTCAGACTCAATCAAGAAGCCGTAATATGGATTATCGACTGAAACATCCCCAACCACTATTTATGTCGTTGACATTCAAAACCTACTGCCATCTAGCGACTAGTTACAAGTTCAAGGTTAAACTTTCCAATGATTCTAATAACCAAAGAGCATATCAGACGGTATGCACAAAAAGTAAAAGTTGTATGTACTTTTTTGAAATCACCTAAGGAAAATGTAACTTCTTTTAATATAGAATCGTTGCTTTCTTATACCGTTGCCAATTAAACGTTGCCTTCTTTATAGCCTTAGAAAGTGGAATTAGATCACATTTTTCACCCATCTTAGTGTTTAGTACATTTTCATTCAAGCGGTGGTATTTCTTCCCATCGCCTTTACCTTTTCTGTCAAATACGGAAAGACGTAGTAATCACTAGTAGTATTATCAGAAGTGGGTGGGGGAGAGCAAATATACTTGACGGGGATAGAAAATTTGAGGAATTTCATGCATTTGGATTCGGTATTAAAGTGGGATTATTTATCAAAGCTTTCTCGTGTTGCTGTCTTCTGAAAAAAGAATTAGAACCGACGGCGCTATTAATAAAAGCAATCCATTGAATATTCTGAAACGAAAATTGATAATTTTTGCAAAAAAAAAAAAAAAAAAAAATGTTGAGAATGCGTTAAATGAAGGTTATATCACCAAAAACTGGAAGTCTTTTCCGGTTAATTGGAATTGATACTTTCGCTAATTCTTGAAAAATGCTAAATTTTGAAAATGAAAATTTTGGGTTTGTAGCACAAAGGGAATTATGCCTCTAAAGGATTTAAAAGTTGGCATTTTTAGCCTAAGAATGTCAATGTGTATATTCTGAAAAATGTTCAGAATTTTTTTCACAAAGGAAGTTATGTCTCACTCCTGGCGGGGGAATTCAATAATTTTATATCTAGAAAAACGGCATATAAAAACGGAATTATATAGAATAGGAACAGTTCGAGATATCAAGGGAAACGAGCCGGTAAGCCCTCATGTGTATATGCCTGAACCATTGGTCTGGAAAATATGCATCCGTTACCCACTAGAATTAATTTATAATGGTTTGTGTGTTCTGGAAAAATACGGGAATAGGTCAAGATATTTCTTTGAGTGCATGCTTTATCATTTTAGCACTGGGTCCACAAGTTGGCTATTCCTACTCTGTCATTTTTCCTTCTTCAGTTGCTCAAACTTGGTATGTCTCCAGAAGCATACAAAGCGAACTAGTAGCGCTATTGCTCCAAATATGTTAGTACTGCAGCAGATATGGCAACGTTTACGCTGTATACCTTCTGCCATTATTTCTAGTGCAGTGACTTAGTAAAAGTAAGAGAGTGGGGCGTTATATCGATCGCTTCCAAAGTTTGAAAACTATACTGAGCCTAAGTGTAGGCGTCCCCCAGAAAATTCCCTTGAATAGTTTTGGATGTTCATTAGAAGAGAAATTGAAAATTCTACTTACCTGTTTACGTCGCATGTAATGCTATAGCGTTGTCTAGAGCAAAGAGCCATAAGGGTTCAATGTGTTAATATTTATTTATTTATTGAGGATGAATTTTCTACTGGGAGAACTTCTGCTGGGGGACATTTTACACTGGGTGAATTTGCCAAAAATCCTATACGAAAGTTCTTTTTATGTATTAATTTCTCTTTACCGATTCAATTTTACGCGTAGAGATGTTAAGGGCAATTGTCCGGGGTAAATTTTCACAAGAATTGAATTGTCCATAGGATATTTCTATGGGCAGGGGGATTTTTCAGTGAAGATGGAGTCAGGTATCCTGGCGTTATTTAAAAAGCAATGAGAAATTAAACAAGAAAAAACGAATTTTTTCGACTGAAAGCAAGGAGCAACATGAAAAATTAAAACGAGCAGACCCTTAAACACGTGTTGAAAGTTTAAACTTGAATAGAACCTATGCCTCAACCATTTCTGATACGTCCTCTTGACAACCTGTGTGTGCATAATGTGTTTCGATTTAGTTCTGTACACTTCAAATTTCGAAATTTTTCGCCCTAATACCCTTAGCTGTAGTAGGAGCAACAGTTGTAATAGTATTACGATTGATAGTAGTAGTTTTAGCCTAAGTAGCAGCATTAGGAGTAGTAAAAGAAATAATAATAATAGTACTAGTAGTAAAATGAGCGGAAGCAGAAGAATTAGGATGCGAATATTTTTTTTTTGGTTAGTTAAATATCGCCCACAACAACATCTTGCACGCATTGCACAAGGGTATTCCAATAAATAGACGCTTTGCCTTAATTCCAGGGACGTTCGCAGAAGCCCCACCCCGGAATCCTAACTGTACCAAATCATTGTTTCTGGGCGCTACTTATTTAAATTATCAAGTAGAATTCTTTTTTTTTATTACTGCCCCCCGCACAGAATGTCAGCGTACGTGTCTACTCTGGTCCAACCATCTGCACATCAAAACCTTCCTCCAGCTCTATGTCATTGTCGTCTTCTACCCAGATTACAATACAGACAAAACAAAAAGAAAAAGAAAAAAAAAGGAACTAATTTGCAACCCTTTAACCTTATTGAAATTTTGTTCCTAACTATATTATCTCAAATGTGAGTCTCTTTAATTTATACCCCGTTTTTTCATTTAGGGTTAAATAATGATGGATGAAGAAGGTCGCAATGCTATTGAAGTGATTTGTCGAAAAGACTTATATCCACTTGGTGCCTTCTTAACGTATGGAAGTTGTCATATGAAATATGTTCTGGAATTTAAGGAAAACTGTTTGAATTTAAAAGCTTCAAAGAATGCAATTCCTAAACTTCAAGAATTATCATTAAGTGTCATGGCTAACTCCAACGTGGAATCTTTGTTTGGTGTTCCACTTTCATTGTGTAATAAATTAATAAATATCAAATCCTGGTTAAAAATTTGAGTCATAGACTGCGTGATGCGTCTATTAGGATACTTATGAGATATAATTCTAAAAGTAAGCTTTTGAAGTAGCAGATATTCAAAAAAGAAAAACATACTATCAGAGAAATTTATAGTAATTTTTTCAAAAAAGCGAAAGAACAGGACGAACGGTGGGCTATAAGAAGTCTAAGTGATCCTAAGAAATCCTTGCAATGCTTGAAATGCTTCTTTTTGCGGCTGACTCCCCCCGCTCCACAATGAAAACCTTTAAAGCCTACGAAAAAACTAATTAAGTTTTGTTTTATATATTTGAATCTCTTTAATAGCACATTTCTCTCAGGAAGATTCGGGGAGTTCTTGAAAAACAGATTAGGGAGTTGGAAGGGTGAGACATTGTGAAAGCCTTCCTCGCCCCAAAAAATAATGAAAAGGTAGCTGATTTGTATTCACATTACCTGCATACAGAGACGCAGACACTTCACTCGAACTTACGGAATTTTGAGAGCATATTTTTGGATTGGGTGGGAGATATTTTTAGTAGGGTAGAAAGTCATAATAAAATAGGGGCAGGGCAATGGCTTTATTTATAGAAAATGTATATTTAAATGTCAGAAAACTTAAAAGGAATTTTTTTAAGACGCGGTAGGGGGAAGGTAATATTTCTTCGTCTTTGCGAATACTTCCTCGTGGCTGAGGTATTTTCTTGGTGAATCATATTCGTTTTCAGCCCATGACACCCACTCGTTTACCAACTCTTCCATCAGTGGAACGCCGTCCGCCGCATCAAGTGCTTCTTCACGCAGGATGTCAAAGAATTCACGGTATTTTCTATTTGCATCCTTGTGATACAGCTTTCTATACACCACCATCTGGAATAGCGGATCCAACTTGTCAAGAATCGTTGCAACTTTCGCGTTGAAGCTTGATTGATCTTCCATTTCCTGCCAGTCATCGCTTAGCCCAGTCAAACCACCCACACCACTTGTCCCCATATTCATTCAATTTATTGTCCTCAATACATTCCACTATCGCATTTGAAGCAGCTTGAAGTCAATGTCTATGCTTTATATTAAGTTTTGCTGCAAAAAATAACAGCTCCTCCATTTTGAATTTGCTCAATGATATTAGATATCTTGCATACATCTCGTCCCATTCAAGACTTAGTGGACATCTTCTTGTGATTTCTACTGCTACGTTTGGTACTCTTGCACGTGTATCATTGCTACTGCCAGCTCCAATGTCAATTGCTAATAGTATAAACAAACCTCTTATTTTTACTAGAATATCCTGCCAAATAAAAACTCGATAAAGATATGTGATCTTGAGAAAACTTTTGAATGCTTGAGAATAAGGACTCAAGGAATAATTTTTTAAGTACTTTCCGTCCCATACAGAATCCATGACTCGAATGACTTCACAGAAAATGTCCTACATGCGGAAATATCTGAAGAAAAACCTTCTCTCTTTTTGTCGTGTCATTTGTCAAGTATTCAGAAGTTTCATTGTAAATTTTTGTTGAAAAGCCTTTGACCCAAAAGGATTCTCTGGTGATCCAATGATATAAGGCTACCAAATGACTCTTTCCGTGGTCGGTGAAGTCTTGCAGTTATGCGATTGTCCTTTCCCTTCAAAACGAAATTACTCTAAAGAATTGTTTATTTGTAGTTTTGTTTTACTAATAAGAGAAAATGTATTTGGCCAAGAAGGTAATTTTATATTCTGAGGAAGGTGCAAAGTGTTTGACCAGTATGGCCTGTTTGAGTTTGTGGAATGAACCTTCTCAACCTGTTGGTAAAGCGACATGCCATCCGAAGACGTCAGTCTTCAGAAATGGCTCCGGCTCCGAAATGGCTCCGAATCGGCTCTGGAATGGTTAACTTGATCGCAAAGCGCTAAAGAATGCGAAGTTTTACGGCTGGAAATTATCGAGCCTTGAGTGGTATTAAATATAAAAAAACTAATTT
Organism: Alatinidae sp. Z8VKAUB7J3; assembly: GCA_010016025.2. NCBI lineage: Eukaryota > Metazoa > Cnidaria > Cubozoa > Carybdeida > Alatinidae > Alatinidae sp. Z8VKAUB7J3. Next base: position 33,914,312 of record JAAAKM020721499.1, read on the forward strand.
TTTTAGCTGAATGTTGTTTTAGTGGTAGCGAGGTTAAAAGAGATGCAAAATAACCGATTGTCATGCAAGGAAGCGGACAAACTGCATGCCAACCTACGAGTGAACCTCAACGTTGCTATGGACTGTGAGTGATACCAGCATATGATTAGTGTCATCTTTTTGTTTTAGTGGTAGTGAGTTTAAAAGAGATGCAAAATAAATGATTAACATACAAGGAAGCGGACAAACCGTATGGCAACCTACAAGCGTACCTCTACGTTGCCATGGAGTGTGAAGGAGACGAGTTTATGATTAGTGTCATTTGTTTCTTTTAGTTGTAGTGAGGTTAAAGAGATGACAAATAACGGCCCATCGGTCTGGATCGAGGAAACCCAACAGCGCGAGGTGTCCGTCGCGGACGCGAGGAGCGTTTCCTGCCGCGCCCACAACGGGTCCCTGACCGTCCGAACCGGCGGCGAGTCGCCGGACGCCTTGTCGTTCATCGCGCACAAGTACGCCGGTGGCGACAGCGAGCTCGACGCCCAGGACTGCATGGACGCAATCGAGGTCACGGCGACCCGGGTCGGCGACGACATTCGCATCGGGTGGCGCTGGACCACGCCGCGGCACCGCTCGTGGGGTGCGCGAGTCAGCTTCGAGATCACCCAGCCGGCTCGGCTGGGGGTCACGGCAAAGGTAAGGAGTAACATTAAAACTTAAAACGGACAAAAATTATTACGTATATAAAGAGATTCGCCATCTGCTCAATACCTTGCTCTTTAAGCTAAAGTTTGATTTGTAATTCCAGTTATTTAAGAATGACTCCTGAATCACAAAGCCCCTTTAATTAGAATGAAAAACTCTTTTAAAAGTTCTAAAAAGAACTTTAGCGTAAAGAATGAGGTATTGAGGAGAGGGCGACCCCCCCCCTCATATACGTAACAATTTCTCTCTGTTTTAAGTTTTAATGTCGCTCCTTACTTTTAGTTGAAAAAACTAGTTTTTTTATGTATCTGTAAATTGAAAGTTTAATAGTAGTAGTAGAAGTAGCAATAAACACATTCTAAGACGACAAAGGCTATATACAACGTTTGATAAAAAAAAAAACGAAAAAAAAAGTAAAGAAACCAAAACAAGAGTGATTTCCAGCAAGTGGCAACGAAAAGACAAAGCATACATTTAGGCAAGGAATTCCAACAAGTCATCCTCAGATTTTCTCTGTGTTCTGAGGACGGCTTAGAGCAGTTCCGTGCTGAAATACTTGTTTTACCTTTATTGCTTCGTTTACTCTGGCTAAAAACCACCCTAGTTTCGGTGACTTAATTATTTTTGCCTTTTTTCTTCGTTTTTTTTTCTTCAACTAGTTGCTATTTTAGAACAAAACCAACTTGCACTTTGCGATCAATTGAATGTACAAATTAACCCACTGGTCGCCAACCTTGTTACACAGCACACACAAAAGCTTGGTCGCTTGCTACCAATATTAAAATATGCCGAAGAGTACATTCCTATTCTCAATGCTTATGAGTGGGAAAGAGAACCTGAAGACGAGAACCGACTCACCAGAGACTTTTTGTGGCTAGGGCAACTTCCCAAAGCAAAAGCCCGGCTTGGGTTTAATAAAAACCCACAAATACTCAATATTCAAAACAATCGAGCATTGGTTCATTTTGTTTTTTGTCCATTTCAGGAATTGTGCTTATTCTGCCCACCAAGTTTCATCCCTTTCTCGCTACTCTAAGCGTTTTCCAAGATTTCCCGTTTCCCCCTTTCAACTCCCCCAAATGTCACCGGATCTGGTCGGGATTTAAAATAAGAGCTCTGAGACACGAGGTCCTTCTAAATATCATATTTCATTAAGATCTGATAACCCGCTTGTAAATTAAAAATAACTCATTTTCTCTATTGTTTCCGAATTAACCGTCCTTCCACCCTCCCCCCCAGATGGTCGAATGGGGGAAGCAAGGATTTTCAATTTAGTCTGGTCTGGTCCCTGATATGCCTGGGAAAAAAGGATGTCATATGGAACGGCTCTACTAAAACAAAAAACAAATTCTCTTAAACTCTTTTTGGAAAAGAGTACATTGCTTCCATTTAAATCTCATAAAGGGTGATTTCCATATGAAGTGACCTAAACTTAACCCAAACTTATTTTTTTTTTATTCAAAGGGTAGAAAGTAGGTATATCCAACGAGCAGTACATATTTGATGTGAACTCCTTTCAGCACAAATAGTTTAGAGGTTTTTATTCAATAGCAGGTACAAATTTTGTGAAGCATGGGAATATTAGATCTTGACTCAAAAATATTATGAACTCAAAATATTTTCAGTAGCAGGTACAAATTTCTTTTCCATGATTTTAGGTTCCCATCCCAAACTTCCCCCAATGTCACCAGATCCGGTCAGGCTTTAAAATAAGAGCTCTGAGACACGACATCATTCTAAATATCAAATTTCATTGAGATCCGATCGCCCGTTCGTAAGTTAAAAATACCTCTTTTTACTTCTATTTTTTTTTTCAGAATTAACCCCTCCCCTAACTACCCCAAAGAGAGCGGATCCGTTCCGGTTATGTCAACCATGTATCTAGGACTCGTGATTATTTTTTCCACCAAGTTTCATTCCGATCCCTCCATTCTAAGTGTTATTTAGTTTTAGATTTCCCCCTCCCAACTCCCCCCCGCATATAAGTTGTTTTTTTTTTTTTTTTTTTTTTTATATAGAAAGCATTGTCGCAGAAACTTCAATAAGGACTCATTCGATTGGAAATCGAGAGGGCTAGTACCCTTTTTAATAGTTGAAAGTGATCGGAGAGTGAATGCCCTCCCCCACACCCATCATTTCACCAAACTCTTCCGATCAAAATCTTTATATAGTCATTTTGTTCAACGTAGTTGAAAGGTCTGTAAATTATGTCTTTGAAGAGGACAACTCCTCCCTCCCCATAACCCTCATGACAAGGGTTGTAAGTTATGCCCTTGGGGTATATAAGGTTCTAATAGAAAGTGTTGTCGAAATTTATTTAGGAATTATGAATTTACTATGTTTTTGATTATTATTTACTATTGTTTATGTTATGTATGATACTTTGTTTTCATCTGGTTTTATTTCCTATTTTTTATCAAAACAGATATCTGAGCAAATCAGAATTCAGATTATTACTTTACTATAACGAAATATAAAATAAGATGTTAAGCAATGTTAAAATGAGATTTGTACTTTATTTGCCACAGTGGTATCTAGTTTGGAAAATTGTACAGAGCTTAGGGAGAAACTGAAATTAATCCATTTCAAGGTCTCTTGCAATGTTATTCACCGAGCTGATTGTTTTGTTTTTAATTTTGTGCTAATGGAGGCCTGGCCCTTCAACAATTTATATTGCAAAATTTTAAAACAAAACAAATTGCAAAACAAAATTTCCAAATTTTGGGATGTTACAGCGTGATCTTGCCGAAATTACTTGAAAGGAGTACCTCAGGCCCTAGGAAATGAATTCCCCCTGTCACCTTCCCCATATATCGCTTATGTGTAGGTATATAGATATACGTGAGGTGTCAGACAATCTGTAAAATATTTATTTATCTGCTAGAAGGTTTATTTATTTTTTTTTGTAGCATATCCAATGTCAAATGAAGCAGCCAATTTCAATTCTTCTTTTCTCCGTCAAAGAGGGTCTAAAAAATGTGCGTAACAATAAATGTTCGTACTGTCAAGTTTTGTCCGTTGACATTTTGAAGAATTCAATCATCAAGTCAGAACCTTAGAAGCTTAAATTATGTAAATTAGCCTGTTGTTGCATTACTTCTTCCATAGCTTTCTATTTCTCTCAAGAAACAAAAACTTAAATACATATTAAAAAATTAATAACCACGATTATGGGATTCTACATTTTACGAAGTCATTAAAAGACTTCGTTATCACACATGAATAAATTTCTGATTTCACAATAAAATTCATGCAATTCCACCTTTTTCTTCATTTTAGAAAAGACTTTTTCACTATTCAAGTTGCTGACAAGGTCGATGGCCGCAAGCACGTCCTGGTTTTTCGACACTTTCTGAAAGGCGATGTATTCCTCGCTGATCGTGTTGGCGATCAGAGCGGCCTTTTGCGGGTCTGCAGAGCTGTAAAACAGCTCAATCACCCCGGAACCGCTGATGACCTCGATCTCAAGGTTGTCCCGCAGATAGCTGATGGCATCCCGCGCCGCCGATTGCTGCGCTTCCTCTTCTGTCTGGGCCGGTGCTGTGTCTCCGGCTTCCGGCTGCGCACGCAGCCCCAGCCGCGCGAGCTGGCTGGAAACGGGATCAGGCGCTGCATCCAGCAGCCAGGCTGCGAAAATACTAAAAAAAAGAAAAAAATGTGGGGGTAGATAAACTTTTTCCGGGCACACTTTCTTTAATATTTTAAAGACAATAGCCGAGATACGTCAAAGAGACTTTCAGCGACATCCAGGAACTGATATTTGAGTTGATTCCTGACAATATTATTCATTCATCTCTGGTATTATCCTTAAAATATCAAGGAAACTACCCAGGCAGCGATTGTTTATCTTACTTTAATTACATTGGGTTTGTAAAATTGAAGCATTATTTCCGGTTTATAATATTTTAGTACCGTACATTAGAAAGAGAAGCATAATCTATAAGGTTTAATATGAAGAAAAGAGTTTTTTTTTAGAATCCTACAAATATAGGGAAATATTGCCAGTCAATGAATACCGGAAGTTGAAAAACATGAAAATTTAACGCAACTCTAAAAACCCAAATTGTCAACGAATGCATGTTTATTTGTTTTTATTCAGATCTAATCCTATCGTAATAATGGTCCTATGAGATCGGGAGAGGGTGCATTAGAATGGAAATTAGAAGTTCTAGTGGCCTTTTAGAGCAACTGGCCTCCCTCCCACGTCTTTTTTTCCTCAAAGCTGTCTGGCCAAAATTTTTAGACAGCCATTTTGTTCACTATAGTTGAAAAAATTAAATAATTATGTCTTAAGCCGGTGAAGCCACCAACAGCCACGCGCACTAAAGCGCGTTGAGCAGTTCGACCAACTTAGAGATGGTGCGCCTATTGCGAATAGTAATGGGTGCGCCAATTTTTTTGGCAAAGTTCAGCGCCGCGAGTTTGGAACGGCCCGACCCGTTGCCGAAATAAAAATGCACTTCATTATCTTTTACTTCAACCAATTCGCCATCAATCGCGGTTGCGCCTAGGACATCGCCGGCATCATCTGAAAGCGCGTTTCGCGAAAAGCCCATCATCATAAGTTTGAGCTCCCGATCGTCACTGAAAAACGGGTAGGCTTCAAACACGGACTGCAATTGCTTGTGCAAGTTTATTTGAGGACAACGTTTGTTTGCAAATCCACTTTCATTCATGTTATTAAAACTCTACCAAAAGTACATTTAAAAAACTACTGCTATGTAATCACTGTTGAAACGAAAAGCACAATTATTGCTATTACTTGCAGTTGCCTTCAATGAACTTATCGTCATCGTCCTACGATTGGTTATTTTCACTTGTTCTTCCTCCTTTAGTATCAATGAGTATGCTCTTCCTTATTTTGCTTCTTTTCTACTTCTTCCTCTGCATGATGCCACCTCCCCTACGACCACTATCTACTACTTTTACTATTACTACTACTACTACCACTACTACACTACAATGTCAAACTGTTGTAAACATTTACTAAGTCAGGATGAAAATGACCAAAATCATACAAAACAATTAGTAAATGAAAAGTACTCCCGTTTCTGGTAGTACTTAGTATATTTCCTTCTAGCAACAGGGGGTTGTGGCATGCAAGTCACCGAGATCATGATTTTTAAGACCGATCACTGGTTGCAACGGGGCCTGGGCCACTTTACATAAATTAAAGTCCAAAAATTGTAAACGTGCTTTGATTGTCAGTTATGATATGGCGAATAATTACAGTCTTGTTATCCTCTGTTCCACAGGATTTGTTTCTATTCACAAAAGGATAATCACTAGTTATTTCATTTTTTGAGTCATCAACTTCGACCATGTTCTTGATAACTTTTACTGCTTCCTTTTTCAATTCTGTTTTTACATCTTCTACCTTTTTAGTCGCGTCAGCAACTTTTTTGGTAACCTCTGGCTCGTCCTTAGCAGGGCGACAAGTTGCTAAAGCGATCAATAAGCAAAATGCCAACGTCTTTATCATCATATTTGTTGTATTCTTTTGCCTGCAAAAGCAGAAGAAAAGTAATTACTTTATTGGAGCTAATTACTTGCCCCCTCCCCTCTGTCTCACTCTCTTTCATTTATCGAACCTAAATATATTTGACGCTTTTTTATTTGAATTGGAGTGTAATTTTTTGAAAATAAATCTTAGCGAGAAGAAAATACAAGCACAAAAGAATTAAAGACAAGTTTGTTAGACTAAGATATTAAAAAAATTAGTGTGGACTCGAACAGAGATATCATACATTATTTCAAAAGGTCTAACCCACGCATTACAGGTATCGAATCAAGAGATCGGTACCTAGCCAACGCAGACCATTGGTCAGTATGTGAAAAAGTAAGCTTTAAGCAACCCAAGCTCAATAGAGCCGAATTCACTTCTTATGTCAAGTAAACAAAATAAAAAATGAACAACAAATAAATCTTAAAGAAGATTTAAACGAAATAGATGTATTTCTCTGAATGTGGGTCTTTCCGAGGGATCTTGCTTCCAGCATTCACTCATAAGCTCATAAATATCCTTAGGACAATGACTTGGTTTTGCAAGTTGCATAAATGCATCACCACGGGATACTAGGTGCAAATGGTGCAGCACCTCCGAGTCACTCATATGTTTGAGTGGTTGATTCCTTGCTAGTGTCAAAACTTCCCACACAGTAACAGCAAACGACCAAACATCACTTTTTGTTGTATATTTACCCTTAAATAAAAATATTATTTAGTGAAGATGTCAGCTTCTGATCTTTGGAACAAAGGGAAACAGAGAGATTGCTGTTATATTTTTGCATTTATTCACAAAGGAATTCCATTACTTGTTCGTATTTGTTATTTTACTGACTCTTTGTCTGGTTTACTGAACTACTTTTGTTGTTTCGTTTTTTGGTACTTGTCCATTATTCAGAAAACACCATGAATTTGGTTTGCAGTTTCAGACAATAGCCAGTTTATTGATGTTTGTACTCGGGAGAGACTTATCTTCGGTTCTGTTGAAAACTACATTCGAGCTATATTTTAATTAAATATTTAGTTGATATTTTGGTTAGGTTAGGTTACATTTCGCATGTATCCCCGCTAAAATTAACCCTCAACCCCTCCTAACGTGCAAATATAGAAGAAATTTAGTGTCGTTTCTTCCTGTCTCAATACAATATCACGTTTGTCCTCTTGGGGACAACCTAGTAAAGAACAAACCCTACTTATAGTAATCACAGGAAAGCAGCATGACTTCCCATTGGTCTGTGTATTCTGTAAAAATAATATTAGAAGAAAATTTGAAAAATTTATATGATTTTTCATACAATATGATTGATATTAAGGATGAAGACCAACTTTCTGAAATGTCAGATATCTCCTCATCTAGTCAATGTTTGAACCCTTTCACTTGAATGTTTACCTTGGGAGCATAAATTATTCCAACGTTATTAATTATCGACTAAACTTCTAGAATTTTACCAAAAGCATATATTTCTTGTACATTCTGCCACCTGTTGCTCTTGTTTTTTGATTAGTCACAGTTGCTTTAGTTTATGGGTACCCAGGTTGAAACAAGAGAGATGCACGGGAAATTTATATTGTGGTTTACATATTTGTACAATAGGTAAGAGGTGTAAAGTAGGGTAAAAAACCAGGATCCAACTGAGCAAAATTGTGTAAAAAAATCTCACATCTTGTTACCAAATGGTAGTTGAAAAAAATTATATATGCCTATAAATAGCTAAAAGCCAAAGCTATGCATCAATATAGTTACTGTAAAAATTACTTAGATTCAACGCGCGCCGCCGCGGTGAAGACATCGATGTTCTGCGTCTCCAGAAACGCGACGATGTCGTCTCGCCCTGCGTGGAGCGCAAACCCGATTGCCGGCGACAGATGATCGGGATCGCGCAAAGCGGGATCGGCGCCCAGCTCGATCAGCAACCGAACGGTTTCGAAATCGCCGTTGAAGGCGGCCATGTGCAGCGGCGATCTTTGCCCTTGCATGCGAATGTCGAAACCGAGATCGACCACGGCCCGAAGAGCGGCATGATTTCCGGTTCCGGCGGCGTCATGCAGCATTTCATCGCACCGGGGTTCGATCGCCTGCATCAGCGCGGGGTCTGCCTACACCCCTCTGCGACCACTGGAACCGAAGATCGCTTAGCATTGTCGTGGTTCGCCTCTTTAAAGAGGCACGAGTGTGCCTCCTTGATGAACTGTATATCTCAACAGAGATTGCATGCAGGCGGTATGTTTTACTACATACCGTTTTATACGTAGTTCAGTAAGTATACCTTGTTCTGTCTCAGGGAATTGGAACTTTCAGAAAAAAATTATCTTATTTTGGACGAAGGAGGGCTAAGGAGACTTACAATTTTTGAGGCAAGATGGCAAACTATTTTTCTCCGTTCCTCAGAAAATAGTGCAAGATACAGTTTTGTTTTCTTCTTTGTGTCTCAAAACTTGCAAATGTCATCATTGATGTTGAAATATTTTGTGTAATCAAAGAGGCTTTCCTTTAACTCTCCTTTCATTTTACTTGTTCTTTTAACTCTTTTATTTCTTTTATCTATCTAAACTCTGTGGTGGAAAAAAGTATCTTTTCATAATTTTTCAGTTTATGTTTGTGATGTATTTTTGTTAATGCTTCTGTTTATTTCCGAAATTTCTGTTGTAAAGATTACAACCAGGAGGGACAAATTATGTCTTCTTAAAAGCTTATTGGATCCTTTGCGGGGAATTCGATCCAGTAAAGATAATACTTACCTGATTGAGATTTATCTAGTTTTGTTTTTTTTTTCAAATTCGTATTTTTCAAAACCCTGCCTTTCTCCACTTCATTCCCTAGGATAAAATCACAAAGTGTTTGTATTTGTTGAAGAACTATATGGGAAGATAAGAAACAATGATGTCAAATCATTTATGTTTTAGAGTAAACAGCTAGCAGAAAAAATTCGTTTGTTTAGTTTATTCGTTTTTTTTTTTCAATTGAATTCGTTTTTTTCGTTTAGATTAATTATTGACAAATTAAATCTTGTTTTTTTTATCAATGAATTACATAACTATCTGTTTTGTGATGTCTAGCTGATGCATCTATAATTACTAAATTTGCTGTATTCGTCTGTGCATATAAATAGATTGTTAGGTTTACCGACTCTTGAACATGCAAAATATAATTGTCCATGGGAAAAACAATCCGTATTCAGATCTCTACTTCATTATTCTAATGATTGCCCTTAAGCTTTGCTGATGGTGATTGCTAATCGAACGTTCCCTATGTCCCCGTCGTCATTTATATATCCCCCTGTGCCCTCCGGCGTCCCCGTTGTAGTTGTGTCCCGGTCGTCATTTATATTCCCTGTGTCCCGGTAGTCATTTGTGTCCCGGTGTCCCAGTCTGTAATTTCTCTGTGAGTGTCCCAGTCGTCATTTATATTCCCTGTTTCCCAGTCAATACTTATAGATTTTGTGCTTCGAGCTTGCCACTTTAGAGGAGGCATACAACTAAGCCCCAACCATCAAATACACAACGTGATTTGGTTGACGATATTGTTCTCGTGGCTCACTGTCAAGAGGACATTCTGCATAATCTGAATGAGGTATCAGTGAAAGATGCCCCTATGGGCCTGAAGATTAATGTTGATAAAACGAAAAGTATATCAAGCGCAGTTGTGGCGAACATTGCAGCTGGGATTCGATACGAAGGCACTGATATAGAAGAGGTCAGAGAATTTAAGGTCGAAATGTTTCCTTTTGTGGAACGGGAAAACTAGAATGGTTCCGATCAATATGGTAGATACGGTCAACGACCGTCTCACCCTGTGCCACCAGACCCGCCAATACCAGGCTGGCCGACGCACGAAGATCGGTCGCCATCACGGGTGCACCTACCAACGTGTCAACGCCCTTGGTAACGGCAAGATTACCTTCGACCTTAACGTCTGCATCCATGCGACTCATCTCGGGAATGTGCATAAAACGATTCTCGAAAACTGTTTCACTGATAGTGGCCACGCCATTTGCAATCGCATTCAGCGCCGTAAACTGTGCCTGCATATCGGTTGGGAATCCGGGATAAGGTGCTGTCTTGATGTCTACTGCTTGTGGAAAAGTAGTCGAAGCCGACCAGGCGCCCAGTCAGGGTCTCGGCTAGACGGAACAGGTTGTAGCCATTGCCGCAGCCGGCCTCCAGCGTGTCCAATTTCGGGTCCAGTGCATTGGCCAGCGCGCGCAGCTCCAGCTCCTTGGCATGGAAATCGGGGTTGGTGGCGGCAAGGTCGGCGCCATGGCGCGCGGCCTGGTTCTCCCAAGACGCTTTGATGTCGTCGATGGCAGTCTGGGTCACGGGGCACTCTTCATGATTGCGGGAGCGGGTGTGTTTGCGCCGCTGGCGGCCAGTTGCGCAATCGCATCGGCGGTGCGGGCGGCACCCCGCCCGTCGACCAGGAGCTTCTATATTTTTATAGCGTATATGAGAGGGTTAGCCCCCTCGTCAATACCTCGCTCTTTACGCTAAAGCTTAAATTTATCCCAATTCTTTAAGAATGACCCCTAAATCCCAAAGGTCGTAGAATAAATAATTGAAGTTACTAAAAACACATTAGCGTGAAGAACGAGGTATTTAGAAGGAGATGAACCTCCTCATATGCGTAATGATTTCTGTACGTTTTAAGTTTTAATGCTGCTCCTTTCATCCAGTTGAAAAAAAAAAATTTCAATTTTATTTTTCCATTGTTTATTTTAAAGAATGCTAGAAAATCCTGCGCCCCCTCCTTAGGTAAATTTGTTAAACTTGTACAATCTGTTAAATATAAATTTCCATTCACATTTAATCCATCAGATAAATTTGTTAAACTTGCACAATTTGTTAAATGTAAATAACCATCTACATTTAATCCATCAAGTAAATTTGTTAAACTTGTACAATTTTCTCAAATTAAATTTCCACCAACTATTAATCCACTTGATAAATTTGTTAAACTTGAACAATTTTGTAAATATAAATTTCCATTCACATTTAAAACTCCTCCACTTTCCAGATAGTTTCCATATGCACGAATGTTATCAAGATTTTTGGCAATAGCATTCAAAAAAGGACCAATTTGAATAATTTTTGTAATTATATTGAATATAATTTTGCGACTTTATCAGAAATTTCAATATTGGATTTTTGTATGTTTCTAAGCAAATTCTAGTAATATATCTTTTCACATGTATATTTAAATTATAACCTAATAAATAAATCATGAAAAGATATTTGTTCATTTTTTATCTTTTACATTTATATGGGGTCGCCAGGAAACTAGGAATCACCAATAGGGTCGTGAATGAAAAAAGTTTAAGAAGCCCTGATCTACAGCATAATCTAACAAGCAGCATCATGCCAAACATTTTGTTTGCTAATGAAACCAAACTAAAGCCTTTAAATTATCATATTACATCCGGGAGAAGATCCCATTGATTGTGCAAGCCGGGAACTGGAGGAGGAAATCGGTTACCGCCCTGGAAACCTGGAATTGCTCACCAGCATCTTCACCGCTCCAGGGTTCACCGATGAAGTCATCCATATTTACAAAGGAACTGAGTTGGCGAAAGGGCAGCAACACCTCGATACGGATGAAGTGCTCGAAGTGCTCGAATGGCCGCTTGAGAAGGCTATAAGCGAAATCAAAAATGGAACGATTCGTGATGTCAAGACGATGATCGGATTGCAGATGGTGTATTTGGCTGGGAAGGTTTAGGCGGTAGGTTATTAGAAACATCAACGGATACGTAACTTACGATTAGCTTACGTGACGAACTTCTGTATTCGTATGTTTTTGTTACGTATATGAGGGGGCTCACCCCCTCGTCAGTGCCTCGCTCTTTACACTAAAGCTTAAATTTTTTCCCAGTTCCTTAAGAATGACCCCTGACTCACAAAGGCCATAGAATAAATAGTTGATATTACTAAAAAGATATTAGCGTAAAGAGCGAGGCATTAGGAGGATGTAAACCCCCTCATATGCGTAATAATGTCTCTTCGTTTTTAGTTTTAATGCTGCTCCTTACTTTCAGTTGAAAAAGCTTTTTCATATATTTTTTTAATTTTTTTAAATACCTTCGACTTGAAAACTTAAGTTCTTGTGCTCTTTTAAAGTGTCAAATGAGATTAGAGGACATGCATTCACTTCCCAAACCTTTTTTTCTACCCAGCCCCCCGTCACACTAAAAGGCATCCGACTAAAATTTTGAGATGAACATTTATTCGAAATAGTTGAAAGGTACAATAAATATGCCTCAAGGGATGGCAAGAACTACAAAACCCCTGAGGCAAGGTCCGTAAATGATACAAATTACCAACTGTTTAAACACACATTTTATAATGGAAAAGGGGAGGGCTGTTTGATGTTGGCTGGTTGATTGGATCAAACCAATTTGTGATCGGACCTGTTGGCGGGGGGGGGGGGGGGGGAATTTGAAAACTGAACAGACGTGGTTAAAATTAACTGGATAAATTTCAGGTTTTCTGGCATAACAAACAACCCTTTCAGCAGCCTGGAGTGCTGGTTCTGCCTGCATACCAGTCGGTAAGGTGCCTCAAAAACCATATGGTTGTTAAAAGTGGCACAGTAATTTTTACGGCGGGTCATCACTCCCTGGTGGACTTTCTTTCTGTATTGAAATAGTATTTTGATAAAATCCTTATTCCACAAACTCAGGTAATTAAAATTTTGGGCGTGTTTTTGGATTTTAACCTTTCTTACAAGCCTCATCTTTCCGGATATCATGTCTCAGAGCTCTTATTTTAAATCCCCACCGTATCTGGTGACGTTGGGGGGACCTAAAATCTTGGAATACGCTTGGAGTTGAGGGATAGGGATGAAACTTGATGGGAAAAAATAATCATAAGTCCTAGACACGTGATTGACATAACTGGAACAGATCCGCTCTCCTTGGGGGAGTTGGGGGGAGGGTTAATTCTGAAAGATTAGAAAAATGAGGTATTTTTAACTTACAAAGGAGTGATTGGATCTTAATGAAATTTGACGTTTGAAAGGATATCATGTCCCATAGTTCTTATTTTAAACCCCGACTGGATCCAGTGAAGGGATATCTGTGTCTGTCCTTGCATTTTTGTGTGTCTGACTCTGTGTGTTTGTATGTCTCTCTCTCTCTCTCTCTCTTTCTCTCTCTCTGTGTGTGCCTGTATGTCTGAGTGGCTTTTTGCTTGTCTCTCCATTTCTCTCTGTACTTGTGTGTCTGGGTGGGTGTGTGTTTGTATCTTCGTCTATCTCTGTGTCTGTTTGAGATCCTTTTTCTGTGTTTTTGTATGTGTTTCTCTCTCTCTCTCTCTATCGCTATCTCTATCTCTCTGTCTGTCTGTTTGTCTGCCTTTCTCTCTCCTCCTCTCTCTCTCTCTCTCTCTCACTCGATCAAGGTGGGCATTGATTTGCAAAGGGTAGAAGACAAGGCCTAGTTTGGGCCCAACAACCTGACACTTGAAATTTCCTTGAATTTCTGGGCAATTCCTAATCAAATATTTAGTTTTTTTTTTATACAGTTGCCCTCTCTTTTCCCAGGAAAAAAAAACATTTCTTCCATTTTTTTCTTATGTTTACCCTCTGCAAAGACACTTTCTCATCACAAGTAGTCAGCGGTAAAAACGCCGAGAGTGTGCGTTTCCATTTTGTTCCAAAGGCCACCATCTCGACGAAGACATTAAAAAAAACGATCATTTGTTTTACCGTTCGTTTATTCTTGTGACACCTGTAAACAGATTTGAACTAGCCAGAAGACACTATATGTATAGTTTTGAAACTACATCTACAGTTACTGTGACTTATGACACTTAAGGGGACTAAGTTAAAACGTTTAGGGGGAGTTTCAATGAAACGAAAAAACTATACGCATGTAAGTACTAAAAGGGCATATAAGCAACATCATAGGCAGCGTTGCTCCATCAAAGCAAGTAATATCGTTGATATGTTAAAGGAGCTAACTTGGCTGGAAATTCAAAGTTCTAGTACCCTTTTTAAGAGCCAAAAGTGATTGAAGGCAATCAGCCCTCCTCTTTAGCTTATAATTTTCCAATCAAAATTTAAGTGCGTAGAATGGTGGGTGGGGTGGGAAGTTAGAACTGTTTGGTGAGGGGGGGGGGGACTGGTAGCTCTCCAATTAATTTTCGACTATTAAAAAAGGCACTAGCCCTCTCAATTTCTGTTTGATTCGTTTGAGCCGTTTTCCTAAGATATCTCCTTTTATACAAAGTGCCCCGGTCTGAAGATCAAATAAATAAAATATGTGAAGATAAAATAAAATATTACGAAAAAAAGTGTTAAGAAATTGAAATGAAGTTCTGGTGATGTTGACGAATTTATTGCACGTCAACTAGCCTGCCTCCGCCTAGCCATAAAATATGCGAAAGTACGGTATGGCTTTTCCCGAGGGCTTTGGTGAATAGTGCCCACTCCAAAGATGTTGTTAAATGATTTTTGGACTATTGATAACAAAATTTCTATCTCACAGCTTCAATTGAATACGTTTCCGTTTTGGGAAAAGAGGAGTTCAGGGAGGGGGAGGGGGTTCTAGTTGATCTCCATTCTGCTTGACTCTTGAAAGGGAACTATAATCATGCATTTAAAATCAAATGAATCTCTTCTAAATTTCACATACCCGCCTCTTTCAATAAAACCTTATATGTCCCTAAACCGCAGCTTATAACCCTTACCCCCAGACTCATTTTTTTTTTTTGTCAAACCTAAGAGTGCAATGATCGCTCGATAGCCTCGAGCGATTTTTTGTGCGCCATTGTGCACTCGTCCCAAACAATAAGTTTGAATTGCTGCAAACTTTACCATCCCAGATGATTCGGAAATGTTGCACGGTGGAGTTTCTGCAGATTGCATATTTAGAGGCAAATTCAAACCGGAGTGAGCAGTGCTCCCATCAGGCAGAAACGTTGCGGTTATTCCGGACGACACAAGGGCCAACACTTTGTCATTTTTGGATCGGATTGATGCCAGAAGAAGTCTAATTAGAAACGTTTTACCAGCACCTCCTGGCGCATTCAAGAAGAATATTTCTCCAGCTGGATTACACGTAGTTGCCGATACAAAAAAAATAAACACTACTAATGTCTCAGGCCAACACAGTAACTCACGCTCCTCCTCCATCCCGATCTATTCAAAGCCCCCCTCTTTACAACCTCCCAGGAAGGTCCCAAAACCTTTAAATATTTCCTTGCGACATTATCTCACCCATTTTGGGACGACCTGCTTTTCGTTTGACCCTAGACGGTTGGCCAACAAGGAGAATGTTTGGAGAATACTCAAAGAAATTAAACAAAACAGCATATATTTTCTTTGATAACCAGTCAGACAAGAACTGAACCAGAAATTAACTTTCTTCCATGATTTGAAAGTTCCATATCACTTCATCATTTGTATACTTTTCAAACTGGAACTATACACTGTCACCACGAGAGTCCTTGAATTCCTCACTGAGAACATTTTCACTGTCACATCCTGCACTCCCTTCAACCGACAATTCAATTTGAGAATAAAAACTGACCAAAATGATTCGCAACTATATTTTTATCACTCACAGAACTTCCGTTTATATCAATGCAAGGGGACTGGCTATTTTTCTGGTTTCCCATGAACTCATTGATAACTTGCCATGTAGCTCTTGTATCTCCCTTATTATCAAAAAACCTCTCCTCGAAGTACTTCTTCTTTGCTTGTCTTCTCATACTATTCGTTTCGTTTACTATTGAGCCGGGTCGCTCCTTACTACAGTTCGTTACCACGAACTGTTTGAAAATACTAGTTTTGCGGAAATTAGTAATTGAATTTTTCAATTAATCTAACGCGAAAGAAATTTTCATGGATTTGGGAACGAAGCCTAAAATGCGTTAATCTCAATATAAAACACTAGAGATTGAGAATCTTTTCTAGGTCTTCTCACCGTAAAGCGCATTTAGCTATGCTGGGAAGTTACATCCTTACGTGTAAATTAAATGTGTAATCTATTGTGTTATTAAAATGGGCAAATTAATAGCCAAAAGTATGCACAGGATTTTATTCCAGGCCCCCTCCCACGCCTACCATTTTCCCAAACACAACCAATCAAAATTTTGGGATAGTCATTTTGTTCAACGTAAAGGAAGGGTCCAAAAGTTTTGTCTTTGAGGATGGCAACCCTCCAGAGCCCTCAGGGCAAGGATTCCTGAAACGTATGTGATATAAATTTTGAGATGGTCATTTTTTGTCATAGAAACTTCAAAAAGAGATAATTTGATTACAAATTGAAAGGGCTAGTGCCCTTCTTAATAGCCAAAAATATTTGGAGGGCAACTAGCCCCTTCTCCCACACTCATCATTTCCCCAAACACATCCAATAAAAATTTTTAGATTGCCATACAAGCAAAACGAGTATCAGAACATGTCAAAATTGACAGTGAAGGATGAATAATTGTGCTGTTAGAAGACAAGCAACAGTGAGAATCAGAACGAGTCAAAAATGAAAGTGAAGAAGAAAGATATATTACGTTAGAAGAGCATCGCCATGGCAATTTTGACGCCAACAAACCTTGGTGCAAAACCCAATGAAAACGTAAAAAGACTCTGTCAGCTACGCAAAAAAGTACTTAGTGCTCCTTCAATGTTGTACTCCTTCAATGTTGTATGTATTCACTGTGGAGTCCTCTATTTTCCCGCTGGAAAAGTAGCCAACAAAAGTGATCCATTTGGACGTATACAACTGCCTCCTGAATTCTGGAATTTAGTGACGTCAAAAAATGATTTGGTTGAAAAGGTATTTCCAAATATTCTAACCAATTATAAAAATCCTAAATAACTAAGTGAACAAGCGATTCTGGCAGCCAAGAACAAGGACGTCCACGAAATCAACAAAATTATTCTGACCAAAACTCGAGACAAGGCAGTCATTTACAAGTCTGTCGACACAGTTCTGGAATCAAATGAAGCGGTTAACTATCAAAAAGAATTGTCAATTTTCAGATGGTCAATTGTTACGAAATATAATGTGTCATTGAAAAAAAATCCTTAGTTCGAACGATACCATCAAAATGCAAGTAAATAAAGTTTAAACATTAAATTGACAAAGCAGGATAATTGGCCTTGACAAATATTTAAATAAAAACAGTTATCCAAATATAAGCATAAAAATATTAAAACGAATAGAAATTATTTCGCTTATGAAAGGGGTTGTTTCCTTTTCAACCCGCTGCTCTTTACGTTAAAGTTTGTAGTGCTTTGAGAAAATTTCTTATTTCAAGTCAACAGCCCTTAGAGTTTAGCAGTCGTTTTTAGATAGTTATAACAAAAAGTTAGCTTCAGAGCAAAGGGCAAGGGATGAGAAGAAACTTATTTTTATTTACACCTCTAAGATCCTTGACATATAGGAATATTTCTGGTCTACGCTGTTATTATGAAAGTAAATAGTAATGGTAAATCCCAAAACGAGCAGAATTTATTCCATATAGGAAGGGGACTGCCCTTGCCTCATCCCAACCTCCACCTTATGTATACAGATACTTCGGAGGGTGCTTATTACATTAGAAATTGAGAGTTCTAGTTCTTTTTTTACAAGACGAAAGTGATTAAAGATGAACCTGTCGCTGGGGGGATATTTTCTTGGGGAGAGGGTATTTTCCAAAGGGTATTTTTCATGGGTGGGGGGTATTTTAAGGGGAGTATTTTTACGGGTGGGTATTTTCTAGGGGGAAGGAATTGAGGGGAGGGGGTTATGTGGGGGGAACTTTCCGTGGAGGAATTTTTTATGGTAGAAGAAAATTTCCATGAAGGGGGACAATGAATTAATTGTTTTTTCAAACAATGAAAAAAAAATATGAAAAAGTTTTTTCAACTGAAAGTAAGGCACAGCATTAAAACTTAAGACGAACAGAAATTATTACACATATGAGGGGTTCACCTCCTCCTAATACTTTGCTCTTTACGCTAAAGTAATTTTATTAATTTCAACTATTTATTGAATGGTCTTTGTGATTCAGGGGTTATTCTTAAGGTTATTTAACCGGTTATTTAATTGGGAGACTATGGTCTATTTTCGTAATGACCAGAGATTCCACTAAAACTTTGTCCAGTAAAAGTGAAAATACTGACCAAGGCTAAAATATTTATTTTCTCTGAACCGGAGAGTATATGCGAGAAAACATCTATCAGAAGTAAGCTAACCTTCATCAGAAAATACACACTCTCGAATCGACCAACGATGATAAACACGCTCTTGAGACATAATTGGCAAACAGATAAATGTGATACTTACCAATACAAGAAACAGTCCTGAGAAGTGTTCCAGCTTTCCCAGGACTGCTTATCTGACCTAAGCTAAAACCAGCTTCTTTGATTTATTGTTTACAGCAGTTATCATCAAATTTCTTTCTATTTTGATCGTATGTAGCTTACATGTAGATTATCTAGCTTAATACCCCTTTCAAACTTTTTTTGTAGTGGAAAGTGCTTTTTAGAAAGATTTTATAGTGTTTTCTTTTTTTTTTCTTTTTCAGAGCACAACACTTGAGCCTTTAGAAATACCAGACGAACGGACATTGGTTGGATTTGCTCAGCTAAGCTTAGCAGATTAGAAAAAATTAGTGTGCAATTTTAGCTCAGTTTTATAGTTTGTATGTTGTTCAGTGTTTCGTACCTTTTTTTTCCCTGTTGAATTAATGTTTCCTTATGCATTGTGACATAGGGAAAACTCGAATAATTACGCTAAAAATTGAACAAAACAATCATCTAAAGGCTATGATGCATAAGAAATTGATTGTAAAATTATTTATTACAGTATCTGCATTAAATTCATGCATGATAAAAACAACGTAGATAATTTTGTGAGACCACACTGTCTTTACATGAAGATAAATATAAGTTCGAATAGAGATACAATCCTTTTAATAGAAACTGATAAATTCCACACAAAAAATACTAGATATTTCGGTCACATGTGCAGTGACCTTCATCAGAAGCGGCCCGGCTCAATAGTAACCGAAACTCTAAGAAACTGGAATCTTGATACCAATAGGAACTGTCTCCCTCTGCTCTGCTGCCCTCAAACACTTTCCGGTCTTCTGTTGCCCGCAAATCCAACCCGGCACAGCGTTTGCCAAGCGTGACTTCGTGAATAACCGCACCTTCATCCCAGCCCGGCGGATCAATGCGCGATGACGAGGTGGTCGCGGCAGCCGATGAAAACAATATTGCAATGGTTCTAACGGGCAAAAGACACTTTAGGCATTGAGCCGGTACCGCAGGATTAGCTAGCGGCGGCCACGTTCTTTTACCATTGGTAAGAGCAATAAGCCGATCACGAATAGCGCTACGAGAGGCATAATGCCGATGCGTTGATCGCCGCTGTACTTACCCTAAAACAATTGTCACCTATCCATATTTTCGAACAGTTCGTAACGAAGTGTAAGTAAGGAGCGATGCGGTTCCATAGTAAACGAAACTCTAAGAAACAGAGTTTTGATAACAATAAACACATCAAAAGAATCGAATTTTGATGCTTATTCAAAATACATAAAATTTATCAAATTTAATGGTACCCATCAAAAGTTACGAGTCTGAGAAAATTTGCCCAATTTTTGAAAAGGGGAGAAATACTCGCTAAACATCAAGTAAATTTAATGAAAATCATTCGTCATGTTCAGCATGACAGAGAACCCTACTGTAGAAGTTTCAAGCAGGGGATGTTTCATTATGTAAAATATCAAAAACCAAATTAGAAAACAAACTTTCTTCAACTGAAAGTAAGGAGCAAAATTAAATTGAAAATAAATAGAAATTACTCTGTATTTGAAGGGGCTGTCCCTCTTCTAAATACCTTGCTCTTTTGCGTGAAGAATAAACTTTAGCGTGTTTTTTTTTTTTTTTTAATCGTCTGAAAGGATTACCAGATGAATCTGATGGAGAAATATCTTCGGGGATGATGTATCTTTGAAGGGTAAATTTGGAGACCTTTTCATTACTGAGATATCAATTGCTTTACTCGGAAATTTAATTTTAAGCCCTTTATTCCCGAAATTGGCAGTAAAACAGATTTCAAACGATATATCGCACAACTTCATCGTTATGATATGGGACAAATTCTCGATATTGTACCCAACCACATGGGTGTTGGCGGGGATGATAACGACTGGTGGCTTGATGTGCTTGAAAACGGCGAGTCATCGATCTATGCCACATATTTCGATATTGACTGGCATCCTGCTAATCCGGATCTGCACAATAAATTACTGTTACCTTTTCAATGCGTTTTCGTAGAGAGGCCGGGAACTACGAGCTAATCAAAGTAATTAATTATAACTAGGCTTGGTTTTATCCAAATAGTAAGAAAACATGCTATACTAGTCTCAGTAAAAATTTACAATATTTGAAATAACAAACGTCAATTGATGAAAAATAACAAATTCTAAATTCTCAAAAAATAAGAAGGATAAAGAACATATGCTATTGTAGGCAGTGACAGATAGGATAGAAGAAAAAGAGAACGTTTGTCAAAGCATTACAAAGGCTAAAACATAATTTGGACCGAAACACTAGTCTTGGAGCCTTTCTCTCACTACAAACATTCCTCTCAAACAGCAAAAAGATAATTGCAAAACATGGACTATTTCCGTAAAGCATCTTGAACTCTTTGACAGTGGTCCTGTTGTTCAATACTAAGTGTCTTCTTCTCTATCAATGGCAGGACCAAAACCCTTTTCGCGTGGTTCGTTGCCTAAATTGCAGGTTTTTGTATCTCTCTCCTCGTCTGAGCGAGGCGGCCATGATCGACCATTATCGCGAAGATCATTACTACCTCCCTGCCGATTCGAGCGGCTACGAAAACTACGGTGAACAAGAGCGGGCCTTGAGGCTTACTTTTAAAAAGTTTCTCGCCAAGGTCGCCAAACACCTCAAACCACGGGGTCGCTTATTGGAAGTGGGCTGTGGGTTCGGCTACCTGCTTCAGGAAGCTGCACCCTATTTCCATTGGCGGGAGGGCACCGATTTTTCTGCCATGGCGTTTTAAGCAGGATTTGTGTCGCTTCATCCTCGTGTTTATGTATTTTTTAATTTAAACAAGCCTTAAGATAACGATTCAGCTTTGTTTCTGCTGACCGGGAAGAAAGGTAGACTCATAAACAGACAAATTTTCTTAATTAAATGCAAGAAACAAGGTTTAGTTGAAGACTCTATTTCCATGACTCTGTGTCTACGAGACCCTAGGTGAATATTGTTTCGAATTAATCTTTCAAAAAGCACAATTTTCGGCAAATCTGGTCGTGTTTGCCAGTTAAAGGATTTTCAGAAACGAAGATAAAAAATGTAAATCAATAAATTTCGAAAGATATGGGAGAGCGGATCCGTTCCGATTATGTCAATCGCAAATTTAACACTTCTGCTTATTTTTCCCACCACGTTTCATCCTGATCCCTCCACTCTAGGCGTTTCCGAGATTTCAGGTCCCCCCAACTCCCCCCAATGTCACCAGATCCGGTCGGGATTTAAAATAAGAGCTCTGAGACAGGATATCCTTCTAAATATGAAAATTCATTAAGATCCGATCACCAGTTCGCAAGTTAAAAATACCTCATTTTTTCGATTTTTCCGATTTAACCATCCCCCCACTCCCCCCCCCCCCCCCCCCCCCGGCCCCACACGGGGAGCCCACACATCGCACTCCATTAGGGTTCTCAAGTAAGACAGTGAACATGGGTTTCACCGCTGGATTTGCTCTTCTTGATTTAATGGGGTAAGGACGTGTCTTTATGTGCAACTTGGAATAGTGGTGTATGTTCTCAGGGTCGTTTTGGGAGAGTATTGTTTCGTCCTCATTTATTTTGCCATCTAAAAAGTCTGCTTTGTCTTCAGTAGCCTCTACCATTTCAGAGTAGACGTTAATTCGTTGTCTGTGCTTTCCGTCATAATATCTATTTTGAAAAATTTTCTCTGGTTCTAATTTTCTTTTGAATTTTTTTGCACTGTGGACTTGAATATGGTAAGTTCTTTTGTTGATTTGCTTGGTATTTTTAAAGTCAAATCCCCTCCTCTACCCCAAACCTTTAAATTCAAAAGAAACGACAATTTTGCCTCAAAGAGAGCCGAATTCCTATCGATGGAAAATTTTAAGATAACCCATCGATGTAGAAGCATTGCGAAACTAAACATTAAGCCTCCCAGTTTCAGAGGGAGTAGTACCAAATGGCGGCGCATTCGTTGCCAAAAAACCACTTAGTCTGTACAAGGTATGATTAATATACACGTTCATTGTAAAGCTTGATTTAAAAAAATTAATTCATTTGATGCTTCATAAAATTCTGTTGAGTGATTTATAAATCGCTCAAGGTCAACATAAAAATATTTATTAAAATTCGAAATTTGAGGTTAAAGAAAAGTCAATTTATGTTTAAAATCAAGCTTCTTTTTTATACAAGCCACAATTTTTTTAAATATGTAATTTGATTTAAAAACCAAAGTCAAATCTATTCTAAAGAACGAAGTGATTTACCCCCAAGACCTACATAAATAATGTTGTAATTCAATTGGGTCTTAAAAAGCCGTTAACTTTAAAACGGCATATGCCGAGGTCGTAAGGAGCCTACCGATAGATCTTTTATGATGCTGTTTATGTATAGATATGGATAGAGCTGTTTATGTATACAGGCTAGGGTTAAATATATTTTAAATTTTGTAAATTTTTATTTGGTTTCCCCCTTTCTTTTAGTAACACTGAGATAGTTTTAAAGCTACGAAAGAAACAAAATGGGAAATTTGGGTTGAAACATTGAAACTGAGAGGCTTGAATATTTGTGGCCGAATTAACAAAAATGAATACTTTTAAAAATTACGGTGAAAATGAATGGTTTGCGCGTATATACTTGCATTTTAAAAATATAAACAAGCAAAGCTTTGAGTGTAAAGATTTGAAATTGGTAAAAAATTTATAAGAATGAAAGTTTTAAGTATCATAAACAAAATCAATAAAAGTGAATGCTTTCAAATATTGTGGGTTAAGATTTGATAGTTTGCTTATCTTGTCCTTAAATAATAAGAAATGTTCTCAGATGGCATACCTCATCTCTATTTTTTGCGGGATCAAAGTACCGAATACTAGTACATGTTTATAGATTACAAACTAAGCCTTGCTTCAATCCCTTGAAATGGGATATAATAGATTTTTTTCTCAGTAAAAGACTTTAATAATAATGCACGGTGGTTTAACTTTGACTGTAAGTTACAGCTTTAAAACTGTAGCAAAGAATCATTTTCCTAGCTTAGCGATTAACTCAGTCAAATATATTATAAAAAAGGCGTTTAGCATATTCACTAGATGGAAGCAGCAATAACTTTCTCAAACGCGGAAAGGATTGAAATAGGTCTATAATTAGATGGGTCTTTAGGGTCTGAACTCTGAACAATACATTCATTTGCAAGATGCAGTTGTAAATGACGGTAATGCCACAAACGTTGGAAGATTAACGATTTTACCTTCGTCACATGCTGGCATTCCCCGTCATATGCATGAATATGCTCAAGATGCTATTGCATATGTTCGTATGGTCGTCCAGATTTATATATTACATTTACCTGCAATCAATCTTGGGACGAAATACGGGAGCTTTTACTTCAAGGACAGTTGGCGGTTCATAGACATGACATTACGGCCCTTGTAGCGAGCTATATGAGCATTACATTTTGGTTTCTCTGCCACCATCATTTGTTGGTGTGCTCACTTATGGTTCATTTGGCTGGTTGTCAGCCCATCCCATTGATACTTCCACCAGCCAAATTCGCTCTGGCGCTACTGCAGCTGCAGGCGGACTGGATGGCGGTAGCCAATCCCGCGATTTTACCAAGGCGTTTTTTGCTGAAGACCAGAATATGTGTGAAAGGGTACAAAAAGGAATGTCTTCTCAGCTTTCTCAGGGAGGTAAGTTGGTCGATATGGAACGAGTGGTCGTCGACTTCCATCAGTTCCTCGCCACTCGTTTCGGCACGCTGCCTGCTGAACGGGTTGACCAATGTCGCAATCATCCATTCTGAAGATCCGTTTTCCGCTTCTGTTGCGGAAGGCGCGCGCAAATGGGCGCAACGGCTAGGTGCATTGGAAGTGGTGACTTTCGAAAGTTTCGAAAAGGGCATTCGCGATCTGGAGCCGTGGGCGAAAAAACTCAGGGCGAGCGAACCGGATCTTGTGATCATGGGCGGGCACTTCAACGAGTCAGTTGACCTGCCGAAGGCGTTTCAGGCGATCGGGTGGTCGCCAAAGGCGTATTTCGCAACGGTCGGGCCGGTATTGGAACGATATAGATCGACCTTGGGTGAGGTTGCTGCACATGGATTGTTTCTTCAGGAAACTTAATGTATCTTGATTTATGACTTCGAGAAACGTGTCATATTTTTATTTCTTCTTTATGAAATTTGTTGCATGTTGATTTTTCTATCAGTGAAACTTGTATATTGATTTTTCTCCTCTTGAAACAGGTTTTGTTCGTGGAAGTTGCAGCGCGCTGATTTTTGCTCGTAAAGCTGAATTTATCTTGAAATTTTTATTCGTAAGACTTATTGTATATTTATATATTCTTGTTTGAAACTTAATTTTGTTTATTTTTCTCTTTGTGAAATTTATACATTGATTTTTTACTCTTGAAACCCGTTTTGTTCCACCTCCTGCGCCTGGGCCTGCTGCTGTGCAGCCACATTGTTTCTGACCTGGACAAAGAGAGCCTTCACAGCTTCCTTGGGTACATTGGGGCATTGCAGGTAGAACAAATCCCCATCGGAGTCGGTTCTGTACGTCTCCTTCACATCGACTGTGTGAAGGTATTTCTTCGCTCCATGAACTGAAAAGGGTTTCGTGAACGAGTAGTTCCTTGGGTCATAGAGGTACTTCATAATGTGTTTCTCTGTGTAGTGATGGCGAGCTATGGTATACTTGCAGACGTCCTGACCTTGACGCTTCCCAGGCTTCCATTCGTTAGCCTTGTCAGTGGGCCGGTTGGCAGGAGTCGCCAATGACAGAGACCACACATTCGCCACCGGGTGACCGGAAGAAATTGCGCCAGCGCAGTGGTGGGGCGGCGGGTCGCCGCAAGGCCCGGCTTCGGGCACCGATCGTCTACCCCTCGACGATCGTTCGGAACGTTCCGACCTACGAAATTCTTGCCGTCGATGGCCTCGAAGCCATCGACAACCACGCCATGGAGATTCTCGAAACCATCGGAATCGAGTTCCGCGATGATGCATCTGCGGCAATCTGGAAGGACGCCGGTGCCGACGTCGACGGTCACCGCATCCGCATTCCGCGTCAGCTGATCCGCAAACTGCATACCCTCTTCAGAAGCACACAGGTCACGACAGAGTTAGACCAGTGGCTCCCAGCCAATTTTGGGCAATGGCCCAACTGGGCATTTCTAAAATCCTGATGTCCCCTAGTGATATTTAAATTTTCTTATTCAGAATTCTACGAGTATTCATCCGAAGGAAGCTGAAAAGGCCCTTAACTTGGTATTTAAAGAAGAAATGTTGTCTGAATGCAACACCAAATATTGTCTGAATGCAATATTGTCATTGCGGTACAATCCTTTATGTTTTTCGCTCTTTAAATACATGTGAATGTCCCGTCTTCCATATGATTTTTTTTTTTCAAAAGTAAGGGCAGGAATGAACCACACTTTTCGAACAGCCTACTGTTTGAAATGCGGTCAGTCAGCTAGTTACCCAGAACAATCCGTAGGCAATTTCACTGGAAGCAATCTAGCAAATCTTCGTCCGCTTTTAGGAGCGCCCATGCTTCAAAGCCATATTTGACTACTGTCATCACTGTAGCTTCTAAATTCTAAATCCTGCTTTGCAGATTTATCTTCCTGTTCTTCCAAAGTCTTTTTAACTGTGAAAAAACACCCTGAGTCTAGGCTATTCTGCTTTTAACATCTTCAATGCTCCCACCGTCCTTATTAACAATACTACCAAGGTAAATGAAGCTGTCGTGTTAGGTTAACTTTGATAAAATATGCACAAGAGGGTTTTTTTTAAGCCTGAGAGTGTAGTAAGTAAAGTGGGATCATCATTGAGGATCGACTAAATGCGCAAACCTATATAAAGTTTTATCGTTAAATATGTTCAGTGATTTATTCAAAAAAACCCTTTGAAGCTTTAAATTATTGTCACTATGATAAAAGTCGTAGGCTTTAGTAAGGAATATGATATATAGTCCTATAAGCAAAAGAGTAAAGACGCGAAAGACAGATTTAATGCAAAAAAATCTCTTGATAAAATATGTTGAGCTATGTTGGTTATGCTGAAGTAATGTCTTTTATTGTCGGGGATGTTAATTGGTAATTTTTAAGGCGAACCCCGTAATAATCGGTAATGTTCCGTTTTCAATATAACAAAATTGTCAATCTAGCGTTGGGGGACTTCGAGAAAGCGATTGAGGGACTTCGAGATTGAGGGACTTCAAATTAACCGATTTTTACAATTTTTGTCCGGGTGAGGTTTGAACCGAATGTAAACTTTCTTTCTGCCTGTTTAAGATTTAATAATAATTTATTTTCGTTTCACTTGAGTATTTGTTTTAGCCAAATGCTTACTAACTTTTTTTCGTTTATTTATTCATTCAAAGTAATTTATTTTCGTTTATGTTATAATGATCACGGATGCGTGTTTATTTGTTTGTTAGTTATTTTTTATTTTTTTTTTGTTTCCCCAGGGGTGATCTTATCTAACCAGCGGCACTAGAATGTTGTGAGAGGGCTCATTCTAACGGAAATAAAAAGTTCTAGTGCCCTTTTTCAGTGACACAAACTGGAGGGCACCAAGGCCCCCTCCCACACTCATTATTTTCCCAAAGTCACTGGATCAAACTTCTGAGATAGCCATTTTATTCAACATAGTCAAAAAACCTCATAACTATGTCTTTGGGGACGACTTACACCCCCAAAGTCCCCGTTGGAGGGGCTACAAGTTACAAACTTTGACCTTGGAGTGTTCCTCTCGGGTAAGATCCCCCTTCCCCCAGACAATTCCATCTCTGCTGAAATCTCCAGAAAACTTCTTTTGGAAGATTCTGCCTGAAAAATTCCAGGGAAAAGTGTGTTAATTGTGTTTTAGGACAATTCGTGAAAGGCAGTGTATTTTATTAGAACACACTGCCTTTTGATGACGAACAGATAAACGTTCCAATGTAAATAAATTCATTTATTTAGATTGTTAAAGCGGGTACAAGTCCTGTGTTCAGGACTTTTGATCGAAATATCTAGACTATTGTATCTGTTTTCACTGTCTAAGCAAATAGATTTATCCCAATTGATGTGCTACCCACGCAGAAAAGTTGCTTTCCTCGTTGTTTAAGACAGGGAACTACATTACTCCTATACAGGATTTACAGCTATTGCAATTGCAATAATAAGCTTTTTGTTTCGATCAGATGCAATTTTTTAGGTATTTTAGGCTGTTTTTCGGAATCCTCATAAATTTGTTTTTGAAATAATATTTTACTATTAAGGCTAATGGAGACAATAGTTACCATTCCCGAATCAACGGCAAATGGTAATTTTTTCTCACTAGCCAGTTTTCCATTAAAAAGCTGTCTGCGATTTTTGTTTATTATGGCCCTTGGTTCGGTTTTTACTAGACCACACCCTGTATCTTTTCGAACTATGGCCCAGAAAAGGCTGCGTTTTTCAAATGAATGCATTAGTGTGACCAAATCGTTGTGGAGAGCTTGAGAGTTTTTCAAGCACGAAAAGGGACGAAATCTCCGGACGGATTTCCGTAATGTATAAATGCACTATTAGGAGTTCAACTTGGTATTAGCATGTCGAGTGAGATAGGGTTAGAAAAACGATGTTGGATTTTAAGAAGTGTATTTTTATTATATTTGATTTGTTGGTATCTACTGTAACATTTAGATTCTTTGCTTTATCCAAAAGGAGTTACTTTTAATTTTTTATGATATACTTCAAGGATCAACGTCTTCGTCTTCGTTTTCGTCTTCGTCTTCGTCTTCGTCTTCGTCTTCGTCTTCGTCTTCGTCTTCGTCTTCATCTTCCTCATCGTCGTCTCTTAGTCTTCGTCTTCGTCTTCGTCTTCATCTTCGTCTTCGTCTCCGTCTCCGTCTCCGTCTCCGTCTTCGTCTTCGTCTCCGTCTTCGTCTCCGTCTTCGTCTTCATCATCATCGTCATCGTCATCTTCGTCATCGTCATCATGATCATCATGATCATCATCATCATGATGATGATCATAATCATGATCATCGTCATCATCATCATCATCATCACGATCATGGTCATGATCATCATCATAAATTTGGGAACAGTGAAAGCCGCAGGGTGTATTGGTAAATCCTGGTCTGGTTTCACTGCAATTTTCATTTTATTTTCAATGTTGTAGCAAGTAAAAACGAAAATATTTGCTTTAGTAAAGCGCCAAACACAAAATAGGCCTTATTTTCTTACCGTTAGAAAAATGGGAAGTAACTCTTGTTTGTAGTGAAGCCTATAGGAAAGGCTTCTATAGAAAAGAACAAAGAAAATTAAACTTAAATCCCAGGATTTTTGGAATAGACCATCGTTCATAAGTTGTTTTGGTTGGGAGGGGGGTATGGAGGAAGAGCCATGGTATGGAGGAAGAGCCCGGCTATTCATTGTAATTTCTGTTCATTTTGAGTTTCATTTATTTATTGATAGTGATTTGTGCTAGTTTTACGCTTAAAATATTATTTGGCTGTATTTTTGCTCGTTCTCGACTTAATGGAGCTCTTTACTTTTGTTTGAAAGACTTGTCTCGTGGAATAAGTTTTTTAAATTAATTCCTGTTCATTTTTTATTGACATAGTCTTTTTAAAGGACAAAATAATACTATATATCTTTTAAGTTTTCTATAATAACCCATTGTATGGGCTTCTATTCGTATATTGGAGAAGCTTTTCAATAATTTTTAGTCCTGACACAAACAGCGTGTTCTCCTGGTCTTCTATAGTGTACTGGACCGTGTTTGTAATTGATAATGCTGTTAATTTCTAAAAATTCTCTATATTCTTTAATCTGATTACTTCTTGTTCCACTCATCATGATTTTTTCACAGTTTACTACTGATACTCTATTTCCTTGAACTAGTAATTTTGCTACATTTGATGCTAATCTTCCTGCAATATGATCCGTTGCATCTACTACAATTGGTCTATCAGTTCTTACAACTGTTTCTTGCTTTCTTCCTTTAGGTTTGTTTATTCTTCCATTAGCCAAGTAGTACTACTCCTTTTCCTGTCGGATTTTGCTCAATTAAATCTGAGTGTGCAATGAAAAAATAAATATGGAAAAGTTTTTCAACTGGAAGTAAGGAGCAGCATTAGACTTAAAGCGAACAGAAATTATTCCGCATATGTGGGCTTCATCTCTCCTAAATACCTCGCTATTTACGCTAAAGTATTTTTAGTAATTTCAACTATTTATTCTACGGCCTTTGTGATTCAAAGGTCATTCTTAAAGAATTGGGGCGAAAATTAAGCTTTAGTGTAAAGAGTGGGGTATTGACGAAGGGTCAAACCCCCTCACATACGTAATAAAAATATACAAATATAGAATTTCGTTATGTAAGTTAACTCGTAAGTTCCGTATATTTTCTACTATTATTTAAAAACGACCAGAAATTAAATAAAAACAACAATTTTTTCAACTGAAAGTAAGGAACAACATCAAAAATTAAAACGAACAGAACTTATTACGCATATAAGAGGGTTGCCCCTTTCTCAACACGTCACTCTCCACGCTAAAGCTTGACTTTTTGTTCCAATTCTTTAAGAACGACTCCTTAAACTCAAGGGCCGTTGAATTAAAATTGCAAGCTATTTTAAAAGTTTCAAAAAAAACTTTAGCGTAAAGAGCAAGATATTGAGCAGATGGGCAAACTTCTCAAATGCATAGTAGTTTCTATTCGTTTTACATTTTAATATCACTACAAAATAATAATAATACACTATGCCCATATCGCTCTTTACTTAGGCAGTGCTATTACACTGCCTATGATTAACATAAGTTCGGGCAATAAAGAGACTCTATGATTATCTTTTTGAGTATAAACTTTAAGAAAGCGAAGGGATTGAGATCAAAATCCGACTACAAGAGTTTAAAATTACGATACATTTTATACAAATGCTATTTGTATATGAAAGAGGCTATACGCTCGGCGACCGACTTCTTGCCATCAAGCATGATCGCATTCATGAACTTCGTGATCACCTGATCGCCAAATTTGGGATCGGGATTGATTTCACGCTTTTCTGCACTGTGCAGCTCCGGAGGTTAGTTGCCCTCAAATCAAAGAAATCTAGAATTTTAATTTTTCAATCAAATGAGTATCGTCCAAAGTTGATATGACCACTTATTCCACAATAACCTTATATGCACGCAGAGCGAAACTTGAAACCCTTTCCCCCAAGCAATACGTGCCGAGGGTTATACGACACATGGAGTAGTTGAGGGGAGAGCGTGGGAGGCATGTAGCCCACCAATCAAATTTAATTGTTCAAAATAAAATTAGAACTTTCCATTTTCAATAAAATGAGCTTCCTGCTGAGTTGATAAGACCACCCCTTCCACAATAACATTACATGTCCCAAGGAATCCTTTTCCAATTTTGAGCCTAACTTCCGCAAAGGAGTAATAATGTCAGAAGCCCCGAAGTAACGAATTATTTTCTTTTTCCTATAAGACCGGGGTAAATGAAACAGAAACTTACAATAGCGGAAAAATAATATACACAATTCAGCCAGATCTTGTCTTTTTTTCAGAATAGGTGAAATACTAGATAGGAAAAGTATTGAATGGTCGCAAAAACTAGTGTATAGCAATGCAAGCGCTTTTCGATCATTAAATAAAAAGACAAGTTTTTTAACTGCAAGTAAGGAGCGACAGTAAAACTTA
Source organism: Alatinidae sp. Z8VKAUB7J3 (assembly GCA_010016025.2). Lineage (NCBI taxonomy): Eukaryota > Metazoa > Cnidaria > Cubozoa > Carybdeida > Alatinidae > Alatinidae sp. Z8VKAUB7J3. The sequence continues at coordinate 33,945,410 of JAAAKM020721499.1, forward strand.
AAACGAACAGAAATTACTCCGTGTATGAAGCTTTGCGTCGGATTCCGTACCCTTTCACCGCAGCGACAATCCGCGTGGTTGGCGCGCTTGGGAAGGCGTGCTTGAAGTGTTCAACGGCAAACTGGAGAGCATCGAAGCCTATGACGCGAGCTTTCCACTGCAGCGCGTGAGCCAAGCAGAAGACAACGCCAACCGTGTTACCTTCGATACTAAAACAAGAGGTGACACCAGTTCATACCTAGTGACCCTGTCCGGCATTCAACGTACCACAAGACTGCAATTTGATATCGTTGAAAATCGCGAAACCGGTGGCGCGCCCCCAATCTATCGCCCTCCACAGAGAACCGCGGCGGTGAGCTTTAGAAAAAAAGATTGTCTTTGTTTCTTAAATATATTTAGGTTCTAAATATTCATTTAATACTTTTCATGAGAAAGATCTTAATTATGTGTGTCGAGGTTATTTTAAATTCCATAAATTTCTTTTCTATTTTCTGCTTCTAGTTTACTTCTAATACGGAATAGAAGTGGAATAGAATTTGGAATAATTCTATAGTGGAATAATTCTATAGCGGAATAATTCTATTAGTCAAACGGAATGTGAAAATCGGTTTCAAGTCAGGGACGTCCCCTTGTGATTTTCAGACCTAGTGATTGCTATAGCCAAAAGGCAACCCTCAAACTTAGTACTGGCCAACACAACCAAAAGCTTCCTCTTCTTCAAAGAACTCAAAGTTAATGATAGGAATTGGTGTTGTTGCGTTGGTAGTAATTATAGCAGCTGCTGTATCCCTTGGTGGAATTTCTAATGTGACTCCAAAGACGGTTCCTCCTATTGTAAATACTCCTACAGGAACGGAATCCCTAATGATTCAAACCGACTTTTCATCCTACAACAATAAGGATATCATATCAATTAATGGTGTTTCAGATACTACAGGTACAGTGAATTTATCCATAGAAAACCAAAAAGGTGAACTTGTCTGGACAGAACAACTCTCTCTAAAAAGTGATGGAAGATATTCATTGGAACACTTATTGTTGTCGTATGCGCTGTGAAATGTGTGAGAAGCACATTGTGCAATCCGTCACATAGTTATATTGTCGTGCTATTTGCTGTTATGCTGTTCAAATATGATTTGGCTGAACGAAGTGAAACTTTTTTGGTTGACTACTGTGTCCTACTATCCGTATATCAAAAAGTGAGTGAAATGTTGTTAAAAATTCAATTTGTGACTACTTATGTTGCCCCATGGCAAATTTCTTGGGGCTCTGCATTCCATGCCTTTGCTCAACCGATTAGTGTGCCCCATTCTGCTATGCTGCTTGCACAAGCTGTAGTTTCAAGTATTGTGTCCATTATGCATATCCTCTATTTGGACAAAAGGAGCCCAAGTTTGTAGATATTTAATTTATTCTAATGCTTTTGATTCTAAAAGTAAAAAACTTACTTGCAGCATTTCCAATTACCATTGCATACATATAAGTTCCTAGTAATACTCCCACGGCTGTTACCGTAACCTTTTTAGCTATATGGTTCATTTTTCGTTTTTTGCCAGGATTCCTGAAAGCATTAAGAACAATTAACAAGAACCAATAACTGATAAGAGCAATTAACGATTAAAGAAAAAATATTACAGCAATTTTAAGTCGTGAATAGTAATGCAATCTTTATTTATCATTACGGGGAAATAAAAGAAACAACAAGCATAAAAAGGAACTGCAAACAATATGAAATAGATGGCGTTCAAAATAAAAGCAAACGAAGAGACGACAAAACACGCTAAGCTACTAGCATAAATCTCATTCGAAACAAACCTTCCTCTTCCCGAACAGTTTCAGTATAACACGATGACCTTTCCAGCTTACATATTTTAGAGAAAAACGATTGTTGTTTTTGGATACTGACATTATTCTACATTCATTATATATAACGAAACATGACTTATTCTACCACTTTGTGATATCGCAGTGGATTGCCTTGTATGGAAACTCTGCTGACTATGAATTGAAAATGCACAGATAGTTAAACTGGTCTCTCTCAGATCTTACATATCAAAATTCCTGGGTGTGTTCTGGATGATTCACAAGTACTAAAACGTTAATTGCTCATGGTTTGGTACAGCCAGAAGTTTTATGGGATTCACTGTGAATGCTGTAGGTGCAATTTGCACCTACAGTATTCACAAATATACCTATACTCTTTGTTTATATTTCAGTAAAAAAAATAAACATTTTATTCTCTCTTCTAAGGTGCAATCCTAGTTGCAGAAGTGGCAAGAGAAGGAAAATATTTGCTGAAATGGACCAGTGAAACCAAATTGATAGCAAATGATGACATAGTCGTTAAAAAAGTGTAAAAGGGGTGTTTTTGATATTTTTGAAAAGAAAGGGGGGGGGGGGGAAATATAATTATCTAAGAAATACTCTTCCATATGAAGTATATGGGAATTTTAGTAAACTGACGTACATTAAAAGAATATAGGAATTTAACCTAAGTAATGAAACTAAAGTCAACATGATGTTTTGTTTAGAAAGAACTTCAAATATAGAGATTTTATAGGTATTCCTACCTCCCTTAAAGTCTCAAACAAGATATGAGCAACTTCCTCACATAAATAAATCATACAAGGGGCATTTTGTCACTGGTATCTTTGTGAATTTTTACATAAAAATTGAGGGGGAGGGGCTACTTAGAGCTAAAATTTCTATATTTATAAAAATACATCTTTCCTTTTGTCTGAAACATCTTACCCATTGGAAACAGTAAAGTAATTGAACAGAAAAATAAGGAAAAGTTGCCTATGTTTATTTACATTAAACCTACCCATTATTCTTGGGCTCTTTGTAATATATAAATTTCTATACTCATAAACGAATTTATATATCTATGAAAAGCCAAGCTTTTATTCTATTTAGATTATAAAACCACAAAGAAAACTATAAAATACTTGAAGATAAAAGTAAGAGAAATGAAAAAATAAAAAAAATGATAACTTCATTGGATCGCTAGCTGGTTCCAACACCAGTGCCCAAAGAAATTCTAGAACCCTTTTTATCGCTTAATCACTTTACAATACTCTGGCGACAGTGCCAGTAGCACTGTGTGACATTAAAGAACAAATAGTGGTGGCTTGCGAGTTCCCACATCAAATAGCGAGGATGAACTGTATTTTTGTACACCCTACTGTATGAAATACGATCAGTCAGGCGGGTAGCCAAAACAGTCCGTAGGCAATTTCTCTGGAAAACATTTAGCACATTCTCGTCCGCTTTCCATAGCATTACGCTTCACAATCATGCTTAACCGCTGTTATAGTTTTAGCTTCAATATTTTTCCAGATATTGGATGCATACAGTGTCTTTTGGTTTTGTTTAAAACCCCAAAACATAACCTGAAATTTATATACAATACCATGAGTTGTTCCTAAGGTATTTCTAGACTCCCTATTTACCATTTGGGTAAACATAATTTAGTTGGATTTAATTCTACATATAGCCTAACCTAAAGTTGAATTGAACAATAACAGTCTTGTAAGGTGTCGAAAAATATTGACCACGTATTTTACTTTTAGTGACCAAAAACAAAAGGAAATAATTGAGTAGTATATTTACAAAAACCGACAAAAGTTCATTACGGACGTAACACCTATATAACCTTCGAACAATTGATGCCCGGGTGCTGGGCTTTGGCCCGATGCGCATCATGGTGCGGCACATCCTGCCGAACTCGCTGTCGCCGATCTTCGTGATCTCCACCGTGCAGGTCGCCAACGCGATCATCTCGGAGGCCTCGCTCAGCTTCCTGGGGCTGGGCATGCCGCCGAGCCAGCCGTCGCTGGGCTCGCTGATCTCTTCCGGCTTCGACTACATCTTTTCCGGCAGCTGGTGGATCACCGCCATTCCGGGCGTGGTGCTGGTGGTGCTGGTCCTTGTCATCAACCTGCTGGGCGACTGGATGCGCGACGCCCTGAACCCGAAACTCTACAAGGGGTAACGCGATGCTTAAATTGTCAACAGTAAAGTCAGCTCTAGTTTACGACTAGTTATTTAGACCTCTTATATTTCTTTCAAAATATTTAGATAAAAATTGGGCAAAACTTTAACTGAACATTTGATGCAGTCAACTATAGTTCAGGTAAAGATCCAAATTATCGAAATAAATACCTGTAAATTTTCAGCAGAGGATTACCTTTTAAGCTAAAAGAATGATAATTATTATATAACTCATTATTTAGAGGTTGATTTACGTAGGGATTCCTCCATATTTTCAACCCTGATTGGAACAAGGCCTAAGGAGGCCTAGGAGGTATTTTGTCCAGCCAAGCCTTTGGGGTCTGGGCGCGAGGGGGGGGGGGGAGAATTTCGATATCATATCCACTCATCACTGGCACTAGTGAGAATATTTCCAGTTTTGTCTTCTCTTGCTTGTTTTAATGTTATACATATATTTTTTTCCTTAATGTATTGAAATATTCATTTTTATTTGATGTTTTAAGCTTCACACGTAAACTAAGACTAGTGAATAGAATGACAATATGAATAAAAATTGCAGTATGGATTGGCTTTCAAACTCAGTGGAGTTGCATTACACGTGGGTTGCCTTCCAATCCCATTACGGGGTGCAATGGACGCTGGTTTAAAGTTGTTTTAATCTGGAAAACTTCGTACCGGGGGCGATGTTGAAATCGACTTCGACGTAGTTGGGTGAGAAACCGCGCCGAAGGGTTCCCGAGATGACGTCGCCGGTGTTGGGGTTCTCGAGCGCGTAGCTCGCCGTCGGCGGAAACGAAGCTCCGCGGATGATCGTGCGGACGTCGCCCGTGCCCGATCGTGATGGCACGATGCTCTCGATCGCATGACTCGCGGTATCGGCGCGGAAGACCATGTCGCCGACGCCGGCCGGGAAGACGTTGCCACCGACGAGGACGTAGAGATCTTCGTCGCGATCGCGCGGGACGACGAGTCGCTGCCCGGCACGGTCGCGTGCGTCCGCGCCCTGTGTGCCAAATTCATATTGCACGCTTGCGTTAACCAAGGTGTAACCGTCGGTTGCAGTCTCAAATGACGCAACTTCATTTTGGTCGTCGTACCACGTAAAGCCAACGTCAGCACTTAAACCATCGTTCACGTAGCTTAATTCACTACCAAAGCGCATAGGCGGCGTGCGGGGAAGGTTGTCGTCTTCTATTTCTGCGCGGATATAGTCACCAAATACGGTTAAGCGTAGCGTGTCTGTTAAATCAACGTAAGTTTCTGCTTCAAAGCCCCAGATGTCAGCGTCAGCCTGTTGGAAATAATAAATTGGCAAGCCTTCTCCATCGCCGTTACCGCGCCCAGCGTAAAGGAGATATTATCGGCGCCGTATCGGTAGTGGACGTCGAAGAGTCGCAGAAATACGTTGCTTCCAGCTTTGCACAGCAGTTAGAAGGCCGGGCGGCGGGCGTAAGCGTCTACACGACGGGAGCGCCGGGCGCCACGACTAATATTCGCATCCGAGGAGTCAGTTCTTTTACCGACAATACGCCCCTAATCGTGATCGACGGCGTGCCGGTGGCGGAGAACGCGCCGATCTGGCTCAATCCCAACGATATTGAGAGTATTCAGGTGTTGAAAGACGCCTCCGCGGCTTCCATTTATGGTTCGAGAGCCAATAACGCTCAAAGGCTTGTAAAAAAAAAAACAAGTTTTTACTGGTATCGTGACTGCATGCGAAATTCGTATTGAAAATCGTGTTTTATTCTTTGAAGGGCTATGAAGTTATAAGATTATTATGGCGTTTAGGTAACCATCGTTACTATCACTATTAATACTTAATTATAGAAGTTTCATGGGGAGCGTTGAACGTCTCTTTCCATACAACATTAATAATAAATAAATAACCCCATAATTCGTCATACATCATTTCCGTTTTCGATTTCGATTTTCGTTGTATATTAAAGATAGATTAAATTTAGAACATTTAGCTTTTTTTAGTAGAGGAATTATCCGGGGCTTCTAAAAAGCCCTTGCTCAGAAAGTGCGCCAGCATTTTCAAACATGTCGCCAACGGTGACGATTTTTGAGTGAACGGTCACATCTTTTTTCAGGATGGGCATGGCAAAAACGGCGTTCACGCATGTGACCAACGATAAAGATGTGAGGGCTATGAATTTAGCAAGCTTTTTCATCTTAGGTCAGCCTTAGCGGAGCTGAGAAGTTGCTTGCAGCATCTGGTCGGCACCTGAAATGACCCTTGCGTTCATTTCATATGCGCGCTGTGCGGCAATCAAATCTGCGATTTCGGTTACGGCGTTCACATTTGCCAGTTCAAGGTGCTTTGCATTAGTTCTATGGATGATAGATTGAACATAGATATTCCAATTTGAATTAGAATAATTGTGACATCAAGTAATTTAAAGGTGACTTATTTTTCACGAGAGATAGGATTAGGAAAAATTGGGCGATGATTTAATTAAACATATTGGTTTTAACATGGATTTAAATGGGTTTACTCGCATGTTGAAGTCCAAAGCATTATCTGCAATGTTATAGAGGATGCTCATGGGAATGCTTATTACGGTTCTGAAGATTAAGATTTCAAGACTGTATAAGTCAAAAGTTAACTAAGTACAATAGAAAACAATTGTAATATAGCTCTTTTTCAGATAGGTCAAGGAAGGATTCAGCGATAGTATTTGGACCTTCAAGCGGGAGATCGTCTGAAAGCACCATACCGATACTCCAAACGAGATTGCCTTCACATTGAGCTCGGACCTGCCCGGGATTGATCACCAGACCGCAATCGTGAACACACCATAGACCGGTAATCTTTACTTCGCCGTCTGTTGCTACAATTACATCACACACTACTGCAGCATAGCTTGATTTCTTGTAAATACCGCATGCAATACCGCGTCCTGCGCGCTTTGCTTCCGGTGCGGATGGATTGTTTCCCCATAATGCTATTTCGCCCACCTGGTACAGAACCGCCGCAAGGCGAGTCTAAAGCATTTTCAATCATTTTCTTACAAAAATATCCTATAAACTAAAATTGGTCATTGTTTTTATTTGAACAGCGGAACTTTCCATTTCATTATTAGATCGTGATACTCCAAGGCAGCTCAAGCCACCGTATGTCGCATCCTTCTACTTATTTTTAATGATTTTGCAAAAATCTCCCTTTATTGGTTAAAAGGGCATAGAACTTAAAACATTTTCTTGAATAAGCCTTCTTCTTATTCAACAAAATACTGGAGGGAAGCTATCCCCCCACACCAGTTTCTTTTAAAGTTGTCCGATCAAAAATTTTGAGCTCACCATTTTGTTCAGCATGAATCGTTATCGTCCGGACTGATTTCGATCGCTTTTTGCCAGACACTGCGGGCCTTGTCTTTAGCACCGGTTGAATAGTGGACCATGCCGAGGTTGATGTGCGCCTGCACATGTCTCGGATTTCTTTGAACCACTTCCTGAAACAGAGCACCCGCCTCATCGTATTTTCTCATTCCGAACAGAACCAGGCCTTTCTTGTTGTAGGCTTCCACATTGTCGGGGTTGGTCTTGATAGCGAGATCAAACTCTTCCAGCGAGTTCTGGTAAAGCGCGTACTGGGCAAACTCCACACCCAGTTTGAAATGCTCCTGTGAAGCCTTGACATCGACTTGACGAGCTGCCCGGCCACGGGAACCGATCCGCCGGACGGAACCGATGACGTCTCGATCGCCATCGGCACGATCACCTACAGCTCCAACGAGGCATCCTTCGAAGTCAACGGCGGGACCAATCTGCCCGACGGCAGCTATCGCCTGCTGGTCTGCGGCACGACCTCCATCGTCGACGAGGCCGGCAACGCCCTGGACGGCAACGAGGACGGCGACTCGGGCGACGCCGACGACGACTACGAACTCGACTTCGTGGTGCGTCCCGTGGTCGATCTGACCATCACGCTGACCACCCTCGCCGGTGCGACGCCCGGAGGCGCCTTCAGCTACTCGATTGGAAACATACATTGTTAGCAGGTGCTTTTCTGGGGTTATCTATTTTAAGTAAAGGACCTGTATCGTTATACGCATTACTTCTACCCTTTTTAATAGCTTATGGAGTAACCTATAAATACAACAGTTTTAGAGCAAAATGGTTCTCTGTGTTTTCATTCATCATCATTGCTCTATTAGTTGGTGGTTGGTGGTATTTATATGTACGTATCGAGGACCCCGAAACATTTACAGCTATTGCTGCAAAAGAAACAGGTAACTGGGGAAATTACAATGTACGCCCATTTTACTATTATTGGAGTTTCTTCACACAAAGTGGATTATGGACCATACCTCGTAATGGCAACCTATACCGTGGGTGGGATTGACCCACACTTGCCAGTGGGTGGTCTGGTTGTGTTGGATCAAGTTGTGGACTACACCTGGGGTCGACCTCAGACCTTTGACGACACGCTGCGTCACATTGAATTTAGTTATCCGTATGACGCTTCTGCCAGCGACCAGGTCTACCGGGCTGGGCTCGAGTTGAACAAACCCATCACCCTGGGTGGTACCTATGGGTGCACCCAGGGTCCACGCTTGGAAACGGTGGCAGAAATCCGTCGTCTAGCTAACGATGGTTGTGATGTGGTAGGTATGACAGCTATGCCAGAGACGGCCTTGAACGTCGCCGTCGTTGCGTCGACGATGACGGCCTCGCCGGATTGTCCGCCCGGCTGCGCCGCGCCCAGGATCGGTTCCATCTCTTTTCGTTCCTCTGTTCTGGAAGTGTCTATCTAAAGTGCGGGGAAGTCGCGACAAGGGTGACGGTCCGGGATTTCTGAACCCGGCACCGTGGCGGGTCAATCGCCCGATGCGACGGAGAGATCGACAATCTGCGGGGTGTGACCGCAGGCCTCGACGAATCGGATGAGCCCGTCCGGCGTCACCGCGACGGTCATCTCGTTCGACAGCGGGTGATAGTTCAGGGGCGACCTTTCCATCATCTCGGCGTGTTTACTACCGCATCGCGTATCACTAACAGGCCAATTAATGTTAGCTTGATTGCGCCCAGCCAAGCCCCAATCCGTACTCGGGGTGACGTTTCAATTAACCCTCATTTTTGTATTCATGGTCATCCCCGCTTCGATTTGTTAATTGTGGCTGGCGGAAAACTTGATCGTGTTATCAATAATCAAGCGGTACTGGATTGGTTAGCAGAAACAGCGACACATACCCGTCATTGTGCCTCAATCTGTAGCGGTGTATTTTTGTTTGCAAAAGCAGGGTTGATCGAAGGGAAAACAGTGACAACCCATTGGCAGCGTGTTGATGAACTCAGTGAGAATGGCCCCCTTCTTTTTGGAGCAAACAATGAAAAAAGTAACAGTTACTCAGACGCTTCCAGTGAGCGGCGGAATAATCGGGCTGAACGAATCGCAGGCTGGCACGCGGGCGCACAACATTCGTGAGGTCGAAAAACAACCGAAGGGACTCGAGAAAGGCTACAAGGCGTACACGCCGTTGCAGGCGCTGAGCTTTAAAAGGGGCGAGAAAATATACCTGGACGAGGTCCCAAAATCGAAGAACCCGTTCGTCGACGAAGAAGACGACGGCGAGCCTGATAATACAAAGAAATCGGGTAGGGGCGCGAAGAAAACGAAAGAGTAATTCGTGACAGGATCGGGGTTTCAACCGACTAAGTAACAAACTTTCAATGACAATTTCTTTCTTTTTTTATCTGATATTTGTTCTCATTTTATTTTTGCTTTTTCGATCCTTGTTTAATAAAATTAAGATAAACAATTTGTTTCGAATGAAAGCGAAGAGCAACATTAAAACTTAAAACGAACAAAAATCACGAAGTATTTAAGGGAGTTTTTTATTTGACCTGTTATTTGTTATATTGATGACTTTATCTTATTTGAAAATTAATTTGAAATTTGTATGTTCATTTTTTGGTATACATATATATCTATATATATAAAAATAAGTTGTCTGTCTGTGCCAGCTCAGACACACAGGTACAGAGAAAGGCAAAAGCAAAGAGCCACTCAGACATACAGGTGCAGTATAAGAATCATCTTCTTTCTCTTTACCTGATAAAGAATCATTCTCGAGAGGAAGAATCATCTTCAGGCCGCTTTTAAGGGAAACCCTCTTCTGAGTAGAGACAATTTTTAGCTACAATAATCTCAATTTGGTAGTACATGAGAGACAAGCACGTACTATTTTGTTCTCAAAGGAGTTTTGACTCAGAAGGGGGGGGATACCTACGGGAAAACAAATAAAATTAACTAATTATAACGAAAGTTTAAGTAACTATGGAAAGAAATATCGTCGGTCAGTTTTTGCACCTTTTCGGACTGGGTGTGGCTTTCATCCTTGCTGATAAGGCCATCTTTTTCCGCCTTTTTGAGGGCATCCATTCCGTCTCTTCGAACGTGGCGAATCGCAACTCTCCCGTTTTCGGCATAATTGTGCGCGACTTTCACCAGTTCCTTGCGCCTTTCTTCATTGAGCTCCGGCAGCGGAATCCGCAGATTGCTTCCATCCGTCACGGGGTTCAGCCCCAGATTGGACTCCCTGATCGCCTTTTCGACCGCACCGACCATACCTTTGTCCCAAACCGTGACATTGATCATGCGGGGCTCTGGCACCGAGATGTTGTCATCAATAAAATATCTAAATAGAAAGCTGGTTTGATCTCTGGGTCCTCTGTTGGGACTGTATCACACATTAAGCTGATAACAAATTAAGATGATAAGAACAGATTTGGGCGACAAGCTTGCTACTTGTCCCTGTAAAAAACACTCAGCAACTGAAACTTCGACTCGATGCTCTATGCGCCAGCAATGGCTCAGGAGGATCTTTATCTCTTTTTCTTAAGAACAGATACTATACTTTGATCTTATCCAAAAGGCGGAAAAGCAATTGGGCCCCCAAAAAATTATTCATGCACACATACCTGGCTAAATTGTTCTCAAAACGAAGATCATGTAATGATAGAAAGAAATGGATGGCAATGTCACGTTTTACTGATGTAAAAATATAGGTTACCAAAATTTGTACTTTTAGTAATCCCGCCGAGTCTGCCTTTCATTCGCCTCTGATATATTTTAAGCTAGGAGAATTGCTCTTCTAGCAAGTGATTATGCAATAATTATAAGTAATAATGGAACAAAATGACGTGGTTTCACAATTCTTAGTAAAGTATGTAAGTGAAAATGGGACCATCATAGACGGAATGCAATTGTTTTTACCGCCAAACACATTGGAGACAAAATAATATGCGTTACGTTTTGAAGCAAAATAGCATAGTCTTAACTTGGCGCTGATGAGCGCCGATTCTTCGCCGCCTAGTGCAGGCAATGCGGTTGCATTAAAGCTAAAGAGGAGCGGGTAGCGTGTGCCATCTGAGCGCAACCCCAGGAAGCCGCCATATCCGCGTGGCACCCTTGAGTTGACCACATAGAGGTTGCGGTCGTTGAGTAGTAGGGTGTGTCCGCCATTGGTCGAAATCTGTGTCGAGGTCGTCCGCATGTTCGACACCGTGTAGGTGATGGGCGGATCAGCGGTTTGAAAGGCGGGCGTGACGGTATCGCCTTCTTGAACCAGCACGGTCCAGTTGCCCGGTTGACCGCTGAACACGGCCGCACGTGTTGCCCGCCAGACCCTCGAGGGCACCGTCGGCCGCGTCGCCCTTGGCTGACAGGGCGTCCAACATGCCGTCCGCCTTCGCCGACGCGGCGTCGATCGCGGCGTCCTCACCGCCGAACAGATCGATGTCGACCGCCCCGAGGATCACGAACACCCAATAGACGAGCGCGAGCGCCAGCGCGGCGGTGTACACCACCGTCGGGTAGGCCAAGAGCACGCTCCAGAGCTCGTTCATCGGGCAATCTCGGCGCGAGCATAACGCTCAGCGCATGGGAGGGCCATGTGGCGCGTGCGGGGAGCGATGACCGAGCTGCACGCGGAGCCTCGATCGGGGCCCCATGGCGGGCCAGAAGCATGGCATAGGCGCGGCCGAGTCCGCGTCCGGCACCGGTGACCAGGACCACCCGGCCGCTCAATCCGAGTTGATCGGAGCCCGTCGTCATCACCAGTTCCTCGACAGACCCTTAGAACTTGTAAGCCAGGCTGATTCCTTGCGCACCTTGTTGACCGAAGGGTTTCACCTCGATCCCGTTCTCTTCTAGGAAGGGGTTGTAGTGGGTGACCATCTTGCCGACGAAATAGCCGATCGCGCCGCCGAGAAAGAGGTCGCTCAGGAAGTGCTTCTCCTGGTTCAATCGCGATAGTCCGGTCGCCCCGGCAAGTGGTTGATCTCACAAAATTCTATAGTTTTATATTGCTTCCATTCCTAAAGACACGGAAAAGGTAGACGGTTACATATAATTGTCGGTAACATTAACTTCTGTATATTCTATGCTAAAGTCTTGGGGAGTTTCTAATATCATAGTAAGCCAGAGCGAAGCTATTAAGACAGTTACCAAGTTGATTCTGTAAATTACTCTGATATCTTCCGTAAACTTATTCTCTAGTCAGCGAAGTAGGCAACCCTGTGCCAGAAAATTTTGGTAGGTTCTTAAAACACTAAATTCGAAAGCAATATACAATGGTTCAATCACTAGAGTATTTCAGATCACTAGGAGTTAGTCACTTTTGGTTGTCATCAAGAAAAACAGTGTATTTTTTTTTTCTTTAAAAGCATTTACTAGGGAAGAAGAGATATTTTAATTCAATATAATCCTGAAACAAGTACTATCTAGTTAAATTTCAGTATCTCAAGATATAAGGTCCAGAGATATGTCTGTCAGACGTTTGAGCTTTATAATCATTTTAATATACAGGATTTGAAACCATGAATGGTAATGTACAGTAAGTAAAGAGTAGCAGATGTAAAGAAAATAAACAAACTTATAGATCACCTATTTTTTGGGATAGTTTCTCGTATCTTATATCTCCCTTCAAGTCTTCTCTCGCGCCGTCGTCGGACCAAGCCAGCGCAGTAACCGCCGCGCCCGTGCCTTCGCGCACCAGCATTTCATCCGGGTGCCCGATGCGGCACAGCATGACGAGGCCGGTGCCGTAGCTCACGGCACAGAGATCCCGCTTGGGATGCACCGCAACCCGGTCGACAATCGTCAGCCCAGGCTTGCCGGTCTCGATCGGCGTGCCTGCGCGGCCGCCGAACGGCAGGTCCGGCAAGGACCAACCCACAACCCGAAACGCGCCTGAGGCAATGACTGCCTTGGCCTTGTCGCTGAACTCCGCAGTCAGAACCGATGCCGGGAAATCGACGATCCGGTCGATGGAAACAAAATGCTATAAATACAGTTCTACTTATAATGTTCTACTACCTTAATACATAAAATTAATGTGTACACGAATTAACGTGGTTTTATTAACGTTGATCTAATTAACGCTTTTTCAGACTAAAAATGCATTTTGACTGACATTAATTAACGTTTTCTCAGCAATTTAATGTTTGAGTGACATAAATTAACTTTTCTTCACGCGATCAGACAATAATTAGTACCATTATTAACTAATGCATGTGCTAATAAATGACTAAAACCAAGTACTTTAAAAGACATTTTTCTCTGAAGTGTTTTCTCTTTCCCTAAAATTTATATAATGCTATGTACTTGGGCATGTGGTTTACGAGAATCTAACTGAGATCGGTGGCATTCAATACACGCGCGATGAAACCAGTTTTGCGGAGAAGATACGCGCCACTCTCGGCGCGGATCGCATCGATCTAGAGAGTCACAGCGTCGTTCAACCCTACGAGTTTAAACAGAGATATGGCTCGACCGACGTCGGTGATGTGAGCTGGAACGTACCAACCGTCGGCTTCAGTACCGCAACGTGGGTGCCAGGCACTTCCGCACATAGCTGGCAAGCCGTTGCTGCGGGTGGCATGAGCATTGGCCACAAAGGCATGCTGCAAGCAGCACGTGTTCTCGCGGTCTGGCAGCAATTATTTCTACACATATTTTTACCTGCATTACATTTTTGTGTGTATTGTATTTCAATACATATCAATCTAATCTTGTGTGTATCAGCATATTCATTCGGATGATTTCCCTTTCGTTTTCATATCAGGGTGTTTAGTTCCCTGAACTTTATTTTAAAGATCCCCATAGAATTAAAATTTACTTTATTGGTTATGGAAACCATTTACTAAGAGTTCAAAACTAAAGTCCTAGTTTCAAACTAGTGACGCCAGTTGGAGGGGGATGTCCCATAGTGTTTTTGTCTCCCTCTAGCCTCCCATAGAATATTTTTAACCTCCAAGATGGAAGACCTATGTGTCTCGCCGAAAAAAAAATCCCCGAATCCCCGAAATGTCCCCAGAACCCCCCAATCACGTTGCCACCCCTTATGATTTATCACTAAGAAATATCCATCCCTAGTAAATATTATTTTATATACCACAATTTTTTATTACTCTCTTGTTCGTTAACTTTCGTATCTTGGGTTGCTTTGCATAAAAGCCAGACAGATACAATTCAAATACAAACCATACAAGACGGCTCTTCATATTTTGACAAGTATTGTCTTCATGACATGAGAATAAACCATTTCGAATGCAGTATCCCGAATGCTATGAAATTTTTACATCATTCATGTGTACACCGGTATGTTTCCAAAGAAATTGTCTAATCCGTAATGGCATAATGTAACCAAGTTGTGCAATATCCATTTTACCTTGAGATTTCCAATCTTGAACAAAATCAAGTTGTAATTCTTCATCTAACCTGAATAATGTTATTGGACAATTTTTTAACTCTCGCAAACCAATTGAAATTGCAGGATCAATGTGTAAATAATCATCAGCACCTTGATCAATTGTATCAGCAACTTCTTCCGGGCATTCAGCATCCATAACATGACTAAAAACTATTCCTAAACGTTGATCAGCTAAACCATTTGGAAAAAATTGTTGTAAAACAGAAACAGGTAGATCAAATTTATAAAAATTCTTGGGGAGCGGTCGAAAAGTGTATTTTTCTTATATTTACGTCTAACGGTAAATCCGAAATTTCTTGAGAGGGGAGGGTTCTTCTATTTCTTTGAGAATGGACCAAGAAAATAGGCCTATATAATCAAAAGCAATCCCATTCGTATTCTTAAAACAAAATTATGATGTGTTGACAACATCAAACTTCATTATCAAGTTAAACATATAAGATTCATTAAGCTTAACGTTACCCATAAAGAGCTAAGAGGGTTTAGAGGATTATCTAAACCCTCTTTAATTTAGGATTAGAAGGTGAGTTAGGTGATTACCTGTAGACGTCACTGCGGCGGTCCAGATTTCCCGCTGACAGAATCTGCTCGGGGCTGGCATATCGAAGTGTTCCCACAAACTGTCGGGTGCGTGTCAGCTTGCCCTCCATATCGTCGGCCAGCTGTGCCAGGCCGAGATCCATCAGGACGACATGCGAACCATCGGCGGTCAACATGATGTTGCCGGGTTTGATGTCACGATGAATCACTCCGGATTCATGAAGAACGTGAGCGGCATCAGCCACTTGGCGAACAATCTCGGCCACCTGCTCGATGTACGAATTCCCGGTTTGCACTTCAGGGAGCTGAACGGCAGCGCTGGTCGAACGTTCACTCACCGCCATACATTTCTAAAACTTCTTGACGAAGCGGGTCTTTATCCTTCCAACGTGACCTTGTCCAATATGATAGGTGGTCCTGACCGAGGTGGTAGACGTTGTTCGCTGGTGGTAGCGCGTATTGTAATTTCGATTGCTTTGAAAGCCAATGTATAAATCGACGGGAGATATTGTAATTTGGACCGTATAAGATTTTATTTGGCGTGCGTGTATTATAACCGGAAGCTACTGACCCGAAGATACCATTGCTAACTGTGTGTATTTCTGTCAATTTCGAGATTGTATTATCCGGATCATTTAAGAATTTGACGAATATTTTCTCGGTTGCTTTGACCTGCGTCAACGCGCCTCCCGTCCGCGTCTGCAAAAAGGACCATGACACAGCGGTCGCACGACCGCTGTGCATGCGAACGTTTTGGGGGCGACGAGATGAACGGACTAGCATTGTTTGGGCTGGGTACCGCGGCGGCGTTGGGATTGGGCGTTGCGGCAGGTGCGGCCGATGAGGGGATGCGCATACACGCGATGTTGTTCGCGGGCGCGGCAATTATCGGCGTCTTTGCACTGATTACGCGGATTTACGAGCCCAAGGTCGCGGTGCCCGACGGTCCCGACACGATCGACTACAATGACGGCATCATCCGGGCAGGCGCCATCGGCGGCGCTGTTGGCGCGACCGAGGAGTGCGCTCGGGGTCGCGACCATGAAGTAGCCCAGCATCGCGGCGTTGAGGGAGGGGAGCAGCAGGACGGATGCGCCCAGCACGAGCGCGATGGCCCACGGCTCGGCGACCGTCGACAGTGCGACCGCACCTCCCGCGACCACGGCGAGTCCCGCGATCGTGAGCACTCCGGCCCGGATGCGCGGCACGAGCATCGGTGCGCAGGCGGCGCCGACGAGCATCACCGCGCCGATCGACGCGGAGAGGGTGCCGATCACGAACTCCGGGTAGCCCTCCTGCTGGAGTGCGTAGATGACGGTCGTGATACACCATTGTCTGTAACATGCTGGCCTTGTCTAACTTTTTTTTTTAAATTTTATTATTGTAATCACTATCATTATGTCTATGGAGCTGATAATTTAATAATGTAATTATCGTAATGTAACCTCGTAATTTTCTTTCATTCTTGATTATTTAACACAAATATAAGTCTGGACCCATAAAAAGGATAGGGGGAATTCTCCTCTTATCTTGATCTGAAGGTCATCCCTCCCCAAGGAATATTCTTCTGGGCTCTGAGTGTTGGACTTGCACCCGAACGTGCATTTGCCTAGTTGACATGATAAAAAATATCATAATTCTACTATGCTGTATATTGGTTGTTGTCATTGAGGCCGCCCTCGTATTGGCCTTGAATCTCGATTTGTGAAATGGTGGTGACCGATTCCAAATTAAAGTCATCGGCATCGGAGCATTCCACGAAACTGGAAAGATCGACATACCCGCAGCCATTCTCAGCATTGAGTGCGCAACAACTTTGGTCAAAGACGGTTTGTGCTGCTAGGGATCCTGATATTAGGGCGAAACAAATACTTGCCCAGAAGATCGGTTTTCCAGTGTTCATGCATCTTACTCCTTTAAGATTCCGCTCATTTCTAGCTTTTTCATGAAGTGATGTCAACCGCGGAGACAGCTCGAGGTGCAACAGGTATTGCTTAATGTTTTAAGAATAAACAATATTTATCAATATGAATTAAATTTACTCAACTCATGCATACAATGCAATACAACATCGATCAAAGTATTCGCAACATAGAGGTGGGTTCGCAACTGCTGGGTGTAACGAACATAAAAACTCGCTATTGAACGCGAAAAAAAAAACATATAAGGATAAAACAATAAGATTAGAAATTAAATTGAAAGACTGGAAAAATAAAAGAAAGTGCTTTGAAAACATTGCATGGAGGTTGACCCAAACTTGGGTTTTCAAACAAAAACAATAACAAAAAGAATATAGAATATGCTTATCTTCTACCATCGGGAGGAGGGGGAAATAACCTTCTAAGTCCCCAACCTCTATTAACGATATTAAGTTTCCCGAGGCAGTGGGCACACGTAGAAGTCCGTAGGGTCAACCCATTGATATTTTTCTGAAAATTCTATAATAGAGTATGGTAACAGCCAAACTCTTAAAATTCAATTATAGATAACAATACGTTTCTAGCCAGTCACTACTATACAGAATCAATTTGTTGCACAAATTCTAGAGATTCCGCAGAAGGGAAAAGATGGCAATAATCAAATATTCAGAACACTGACTGTAATACATTTTCAACAGTTTTCAAACAATGCAGTTGCTACGTTGATATGCGTGAGCTGGGAAATTCGCAGCAAGCTGGACGCGCGCGTTGCCTGACGCACCGGTAGTGAGCGCACGAACGAAATGAACGGCAGCAAGATGATGGCCAGATCGATCCAGTGTTTCTTGCAGTAATCCAGTTTCTTTTCCGCGACCGAGAACATCAAAATGAATTCGGCGGCAAACGCAAACCAAATCATTCCCGTGCTGACGTGCAGCAGCAAACGCAGCCAATCGTGCTGAGAGACCTGCGTTTTCATAAAAAATTCGACGATCAACACTGGCATGATCATCAGCGCGATGAAAATCATCGGCACGCCAAAGTAACGTTCCAGTCTTTCTCCGTGCAATTCATGTTTAATGCCATCCAAGAGGCGTTTGGTCTTCATCCCTAGGATGGTTTGGTTATTTGTCCGATGTGGGTTGAGGGGATATGGCGATAGGGCCTACTGCCAAAGGGATAGGTGTCGAAATTGGAATGACGGGAATCATCTCCTCTTCGACCGAAGAAAGGGAAAGAGGAGTAATGGGATCAATAAGTGGGAGAACCTGTGGCTCGGAAGGTGTCTCTCGTTGGTGCCTTCGACTTATGATCCAATGAGCACCCCAGGCAATCAGCCCCCCAGGTATCACCAAAATAAGCGTAGATAGGCCTACCCACTTGATTGAGCGGAGAACTTTTAATTTTTTACGAACGTTTTAATTATACATAACTTAAGAATTAACTTGCGTAACGAAATTCTATATTCGTATATTTTTACTACGTATATCAGGGGGGTTTGCCCCCTCTTTAATACCTTGCACTCTACACCAAAGCTTAAATTTTGTCCCAATTCTATAAGAATGACACCTGAATCATAAAGGCCGTAGAATAAATAGTTGAAATTAAAAAAAATACTTTAGCGTAAAAAGCAGGTATTTAGAAGGAGATGAGCACCTCATACACGTAATAATTTTTGTTCGTTTGTTTTAATGCTACTCCTTACTTTTAGTTGAAAAAACGTGGTAAAACCAAAGCAGGTCAAACTACATCTTAACTAAACGTCCCATGCACGAGAGAGAAATTTTCTACACTTCAGTCGAAGGCAAAAGCTCAAATTACAAAAAGGCGCGCTATCAAGCTAAATTGTAGTAAAGCGTTCTGGAATGTAAATGCCAATGTTTAGAACGTTAAAGGTTTTTTAACGTTTAAAACATTAAACGTTAGAATTCTAGCATCTAAAACGTAGCGTTGAGTGTTTAGAGTGCTATTGTATTTCAGAATATCATAATGCCATTCTGGAGACGCCGTGCTTATCTTCTATCGCAATTCGTTCCTCTGCTGTATTGTATTCGGTGCTGACCGTGTTGGCTTCAAGCTAGAAGATGGTCAAAAGGTTCGCATATTCAAATCTAACGGCAAGGCGATAGAGGACTAGACATGGCTAACCTGTATCAACGCTATATTGAAGAAATTCGCCCAACGCTCAAGACTGAGCTCGACATCGATAACATCATGGCGGTGCCGCGGCTTGAAAAAGTAACCCTTAACATGGGTGTTGGCGAAGCGCTGGGCGACAAGAAAATTTTAGACGCTGCGGTGGAAGACATGACCCAGATTGCCGGTCAACGTCCGGTAGTGTGCTTGGCACGACGTTCCGAAGCGGGTTTCAAACTGCGTGAAGGTGGATATGGCGCTCATCGACCGGGCGATATCGTCGGCAAGACCGATCACCCGGGATGACTTGATACCTGGCGCCGGCTCTAGTTCGTAAAGCGTGACCACGGGACCCGGGCGCACATTGATGATTTCGCCGCGCACTCCGAAGTCTTCCAGCACGCCTTCGAGAACCTGGGCGTTTTCCTGCAGCATGGCATCGGTGACCACGCTGGAAGCGCTGCGCGGCTTGGGCTGCGCCAGAACTGTGAGCGGCGGCAGCGCGAAGTCTTTGCCCTTTGCGGCAACACGCTGAACCGGCGGTTTGCGCTCGGCGGCTTCACGTATCGGTTCGGCGTTGGTTTGATCAAATAATGCATTTTTTTAATAGAACAGAACAAAATTTCTTCATTGACCCTCTGGAGGAAAAAGGGATAGGTAATTCAGAAGAAAGTACCTTATCATGTCTTATTTTAGGGAAGAGATGAGGTTAGCAATATTTAGAAAACCTTCATGAAAGATTAATTGCTTTTTCTCATCTAAACTGTAAAAACAAAACAAAAAATCCTATGATATCCATCCCTAGAATTCTTTCAACTAAGCGTAAGAACACGGGATTGAATAGCTTATTTCAGAGACACTTGGCTTACACTTTTTAGCTAATTTATATTTTGTATTTTCACAGATCACTCTGGCTTTCTTAGCGACTCCAAAATTTCAAGAATTGTTCCTAAGGTTAAGCTGATATCCAAATTTTGTTTGCAGGTGAATGGTGTAAGGGGTAGAAGAACGGGCTTTAAAATGATTTATGTTCAGCCTTATATCCGCTACAGTATGATTTCCATTTTCAGCTTGCAGCCTCAAGGTCTGTTAAGCTCTAATTGTAATAGGGCCTAGAGCGTGTCAAAAATTTGACAAAATGGTATATTTCGCTTTTTAAACCATGAAAAATTTCTATATTTGTTTTTAAAAACCGTCTGAATCTTCTTGTAGACAAGTTATATGCAGACTTTTTCATCCGATCAGGAGAAGCTCACCGCAGCCGAACAAAAACTTGCAGAGTTGCAGCAGCAGCAGGGCGACAGCGAGATGCTGCTGACGCCCGAGCAGAAAGCGGAAATTGAAAAATTTCGCGACGAGCAACTCAAGACCCGCAAGGAATTACGGGCAGTGCAGCATGAACTGCAGCGCAACATTGAACAGCTTGGCACAACGCTGAAATTCGTTAACACGGCGCTGGTGCCAATAATCATTATCCTGCTCGCCATTGCGATCAGCGTCATCGGGCTGCGCAAGCGCCAGCAGGCAACGACGAAGGGAGCCTCGGCGCAATGAGCGGGAAACAGGTTGTCCTGGCCAATGAAGATCGCCAACAGCGGAAAAGTCATCAAAGAACTTTTCACCGCATAGAGTGAATCATTTGAACCTTCTGATTGTGGTATTCGTATCACATTAAGAAGAACTCAGGGATATAAGAAAGGCAGCCAATCGGTTGCCTTTTTTTAATTCTTGATCTCACCTGTTTGCATTGTCGCCTTTCGCTCCGCACAAGTTACTTTGCATTGTCGCCTTTCGCTCCGCGAAAGTTACTCCCAACTTGGTAATGGAAAAACTCTCGCGGAGCGAAAGGCGAATATAGCTATCTCGCAAATCTTCGACGTTGCCAATTCTCTGAATCACTGAGCGATGAAAATGTAGATGGACTCTTGTTGAAACTCTTACATTGTTGAAATTCGTGGACTTGAAGATCTAGTGATGGACTCATGATCCTCTTTATGAAAATGCAGTGTTCCAGTTGTAACCTACGGTGCGTCATCGAAATATAAGCTTTTCTAAAAATCAATAGACAATAAAATCTAGGCTTCAAATCTAAGCAGTGGACTTCTCCAAAATGAAATTAAAATATCATTGCGTGAAAAATTCCTCATTTCATTCAATGGCAGTTTTAGGCCTGGGCGCAGCTGCCCCTTCCACCAGTTTTTCTGTCATTTTATTTTTGTTTTATGTTTTCTCTCTGTTAGCGATCGAATAAGCCTTTTCCTGATGTTTCAATTACCATTCGTTGTGTATGATGAGACCAGGAGATAATTAATAACAAGCCAAATCTACTCTGCATAACTCCAGAATATTTATAATGATTTTGTAATATACCTTTTGTATTACATCGGAAAAAAATTCGGTGCTTACTGATAGAATATACTCTTAATAAATCACTCATCCTCTCCCTCCACTTCCCCGTTATTAAACACTCCACCCCCTAGACCGTACACTACTCCATTCCTCTTCCTACCCACCAAAAATCTGATTGCCGACGCATCAAATGACCTAAATATCACTCTACCGCCCTGACCCAGCGCGTCCCTGGCCTGGTCCACGCCCATCAGTCCGGTGTCCGGGTCGACGTCCGCGAACACCACCTCGGCACCGACGAAGCGGGCCATGTTGGCGGTGGCCAGGAACGTGATGGAGGGGACGATCACCGCGTCGCCGGGACCCAGGTCCAATGCCATCGCGGCCATGTGCAGGGCGGCGGTACCGCTGCTGCAGGCGACGGCAAAGCCGGCGTCCACCTTTTCGGCCAGCGCCGCCTCGAACGCCTCCACGGCCGGCCCGGTGGTCAGCCAGTCGCCCTGCAATACACGGTCAACCGCCGCCACGTCGTCATCGCCGATCGCCTGGCCTGCCATTGAAGGCGCAAGGGGGTGAGCTGGCTTATGATAAACGCACCGGCAACTGGCGCCCCGAGTGCATGCATACCAGTGACAAGGCCGGTTCGACACGCTACGCTCCCGATCATGCTGGATACTGTTGAACACGAGCGAATCTCCCTCGGCGCGCCAAGGCCATCGGCCGTTTTGCGGCCCGGTTTGCTGCAACTGCCGACGGGCCTGGAACGCTATGTTGTCCCTGGCGGCGGGGCTGCCGTGATCGCCATACGCGAAGGCGATACCATAGAGATTACTGATGTTGAGGGACTGCAGGTCTGCGAAGCGGTTACCGCCGATCAGGGGAAATTTTGAAAAAATGAGGTATTTTTAACTTACAAGTGGGTGATCGGATCTTAATGAACTTTGATATTTAGAAGGACCTTATGTCTCAGAAGGAGATTGTGTCTCAATTTATTTTCAATCCCGACCGGAATTAAGCCTCTGATTTTCTTTTTAAATCAATCTATTGATACTTTGAATTTCGCTAGAGCTCATGCCATATGAGCTCTTGGCTCTCGGCTCTTCCGACCTCGTTACAAGTGCCGTATGAGCTCTTAGCTCTTGTTGGGATTAAACAATTAGCTATTGAAAGAATAGGAAGATAAGTCTGCGAACCAGGATTGGAATGTTGGGTTTCAAACAATCTGTAAAGCCTTGTTGATGTTGGGTAGGATATCGGCAAACAGCTCTCAGCCTGAGAGTCAATGTACTACCGCGGAAACGCAACATGTCACACATGGCCACGCAACGTGAAAGATTGATTTACAAATATGTAATGAAAAGCCTAGAAATCATAAATTCGAAACCGTATGAAATAAACTAAAAGAGGAAATTGCAAGTCATCCATGGTTTCAAATTCTTAGTTGATTTATATTTGATTTGTCGATTTTGTTTTTCCTTGTCTCGTATTTTGTTACAATTTTTTACTTTTATTACTATGTATTTTTTACAATTTATTGTTGTTAAAAATACGACGACCAATTAATGCTGCTATTATTACACCCTTGTTATGTTAAAGTCTTCGTTATATCTTATTGTTATGTCTTCGTTAAAGACGTTTTATTACTAGACTCTAATTGTCAGTAAATTATACTGAGAAAACTGAAATGACCTTGCGCGGCCAGAATTTACGTGATTGTCTATTTTCTCCCGTAAATACCGGTTACTAGCTATTTAAACAACGAAGACTGTATCGAATACATAAGTTATATTTTATCCAGAAGTGAAACCCGTGGGAAGATCACTCAAAGTGGTGTTATTTCGTACCTATATTATTCCCCGTGGCGTAAATTAGCCCGGTATCGGGCGCGGCGTTTCGCGCCTGCGCGGCGCGCAGCGCCTCCACCCGCGCCTGCACGTCGCCGTGGTTGGGGGAGTTGGGCATCTCCACGAGGAAGCGCTCGAACGCTTGCAGCGCGACGTCGTCGCGCCGGAGCCGGTCCGCCGCGATGCCGATGTTGTAGAGCAGCTCGGGCCGCTCGCTGAGCTCGTAAGCGCGCTCGAAGTAGTCGAGCGCGTTGATGTGGCGTCCCGAGCGCAGGGCCTCGACGCCGGCCTGGTAGAGGGCGCGCGCCTCCCGGTCTTCGGAAGACAAGTCGACGTCCTGCGCGGCGGCGGGCGCCGTGTTATTTTTAGGAACGCCCAGGTGCAAATATCGAGTGGCCTCTGCCCTCTCCATGTGTCTTTTCACTCTTAAAATGTTTCCGTATTTTTTGCAATTCAATCACTACCACTACTGACAACTCATCAAAGCACAAAGTTACCTGGGGCTGAAAAATCTGCACACGCTCTTTCTCTTTTCTGCTCACAGCTCCACTTTTGAACTTCCTTCTTTTCATTTCCTTCTTCCTTTAAATCTTTCCTTGTGACCTCTTCCCGCACCGTTTGATGGTGTCTCGTTCTTCATTGCACACCACCTGAATTTTCAAAAAAAAATGGTTCGCCACCTACCTTCATCATTGTTAACACCAGGGAATAAGGCAATGCTTGTGTATCATTAAACAGGTAATCAGTTACCAGGGCAACCAGCAAGGGGCCTAAACCGGCACCGATAAGATTGATGATAAACATATGAATGGATATCGCCTGGGCGCGCATTTGGTTGGGAGCAATTTCCTGTAACGCCGTTGGAACGGTTCCGATTTGAAAACTGCCGAAAAAACAAATCGGAATTAAACACAAAACCGCCCCTGCTGGCGCAGGCATCAATGGGAAAGCGATTGTTAATGGAATCAACCCCAGGGCAGCGATTAAAGGAACCCGCATGTTAGCATCGTGGTAGCCTTTTTTTTAAAGTAAGCGGTTAATTATGAAAGGTAATACTGGTCACAATTCCCATTATACTAAAGTCTTAAAAAATCAGCATAAAATACGGCATTTTAAGATATCCATCAAACATTAATAATATAATGGAAGTTGCACATTTTTAGGAAAAAGCGAAAAACATCCCCCAAAATGAGACGATCTGGATGAAAATTCAACCATTCAATTTACAACGGTTAAGAGTTGTAAAACAGTGGTTTTGACCATCCATCTGCAAAAAACCGGAATTCTGGACAATTTCGAGAAAATAGTTGGATGCATTTTTACAGTGATTGTATCGAACCGTAACATATTGACTCGAAGTCCTCGGCGAGCATCTGGAGGATCTGATCTCGCCGGGCGTCGCGTTCTCGCTCTTCGCGACAGCCGTCGAGAAAGAAGGCAGCGTAGACGCCGAGAAAGACGACCAGGAGCTCGGCGAGCAGACGCGGGAATCGTGAAGTGGTTTCGGGCATGACCTCGAGTTCCGTGGTGGAGATGGGCTCAGGTGTGGGTGGACCGGCATAGTCTGCCAGCCGCGCCCTCAGGTTGCGGCAGCCTGCAGCGGCAGAGCAGCGTCAAGGAGGTGGGATCGGCGGATGTCTAAACTACCGATCGAGTTCCCGTCCGTCGCATCCTCTGTCCCATCTGCAAATGATACCACGAATTCGGCTGCCCTCTCCGCCACCTTATCTTAAAGTGGTCCTTGCTCTACCACGCATTGCAAACTTCGTGTCAGTTGCAATATATTTCCACCACGATGCGACTCCGTGCGCCACGCACGGCACGATTCCGTCACGACAAATGGCGCAATTTCGTGTGCCATGTAATTCCATGGCACAATTCTGCCATAAATAGAGCGCTCTTCATGGTGTGAACGATTTCTGAAAGTGAGCAGCTAACCATACTAATGATAATGCCATGCTAGGGGGAACATTACTCATTTTCTTTAATTAAAAGTGGGAGATACGCCGTCTCTCTCAAAGTGTTTTCCAAGATTTCCCCCACCAACTCCCCCAGTGTCAAAAGATATGGTCGGAATTTGAAATAGAGCTCTGTACATGAATTCCTTCTCAATATCAAATTGCAATAAGATCCGATCACCTATTCGTAAGATAAAAATACCCCAATATTCAAGTTTTCCAAGAATTCCGGTTTCCCCCTCGAACTCCCCCCGATGTCACAGGATCTGGTCGGAATTTAAAATTAGAGCTTTACAGCACAAGATCCTTTTAAATATCAAATTTCATTAAGATCTGGTCACCCTTTCGTAAGTTACAAATACCTCATTTTCCCGTCATTTTTTCAATTCAGATTCAAGTACATTTTAACCTAACCTAACGTTATTATAAGTAATTTTAGCACTCAGAAAATGTAGTATTATTTTGCTGAAAATAACACAGAGAAAACATAGTATTATTTTGTTGGAAATGACAGATAACTTGTATTTTCATTGAAAATTTGTAATTTTTAGAGCTTAAAAAGTGCTTAAATTTTAAAATGTGGTAGAAGCAATTATCATATTTGCAAAGAATATAAGAAAAGGCATCAAGTGGCATGGTTGCTTGTTTGGCAAGTCAGTTATATGAACTGTCATACTTTTTTTTTGTCATTTTTAAGAGCTAAAAAAGTGCTTAAATCGACAATGTATGCTTGTCACAAATATTGTTTTTTTTTGTTTCTCCCTACCTCTCTCTTTGCTTCTATTTCTGAGTGTCTGTCTGCTTGTCTCTGCGTTTGTGTGCATGCTTGTGTGTCTAACGTTGTGTGTCCCCCTCTCTCTCTCTTTCTCTCTCTCTTTCGCTCTCCATCTCTATTTCACTCTTCCTGTGCCTGTGTCTCTGAGTGCCTGTTTACATGTTTCTGCATCTGTTTTTCATGCCTATGTGTCTTGTTTCATGTGTTTCTGTGTGTTTCTCTCTCTCTCTCTCTCCTTCTCTCTCTCTCTCTTTCTCTCTCTCTCTTTCTCCGTTGTCATGATATAAGCCTGGATAATGTACTTGGAGCAGAGCTTTTTCTCCATACTGATGATATTGCTGGTGCAGTTGTGGGGAGAGAACCTTTATGCTTAGTCAGCCTCCCAAAAAGCTGTAGAAGTGCTATCAATTTGGGCAAATAGTAATAATGTGGTTTTCTCAAGCCATAAGGCAGTTAGTGGGTTTTCCACAAAATACTTAACCTGTCTACTTTCAAACCGCAGGTGAAACTGAATAGACAAGGGATTGTAGTTGCAGAACACGCACGCTTTCTGGGAGTTGTATTTGACCAAAAAATGACATGGAAACCCCATCTGGATGAGCTGACGATGCTCTCGCCGACCCGGTCGTTGGAATTGTGCGAGCCGCGCAGATCGGCCTTGGCGATCACATGGGTCACCGGCTTGTCGATGGCATCCCAGGCGTTTTCCAGCAGCTGGTTGTAGATCCGGCGGTCCGCCAGCGTCAGCGGGGTGACCTCGACAAGGTCGACCAGCTCGCCGGGTTTGACGAGGCTTTCGGCGTTTGGCCGCGCCTCGATGGTGCGATAAGGTTTGCCTGTGGCCACGTGCGTTACCTGACTGCTCTTACTTTTGTAGGCCTTTGGGCGTAAGATATCAAAAGCCGCCGCCCCCGTCCATCACCCGAAAGGTAAGCTTAAAAAGAAGCATTATACTTTACCACTCAGAATTCATTTATTTTAATGCTGGATTTTAACTTACAAACAAAAACATGTAAAACAATGAGTACAATGAGTATTTCTATCCCTAAATGAATATTTTGGCTCAGAATCAGTTTTTATAACTGAAAGGAAACATGAAAAATGGCTTTTGTTCATAATTTCAAGTTGTACTTTTTTAACTTTGGAGACAAGGCCCTAATACTTCTCGTCTTAGGATACACTCATGCTGCAATAAATCTGTGAATTTTTAATTTGCTTATTTTGTTTACCTTGTCTTCAAACAAACGAAACTTATCTTCAAAGTTTTGTTCGCCATTCCTAGGAGTGGCGAACCAGGGCTGGTTTTTGATGGCGAACGTGAGCTTGCTCCCTGTTTTGAGAAAAAAAAAGTGTTGATAAGTTATTACCATAGATGGCGTCAAATATGTACCCATCATTGTTGCTAAGTTGCAGATGATCACGTTGAGATAATAAGTCCTATCATACCTTTATGTTAATTTTTCCATTTTCCATCAGGACAAAATCTAGTTTTAAAGGACCAAAAAACAACTTACCGCATAGAATTTACAAAACGTGTTTTAACATGCTTCTTAATCCACTTAAACTTTTGCTACTAGATGGCAGTTCAAATGCTAGATTGTGGAAATCTCGCCTTTTGACGATCCCTATGTCATTGCAGGTCAGGGCACGATCGGGTTGGAAATTCTGGCGGCGCGCCCGGATGTGGAAACGCTGCTGGTGCCGCTTTCAGGGGGCGGGCTGGCGGCGGGTGTCGCCTGTGCAGCCAAGGCCATCAAACCCGGGATCAAGATCATCGGTATCAGCATGGACCGGGGGGCGGCGATGTATACCAGCCTGCAGGCGGGCAAGCCGGTCGAGGTAGAGGAATTCGCCTCGCTCGCTGACAGCCTGGGCGGCGGGATTGGGTTGCAGAACCGGTTGAGCTTTCCGATGTGCCGCGACCTGTTGGCTGATGTTGTTTGGCGGTCATGAAACCACCGCTAATTTTATCGCCACTGGCGTTCTCGCCCTGTTACAACATCCGGACCAACTCGCGTCCGTACGCGAAGATCGGGTCGATATCAAAATGGCACTGGATGAATTCATGCGCTTCGACGGCCCGGGCAAAACCGTCGTGCGTGTCGCAGCAGAGGATTTTGAGTTTGCCGGGCAGTCGATCAAGGCCGGACAGCGTATTTTCATTATTCTTGGCGTCGCCAATCGCGACCCGGCGGAATTCGATCAGGCCGATCGGCTTATGCTCGACCGCGGTCTCGTGCGTCACGTGGGTTTTGGTCTCCTAGACATTTTTTGAGATTCCGTATGACATAGTGTCTGCACAATGCAGTTGCTTATTACGCCAACTCTAACAACAAGTCCTTTGAAGGAGTATAATTTGGATCTAAATCAATAGACTTTTGCGCGTACTTACGACTGT
Organism: Alatinidae sp. Z8VKAUB7J3; assembly: GCA_010016025.2. Classification (NCBI taxonomy): domain Eukaryota; kingdom Metazoa; phylum Cnidaria; class Cubozoa; order Carybdeida; family Alatinidae; species Alatinidae sp. Z8VKAUB7J3. Next base: position 33,974,043 of record JAAAKM020721499.1, read on the forward strand.
CATCCAATTGCTCCATCATCTGATAACATAATGCTAAGTTATAGAAGTTTTCGGCATTTTCTTTAAAATGTTCAATTGACAGTTTATAAAAATATAAAGCTTTTTCAAAGTGATCGAGCTCATAATAAACACTGGCAATTGCAAATGGTAAATCTTGCTCTTTTTCTAATTTAAAGAAATAATCCCAAGTACTGACGGCGTCACGCACGGCCGCCACGACGTCCGTCGGCATCGGCGCGGCACCGGCCTCGCCGCTCTCGTACCGTGCGTATTCCAGGATCCGCTCGATCATCGACAGCAGGACCGCGGCACTGCCATGAATATGGGTGACGTACTCCGACGCTCGGGCGCGGTCGAACGGGTCGACATCGCGCAACAGCTCGGAGAATCCGACGATGGCGTTCAACGGCGTGCGGAACTCGTGGCTCATCTGCGCGAGGAACAGGGTCTTCGCCTTGTCGCTGCGTTCGGCCGCCTCCCGGGCGTCGATGAGGCCGGATTCAAGCTGCTTGGCGGCGGAGACGCAATCTATTTCTTACCAAACAGTTCGTGGTAACGAACTGTAGTAGTACTCTAAAAATGGAATTTTGATACCACTAGCTACATCAAAAGCTACATCAAATAGCTGCATCAAAGCAGCATTGTAATGCTGATTCTAAATATATAAGTTCCATCAATTTTATTCTTACCCATCAAATGTTACGAGCCTGAGAAAATTTGCCTTATTTTAGAAAATTGGGGGAACACCCCCTACAAGTCATAGAATCTTAACGAAAATCACACCATCAGATTCAGCGTATTAGAGAATCCTACTGTAGAAGTTTCAAGCGCCTATCTAAAAAATGTGGAATTTTGGACTCATGTATCACGAATGGTTAATCAGTCACTTGATTGATTGAAAGATTGTCAGATAAAGATGTAGTCTTCACGAATTTTCACTAGAAGAAGTAGTAAACTTAAGCCATGTAACCTATGATGAAAATTTGACTCTTATCTTTATTAGTGTCAAATTTTAGATAATTTTATTTAGTACATTTTTGGATAATATATATTAAAGGAGCCATTCCTAATTTTAGATAATATTTATAGCAATCAGAATAACAAGTAAGATCAATCTAGCTTCATTCCCTTTATTAATTTATTCATGTGTACAATAAATGCATTTTATCCCTTTTAGGATGACAAGCTTCTTCTTCTTCTTCTTCTTCTTCTTCTTAGCAGGTCACACCACTGATGGCAGATGGCCTCCACAACCTCCTCTATGCCTCTTGATTGTGTGCTTTTCTTATCAACTCACATCCGGCCTTCTCCTTGATCTCACCTATATCTCTTGATTACTAAACCACACCTCAACCATTGGAACATCTGGCCCCGAAGTTATTTCCATTTTATTTACAATGTACAACTATCAGAAAGTATTTTTAAAATCTTCACACATCTGTTTACTCCAACCCACCAGCCTGATGTTAATTTTCAAAATTGATTTCAACACCCTATTTATTCCAACCTCCTATTTTCTGTCAGGTTTCTCTGTCTATCTGTTTGGCATGTTTGTCTGTCTGTCTTGTCTTTCAGCTTGTCTTTTCTGTCTGTCTGTCATGTCAGTCTGCTTTGTCTGTCTGTCTGTTATGTTTGTCTATCAGTAGGGTCTGGTCTGTCTGTCTGTCTTGCTTGGTCTGTCTCTCTGCGTGTCTGTCTGTCTGTTTGTTTCTCTGACTATCTTTCTGGTTTCCATATCTGTCTGGTTTTTTGTTTGTTTGTTTGTGTGTCAGTCTTGTCTGTCTGCCTGTCTGTCTAATCGGTCTGCCCTTTCTATCGTTTGTCACTTCTGTCTGTCTTTCGGGACTGGGCAAGGAAGGCGACCATCAGTTTTGTGCGCACACTCGACCAAAACCCGAGAAATGCTCCGGACCCCACCGTTGGTTCAGTTGCCGCCATGACCGCTGCCGAACGTCTGTCTAGCGCAGCTCGCTATAGCCGTCTTCGCCCCAGACATACATGACGAAATTGTCCACACCGGTCACATCGCCTTTGTCATTGAAGCCGATATTCCCGATCACGGTATCGAAGGTTCCGGACTTCAATTCCTTTGCGACATCAGTGGGCGACGTTGATCCCGCCTTTTCAACGGCACCGGCCCAGGCCTGGACCGCTGCATAGGCGAGAAGAGTGTATCCATTTACCACAGTATCTACATTTGGAGCCTTATTATTTTTTTTAATCCGTTTAGTACTGTCTAATGTACAAATCTTCCTTCACATCCAAGATATCCATTTTCTTTTATATCATTTTCTGCAACTCCATCTTGGTTTAGTACATTCTCAAAACGTTATGCCCATCTGTCTTTAAAAATTTTCTAATCACTAATTGTGGCACCGTTCCTTTCTTTAAGTGGGACAAGTCCAGATGGCTGAGTCCTGACTGAGTGGGTTGCTGCGCTGTTTTCAGGTTCCTTTGTCTGAGAGGGCGAGGGTTTGAATCCTAGTGTACCCAACTATTTAGTTTAAGACTAAAAAGTTACGAGCCTGAGAAAATTTGCCTCATTGTCGGAAAAGAAGGCGGAAACTCCCCTTAAAAGTCATAGAATCTTAATGAAAATCACACCACCAGATTTAGCGTATCAGAGGGCCCTTTGTAGGTTCTACCTCTACAGTGAACCGCAGTAGACGTTCACGGATGCGTGTTTATTTGTTCTTTTTTCCCAGGAATGATTGTATCTACCCAGCGATCCTAGAATGTCGCGAGAGGTCTCATTCGAACGCAAATTAAAAGTTTTAGTTCCCTTTTTAAGTGACAAAAAATTGGTGGACGACTAGGCCCCCTCCCACGCTCATTTTTTCCTGGTTCTCGAACGCTTCTTTTCATCAGTTCGTGAGCGACGTACAGGTTTTGTTGTTGCGTGCATATGTGGGTTAAATGGGGGCAGATCAGAAGTTGTATCATCCTTGTGTCTAGCATGACTATTGTCATCATCAACTCTCGCCTCCTTTTCCGGCGTATCAGGATATGGATCAGCCCAACCATCACTACTGGTGTCTCCATCCATATCGTCGTCGTCTCCACCATCTTTGCTATTCGTGATGTTTGACATGCAACGTCGGAGTTGGGACATCACCTCCTCTACCTGTTCCGAAACTTGATCAAATCGAAAACCACGAGTGTCCAATTTCAGCAAGTCAAATCAAAAAATCAAATGAGCAGTGTAGTAGCACGGTAGAAGAAAGGAGCGATGTAGGAACAGTGTATTATTTAATATATTGGTTTTCTTTTTTTCTGACTAAAGCAGTTCGTATAGAAAGAATTGCAGCATAAACTTATAAAGGGGCTTTCCTTTAATTTTAAATTGAAAGTTCTAGTGCTCTTTTTAAGACTCAAAAGTAATTGGAGGGCCACTCAGCTTATCTGACGTTTTGGAACGTCCCTTGATCCCTGGAATGTACCTTACAACACACGCATGAAGTCCTTTGACTGGCAAAAAAACTACCAAAGGAAGCGAAAATACTAAACAAGGACTGATAATCCAATTGTTTGAATCACATTAATTGCAAACAGATAGTGAGATACCATATCTGCTGACATCATCAATGCTTTATCATCCATAGATAGTGTTGACCAAAATAACACAATCACTATATTTTGAATCATTAATAGTGCTGCAACTAAAACTAGTCCTGATGTGTAATACGATCTAATTACTCTCATGTTTTGAACATATGTTCCAATCACAACTAGCAACAATCCAATGTTTAGTAAAGCAGATACAACTGCAGCTAGCATAAAGTCTATCAATGTAGTATACTCCTTTGAATCGTTAATCTACTTTGTTCCAATTTTATTGGATTTTTGCTTACAGAATCTTTCAAACACCCCCAGAGTGTTAAATTTTATGCCAATACTCATGAAATGAAAAGTTGAAATGGAGCGTTCGTACAAAACCAATAGAGTCCCTTCAGATCTGTGAATCAATCCATAAAAAATGGAATAGATGTTAGATTTATCATTAGTCATGATTATTTCCCACGAATTGAGTGTTTTTGTTAATATTAATAATGATGGGAAATTATTCCTGGTAGATTGCATATAAGGAAGCCCAAGCGACCCAAATGCCATTTCCTAGTGGCCAAGCACTCATTCAGTTGGTATCCAATCATGGTAATTAGGATTTTGATGTCGTTTGGGTATATATCCCGGAGCATCGGACTCGACCGGCATAAAGTCCGTGATTTCGCCGACCCCATCGTCTTGAAAAAATCGGGTGAGCAAAATATTGGTCTCGGGCAAATACATCTGCCTTTGGTTGCCTTCTTGAATCGGGGAGATTTTAAAATGTCCCCCTTGCTTGTGATCGAGCATGGCGGCAAAGACGCTGGGAGAATCAAAGTGAGGCAAACAACACCAGTCAATCGAACCATCCATCCCGACGAGAGCGACGGTGTGTAGATCTCCGATAATCCCGTAATCGCCAATACGTTTATAAGCCATGGTTAGTCAATATCGTCGGGTCAAAACATTATACCCATCTTCTGGTAAGTTTAGCTGTCTTTCTGGCTTTGCTGAAAATACAAAAAATTTGCAGAGTTACAAAGGTATTACCATTAGTTTATTACCGTCAAAACTTTTCAGCGGGAAGCTCGAGCTAACAGATGAGAATATAAGGTATATCTACCATTGTCAATCGAAGAAAGCAAACAGCTAAAAATATTCTTTTTGCAACGAGTAATTTGTACGATGCCCGCAAAACCAAAACAGAACTGGCAAATCAGAAATGACTAAATTCCCTTCAGCGTACATAAATAGAAAAACACGGGTACATGAGTGACTCCCGAGCGGAAATCGCCCCGGAATTCGGCGTGCCGATCCCCGAAGAAAAATCACCCTCGTCCCACGACCTGGATTACCGGACGCATTTCGAACGCCGCAGCCGACAAAACCAAATCCCGGTCTATCGAGTCAGGTACGAAAAAAAGTGACGCGTTTTTTGGCAGAATGATTCGGGGCAGAATGATGAAAGCCATGCGTTGACACGGGTTTTTCCCATCATTCTGCCCCGCATCATTCTGCCATCTTTACTCGCACCGCGGATTTCCCCACGGCTCCACCACGCTAAACTGGGTCCGATCACCGGAGCCCCAGCCAGCCACCCACGGAAGAGCCTTTTCCACCAAGCCTAGGAACGGCTCCGTATATTAGCATAGCATATAAATCTAAGTTTGAACTAGTTAATTGGAAATTTACAAAATGACGAGTATCTTCAAAAAAATAGAGAAAATCAAAAAATCTACCATTTGTTTAAAAAGACCTCCATATAAAGCTATGCAGTTTAATTTCGTAGCGACTGGCAAATTAGAAAAAAGAAACAGGGGTAAAAAAGTACCAAAAATAAGGTAAGAACATGTGGCGCCAGCAAGAGTATATCCAGGATTTTTGTTCGGGGACAGGGGTTATTTTTTTAGGGGGAAAATCATTTTTTTAAATACATCCAAAATTTGGTTCTTGAAGATATGCAGTCTAGGGTTAAATTCACTTTCCTGACTTTCTGGAGTTCAGTTTTTACCTTCTTGTCCTTGATTTTCTTTGCTGTAACTAAATGTCTTGTAACAGTATGAGCTGAGGGGCCAGTAAGACCTCCAGTTAGCTTAGAAATTAGAGCCTTGACTCCCAATTTTTCAAATATCGAAATGGGAAGCTATCAATACAAATTGTTTTGCTGCCTAACTTGTTCAGCTTCAGCTGCTGCTCCTTTGTAGACTAGCAAAAAAAATGTATCACTACTTTTGTTTGCTACAGCTTCAACTTGAGTTCAGGTGGTTTCGCATGAAGCCTGGCTATCTATTTTCATTAACACTTCTATCGCATTGCAACCCGTCAAACACGTCATTGAAATCATCAAACAAGTAAAAAAAAATATAATCATCTGGCGTTTCGTGTCTCTTTGCATTTTTCAACCTTTGCAACCGTTCGTCTATCAGAAAAAGAGATCAGACACATATTACTTCTCTAGTTTTAATAATTAAACTAATTTTTCCTCATTATTATGCTGAAAAAAAGCTAAATTTTAGGTGACGTGGATGAATTTCTTCGTCGATACTAGCGCCAGTTCGATTGTAAGTTACCTATACCCTTTGTACAGAAATAAAAATTTCTTTTTTTTTGGAGGGCGACTTTAATCCAACACCGCGTCAGTTGGATAAGCTGCGAGGCTTGGCCGATCAATTGCAGGCATTACTTAACGCAAAGGGTTAGCTCGAGGGCGGCCTTTAGCGCTTGTTTTGTTTCAACTTCTGCAGTCATGAGCGGCAGCCGCACTTCACTTGTTGTAAGCCCGAGGATTTCTAATCCACACTTAACCGGTATTGGGTTTACATCTAGATTGAGCGCATCTAATAGCGGCTGGCAGGATGGCAGATCGTGATTTAATATTGATGACCATAGTTTGGGAATAAGGTTGCCGATAACTGAGATGGTTCCTTTTGCACCAAGATAGATCTTTGTCGATGCGTTGCACGAAACTCTGGGACCGTTAAAGGACCCGCGATACATCATCCCTCGAGTTGTCACCCGCAAGGTCGATACCTGGCTCTCCAAAATCTTGCCGTCGATCGTTGGCAGGTTCTTTCAAAAAGAGAAAAAGGTCCGGGTGATGTTTCATGCGGTGCCCACAATCCTCTCAAAAAACAGAGCGAAAGTTGCGATCTTCGAAAAAGGCTGGAACGCATTCGTCAGCCCCGGGGAGGCGGTATTTACACAAAGGGGCACCGGAGAGCAGCTGCTCGCCAAAGCAAAATCGATCGGGAAACGAAATACAAGGGAAGTTTGTTTCGGGATGTTGACGATTTGATCCCTAAGGTATGTGTAGAATGAAGGAATCGGATGCCAGGCGGTAAATCGGGACATGTTGCCGAGACCAGAGCCGATCAAGGTAGGGGGTTGATGTATGCGGCAAGTGTTGCCGACGGCGTGTCCGCCTGCCTTTGTCCCGATGAAGGGGCAACACTGAGTTCATTAAAAGTTCTTGATGTCTCGGGTGTACATGAACTTCTCTATAGAGGTAACGATTGGCGTCCGGTGGAGGGTTGGTCCGGGCATGCGCCATGGCTTTGGCCCGTCGCGGGGCGGAGCTATTCCAGGTCGTTGACCGGTGGTGGCTTTTGACGAGTTTAAGCTTAATGGATTTTAAGCTTAATTCATTAAGCTTAATCAATTTTGTGTATTTAGAATCAGCATAACTAGAAAACTCTTTTGATGTATCTTTTGAAAAACTCTTTTGATGGAATTTTTTTCAAAATTTCATTGTTAAGAGCTTTGGTTACTATTGGGCCAAGACGTTCCCCACTTACAGTTCATTACCATGAACTGTTGGATATTGGTTAGTTATGTACCCATAATCCCATTAAGCAAATACATCCTGTGCCAGTGTCCCCAAACGATGATAAAAATAGCTTACTTAGAGAGTTGTTAACATAACTCACTTTATTGTGTCTTTGACCCCCTCTCCTAATCAGTATGACGTGGCATTTGATAGAAATTTCAATATAGGTTTTTTAATAAAAACAGTCTAGATATCTATTAAATGTGCTTCCGAGGGGAAAAGCGATAACAGCAGTCCTTAAGTTAAGGACCGTAAATTACGCAAACTGTAAACCCTTCATGGACACATTTTAGTTAAAAGGTGAAAATGTTACGCCTTGTTGAACTGAGGGCCAAAAAATATTTTCAGTCTATATAATTAGAGGACATAAAGGGTTCCCATGACCCCTCCAACATTCACAACTCTATACACATAACCATATTTTATATCTCTTGGATGGGACAGTTGTATTCTAGCTTAGGTAAATCTGGTGTAGGAAAGGAAAAAAGCAACGGTTATAGGCAGATACAATTTCTTACATGTAGCAATCTAATTGTAACTAATAAAGGATTTGGACATACCGTATTGATTATATTATTGTAAATTGATGACTGGCAGGGTCAATACAAGATGCTAGGGTGTATAGTAGTGCAGCTATTGATATTAAAGCTATGGAGTGTCTTCTAGTAATGGCTGGAGTTAATCTAAAGCTGATATTTAGGAAGGACAACTACCTTTTGAGAAGTTATAACGTGGATAGATTCCAGGATGAAAACTTGTCAGGAGCTTGGTGTGAGACCGTGGCCAACGTAAGGCGCCCGAGTTGCCAGGCGACAACATCATTGTCATCGTATTCATTGACCGTTACTTTTGCATAGGTGTCGCCGGTGGAGTTGTCTAACGTACTTACACTTATCGTGCCGATATCTCCGTACAAACCCCAAGTGCTATGTGGGGTGGTATCAGTAGTGGTGACTGTAAGCGGGTTTGCGTTGATTAGGAAATCGCCGTTGGTGACGTCTGATTTGACCGGATAAGCTGTCTCAACGGCCTGTTTAAGATACGGCTGAAAATACGGCTCTGAGTTTCCGCCTGTGTTATTCCAGTCCTCCCAGGTGTTGTGCAAACAAAATTATATTTACAACATTAATTTAAAATTTTCAAAATCTTTGATTTGATATTCCAAATTTGATAGGCTCCTATGACAGCAAAGAATTCTCGTACAGATGCAGTCGTAACTGAAGAACATGGGAGATGAGATGTAAGAAGTGAGAATCGCACGTAGTTCATCAGACAGCAACAGCGTGCTTCGCTGAAGTAAAAAATGTAGCGATGTAAACATCATGCTTTTGTAATAATTGGGTCCGATATCGGCATTAGAAGTAGATATAGGAAATCAGGCACATTGCAGTGCAAGTACATTCCAGATGGCATCTTGAAGCTGAATATTAGTCGCTAAAGCTAGGAATAAGTGAAGATGAAAAGGTGACGTTGTGCAACGTAAGGATCTATCAAGTGGACAGCTTCACTTGCCTTGGTATTATTATTAGTAAAGACGGTGGGAGCAGTGAAGATGTTAAAAGCAGAATAGCTTTTAACATCCAGGCTCCGGGTGCTTTTTACAGTTGAAAAAAGTTTGGAAGGATAGTAAAATAAGTCTGCGAATAAAGATTAGAATATTGTAAGCTACAGTGATGACAGTGGTGAAATATGTACCTGACTTATTTATCGTATTTCAAACAGTAGCTTGTGCGAAAACTTATTTTCAATCCCACTTTCTAGACTTAAACAGACCTCTAGATGGCTTTGAAAATTTAACTCCAAGTACTGTTGCCAATTCTAACCAGTTGATGATATTAACTTTAAGTTTTACTTATAAAGTAATAAGATAAAAAGTAGCACAAACAACAAACCAGAATTTTCATTTTTATTTGCATAAGTTAACAAGAATGCTCTAGAAACAGAGGCAAAAGAAAATGTTAGACAAACAAATAGAAAGATATCAATGAAAAGAGTTACTGGTATCAAACAAAAAGATGAACCTGAGAAAGCTCAGTTAAAAGGCGAGGGATATCGATGTTGGAAGGCTTGGAAATCACCCCCTCCCTATATTCTATAACAGATAATACTTGTACTGGTAAGTCCACTTCTTTTCTAAGTGTAGCCACATATGTTAATGAGGTTAATTAGGAGTTAATTAGTTAATTAGGAGGTTAATTATAAATTATAATTATGTTAATGAGGTTAATTATGAGGTTAATGAGGTTAGTAAAAGTTTGATGAATATAATTTATGTCAATAATTTGGTGGCACCTAGGTAGCGATTTTCTCTGGTTATCAGATAGACAAATTTATGGAATTCGTTATATGGGATATTAAAAATAGATGTGATTAGTTGAACTTCAGAGGTTGTTTAAAAATCGGTCGTCTACAAAATATGATTTCACGTTTGACGATCACGAAGGGCAAAACACAAAGAGCGCCTATCAGGCAGCGCCAGAAGGCGAGGATGACGGGCGGGATCTCCTTGACCGCCAGGTTTCCGAACAGGAAGTTTCCTGCACTGATCAGCATGGCCAGAAGCAACGCGGCATAGGCCACGGCAAACCGGTCTCCGCGCATCGCTCACCCCCGACATCACGACAAGGACACTTTAGTATTTTTACCGCATCCTTGAGGGGACGGCCAACAGAGCTCTAGCATGATCGAGTTGGTGTCCCTGAAGCTCTGGGACGCGGCTCCGTCAACGCGGTCAGCCTAAAGGTATTTTTCCATCAATTCCTGGCTGAAGGGCCAAGAGACGGAGATCAGCACCGCCAGTATGGACTGTAAAGTCTAATGGCGTACTCTTTACCTTTTTTTTACCTTTTACACGACGATGCTTCAGCAGCATTCAGAAGTAGTCCGTCTTTTGTCTCTGATCAATCTCAGTCTCATACTGTATTTTATTTCCGCCAAGATTCAAATTCCATTAAATTCATCGTTCAGATCTGGCTTTAATTCCTGGCTGCCTTTCATGTCTATGCTACTTGGGATAGACATGGGGCCTTCCTGGCTGAAGGGCCAAGAAACGGAGATCAGCACCGCCAGTAGGGACTGTAAAGTCTACAATATAAGTTACAACAGTAACAGTACAACAGTACAATATAAGTTAACAGAAGACGGCAGGATAAATACAAGACCCTAAGGTATATTGATGTCAAAAGTAAAATTATTAATGACAAATTTACGTCAAAAGTAAAAATCACCATATAGTAGTATGGCGAAGTACCAAATAGTAGCGTCTAGGGTTAATTTAAAGCTGAAAACTAGGAGGGTAACTACCTTTCAAAAGTTATAGCGAATTTGAGAGAGACTTTCTAGGAACAGTTGAATACTTAACCGCAGAGTTTAAAATTTGACAATGTAGAATATGTTGGGGATAATTCTAGAAAAATGAGGGTCGCCGGCGGATCGGCTCCGAACAGGCCGAAGTAGATGAACTGCGCCATGAACAGCCACGCCACGTACAGCGCCATCATCACCAGTGACAGGGCAACGATGGGCGCAAAGGATGCGGTGTGAATGAAGTTGAAGCAGTGGCGCCAGGAGATCTCCAGGCCCCGTTCGCGGCGGCGGCTCAATTCGAACAGGGCCACCGAGATCACCGGGCCGAGCAGGGTGAATCCGGCGATCATCGGGAACGCCAGGTAAGGCAGTGAGTCGCTGAGCAGAAACAGGGTCCAGAGCAGGGCGAACAGCGGGTAGACGAGAATCAGGAACAGTGCGAACTATTGGTATCAACATTCCATTTTTTAGAGTTGCGGTTACTATTGAGCCGGGTCGCTCCTTACTATAGTCCGTTGCCACGAAATGTTTTACCATTCTTGCCTGCTGGGAAACAAATTTACAAGTCTGATTTAAAACAGAAGCAAAATTTTACCAAAAGCAAAATTTGTCAGAAGTCGCCGTAAGCGCTGTAAAACAATCGATCATATGAATATAGAAATAGAGATGCTAGAAAGGCTCTAGTAATGCTGCACTTTAGACCTTGCTCCTAAGAACCCACTAAGATAATCATAGGGAAATTAGAGTCACCAAGTACCTACCCTGCAAATAGGAATGGAATTGTTTAGATTGATGACACTTATCAGACAAGTAGGAAAACTTTGATGATACGAACAAAGCAGTTTAAGAAAGAAAGAGAGTGTAATGATCAAAGTTCATCGCTTAGATTAATAATCGAGCAGATTATTCTCTAAGCAGATACTTGTTAGTTCAGCCCGCCAGTCTTTCGTCCTGCACAGGAAGAGTATTTGAAAGTATTCTGAACAAGGTGTTCAACAGATTCTAAGAGTCAAGCAGTCTATTGGCACCATTGGTTCAGGAGAAAACACTCAACTCAAGAATGCCTGATTGCAAAACACTAACAATGGATAGAGTTTTTAACTGAGTCACTCGAATTTTGGAAACAGAGAATTAAAACTGAAAGCCATTCACGTTATCAGATTATCAAGATTATTAAAGTATTGCCAAGTCTATCAAATCTAGGATTATAATATCAAAATCGTATCTGGCACTATCAAAATATTATCAAGCATTACCAAAATCGTGTGCGGTATTATTGAAATCATGCCTGGAATTATTAAATATCTTGTAGAGCATTATCAAAATCCCAGATGGTATAATGAGAACCTTCTATGATATTCTTAAAACTTTACATAGATTTATCAAAACCTTGCAATATATTAACAAAGTCATGCATGCCATTATGAAAATTCTCATCAAAAGAATTGCATTTCAATTCTGATTTTAAATATATAAGTTTAATTAAGTTTAGTTATACCCATCAAAAGTTACGAGCCTGAGAAAATTTGAGTTATTCTAGAAAACAGGGGGAAACACCCCCTAAAAGTCATAGAATCTTAACGATTCACCATCAGAATTCAGCGTATCAGAGAACCTTACTGTAGAAGTTTCAAGCTCCTATCTACAAAAATTATGGGATTTTGTATGTTTTTGTTTGTGTTTATTTGTTTGTTCTTTTGTTTTTTTGTTTTTTTTCCAGGGGTGATCGTATTGACCCAGTTGTCCTAGAATATTGCAATAGAGCGGGGGCTGGAGGGGGGGGGGAGGAAACAGAAATCTTGAAAACTGGAAATCTTGGAAAACCCTTAGAGTGGAGAGATCAGGATGAAACTTGATGGGAAGAATAAGAACAAGTTATAGATTCGAGGTTGACATAATTGGTACGCATCCGTTCTCTTTGAGGGAGCGGGGGGTTATTAATTTGGAAAAATCAGAAAAGTTGAGGTATTTTTAACTTAAGAACGGTTGACCGGATCTTAATGAAATTTAATATTTAGAAGGAACTCGTGTCTCAAAGCTTTTATTTCAAATCCCGACCAGATCTTTTGACATTGGGGGGAGTGGGAGGGGCAAACAATATTGCTTCGATTGATGAAATGGTATTGACCTGTACTCCTGAAAATATATTTTGCTTGTTCGAGTCATGAAATGGTGACCAAAGCGGTTCTAAAATTGTGTACAGACTTTTAGCTCCTAATTAATGTTTTTCGGAGAAATTGATGAAAAATCCGTTGGAAAAGGTGCTAATGACTTCAAATACCGGTAATATAATGGGGATCTTAATGTTGAAATGAGGTCACAAGACGGCAGTGTATACCCTAACTTCTGCGTTGTTTTCTTTTATATTGAAGCTTTCCATTAATATTTGTGCAGGGATTCCTGAAACTTGACATTCCATTTTTTTAAAAAAATAATAAATTAGTATTTTCAAACACTTATAAGTGTTCTTATTTCTTAGAAGTGAAAATACTTCTATAAGTGTTTTCTTAGAATTACAAAAAAAAAACAAAAAACAAATAAGAGCAATACTAACAAGATCAAAGACTTTTTGATAGAAAAAATACTATTTTTGCAAAGTTCATTCAGCCTATCGTCAAAAAATCAGTCAGATTTTCTCGGGAAGAGAAAACGTACTCAGAGAATTAGCCGGAAAAACTAATACTGCCATCGTGTTTGAAAACATGCAAAACGGTTCTAAGAATTTGGGCTGTTGATTATGGGACTTGTTTAATTTCTTGGTATATTCTGGAGAGCTTCTTAGAGCATTTTGTGTGGTAGAATCTTTCCCAAGAGTCTAATTTATGACCTAATTACATTAATGAGAGGTTTCAAGAGTAATGGGCAGTATTTTACCAACACTCAACTTTTTACATTTATCATGCTTTAATTTACATTTGTAAGGATTAAAGGATTTTCAAGTTGTTCAATTTCTCGACATTACCATGAAATAGCTACACCATGTGGAATACTAAATATTTTTTTAAGTTCTCGCCCACCATGTCTTCCACGACGTGACCCAGATCTTTCCACGCTCGGACACCTTACAAGGTCTTCAATAGTCAAGAGCTGTTAATTTTTTTTTGTCAAATTAGTTATTATATTTTCATTAATTAAACAATCAACTGATTTAGTAAAAGGAATCTCAGCTCCTAGTCCCTGTCATGTTCAACTGATATTCCACTAGATACACATAGGTTATGGATGCAGTTGACAATAATACAGCATTTTCTCACAAAGATCCGACGGAGCACGGACCCACTAGACCATAACTGTGGCTGTTGATCAGGTCTTGTTGGAAACAACATAGATAGGGTTGACCACTCATTATCTAAAATTGGAAATATGTGAAAATTACTAGTGAAAGCGACATTTTTAAATCAGAAGAAAAAAAGGATTCTATTGGCCTTAAACCGGAGGAAATAAAGCAAAAAAGGATTAAAAAGGATTAAAAAAAGGATTTAAAAGACATCAGAATTTCAGAAAAGTGAATAACAAGAGAACCTTTATTTTCATAAACAGGAAATTTTTTTCCTCTTGAACAATTCTTTCCTCACTCTTAAGCACATTTATCTCTTTTATCTCATAATTTTTGCCATTAGTTGTTCAGGGTTTCTTATCTCAACTTTGTTTATTTTCTAATTTGTCATTTTATTTTACTTTTTATATATTTGTATGTTTTCTTTTGTTTTACAAATTTTTGTACCATCAATAATAGTGATAATGATCTTTGAAGGATAAAAGAATAAATAAGATAACGATGAAGAAGAAAAGATTTTTCATCACTATCATCATTATGGTTAATTTTAGATGAATTACCTTGAAAAAAACAAAGCAAAATTATTAAACAATAAGCTCGTTAAAAACACATTTTTTTTCTCTTTTTCTCTTTTGAATTCGACTAGCCTCATTTCTCTAATCAATTAAAAATACACACACACTTTCTCATCTGCTTCACATTTCTTTTCTTCTTCTTTTCTACATTTTAATGAACTCTACACACACACACACATACACCTTAGTCCAAGAACAGGTGCTAAATGGGTTCTAGTCTGGCGGAAGCCATAGCTATATCAAAAGAATCACATTTTAATGCAGATTTGAAATATATAAGTTTCATCAAGTTTAGTCTTACCCATCAAACGTTACGAGCCTTATAAAATTTGCGTTATTTTGGAAAATAGGAGGAAACATCCCCTAAAAGTCCTACAATCTTAACAAAAATCACACCATCAGATTCAGCGTATCAGAGAACCTTGTTGTAGAAGTTTCAAGCTCCTATCTACAAAAATATGGAATTTTGCATTTTTTGCCAGAAGCCAAATCACGGATGCGTGTTTTTGTTTTTTTTTTTTTTTTCCCAGGGGTGATCGTATGGACTCAGTGGTCCTAGAATCTAGGACCACTCAGTCGATACAATCACCCCTGGGAAAAAAAAACAAAGGCAAAAAAACAAATAAATACGAATAAATAAACAAAAAAAAATGTGAAATTCCACATTTTTGTAGATAGGCGCTTGAAACTTCTACAATAAGGTTTTCTGATACGCTAAATCTGATGGTGTGATTTTCGTTAATATTGTATGACTTTTAGGGGGTGTTACTGATTTTGATGAAACTTATATATTTAAGATCAGCATTAGAATACGATTCTTTTGATGTAACTATTGCTATCAAAATTCCATTTTTTAGAGTTTCGGTTACTATTGAGTCGGGTCGCTCCTTACGCAGATGTCCATGGCCGCCGGCGAAATGGTGGCTCTGATACACAAACGGATGGCCCGGTCGCAGGGTCAGCCGCTTGGTCAGCCGCGCGCCGAGAATGTCCTCCTGCAGACGGTAGGTTGCGGTAATGGCGCCTTCCGGTTCCGATGCGGTCGCATCAGCAATCCACGTGCCGTTGGCGCTCCAACCGTGTATCGGCAAGCCCGGTCGGCTGGAAAAGGGTGCACAGAAGAAATCGCCGGCCAGTCGGGTTTCAACCGGGGCAACCGAGTCCGGCAAAGCCTCTCCGCTTGCCACCCAGGGTGCCTTGTGCAGGGGCCTCAGTGTTGTGCCTAGAATATTGTATATTTTATAGGCTTATAGCTATAATCTGTCTGATAGGTCTATACCTATTTATTTTTGACAAAACCATTGTACATTAATCTTGGATTTTTAGTCTTTTTAGTTGGTTCTATTGTCTAAAAATAGAATTCCTGTTATTTCTCTAGGATTGTAAGCCATATCAAGGTCCTTAATTTAAGAAAACGATTGTTAAATTGTTAAAAACCTTACAAATCAGGATTGAGCAAATGTATGAGTCTCTAAACACTTCCCTTGTGTCTAATTTGAGCTGTACATATATTTTTCCAGGATTTATTTTTCTGTTAAGCTGATTGTGATTTACGTATTAGTAAAATTCACTTCTGAATGTGCCTTAAAGCGCATACTCATGGGTGTCTTCGGAGAATACTAGGGCTCAAAAACTTGAGGTTAACCTATTTCTAGCGTGATATGAAAATTTGATATTGGTTTTTGCCTTAAACTCGTTGCACAGAATTTTTCCATTGATTTGCCAAGTATCGATAGAGCTTTCAATGACTGCATGCATGAATAAACGAATGAAAATTAATTTTTTGGTTATATTAATAAATAACCAAGCTGTACTAAATTGGGCGATGAAATAGCCCCTGACGACTGAAATACCTGGGCACATACCTGCACCATGCTAGTGTTTTTAAAATCCAGTTCTAGAAGGAGTAACTTAAAAGGCGACTTTTACAGAATAGTATTTTCATCATCTATTCTATAAAACTGCCCCTTTTTGAAATGGAAACGTATTCCGTAATGAAGAGAAAATACGCTTTTGCTAATGTATCCGAACAATGCTGTTAGTATTAAGACGAAGGGCTCAGTCTACGTAAGGATCTTAAGGTAGTTTATTTAAGAATATGATGAAGTATGATCATAATCATGATTACGATAATGATAATGATGATGATGATAATTATGATGATGAAAATGATGATGATGATAATTATGATGGTGATAATTATGATGATGATAATTCGACTCAGTGGTCCTAGAATGTCGCAAGAGGGCTCATTCAGACGGAAATTAAAAGTTCTAGTGACTTTTTTAATTACTGTTACAAAAGGTCCTTTTTTAGAGTTTCGGTTACTATTAACCCGAGTTGCTCCTTACTTACAGTTGGTTACCATAAACTGTTGAAAAATGTATTTCAGTGATACTTTTGATCTTGGGAATGTTGCTTTTGATCTTTAGAAGAAGAATCAAATAATTTAATATCTATGCTGCTTACCTTAGTTTAAGAGCTGAAAATCTATCTCAAAAATCTATATTTATGAGTATTTCACTTTGACAATAAAAGAAAATACAATGCAAGGATGCGGAGTGCTACAACCGCGACGTCATCTTCCCGGTCGACAAGCCGTTGAAGCCGAATGGGGGTATCGCGGTACTGCGCGGCAATCTGGCGCCCGGCGGGGCAATCATCAAGCCTTCGGCGGCCTCGCCGGAGTTGATGACCCATCGCGGGCGGGCGGTCGTGTTCGAAAACATCGAGGACTATCACGAACGGGTCGACGACCCGGATCTCGACATCGACGAGACCTGCGTGGTGGTCCTGAAATACTGCGGTCCCAAGGGCTATCCCGGCATGGCCGAGGTCGGCAACATGGGCCTGCCGTCCAAGGTTCTGAAGAAGGGGACACCTGAGGGAACGCTCGGGAACTTGTTTGGCAATCGGGACCCTGAGGTCAAAGGAAAGGCACGGGAATTGTTTTTTGAGAGCGAGAGAGGGGAAGAAGGGCGACTCCAGATGTTTGACAATGTCGTGATGCGGGTACACCCGAAGACGAATCAGATCCTTTGGCGCACGGAATTGCGAGATTCGATTCGAGAGACGCCGGAGGTGCTCGACGGAGAGTATTTGAAGTTTGGCCCGGATAATGAGAGCGGCTTCTGTCTCGATCTGGAATCGGGCGAGCAATACTGGCCGCAGGATACGGACTACGTCCTCGGGGTTCAAATCCCGGGCGGCTCCCTATTTGTGTGTGTATTTGTCTCTCTCTAACCTAATCTCTATATATGTCTTTGTTTGATTGTCTGTCTGACTCTGTGGGCTTATGCGTGTTTTTTCTCTATCTCAACGTGCCTGTGTGTCTGACTGTGTGTTTGCCTTTCTGTATCTGTGTCTGAGTGTGTGTTTGCCTGGCTCTTTGTTTGTCTTTGTGTGTTTTGTGTGTCTGACTCTGTGTGTTTCTGCGTGTTTTCTGTCTCACTCTCACCGTGCCTGTCTGATTGACTATGTGTTTGTCTGTCCATGTGTGTGTGGGCATGTGTTAACCTGTCTTTATGTTTGTGTTTTCATCTTTAAATGGACATGATGTCTTTTTTAATTTAGTTTAAAATCCGCCTCGGCATTCCCACAAAGCTTCAACTTAATATCTTGCCCTCCCCAGATATTGCACAAGCCCGCATTTTCCAATGTACTACTTTTGTTTAAATATTTGCTAAATGGTTTTATTTGTGGCTCTTGTTTCAGGACCTACGGGGACTTTTCATCCTTGGAGACATATTTATTGGGTGTTTCAACTATAAAAAAAACCAGCCTATTTCAAAATTTTGATGATTTTTTTTAAGGGCATAATAGGAGGGAGATTTCTCTTTCCATCAGTTTTCATTCTTAAAAAGAGCTTTAAAATGATTCTTTTGCAAAAAACTGCTGTATTCTGAAGTGCCTACGTATTACGCGTGGAATACTAATAAAAAATCATTTGAACGTCAAAAACGGGCTGAATCAGTCGACGGCCAGCCTGACATCTTCAAAGGAACCACGATAGGAAGAATCTACACCATTCATCCCAATCAAGATGAATGCTTCTTTGTCCACCTTCCTTTGGTTAATGAACCCGGCCCGGCGTCCTTTAAGCATTTGAGAACTGTAAACGGGACTATACATAACACTTACCGTAGTGCATACCAAGCTCTGAATTTATTGGAGAATGACCAACTCTGGGATAACTGCATCAATAAAGCAAACATCAAACGGTCAGAGGAATATGTGCAGCAAACATCGAGCAGACATTGACCACTTATGTAAAGCAAACATCAAACGGTCAGAGGAATATGTACAGCAAACATCGATCAAATATGACGAGAAAGCATCGAATGGTTGGAATAATATGTAGAGCAAACATCAAGCAGATATGTCGAGCAAACATCAAATGGGGGCACCTGGTGTTGAAGTCAAGCTCGCGCCGAATGGTGAAGTGCTGGTCAGGTCAGATGCGATGCTGACTGGTTACTACAAACGCCCCGATGCAACGGCAGAAGTCATGGATGAGCAAGGTTATTTCCATACACCCAACAAATGAATGAACACGTTCTTGATGAGGTGATGTGCGATTTCTACGCCTTCCTCGAGGACAACGATACGACGGACGTGCTGACTGCGATGGGGGGTGGCCAGGATACTCATCCCAAGGGCACGATCTACTGTGGTCAAAAGCAGGAATGGTCAACTCGAAATCTCAGATCGATCATCAGTGAATTTGTCTCGCGGGCTGAACGGGTCGCGGTCATCGACTGGCACACAGGGCTTGGGGAGCCGGCGGCGGTTGCCGCGTTGGTTGAAGAGCCGGTGGCTTCGCGCGCTTTTACCTGGGCCGAGCGGTATTGGCCTGTTGAGGCGGAGGATGAGCAAACGTCCGCCCCAAAAGCCTGACTGGACACTGACCATGCCGTACCGCTCAAGCAGCCACAGCCGTTACGTCGCACCCCGCAGCAGCGGCTTTGCCAGCCCCACTACACTCGCGCTGATTGGCATCGTGCTGGTCTGCATCATGGCCGGCATCAGCAAGGCACAGCTTGACACCCGCCTGAACATGATCAGCACCCAGTTCAACTTTACCGAAGCAGTTCTGGCGGCACGCACACAACTGACTGACCACGGGACTATTTTATGATTGCAAATGGTAAAGAATGTGATTAAAGGCTGTTTTCCTATTTCAAAGTTTTCGTTTTAAATCAACCAATCCATAATTAACACAATGTAGGGCCAATACCCAAATTTTGTACAGGTAGTGTCATTTCATGAGACATGTTGAATAGACGTTTTGCCTACGTTAATAAAATGACCGTCTTAAAATTTTTATCCAATACCGTGGGTTTTTATGGGACTGTAGGGGAGGAAAGGTCCTGGGAGGAGGCTAGTTATCCTCCAATCACTCTTCACCTTAAAGAATACCCCTGGAACTTTCAATTTCCAATCAATTTAACCCTATCCCGATTTCTCGTAACCACCTTTTCCATACTACGTAGCGGGGAAAAAGAAATAATTTTTTTTTTAAATAGCTTCAAACTCGCGTCACTTATTGAATGACATACTTTCAAAACGAAACTCAGATAATAATGTTTCGTAGAATTTTTCTTATCAACCGAAAATCGTGATAACACTATTTGTGTTCTAGGAATAATAAGGTACTCTGCGCCTGTTTTCGTGGTGATGTTTCAGAAAGAATATCTGGCAGGCATTTCCAAGAATTTCCCTTATCAACCGGAAAGTTACGATAGCACCATGTATGTCGTAGGAATGATGGGGTACTGTGCGCTTAAAGTAATATGATACGTGTGCGCTTAAAGTGATAGGATACCTCTGCGTTTAAACTGCATACAGGGATACTACTGCCAAAGGGTTTAACTGTCATCTAGGGAGGAACAGCAACAAGCTAGATACTCCCCTCCCCATAATCACCAGAAATACAATAGGAAAGTTAAAATCTAATTTTTTTAGTATTCTGATCAAATTAAGCATCTGGATTGTGTTAAAACAAAAATATTGGCTACTTCTCTGCTCAATAACTTTGTACAGAAGGGGGAAGGGGGATCAATATAAAATCTTGAAATATTACAATTTTTCAATTATATCTTCCCTAGTAAAAACACCTAATATTTTTGAGCTTCTTTTTAAGTTTTGTCTAATCTTAAATGTCAGTCCATCCCCTTTCCCAAAACAAAAAAGAGAGTTCCTTCAATCGCATATTAAAATTTCTAATGCTCTTTCTAAGGGATTTAGCCAATCAGAAGGCAGTCTTGCACTTTTACAAAGCACCGTGTTTCCCTGGATGATCCACAGCCCTACTTTATCGTCCTCACACACACCCCCTCCCCGTAAAAACAAATAAACTCTGTTTGTTGTTAAAATAAACTCTAGGCTATTTTTCCAATTAAATTTTTAAGATTCTAGCTCACACTTGAACTGTTGAACAAATTCAAAATTAAATCTACGTTGCATGGGCAACGTGAGGTGCTGTGGCAACCTTTGTTTGTCTTCGTCGATTAAAGTGTTACTAAACCACACTCTTTGCCATGGAGCTATAGGGAAAAATTCTGTTTTCTGTTTTTTGGAGTAATTTATGTAAATATTTTCAGTAAATTCTTATTCCAGTGAGTTTAGTTTTGTCAGCTTGAAAGTACAGACTTCAAAATTCTGCTACCATAGGAGGGGGGGGATGCACAAAATTAGTTTGACTTGTCTTTCATCAAAAACGTGACATGACTAGAAACATGGACACACACAGTCACAAGTTCAGGAGGCTGGAATCAGAAAAAGGACTCCCTCTGTCGTCGTTTTTCAGGTGTTTTTTTCGCGGGTTCAATTCCCTACACAAAACATATTCATTACACAACGCTTATGTACAGTGGGAGGACTGAGTGAAAATGGTCGCAAACTTAATCTAAAATCTGGTGAGGCTTTAAGTTCTAACAAATCTGTTGAAATTATAATGACATAAAAATATTGATTCAAAAAATAATAAGTTATAAAAACCACCCGCCATATAAAAATGACAAGCTGTTCACCATCCATAAAAAATATGATGTTTTAATATATCTGCATAATTTTTCGCCTTTGCACTTCTGACCACTATAGTGAGTGAGTTAAGTTAAGCTTTGTATTGTCAAAAAAATTGCTCTTGAACCATCTTTTGGAGTCATGGATTCTTAGTGATTATGCCTTTTTTAATGCTTTTTACAAATATAATAATCGCTTCTACCACAAATTCAGATTTAAGCACTTTTTGACCTCTTAAAGCACTTTTTGACCTCTTAATAATGACCTATATATGGGGTCATTATAAATCTGTATTAGTTTAGAAACAAATTTGGGCTATATATTTGCACATCAGGGGGGTGGGGGTAAAGGAAAGCATACATTAAATATGTAAACTAACCATTGCTGTTTTTTTATGTGTTTGCACCAATTTTACCCAAATTTTAATGAGAAGAGAGATCACCAGTGCAACAGCACAAACACATAAAAAAAATACAGCAATGGTTAGTTGAAACTTTGGCGAATCTCTTACTGCCAAGCTCAAACAATCGGTTCTATTTACAAAATTTGAGAACAATGAACATATGAAACGACTTAAAAGAGCTGGCTTGAGCCGGAAAATGAAATAAATAAAACCAACCTTATGGGAAAAAAAATGAACCTTCAAACTTTTAAGCTTCTCAAACTTTTACTCAAGCTTTTAAAAATGGTTCATTAGGTTGAGGCATTCGAAAGGTTCTCTTTTATGTTTCAGACTTTATTGGATACACTTAAAATATAATTTCATAAGATTTATCTGAACTTGCTTTCTTAATTGCGGAATAGACTTTTCTCACAAGATTCTCATCTCTACTTGCTTCTTTTACCGGCAACTCTGGTGTAAACACTTCAATAAGTCCCATTTCATGAAAGTTATTCAGGCCGTCGATAGTAGCAATATCATGATCGACGTTGTCTCCTACCTACTGAAAAAACGTGCTTTTTCTTTGGACTCTTCCAGCACCGTTTGATTTACTGCTTCACATCTCTCAAATTATTTTACCTCTGAGTACGAAGAGCAGAAGCCAAGACTGTGTAGTGTGTTGATTAGAAATCGGGATTAGAAATGGTGATGCAGCTGCGAAGCCAGTCACATTTGTACAGGAGACATTAAACCACGTGGTCTGCATGCCGACACCATCAGATTATCAGAGAAACCTTCAGCGTATCAGAGAAACCTACTGTAGAAGTTTCAAGCTTTTATCAACAAAAATGTGGGATTTTGTATTTTTTTTTGCCTGAAGACAAATCACGGGTGCGTGTTTATTTGTTTTTTTTTGTTTTTTTTTTTCTTTTTCCCAGGGGTCATCGTATCGACCAAGTGGTCCTAGGATGTCGCAAGAGGTCTCATTCTAACGGAAATGAAAAGTTCTAGTGCTATTTTTAAGTGACCAAAAAAATTTGAGGGTATCTAGGCCCCCTCCCACGCTCATTTTTTTCCAAAGTCAATTAATCAAAATTTTGGAGGTCATAGGAATGATTTGAAGTAAATGAGAACTTAATGAAAGGATCAAAGAATAGAGCTTTAAATAATAATATTTACGCAGTATTATTGTCTCAAAGCATTTTTTGTATTTATATTAATAAGCATTTTATATTAAGAAAGTAACTTTTTTCAACAGCGATATTTAGATAGAAATTTTCTAGCTTTCAAAACAGTGCTCTGTTTCAGTCTAACCCTGTTTTGTTGAGATGGAAGCAAATAAATTTTTGAAGCTATTCATAAGTAATTTTTTAAATTTCTAATATATTTGTTTCATATAAAAGGATAAAAGGGCAAAAAAAACAGGTTTCAATTTTTATTTTTTTTTTTTTTTGGTCTAAGTCTAGAACTGGGGCTGTTGGGAATAAAACATGTTAAGAAAACAATTCTTATTTCATAATATACAGAATAATTGGAGTTGAAACACATTGACTGCAGCTCCACATAATTTACCCCCCCCCCATCCCTCTAATGCCAAATATGCAGCCCAAATTATATATTTTACATGCATTTTGCCTTGCGTCGCTCTGTTTCAACCAGTGTTTCCACACATTAAATCAATTGTGACGTATTCAAAAAATCGGAACTATATATTTTTTTATTTATGATATACTTTTCTATAAGAGCATTTGTTTTTGAAGCTATTCAGTGAACCTGGGAATGCGACTGGATAATTGGCTACCCGTTGGCTAGTTTCTCGCTGGTCCCGGTTTGGAAGGCCTCCGCTATGAAATCCGTCGCGAGACCCGACGTAGCCGGCGTGCCGATATCAAGAAATGCCGCGTTACCGGTCGACCACACATCGATTTTGGCGTCAGCGGCGATGAGATTCGGAAGGACGTCTCGCTCCATGCTTAACGCAACACCGATCGGCAGCGAGGCGAATACATCGCGCCGGAACAGATAGATTCCAGCGTTAATCGTTCCCGCTCCCGGCCTTTTTTCGTGAAAGCCGAGCAGCCTGCCGTGTTCGTCGCCATCAGCGACGACACGACGATGTAGTTCGCCGTGGTCGGCAGGCCCATGCCCAAGATCAGGCTCATGATGGCCACGAGGATCAGCATGAGCAGCAGATGGCCGCCGGACAGGAATTCGACGAATTCGCCGACCACCTGATGGGCGCCGGTCAGCGAAATGGTTCCGACAATGATACCTGCCGCACCCGTGGCGACGCCGATGCCGATCATGTTTCTCGAACCGGAGATCATGCCGTCGACCCATTCCGACACGCCGCGCCGCACGGCCGGCGCGATATCGGTCTCGCCGCGCATGAGCGCCTTGATCGGGTGCTGGGTCAGCGCCACGCGACGCCATGGTGTTCTCTTCGGCGGCCTTGCGAGAAGGTGTATTGTATGAAATGGAAGATAGACTGGAGCACCATGATATCAGACAGCGGACCGCCGAAAGTATGGCTGTCAGGTACGACGTAGATACAGATCAAGCCAAACGCGTTCTTCAAACCACCAGTCATCTATACCAACGTTGTGCTAAAGGCTGGGGAATAGAGCATTCAGAGCTGCAGAGTATATTAGGATGGGCGGCGTTGCTGCATGAAGTTGGACTCCAGATAAACTCGCGTGGCGTACAAAAACACTCTGCCTATATTTTGAATCATGCCGATTTACCCGGTTTTTACATGCTTCTGCTATGTATTCAATGATCAGAGTACCTAATAATGATTAATAGAAATTGTATTTGAAGTTTTGAAGTGACAGGAGACAACAGTGAGCAGTTCAGATCATCGCGGTGACGATATCTGTACAACGGGCCTCATCGAAATGTGGTCGAAGAGGGGAATACCCGAGGGGAAACGAATACAGAAAAATTTTGTCTCTTCCCTCGATGAAAATTCTGTTTATGAATTACAGTTTCTGTTTGAATAGATGATATTGTAATTTACTCAGTTGATATATGTTTTAAATGCAATTTAGGTATGCTCACGAAATATCACCCGCCGTTCAAATGGTGTTTTCAATATTAATTTCATTTGGATACTGCATCTTCACCTTATATAATCTATTTTTTTTTTCTTTTATACTATTTAACAAGCTTTGAGTAACCCATGGCTTACGAGGTAAATCTTGGCTTTTTCTTAATGCCAAAAGACATACTCGGTCAAATATTTGGTTAAACTTACTATAAAATAAAACAATTGACTGATTTGGGTCTTCAATATCTAATAGATCACTCCAATCTATATCTCTTATTTTCATTTTCATCTCATCTATTTTTTTCTGGTTAATTACCATCTTATAACTTTTATTTGGTCTCTTTTCACGCTCCATTTCTGATCCAGAGAATGGTCCGGTGCTCAACCATTAACTCTATTCCCTAGAACTCTTATGGGCTTCTGTAGAGTTGTGACTATTTCCAAAACTGAAGCTGGTAATGAAAGAAGCATGTTAAATTGCTTTTGGTATTTCAAAGAACGTATTTCTATTTATTGCTTTTGGTATTTCTATTTAGCCGGTGATGTTACAAAATTGATAAAAATAAAAATAAACGGAAAATATCACAAGTCGAAAAAAAACCCATTAAAGTTTGCAAAAAAAAGAACCAAAAAGTGACCACTAAAACATTCAGAAAAACAACGAATCGAAGCTCGAAATTGTCCAGGGTCCACTCACAGGTTGAAATTATATTCAATTTTTATTATAATTATACAATTATAATTATAAAAAAAACCGTCAAAAATAAAATTAAGTTTGCTGCTGCAAGTTATAGACATTTCGAATTGAAAACTACGATGGTGCGTGTCAAATGGTGGCAAATATGGCCAAGGATAAATCTTAAACTCTTCTAGCAGTTTTGGAGACTACTACAACTACTTACAACTTGTTACGTCAACAAGCTGCTACCATAGTTGCTCTTTACTCTTCCCATGGTGCTCCAATTCCCAGTAAATTCTTTCTTATGTCCACCTGTTTCGTGGACGCACTGCTTTTCATTTGGCCGCAGAGATCACGGAAGAGAAAGAATAAAGTTTAGATTATATGGCTGTTATTTAATATAAAAACTTAAACTTAGTCTTTTTTGGGTTTAGATCCTCTCCCTCTCCCCTCTTTTGCGGTGCCCTGAAATTGCCAAACATGTCACCTTCCTTGTGGAGCTCATACGCCCCTGATTCTAACTCATAATATAACATTGGGCTGATCATTATTCTTTCCTAATGAATTTTGCTTTTCATTACCTTACGATACAAACCTTCGAAACTAGTTTTTTTAACCACTAAAACTGAAAGCAAACTAATATTTTGAAATATTTACAATTTTGATGGGATTAAATTTCTGAAAGAAGAGAAAAAAAATCGTTTTGTTATAGAAAGGTGAGGGAGGGGGGGGGGGGGGGGGGCGGGTTCGATTGTAAGAAGTCATTACAACTTATCCTTTAGAATACAAAAAGTCATAACTATGTTAAAAACTATTTACTACTAATAGATCACATCTTAATCATATACGTATCAAGAACAGGTAAAACTAAATCAAGAGGACATGGAAAACATAACCCATAAGGTCCATACCCCTAGGAGTCATTAAAAATGCCTGTTTCCTTAATTAACAGGTTATATACCAAGTTTAAACGCTATTTATTGGTCTTATGGAGATCTCTTCGATTTTTCAAAAATGACGTATTATCTTCACTCTCAGTGTTTTTCAAGATTTTCGGTTTCCTCCTTCAACTCCCCTCAATGTCACCAGATCCGGCTGGGATTTAAAATAAGAGGTCTGACTTACGAGGTCCTTCTAAATATCGAATTTCTCTAAGGTCCTATCACCCGTTCGTAAGTTGAAAATACCTCATTTTCCTAATTTTTCCGAATCAGCCCCCTCCCCAACTCTCCCAAAGAGAGCAGATCCGTCCCGGTTATGTCAGTGACGTATTTAGGACTTGTGCTTATTTTTACCACCAAGTTTCATCCCAATATCTCCACTCTAAACGTTTTTCAATATTTCATTGCCTTTTAGTCAATTGATCATCTCCATTATCATTTCCTGAAAATTCCAAATTAATATACTCAGTTATTCCTGAGATACACCCTTTTGACAACCAATAAACAAAAAATATGTTAAGATTTAGTTCAATACTCCCCTCAACATCCCCTGAAAGATTCCTCTTAATGTCCTTTGTATTTTGGGAAAGTAGAAGTCAAATATTCATACCTTTTCATTCATTCCATAAAACCCTTATATACCCCCAGGGCATAACTTAAAGCCCTTACTTCACGGCTCTGGGGGGTGGTGCCAACCCTGGAAGCATTTATATATGTTCATCGGAGTCTTTTAAAACTCTGTTGAATGATTCCAAGTGGAATTGTTTTCTTTACTTGGCCTTCATTCAAAAAACCAAGATTTTCTTGTTCATTCTTGTATCGTTCAAAAGAGCTTTATCGGGCAGAGAGACTTTGACGAAAATCTTCGTTTATTTAGACAAAATTCTTCGTTTTTTTAATAAACTCCAAAGAAAGAAAAAAGAACACATGGAATCAGGGAACAGAGTGTCTCAAACCCCATAAAACTCTTAAAGGATATAAGAATTATTTCTTTAACAAAAAAAAAAAATGCTTTTTAATGAACACCAAGTAAAAAAAGAAAAACCACATGGAATCATGGAACAGAATCTAGCTAAACGTTATAATCTCTAGTTATAAATCTCAGTTATATAATTAAGTTAATGAAGCTTTAAAATAGGGCTGCGGAGTCAGAGTCTTAGTAAATTTTTACTGAATGGAGTCGGAGTTGCTTATAACTTATAACCGACTCCACAGCCCTGCTGGATATACAGTTGTAAATATTAAAATACCAAGGACAATGACAATGGAATATGACAAATGACAATGGAAATTTAAACGCTTAAGTGGAAACTTAAACAACCATATATATATTAAAGCACTAGAAAAAAGTTGATTAGACTGTTTAATTTCTAGTGAAAAAGACCTCCATATAAAGCCTTCTCCGATTCTCGGTAGTCGTGTTACCGTGACTGTCCAGTTGGCCGGTATTGCCCAAGATCAGACAGTTGGGCCTCTGCTTCGTAACCCTCCGATCATTGGCCAGAGCGCTGATGACATCTGGGTTGCTGATGTGAATGGCGATTGGGCTTTGGCCTCGATCCCGGGTGCTTCTGCCAACTTCGCTCTTGAGGTTGTCGCAGTTCCTGAGCCAGCTACGGTGATCCTCTCGATCCTCGGTGGCGCTGCCCTCTTCGGCATGCGTCGCTTCAAGCGGGCGTAAGGGAAACCTACTCTACTTTCTGAAATGCAAGCGCGGGCATTGACCCGAAGGGAAAATCTTATCAAGTATTTTGCTACGGATCACACAAAAAAGCATCACTGAGTGAAGGATTCATTTTGCCATTCGAAGAGAATTTCGCCGAAGCTTCAAAAAAAAGGAGTTCAAGGTGCTTTTACTAAACTGGCTACATTTCCGAATGTGTATAAAAAAAATTATAGGAATCGCTGGTGCTGCTTCGACAAACAATGAATCTTCACTCTCGTCTACCCTAGTAAATGCGCAGAGTGAAATTGCCAAATTGAAAGTTAATCTTCGTCAAAATCTTCACAAACAGGTGATTGAGAAATGTTCTGGAGACAAAAGTGTTATCAGTGAAATTCAAAAATGTCTGCATCGTTAACATTCGCCTAATAATTTTTTTTCAAACAGTAAAACCTAACATAAATATTATGCGCCTGTTTTACAAATAAAAACAACACTTAATAACAATCAAAATTCAATCGCATTTAAGCCATTAATCTCTCTTACGATGTAGCGTCACATTCTTATAATCAACGGAAACATCGAACGACGTTTTAAGCGCATTTAGGTAGGGGCTGCGAACGGCGTCTTCGCCGTTGATGGATTCGACGGCAATTCGCCGCAAGGGTTGGAATTGCCGGGTGAGCAAATGGCGCAGCACGGCGAGGTATTCCTGCAAGTGCGGATTCCTTTTAGAGTTACCAAAGTCAGAGAGATATGAATGGGAAACTTTTTAGAGTTAGAGACATATTAAGTGGAAATTTATCAAGATTCAGCCTAACACAGACACTAATATCAGATTACCGGTGGTATACTGGAGTCTGAAATAGAATAGTCTGAGACAAATGAATCAAATTCTTTTTAGAGCAAAAGACATATGAAGAGGGTATTTATCAAGATTTAGTCAAACACGGGCACTACTATCAGCTCACAAGCGGTATACTAGAGTCTGAAATAGACGAATTAGGTTTTTATCAAAGTCTGAGAGAAATGAACAGGATTCTTGTTAGGTTTAGAGTTAGTCTGTAGATTCATCCCTGAAAGTTTCATTTTCCTAACATAAACCCTTTCTGAGATAGCATGAAGTCAATTAACTAGAATTTTACCATTAATGGTAACTGTTTCAAATTGTATTCATAAGGGTGAGTTTGGGGTTGTTTTGCAAGAGAGAAAAGATGTTTCAAAAGTCAAAATGTATCTATTAACAATAGGTCCATGATCCTAGACAATTTGTTCAGGTAATAACAACATTGACCTAATTTATCCCCTAATTAATGAAGTTTTACCCAGTGCTGAGTAATACCAATTTTGTTAAGACTTATTTTAAATAATGAGGAACACCCTCCTCCATACGGAGTAATTTCTGTTCGTTTTAAGTTTTGATGTCACTCCTTACTTTCAGTTAAAAAAAACTTGTTTTTTTATTTAATAGATAATAAATGTGCATAAAAACCGCAAAAAAAACCACTCTTCTAGGTTTGATCCCGTGCATTGTTTTTCTTAACTGACACTAAGTGACAATGGCAAAAAAAGACAGATCGCTGCTACATATGTCAAAAAGGACTTCTCTTATTTTCCAAGATATGGGAGGGGGCTCAAAACATTCAGTTCAGGGTTCTTGGCCATGGTGATTCCAATAAGGCACAATTTATTTCGACCTGCCACAATTTTAAGCCTTTTGGAGACATGTACAAAAGGGACAAAAACCGATAAATTTTTATCCTAATGTTGGGGTTTGTAAAGGTTTGAAAGAAGGCAATCTGTTATAAAAGTTCTGCTTTTTCATGGTAGGAAATAAGGATGTTTCTCCCCGTAGGGATACATTAGAAGAAGATGGGCCTAGTAAACTTAATTCCTGTCTTCATTATGACTTTTTCACGTGAAGCGTGAGCAGTGAGGCCTTTTTAGATCCAAGCGCACAGATAGGGGGTAAACTATTAGAGCTACTAGTCCCTCAAGACCTTATTAGGCACACCTGTGTCTGACGCAATGCTATAGTTCATGTGTTTAGCTTCATGTTGGTTGCCGCATCGATCGCCTTGGCGCTGTCACGCCAGAGGATGGATGCGGCTGCTTCCAGCGAGGCCACGGTATAGATGGAGTGTTCCAACATCAGGATTCGGTTGGCGCTGGCAATACCAACAGCGCCGCCTGATCCGCCTTCGCCAATGACGACGGATATCAAGGGTACGCCGAGGCCGAGACAGCAGTCTGTCGAGCGCGCAATGGCTTCGGCCTGGCCGCGCTCCTCCGCCCCGATACCCGGATAGGCACCGGCGGTGTCGATCAGCGTCAGTACGGGGAGCGCAAACCGATCGGCCATACCCATCAGGCGGATTGCTCTACTGATGTGTATTTCAGTAATTACTTGTACTTTACAAGAACCTTGTTTGTAAAACGTGATGGTATGTATGAAATCGTAGAATAAAACTTTTCATTTGTTTATTTTTCAAAAGATGTCTTTACATGAAGTATCACGAAAATATGTGAATGCAAGTTACTTTCAAGTAACTATTAATTCTGATCATCGAAGTAGTGGTACAGCAGAAGATGGTGTCTATACCATATCGTTTCCTCGTAGTATGGCAGGATACATTTCAGGATATAAAATTCAACGTGTACATATTACAGATTGTATGTATAATGTACATGCTGATAATAATACTTTTGTCTACTAAGTAGTTCTTGCTTCACTTACAAAGTGTGAATAACTAAATCATTCTTTTCTATGTTTGTAACTTTATCACGGTTTAGCGCGTTCTCAAAATGGCCTGCCCATCTATCTTTAACCCTTTCCGTATCACTAATTGTGGCACCGTTCCTATCTTCAACTGGGACTAGTCCAGATTGACCATTTAATCTGAATTTTTTAACATACCAATACAACACTATTATGCTGACTGGCTGCATCTTCCGCATCTTTAGCCATTTTATTCATGGCCTCCACTTCACACTTCCTTGATTTCTATTTTAATGTTTTCTTTACATTTCTTTTATGTTCATCGGAGGGGGAAAATGAAATTCTTTGAAAACATTAAAATTAAGGTATCTTACAAATGGGTGATCAGACCTTAATGAAACTTGATATATAGAAGAATCTTATGTCTCAGATAGCCTGCTCCATTCTCAATTCGAATCGGATGCAGAGACATAGAGGGTAGGAGGGGGGAAACAGAAATCTTGGAAAACACTTAGAGTGGAGAGATTGAGAAACTTGATGGGAAGAATAAGCATAATTTATAGATACGAGATTGACATAATTGGTAGGGATCCGTTCTCTTTGGGGGAACTGGGGGTTGTTAAAGGAAAAAAATTGGGGACAACTTACTTCCACAGGCAGCGCAAGAATACATTTTGGAATAAGATCCCTATTAATGCTTGTTTCACAGTTGAAATAATTCTCTTTATGAGTACTCTATACTACGGTAGCTTTATCATGAACGCACAGTTTCTGAAAATACTTCCTCATCACCTTTCAAAATAAGATGTGAGTGTTTATCCCTCCAATGTACAAATTACACTGATTGAAAACGTATAATAGACTAATTATTGTCGATTACCAGCCATAAATTACCTGGGGTAGTCGCATATGAAACCCTGGAAACGACAAATGGCTGGAAATGCCTTAGTTATGATAGTGCAAAGCCATGGAGTGTCATGAGGTGGACCGAGTCGGCCTGGGTGTAGAGCGGGAACAGCGAGTCGGCGACCTTGCCCAGCACGAACGGCGTGACCTTGGCCCCCTGGATGCCGGCGGCATCCGCAGCTTCGGTGGCCTGGGCAATCGCACCCTCCACCGCGTCCAGCGGCAGGGCGTGCTCCTCCGGCAGCGGCACGGTGAACAGAAGCCCATTGCCGCTGCCCAACGCGCGCCAGGCATTCACAACACGTGCGGCCTCGCCCGCATCAGCCACTGAGGCGCTAACCGGCAATCCCGCGTTGCGGGCATAGAATGCCGGCAACTCCCGCGCGCCGACCCCGATCACCGGCACGCCCTGTGCAGTGATGAGATGATAGATGTACCAGCCAAGCTTAGGACATTGATGAGGAGATATTGACCGGAACCTTTTGTCCTTTTTTCTCAGAGTTGCTGGGAAGCAGTAGCGAAGAGATGGAGCAATAGAATAAAGTAGCTTTAGAAGGTGCCATAAAATAAGATAAAGGAAACTCCCCTGAAGTTTTATTCAATGCCGACTTAATATATACTTTAACTAAAAAGGCCGGAAACAAGAACTGCAACTGGAGCCAGAACAAAAACTGTAAATTTTGGATAGTACCTTTCTCGAATTGGGAGGACTGATTCCCATTTAAGTCAACAGTTCAAGATGCGTGGCAAATCACACTGATTGTTACGTCGAAAATAATTTAGAATTTCTTGAATAGTTAAAGCACAAGACTTAATGTTGTCTTATTTCTATACCATTTGTTAAAAGAGTCCCATCGATTAACTCCACTTGTTAATATGTGATAGATTTTAGTATCAACAAACCGTTTTTAACTTCTTGTAATCTCGAGGAAATTTCTTTCGAATTAGATTCAATTATTTAAAAGTGCGAAAAAATGGCAACGGAAAATTAAATGGCGTTATTAGCTATTTTGACTAACACTGCAGCGAAAAATTAAATGGTGTTATTAGCCAATTTGACTAACTCTGTACTGTTTTGAGATAGCTATTTTGTTCAGCATAGTCGAAAAATCTTATAACTATGTCTTTGAAGATAACTTAATCCCCCACAGTCCCCAGAAGAAGTGCTGCAAGTTGTGAACTTTGCCCATTGTT
Source organism: Alatinidae sp. Z8VKAUB7J3 (assembly GCA_010016025.2). NCBI lineage: Eukaryota > Metazoa > Cnidaria > Cubozoa > Carybdeida > Alatinidae > Alatinidae sp. Z8VKAUB7J3. The sequence goes on from JAAAKM020721499.1 coordinate 34,007,126, forward strand.
TACATATACTATTGGTAATTGAGAAGTATAAAGACATTTTCAGGGAGGATTTTTTCTGGTGGGGGGCCGGGGGGAGAAGGTTACGTGTGAGGATCTTTTCATGGAGGAATTTGTCATGGGGGAAGGAAATTTTTCATTGAGGGGACACTAGATTTCCTAGCATATCTAATAAACGATCAGAAATTAAAAAAAAATGCTTTCAACTGAAAGTTCTTATCTTTAGAAACCCAAAGTGATGGAAAGCGAGTCACATAAGCCACATGAGAATCGTAAAAAACAATTAAGTTAATTTAGCTAATCAATTCAATTAGGTAGCGATATTTTCGCTCTCAGGAAAAATGCTGACGTCTTGAGTGTGATGAGACTGAATTTTCTTTCTTCCTTTTTTTTTTTTTTTTTTTATTATGGCTTTTTCGTTTGAATTCATCCGTACTTTTTAATTTTTCCTTAAGTTCCAGTCACTATAGCCACTTTTTAATGCTCCAAAGGCAGATCAGACACATTTGAAGTGCCTTTTCTTTAAAGAAAGTTAAATTCTTAGAACGCCACCGCCTTTTACTTTGCAGGGATCTTCAACATCATCAGAGGCCAAGCAAGGTAAAGAAACCTGAGTTCTCATATTTCGGTCATTCGACATTTCAACTTTTCAAAATTTGATGGATAAAAACTTTTAACTTTTTAAAAACACAAAACGCAATATTATTAGTTCAAAATAGTTAGTTACATTAAAACCATTCGGATCGACATCTCCTTTCGAGGTTGGATACCGCAAAAAATTCCCACAAATCTATATCAAATTGCGTATCGTTGGTGATTTGAAACAACTCGAGCAGTTAATGAATTTTCCTGTTCGATGGCCAATTTTTGTGGTTAAAAAACTAAAAAGCTAAGAAGCTGATAAAATTTTAGAGTAAGCCTAAAAGAAATCCGAAAGTGGCGTGGAAGATTTTTAATAGTCCCGTGGCCAGTGGAAAAACGTCTTTATCTGACATTCTGGATGAAGAGTAGTTAATTTAATATCATACAGTATTGCATTCCAAAGACCCTCTGTTTGAGCAGGATTACGTTAACTGTTTAAACGAAAAACTCGAAAACTCATTAAAAGTGTGGAGTACACATGTGGTATTACGGCTGCAGTAAAACTAGCACGTTAATTAAAATACAGAGAGGCACCTTCTCTCGGTGGTATTTGGCCGGATAACCCCTGAAACACCCAGAATGTCAATTTCTAGGTCGATACTGTATGCAATTTCTTGGTCGGTGCTTAAGCCGTGCTCAAGTTCAAGTTGATTGTCGCAATCTTTGTCTTCAATGGTCATTAGTAATGTTGGCAGTTCTATCTCAAAATTGCCATTTCAGTCAAATAAAAACTTGTCAGCTTCTTCGATAACCTTTTTTTCTGCATGGAACCCCAATCGCACGCCGTGTCTGATTAAACTGTTTGACATCACAGTCACAATTTTTCTGCTATTAAGTTCTCACCATGACTTCTGTTTTTCCTCGAGCGTTTTTATTTTCTTCATTATTATAATATACTTTACTATGTTGTGACTCAGTATAAGACCACCAAAGACTATGATTCATCCCTGAAAGTTTCATCTTCCTAACCTACACCCTTTCTGTGATAGCAAGAAGTCAATTAACTAGAATTTTACTGATACCTTTTTCTCTTGTTTTAGATACAGCTTATATACCTCTGTTACTGACACTCTTGTTAAAATTGCTTTACATGTACATTGAATCAATAGTAACAAAATCAAGAATCAATAAACATATGAGAAATATATAATATGGAATATGTGTTTGCACATGAGGGGGGTTAGGGGTAAAATATAGTGGAACTACAGCTGGAAAATATTGGGCTAACTGACAGGATGATTGTCTTGAGTTTATTTTAATTATTTTGAATTATTGGATTAACATTCGTGATTTTGAGGAGATGTTGGAGCCGTGAGGCTTCTGAGCCACCGGACCTCCAACATTTTCTATTAGCTGAAATGAAACGGAGCCAGAGTAGCTACGGAAGTCAGTTTTTAATATTACTTGAATGGTTAGGGACAGGAAGTCGAAACTTTTTGTGGCATTGGAGAGGAACAATGAGAACTGGAAAATATGAGTTGGGAGCAACAACCAACGAGAAACGCAATTTCAACTTAGAAGAAAGTATCCAAGTTATAAAAATAAAATTTTAGACCCAGATTGTAATACACTATGTGGATTTAGGTCATTAAAAGCACGCAACATTTCTTCCACATGAACAGAAGAAAACAGGGAAAGTTGGCGAAACAATTACAGTCGTAAATATTTGTCGCGGTGCCACTGTTATGAACATAACTGTGATTTAGAGCTTTAGTTGCTATGCAGTAATGAATTGGCAATGAGTCTAAGTCAAAACTAAGTTGGCACGATTGGAGGATATATTAATATCACAATTGAGGTTACCTATCAGTAGCCATTGATGCCCACGTTTTACAATACTGCATAACAGAGTTTTAAGGGATGAGTAGGCATTAGAAAATTTATTGAGCAGTTTAATTCAATAATCACAGTTCGTGCAAACACACGTTGTCGTAAACGGTACACAATACCATAGTAAACGTCAATGATTTTCTGTTGGTGCCACAGAAAATGCTCTTGTGGGAATTTCTAAGTAATAGTTGTGCAGAAATTTCCAGTGTACGCTGGTAAAAACATTCATTGTAAATTTACCTTGCTGTCTCAGTAATATACTTCAAATGCGGTTCATTAAGCCACCAAACGCCCGCCATACAGGGATTTTTCAATTATGATCCGAAATTTGATTCGAACTGTCTGTGAAAATGTGGATTTTCAAAATTCAGATTACTGTTGATAATCCAGTGTTACTGTTGACATTTCTGGGGCTTTCAACAATATTATGCACTTTCAGGCTCTATTTTCCCTTGCGTCTTCAGGTGTTAATCCTTTTGTACTGTTTGTTGTCTTCTTGGTATTAAAGTCTAAAATTCAAGTTACCTGGAATGGCCAAATATCTGACCTGGTAAAAATTAAAAAGGGAGTTCGGCAAGGTGTCGTGTTGTCTCCTAGTCTATTTAAATGTGTGCTTGCATCGTGCCTGCGTCCCCTTAAAAGTTCTGTTTTTTACGGTAATATTGGTTTGTCTTCCCAATTTTAAGATGTTTAAAAAAGTGGATTGCTTTTCAATTTCACTATAAACTAGTAAAAACTCTATTGTTTCATTCCTTCTTATTCTCTAACGTCAAGTTTTATTATTTTATCTGTATCTCTCCTAGTAAAGGTGCCTTAAGATACACGATATCAAACCTCCTCGGTGGAAACCTAGGCAAACTCAAGCTTTCAAAGCTAGTTTTCTCAAGTTCATTACTCTCTTGCAGGACCTGAGCGTAGTTGGGATTTTGGACTTACTTCAGCTTCCATTCATATAATGATTTCATTCAATTATGTGATAATCATTAGTCAGAATTGAGACAACTATTATAATTTGAAATGACAAATGAACTTACGAATTTAAAATTACACATTGATGGGTAAGACCAAACTTAATGAAACTTAAATATTTGGAATCAGTCTGATAAGCCGATTCTTTTAATATAGCTAATTGTATAAAAAATTCCATTTTTTAGAGTTTTGGTTACTATTAAGCCGCGTCGCTCCTTACTTACAGTTCGTTACCACAAACTATTTGATGTAACCAATGGTGACATCATTCTTTTGATCTGAAATGTGAAATATGAGCTTTTGGGTTATAATTCTTATGGTTTTCTTAGGGTGTCGTTTAGGGTGTCGTTAGGGTGTCAGACAAATCTTGTCCGAAGGAGATGCAAAAAAGCTTTACACAAATAGAAATTTTCAGACACGGTAAGAAAACTCACTTTATTGCAAATCCTCATTCTGGATTGTAAAGAGCCCACGTAAAGGGCTAAGTGACAATTAAAGGGCTATTTTATTCGAAGAGTAGTAGACGTTGTATGAAAACTCACTTTGTTGCAAATCCTCATTCAGGATTGCAAAGCGCCTAAGTAAATGGCTATGTGACAATTAAAGGGCTATTTCTTTCGAAATGCTTAAGTCCTGCTATGACATCTTAGTTTGTTACATACTCTTAATTGAGTTGTAAAATTGACATTCAATCAACTATCTGGGCTAATGGAAAGGTGTTTCATTACCAATCAAAATTTGACTGTTATAGTACTGCTGTGACTACTATCACAACTATACCTAAGGGTACGAAGGTGAAATTTTCAGGTTGTCAAAAGGGCATATCAGCAATATCTTAGGAACAGTTTCGTGTGTACAACGCTCGTTGGGGGATGTTGAACTAACCAAAATCAATGCTTGTATCAGCAATGCTTCAGGACTGGTTAATGGCACTAAGTAAAAAATTGTATCGTGTATTGAAGGGGATGTTGAAGAAAAGGGTGCTATTTGCATACTACTACCAATGCTTCTACTGCTACTAGAGCTATTTCTACAGCACAAGCTAGGGGTATTAAGGTGAAGCTTTCAAGGAATAACGTTCAGTATTCTAAAACCATCCTTGGGGCTCAGGATATTTTGAAAAGCTTAAAAAAAGACTCGAAGGCTTCGCCCAAAAGCGGAGCGGTTTCCTCGCCCGGTTCCAAAAACCGTCGACTTTTTTTCCCAATCGTTTTGATCGTCGCCGTTTTGGCATTTGGCGCCTATTGGTATTTTTCGCTGCAACCTAATAGGAATAAAAGCAGTCTGGCCGACGCTCAGATAGAGAAAGTCTCAAACCCCGGCGACCGCGATAGTAATCCGGACAAAGAAGAAGGGCAAACGAATAATTCCCAAAAAGAAGGTTCGTCAAAGGAGCAAGAGAATAATGGTGAGTTGAAAACAATAGTTTTAAATGAATTCAGAGGTGAAACAGACCCCCCCCCCCCCCGGTGAGACTAGTATGGTACCTCTATTGAAATAATTTAAAAGTTCTACTCACTCTCGTTTGAAATCTTCAGCGCAATAAGAACAAGGATAAAACTTCGAAAAAATGCGTAAAAAATTTTTCATATCATTTTGGTCTTGCTCAGAAGGTTTTTCTGGGTAGTATGCGGCCATAGTATGAAGGAAATTCCATGTACTCCGACCTGAGAATTTAGAGAGACAAAGATAGGTAACTTAGCAGAACAATAAGACTGAAAAAAAATGGTTTCACTTATAAGAAGAAAAGTGGAAGAAGAAAAATAATTCAGTACCATTTCTTGGGTTCTATCGAATCTTCGGTTGTACTAGTTATTCTTCTTCCGAAAACTCAGTAAAGCCTTGTTTTTTAACAAGCCTTTGCCGCTTTTTGGACGACAGATTTCATTTTCGTCGTTTTTGGCAACAAAATTCGAAAGCGTCTTATTTCAAGATCTGCAGAAGATTCTGAATCATTTGTGCTGCGTGCGCGGTGTTATAGGAACGTAAAGAAAAGTTGAAGTACAACTAAGATGAATGAAAAAATGTGTCGTTTAGTTTTTACATTTTAATTCAAAATGTTCACTCTGTCCCCAAAGACATAGTTATAAGGTTTTTTGACTACGCTGATTAAAATGCTATCTCAGAATTTTGATTTGGTGACTTTGGGAAAATAATTAGCGTGGGAGGGGGCCTAGGTGCCCTCCAAATTTTTTAAAAAAGGTCACTTAAAAAGGGCAATAGAACTTTCCATTTCCATTAGAATGAGCCCTCTCGCAAGATTCTGGGACCACTGGGTCGATACGATCATCCCTGAAAAACAAAACAAAAAAACAAACAAACAAATAAACACGCATCCGGGGTTGACAGAATCCCCAGAATCTGGGGGTAAGGGTTGTTGGTTATGCCCCAGGAGCATAAGGAGTCATTTAAAGAATTGGGACAAAATTTAAACTTCTAAGTAAAGAACATGGTGTAGAGGAGTGGACAACCCCCCTCGTATACGTAATAATTTCTGTTCATTTTAAGTTTTAATATTGCTCCTTACTTTCAATTGAAAAAACTAGTTTTTTTTATTTAATTCCTGATCGTTTTTCAAATAACGCTAGGAAATCTGGCTCAGCTTCCACGGAAAATTCTCCCTTCCCACGGAAATATCCTCTGGACAATTCAATCCTGGTCAAAATTTACCCCGGACAATTACCATTAACCCCTGCACGCGTGAAATTGAGCCAGTAAAGAGAAAGCAAGTCGCGTGTCCGGTGTTGACCGGAATATCGAAGTACCAGCCGGATGGTCCCGTCAGGAATACCTCGGCTTCGGATCGGGACGCCGGATGGGCGACGGAAAAGACCAGGGCGTCGCCGGCATCCGACAAACTGCTCTCGCGGACGTCGAAATCCTCAGCCGGTGCTTCCGGAAGCCCCGCATGGGCCTTCTCGACCAGTCGGGTCTCGAAACGGCTTGGTGCATGGTCTGAGTCAATCGCGACCGAGAAGTGCGTCTGAAACGGTATACAGATGCTCTCACAGATGCCGAGAAAGACATTGGCCTCAAGCACGCTGGACTCGCCGGCTCGTTTGTTCCGTCCGGATAATATCCGAGATTTACCTCCAGGCAAAAGGCAGAAATGGGAGTCTCCATCCGGATCAATGTGTCCGCAAATTGAAGCGGACCTTTCCGTCGTCGATAGATCTGGCCTTCACCAAAAGGTTGATCAATGCCCACGACCAATGGATTCTTGCTAAACCGCCCGCGAACGTGCGTGAGCAGTTCGTAAGTCAAATGGATCTGTTCCTGTTCATTCCAGCCACCTCCATCATCAAATCCTACACTCGCAATTGGATAAAGAATTTTGCACGCAGAGAGTCCTTGATCGAGTTGCTGATCCACGCACTGAATCATCTTAGATTTGAAGGGCGGACGCGTTGTGCGGTCGCGGCTGTAAGCGTCGGACGCGGCCGGCCATGTCGCTGATACGGACAGATCCGAACCTGGTCCCGGGTATTCGAACAGCTGCTTTTCGGAAAAGCCCTAAGCGGACCTGCCTGCCGTTACCTTTCCGGCCAGCCCCTTCAAATTCGCGTCAATGATCTTGCCCATCGTCATCTTCATCAATGTCTGTCCCATCAGCCAACCGATGGGGCCATACTTGACGCGAAAGTCGAAGGTCCATGTGACTTTTGAATTCCCTCCCGTCGGGGTGATGCAGATTTCGCTACCGGCTTCACGCAACGGCATTGCATTCTTTTGATTTGTTCTTGGGTAGGGGTGTGCGTTCAAATTTTGACTATTTAAGTTTTTAAGATTGCAAAGCTTTAAAAAGCTTTTCGTACTTCAGGTATTCTGGAGGGGATTCAGTTGATTCGTTCTTGGGTTGGGAGATGTTATATTTAGACCATTTAAGTTTTTTAAATTACCTATTTCTACTAACTTGTACCATATACATTATACATGTACCATACATGTACCATGTATACATGTACCATGCTAACTTGTACCATATACATTGTGCCATATACATTATTTGATGTTTTGACAATTAAAATTTGTCGTTTACTGCTTTGACTATAAAACAGAACTTCTGTTCTTTTTAATTTTGACTTATGTTAGTTTATTTCTGCTTGGGCTAGATTTTAAGGATTTTTTTCGGGTGGGTGGGGGGCACTTCAAATGAATTTCCAAAAATGACTGAAATATATGGTAAATATAATGGTTTATAGGCAAAATGTCAACATTGGGGGGGGGGCTAAAGTGCCCTTCTCCATCCTATATATGTCCCTTCACTTGAGCAATATCCTTGAATGATTTGGCCTCATCTGGATGGTAATCTGGAAGGTAATCTGTGTCTTATTCTATTTTTAATATTTACTATACTTTTTGCTGTATTTTTGTTGTTGCTCATTATCTATAGGCATAATATTTCATTGCGCTGCATTTCTTATCCAAATCTTTGTTAGTAGCTGGATACGTGATCCTAAGTGTCACGAAGGCGCCCGGTTTCGATACCGTGAAGCTGACTGCGGCGGTCGAAGCGGCTCTGGAAGAACTCCGGCCGAGCCTGCCCGAGGGTGTCGAGCTGGTGACGCTTTTTCGCCAAGCGGATTTCATCCAGCACGCGACCGGTAATTTGAAGGAGGCCATTCGTGATGGGGGGCTGATGGTTGCGATCGTCCTATTCCTGTTCTTGCTCAACGTCCGCACGACGTTCATCACGTTGCTGGCGATCCCGCTCTCAAACATATATATATTCATGTTTTGTTTTTCATGACCCTATCATGTTATTTAAAGAAAAGAATGAAACTTAATCAAACTTACTTTCTCTGAAAAGGGGAATAAATAAAAACGTGGTCATGCTTGTTAAATTTCCCAAAACACAAACTGCTATCGGGTTAAACCTGATGAATATAAAAAATTGGATTTATTCAGTTCGAATTCTGAATGGCTCATCTTCTTGATTGTCGTGCATTTAATTTAATAAACTGTTCTGGTATTGTGTTTTTAAACTTTAAATGTTGCACACTTTTTGTAGCTTATATTTGTTGGTTTAGTTTTGTTCCTTTTTACTACCAATTCAGGAAAATATAGGGAGTAAGCAAGGATTTTCTTCTATTCTCTGCATAAAGATGCAATAAGGCATTTTTCAAAATTTCAAGGGCAATTTTCACTTGAGAAAAAACAAAACATCAATCTAAATGTATTTTTCACATCTAGGGGGCTGATTTTACCCCCTTCTTGTAGGTGCGCCTATGCAGAACATGGTAAAGAAACAAAGCAATTATTAATGACGATGATAAAGAGAATTATATCTCTAGTGATTTCTAGTCAATAATCTAGTGATTTATGTGCTGACTTAGTGATCTTTTTTTCTATAATCTAGTGATTTTTTTTCACCAGGTAGCCCTGCACCTCTAGAACTCCGAAATGAGTTCCTTTTTATCTCAAATGACCCTTCTTAGTCTGTAGAATTCGGTTTGATATCACTTGTACAGCTAGGTCTAAGAAATATGTTATATTAACGTCCCTCTTGAGCTCTGAACCTCTGGAAATCCGAAATGAATTTTCTTTGTATGAAGAGCTCCGAAATGAGTTCCTTGTTGTCTGATATGACCTTTCTTAATTTATAGAATTTATTTTCATCCCACTTACCCAGCTGGGCTTCACAAAACAGCCACCTTAACGTTCTTCTTGAGCTCTGCACCTTTACAAATCCGAAGCGAATTCCTTTTTGTAGCAGATGAAAGCTAAACCTTTTCTTCATTTATTGATGCTAGCTCAGTTACTGAAAACTCCATAGTTACAAAAAAATCAAAGAAAATGCTAGTAAAAAACTAACAAATGTCATAAACTAGTACCGAAATCCACTAAAATTTCACTCTAGCGTAAGTTCTTCCTGGGGGAACTTCAACTTTCACCAGCTCACCTTGTGGAGGTCTTGATGTATTTCTTGAAATGACATTTTCATTGTCAAGAAATTCAAGAAATTGTCAAATGTCAAGAAATTGACATTCCTTGAAATGCAACGATCAAAAATTAAGATTTTCAAAAGGGTAAAACCGTTAACAGACAGACCAGATAGATAGACAGAGAGACAGACCGACCAGATAGATAGACCAGACACAAAAACAGACCAGAAAACAAAGAGACAAAGAAGGTAGACAGACACACAGACATAGCGGACATAAAGAGAGACCAGTAAGATAGACAGACAGAGAGACACACAAGACAGGCAGACAGAAATACAGGCCGTACAGAGAGATAGACATACAAGACAGACTAAACAGACAGAACACAAGAAAGACAAGAGAGAAAGACCAACCAGACATAAAGACGGAACATACGGACAAACCTACCTGACGAATAGATAAACAAGACAGACAGACCACCCATGTAAAGGGCCCAAATGTTCCTAAAGGGGAAAAATATAGGTAAACAGTAAGGTCTGTGTTTCATTGTTGACAGATTTCTCGAGTGAAGACGCGGATGTCAGCAAAGAGGCATCAAGATTAAGTTTATAGACATAAAACTGTTGAATTAGAAACGAAATGCCATCCAAAAATCTTGGGTGGCAAAAATATTTTCGCCAGAAAAGACTTATTTTTTCCCAAGCATTACAAAATAATGCACGCTTAGTATTTTTTGTCTTTGACGAGAGTTGGCAGAATCCCCTACCCGCTGCACACCCCTTTCAGTCAATAATAGCTTTATAATTTGGTGGCATACGTCCATAATATACAAATAAATTGAACTAGGGAAAAAGACATTTTTTTCGTTGCGTAACGGAAAATTTTGATGCCAAGTCAAATTTCAACTCTGGTCAGAGCCTAGCTTTAATTTTTTTCATTATAGAATTGGATCCTGAAATGTAAAAACTAAGAAAACGATTTTCTTTTTCAGATAAAAATTCCGAAATAGTCTTAAAATGGAGTTAACCAACATAGTTTGTGGCTTGGTTATGTATTAGCTCGAAAGAAATATTTGTGCAAATGTCCTTATGCTATTAGAATTTGCTCTTATCGAATTTTATGAAAACAAACAAGTCGGAATGACTTGTGATATTTCAGTTGAAACTATGCTAATCACAACTTCAAAAAAAAATGTTTTGTTGGTTAACGTTTGCACACAAAATATCCACAGTTATGCTCTCCTGTTAAGTCGACTACAGGAATATTTGATTCCAATATTTTCAGTAGAACAGAGCTTTTCTGTGTTTACGGTTATATTCAGTTATTTTCGGAAACTGCTACTAAGGGCGAAAGAATCAGCAATTTGCTGTTGCCTCTTATATCATTGAGCAACTATGGAAACTAGATCCCAGTTTTCTCGATTATTCTGTGGAATTCTTTTAAATTGCCTATCAAAATGGTGGCAAGTTATCTGACTAGTTTCTTTATCGGCCTACTTTTGGTTTCAGTGTGTACCTTACTACTGAAGTTGTCAACCCCTTTACACTTCAAACTGATATATGTCATGAAGGAATTTTTCTACCAAAAAATGGATGACATATACTTTTATTAGTTCATCAAGAGCTATCGACTGCTGTCGAAAAAAATATATGGGTCTTAGTTCAAAAGTTGACTTTTTTTTGCCATAGGCCAAATTTCTAACGGATCACTTAGAAAGGAGCAAACGATAAACTCTAATTTCTCTAGAAATGAGAGAACTTTTAAAGTTTAAGAGGCACATCTGACACCATTTCTCTACCGCAATTCCAAGTATTAATACCTAAATCTTATAATATAATAATATGTATAATCTAAAAATTGTATAATATAATTAATATCGTAATTGGATAATGTCTTCATTCTCTTTTTTTTTCATTCATGCTATGGCGTCATGAATAACGACGTGGTCCATACCGCCTTTCCATTATACAACAATCAAGAAAATAATGCAATGAGGAAGTTTTAAAGACTGAATTCTAGAAGAGGCTCATTGAATATGTCGGCTATGTTTTAAATAGCCCTCTTCACCAATATAAGCAAGCAGTGTAAAAATAAAATTCGACATATGATAAAGAAAGGAAAAATGTAAACCCAACAAGAAACTTAATGTACTAACTTGAAATTTTGTTTTCTTTACTTTTACGTGACATAAACAGCGAATTCGACTCTTAGAGCTTGTGATAGCCTTTTGAAAATAAATATTACCTTATCTTATCCATTGATCAGCTCAGTTTCGGCGGAATTTAAACTGTCGGTAATACAGTTCACACTTTTCCGACATTTCTGGAAGCAGGAGTGGCTCGAGGACTTTTCTTAGGATACTAGAAACAGTGATTTGTCTTTATCCTGGCGACCTGTTCGGATTTTTTCCCTTTTTAAGTATATTTGAAAGTACTATTTACAAAACAAATAGAAGACTATCCCACTATTGATGAAGAGGTAGTTTTTATAAAGGGAACATCAAGAAGAACGTAAGATTTGCAAAGCAAGTTGTTTTTATTTATCGATGTTCGTAACATTGTTTGTGCATGTTTTATTATCACTGAAAATCCGGCTTGCTTTTTCAGACACCCTTCCTATCTAAAGTCATTCATTATTTATGCTGAAAAACATTTATTGGTTTTAATTACATAATTTTCCATCTTAATTACTTTAATTTTTATTGAATATTCAATCCAAAATTGTTTTGCTGCCCTCTTTTTACGATCATAATCAAAGTCTATCTAGGAATCAAAAACCTAGCCTTTGGAGAAATTTATGGGATTATCAACTATTTACAGACTAAACCTATGTTTTGTTGTTTTGCGACTTGTGTCCCAAAAAAGAATAAAGACTCTCATTTTTGACATCTATTACCCAATCAGTTTGTTCAGATTTGTTGGAGACCTCTTAGAACATCCTTTGAATAGAAATTTTGGATGGATGTGATCTCCAGATTTTGTAGAAGTCTTGGTGTTGGAATATTCATGTTGTTTTTGTGTCAATTCTGGGAAACCATGAAGGTGAACCCCTACATGTTGGTTTGAGGCTGGGACACAATTGTCAGGGTAGGAACCAAAATATGTGAAAGAGAGTTGAAAAGAAAAAAAGAATGATAAGAAAGCCTGCCGAGTTTATTGACATGGCAGCCCTGCTCCAACGCTTTTTCAAGAACCACGTCCGGCACTTCTGCCATGCCGATTTCTTCCAGCATGACGGAGACTTTCCAGCCGTTCGGGGTGGCATCGGTGTACAGGTCAATCATGGCCAGCTTGTTCTCCTGCAGGTGACTGGCCGCATGTTAGCGGATGCTCCCGGCAAGTGCCTCATTCGCCGACCAGTGGTACGAATCGCACGGGCAGGAGCTTTTTTATCTGCTGCTCGCCGTTATCACCGCGGGTGACAACGGCAAGAACCTGCTCGCCCCGAGGATCGCCCAGCGGAATACATTTTAACACACTTGAATCAAGAAAGAAAAGAAAAAGATTAGAAAAAAACGATCGAAGAGAAAAATACATAATTGTGGACTCCTAGAATTGTTCCCAAGAGCGACTAAGGGGTTGCCTGAACCTCAACCTTAAATGTCGCAAAATATAGTGCTTAATATGCTCTTCCTCTCTTAAGTTACAGGGCACCATAGAATTCATACTCTTTAAATTTTTATGTTAGTTAGTTTGGTCTAATCAGCTAGGTTAATTTTAATTTAAATCAATTAGGCTTAAAATTTTGTACCTGCATTCTTAATCAATTCTATATTATTCGATCTATGTAATGATTGGGTTTAATGGAAATGGGAGCTTCCTGGGAGGGTGTAAAGAGGGAAGGTTTTGAATAGATTGGGATTGAGAAGCAGCGTGCGTAGCTGTCCTGGCCTCAGGCGGCTTGGCGCTGCGGTGAGGTTAGTAGTAGTAGTGTTTTGTGTAAACATTCAACATTACAAATCAATAAATATTTTACAGAAAAAAAACTGTTATTTAACATTAGTTGCACTTGATGATTCTTACACACTGTACCATGGAAAACTAATGTGCCATGGATCCTTAGTAAATATCCTGTCAAATTTTGAAGGTGCTGTTTAGCCAGAACGGATAAATTTTGAACGTTGTAATAATTAGTTTCACGATTCACCATGACAATACTGACAGAGTGTAGTGAGAAAGTGACAACACTTGCAAATGCGTTTTGTCTGTTGAAATTGTAGTTGTTTGTGGGAATCAGCAGATTTTTAACGTTTGTGTTTTTGCAAGCGACGAGGGTAGTCAATTTAACTTAACTAGTTTTGCTTAATTATTTTATGATTCAATAGAACAACACTGACAAAATATAGTGAGAAAGTGACATCATTGACAAATGTGTCTTGTCTGTCGAAGGTGTAGTTGTCTTTGGGAATCAGCAGATTGTTACCGTTTGAGTTTTTACTGGCGACAAGTTTTGTCAAAGTGAAGAATTTGACCCCCTGCTCAATACTGAACTTACAAAGTGCCACCGCTCAGTCAAAGCGATGAGTGGAAATGTTTCGAAAACCAGTGTCAAGATATCTGACGATAATGGGTGAATACTGGGGTCCAGTGACGTTAATGCATTTCTCACCTCCATTTGTACCAGTTCTTCGGCCGTTATCCCCCAGGAAAAAGACTCGCGTTTTGATGATTTCCAAAGCGAAGGCACAATAGTGAATAGTGAATTTGAGGTGTACAGTGAAATCAGGAAATTAAAGACAAACGCCTCTCCTTTCCCAGGCGGAATCCCTGCAAAGCTCATAGGTGAATTTCCGATCCGGATCATCTTTCAGCTCTCCAAGCTCAAATTCTTTCCGGTGACCACCACGAAATACGAGAAGCTGGAGGATCTCGACGGAGAGCCGATCCTGCTGCATTCCCGGGGCGGCGGCACCGATTCGATCGCCAATGTGATCGAGGACAAGGTCGGCATCACCTTCGGCGAGCGGTCCTATGTTCCGGGCTCGGCCAACCGGGTCGTGGCGCTGATGGCCGGGCGCGCCAACGCGACCATCATCGATCTGTCCAACAAGAACAAGGTGATGAAACAGGCCGGCGACCGGTTCAACGTCCTGCCGATGTTCGAGGTCGATTCCTCCGACGAGTTTCACAGTTAAGCAAGTTCGAAAGTAGAGTGAAACGTAAGCATTTACTGTAGTAAGTTTCTAAATTGGAACTAGTAAGCTTCCAAAATAATTGCAACCAGAATATCAATTACTCAGAGCACTAAAGAAGTAGCATTTTCAAATGCTTCGGGTTATTTCTTTGATGTTGAACATACAATGCAAAAGAGACCAATCAAAATTTATTAGAAAAAGGGAAGCCTGGAAAATGCAAAGGAGAAAATCATAAGAGAGATGGGAAATTTTGCTTTATAGCTTAATAAAATATAAATAATGTTAAAAGTGAGTACTTGCTGAAGTAAAAACCTAAAACTATAGCTGGTATTTCAATCTTTTTTGGGTCTTTGATTAAAAACATAGGACTCGAAATGCAATAGCGTTCTAAACTAAACATAGTATAAAACCAACACGTGCCAATATTATTTATAATTTCCGTCATAGTTTGTATTCAAGGGGATTATAGTGCACCATACTGAAGATCATACTTATGCTAGGAATATCTACTGGACATGGGGAGAGAGTTCAATTAAGGGTTCATGCCCCCATTCCTTGAACGCTAGAGTGCAATTTATGCTTTAATGACAAAAGCAGGCCTACGAAGCTCCTCTCCTTATGTACAAATTATACTAGACAAAACGCCAACCGTCCATCTTCACCCAATGTCAAAAGATCAGGTCGGGATTTGAAATAAGAGCTCTGAGAAATGAGTTCCTTTTAAATATCAAATTTCATTAAGATTCGGTCACCCATTCTTAAGTTAAAAATACCTCAATTTTTCTGATTTTTCCAAATTAACAACCCCCAGTTCCCTCAAAGACAACGGATCCGTACCGATTATGTTAATCTCGTATCTATAAATTGTGCTTATTTTTCTCATCAAGTTTCATCCCGATCTCTCCACTCTAAGGGTTTCCAAGATTTCTGTTCCCCCCCTCCAACCCTCTATGTCCCCGGATCCAATTCGAATTGAAAAGAAAGGCACACCAAAGCAGCTTCATCGAACTAATAAACACGTGTAACTACTTACGAGGAACACTATTTATGTGGTACATCCCGATACCATTCATTCATTCATTCACCATTTGATAGACTATAGTGAGGTAGTCGAAACCTGAAAAGATTATTGCCCACTAACTCTTTCTCGAGGTGTAATAGTCATTACACCGCAATTACAGCCTATGCTATGATATGCACCTAAAAAATTTGTGACGGTAGTTAGACCTGAAATCTTGTCCACAGATAGCCCTACTTGTAACTAGAATGCCATCAAAAATTCAAGTTAAAAGGACGTTCCCTTCGTCAGTACCGAATCAACCAACTGATCAGACGTGTCGGCAAAGCCATCTGTCTGATGAGTATTTTGCTCTCACCGCTATACAGCGCCCCTACCATAGCCGAAGAGCGAGATTCGTTCCGCATCTGCTGGTCTATATATGTCGGTTGGATGCCTTGGGGCTATGGGGACGAAGCGGGCATTGTTGACAAGTGGGCGGACAAGTATGGCATCGACATCGAGGTGGTGCAGATTAACGACTATGTAGAATCTATCAATCAGTACACTGCAGGTGCGTTTGACGGTTGCACCATGACGAATATGGATGCGCTGACGATACCGTCAGCAGGTGGGGTGGATACCGCTTTATTCAACAGAACCCTCATTACTTAAAGCAGTAATAATAAGGAAAAAAATGTCAAAATCAGAAAAAGCCTCCTCGATAGCAAATGAAACACGCCATTGAAGAAAAAAGAGACACTTTTTTGTATTTAGTTATTTCTAAGAGACTTAAATTAAAATGACAGGTTTCATTACCCCAAGACTGTGCTCATTCACGCCACCGTAGCAATATTTGGCTGGTCCCTGATACCCACGTGATACACATTATCATTCCTAAGGCATTTTTCAGATAAACTCATGATAAAAATCTTGCTTTACATAAATCGGTTCGTGTTTTATCAAGGCACCCCTATAGATGAATGTCAGGGCGTATCCAGATTTTCTTTCAGGGGGAGGGTATAAGTATTTTAAACTCATCAGAAAGTCGTTTATATACATTTGTGTCATTCTAGTATGGCTGTACACTTTTGAAAACTTTTTGTGGCTATGGAAAGCTGGTATATCTGTTTGATTTTTATAAAGCCTATAAACTAGTATGTCTGAAAACTGGTATGTTTGTATACTTTGGAAAATTGGTCTCGGCTGTAGAATCCCGTTGAAATTTCTTTTTACCCTCTGTAGGTGATATTTCATGTCTTAGAAACTATAGATGATAGAAAAAAAATCTGTGTTATTGGACTCACTCTCTCCCGGGAATAAATACTTCGTTTACACTACATGCTCACGGGGACTCAGTGCCTGCCTATGGGGGCACTTTATATGGTAAAATTCTAGTTTAGTGACTTTTGGCTATCTCGAAAAGGGGTTAGGTTAGGAAAATGGACCTTTCAGGGATGGGTCTAAAGGCTAAAGTAAGGGAAGGTATAAATTCTAGTTTAGTGACTTTTGGCTATCTCGGAAAGGGGTTAGGTTAGGAAGATGAAACTTTCAAGGATGGATCTTAAGGCTAAAGTATGTCCCAAGAAGGCATTTTGAAGTACTTACCTCCACTCCCTCTCCCTCGAGAGGGTCCTTTTGAGGATAACAAGACCCTGGGAAAAAGAGTTCCCAGGATAATAAGACCCTGGGAATTTATCCAATTTGCCCATTGTTCACACATTGGCTAATAATAACTATTGGAAAATATACTGACATTTCTCGAGGAGGCGGGGGGATTTCCGTGGATAGGAAAGTTTTCGAGTGAAATCTTCGAAAACTTCGCGCAAGGGGAGGGAAAGGGATTTCCTGGTATGACTTGTAAACGGTCAGAAATTAAATATAAAAAACAATTTTTTTGGACTGAAAGTAAGCAGCAGCGTTATAAGTTAAAGCAAGCAAAAGATTATTCTGTATGTGAAGAGGACTTAGAGGGATCTCGTGCTTTAGAGCTTTCATTTTAAATCGCACCAGATCCGGTGACATTGGAGGGAGTTGGGAGGGGGGAACCCAAAATCTTGGAAAACGCCTAGAGTTGAGGGATCCGGATGAAACTTGGTGGGACAAATAAGCAGAAGTCCTAGATATGTGATTGACATAACCGGAACGGATCCGCTCTATTTGGGAGAGTTGGGAGGGGGAGGGCTAATCTTGAAAAATTAGAAAAAATGAGGTTTTTTTACTTACGAAAGAGTGATCGGATCTTGATGAAGTTTCATATTTAGGAGGACCTCGTAACTCAAATCTTTTATTTTAATTCTTGCAACTTCCTGTCGAACAAGTTCTTTCCAGCTTTCTATAACAATCAGTTCAATACCATTGCTACTGAAAAAAAAAAGTTAGAGTGATCGCACGCCACAAAAGTACGAATTTATTTTATTTTTTTCAAAAAGGGCGGTTAAATGCTGAATATAGAGTTTTCTGAGACAGTAAATTTATTTTTCTGGTGACTTGATCATTTCTTCGAGATATTTGAGGGGTACTCGGGGTACAAATTAAGCCGATAGGACTTGGTAATGCACTTTCTTTCTCTGATCTCGATAACATAAGTATGCTTGAAATCCCAGGAAATAATTAATGTTTGACTATAGTGCGACCGTCTTTGACCTGATCAAGCAATCGATTGAATTGTTTGACACTCTTAACATCTTTACTATTGAAGCCCAGGATCACGTCACCTTGGCGGATACCGGACTGACTTGCAATGCCCGGTTGGACGCCTTCAACCAACAAACCATTTTCAATATCAAGCTGTTCCTTCTGCTGTTTCGTCAGCTCGCTCAACACAAGCCCCAGACGGTTAGATTCATCATTTATTTGATCTTTCTGGCTGAGATGGTGTGAATCAGACTCTTCTCTTGGAATTTCGCCCACTTTAAGAACGATCTTCTTAACCGCATTTTCTCGCCATACCCTAACCTTGATTCTGAAACAGAGGCTTTTCTAAAGGTAGTAGAGAATGAAGTTAAAACTGGAAACGAAAACAAATTGATACCTCATAGCCTATTTAATATATATCTATCAGACTAGCTCAAAATAAACTAAGTCACAATGTTTCTCTTAATTAGTAGAATTTGAAAAATTAGTGAATTTTATTTGAATAAGAAAGTAAGTTGTATTAGGCTTTCTCCTATTATATTTCTACATGTTTATTTTTTTATGTTTCATATCTTTTTTTATTTTTCTATCGTTGAAGTTAGACACTAAAAACGATTTTCTCAAAATAACGACCGCCAAGTGGTGCCAGTAAAGTGCTGCCCAGGCGTCTTCCCATTGGGGTTGGACTGTCGAATTGATAAACTTCAGGTCCCACTGGTATGTATGACGAAGTGTATTTTTTGGCTTTTCTCTTCTCCGGGTTCCTTCTGGTTGCCACTCGAGTACCATTCTAGGGAATCCATCTTCCGCCATACGGATAACGTGTCTGAAGTAGTGCCATCTTCGTTGGCGTATGACATCTGTTAAATGTCATATGTAAGCATAGATCAGACACTACAGTACAGGGATCAGACTCGTCGCTTAGAGGAACTCGTGTTTGGAAAAGATTAAATGATGTTAAGATATTACCTAATAGCGTTGCAGTTATAGGTACTCAAGCAGGAGACCAGACCCACGAGATATATATAGAGGAAGAGACAGGCATAGTCCAGCTTACAGCCAAGATTATCACCCATCAAAGAGACAAAGAGGAGACTGGTAAGAATGAATTCAATCAATCAGCTGTAGACATGTGTCTGGAAAATCAGATCATTTGAACCTCTTCTTTCTGGGTTGGGTAGACAGTATTCCAATCTTTGAATTTTTCTTCTTTTCTTATGATGAGTTCCTAGGCTTCTTCTTGGGACAAATCACTCTTACTGTGTAGTTTATCTAGTCACAAAAATTATGTTACTATAATCGTAAGAGCTTTCTTGTCCTGCCGTCTTCCTCTGCTGCCAATAATTTCTGGATATTTAAAGTCCATTGAGATAGAAAAAAACTGGCTAGACAAATTCTATAAGTGTACTAACAAAAGAAAATAGTGGATATATACTGAATAAATGTAGTTCCATCCAGAAATTAATCAAGAATATAAATGGAAACACTTATTATAATCCCTCTTCTATCAAGGCAGACGCTATAATCTTCCCCTACAAGACTAATGACTTTCAGAGAGGGCTAAAAAAGACCTGAAAGCTGCCGAGAAGTGTAATAAACAATGCCGGAAAGTTTTTCCCCGAGGAAATCAAGCTTAGCGAACAAAATTATCCGATAAAAATTTTGAGGTGTCTATTTTAATAAATATAATCAAAGATCATATAACAAAAACTTCGGGGTCAACACAACCCCCCAGGGTTCGGGACGGACGTTTTAAGTTATGCTCTGGGGAAAATATGGTTCTTATATAAGGGATGCTCGTATAAACTTGAGAGAGGGCTCATTTGATTGGAAATTAAAAGTTCTAGTTCACTTTTTCGGAGTCAAAAGAGATTAGAGGGCAACTAGCCCACACGCCCTTTTTTTCCCCGGCTGGCGCCGAAAAGCAGAACCGCGAGCAACAGAATGATAATTAGTTCGGTAGGACCTACAAATAACAATTCATCTTTTCTGTCAACAACAACGTTAAAATAGAAAAAGTTTCTTGTGTGTTATTCCGACCACACTCAATTAAATATACCAAAATCTGATGAAAATATTACAGTTTAGTAGAAAAATTGTGGAAACGTGAAACGCGTTAAATTAAATACCTGACCTAGTCAACTCTATATATTAAATATTTAATCAAAACATCCCTGCATAGTAGTTTATCTTACTAAGGCTAAGCTAATTATCTCCGAATGGGGACAGAGAAACCGGTTTTACAAGAGCTTGAGTGTGGTCGGGATAACACGTAAGTACCGAGAAAAAGGATAACAGAGAAGGGAAAATGGCCATCGCGGATCTTCTTCCATGGCATGAACGACATCATCAAACGCATCTTGTGCGTCGACCGGCAAAGACCATTCGGTCATTTCACGGTAGCTGCAGTCGGGCAAATAGACTTTGCCAGCCGGCGATGTTTCACGCGTTGCTTTGCCCAGTGTGATCGTACGCAACCAATCGGCGTTGGCGGTCAGGGCGTCAAAGAAATCTCGCAACCATCCGTCGCCGTACACATGTGATTTTGTATCGGGCCACGTACCAAACTTTTCACCATCGTCGCCAAAAGTCAGTACCGCACCGGGTTGGCGGTTGGCGACCTGTCGGCAATGTTCGATCGCATCTAAATGGCTTTTCTCCTTGAATTCCATAACGCACTAAAAATTTTTTAATAATCGTTTTTAAAACAATCTAATAGTTTTATGAATCCAAATATAGTCTTCCAGAACATAGAACTTGACGTAAAACGTAGACGAAATTTTACAAGACATATTCTGTCGCTATTTTAAACAACAAATGTTAGTTTTAATATTTGAAATTTTTTTTTTCAAACTACGGTTCGATCCCTAGAGCCATTTTGTTTTGAAGCTATAGAACTCTAAAATATTAACTCTACAAACTACTAAATAGAAATTTTTCCAACTTAAATTCCCAACTTAAGAGAGTTCTTATATTACCTACCCTAACCACCTATATATAATAAATATTTAATTAAGATTTCCTTGCATAGTACTTCATCTCGTTCAGACTAAAGTGAATATCTCCGAGTAGAGATAGAGAACCGATTTTAATACAGATCAAGAACAAATTTTGGTAGCTATAATTGTGATATAAGTGTGAGCAAAGTGTGAAAGTAGCATAAGAAGGATTAGTAGTAGTAGTAGTAGTAGTAGTAGTAGTAGCAGTATTAGCAGTAGTAGTAGTAGTAGTAGTAGTAGTAGCAGTAGCAATAGCAAAGTACGGTACCCCTAAATTGCGTGAAGTGTCTTCTCTTTTTGCTATGACCCCAAAAAAAATTTCAAAATGTGTGCCTAATTTTGACATAGCCTGTTTCAGCCTTCTCTTTTGAATTGGTGGAAATTATTTATCCGAATTGACATTTAACTGAAGTCTAATATAGCCGTCTAAGAAGCTTTAATTTCAATTCTTAAACCTTGTCAAAATTATTATTCTAATCTAATTTTCATTTCAGTTATATAAAACCACATTTTTGGCTGAAACGTGTAGCCCTCCAGTGGGAGACAAAGGGAAGTTATTTTACGTGATAAGATGTTGCTCATGAGGCACTAAAGTTAGATATGGCCTTAGTGTGCAGTACTTGAAATCCACCTAAATTACGTATATGAGGGGTTTGCCCCCACGTTAATACCTCGATTTTTACGCTAAAGCTTAAATTGTGTCCCAATTCTTTAAGAATGACATCTGAATTAAAAGGCCGTAGAATATATAGTTAAGATTACTAAGAAATACTTTAGCGTAGAGAGCGTTGTATTTAGGAGGAGATGAACCCCTAATATGCCTAATAATTTCTTTTTGTTTTATCTTTTAATGCTGCTCCTTACTTTCAGCTGAAAAAACTTTTTCACATTTATTTTTTCATTGTTTTTGTTTTAAATAATACCAGAAAATCCTGCACCCTCTTCATGGAAATTCTCTTCCCTCATAACATGAGTTGGATAACCTCTATTCCCTCTTGAATCAAAATACTTGACAAGATAACCTCCCGGGACACGCTTTTAAAAATCACTTTTACAAAAACAGTGAAATTAACTGAAAAATGATCTTAATTCCAATACCTTAATTGCGTAGCTTATTAAGAAGGCTTGGAGTAGGAACATACGAGAGGTGTTCTTGCTAACCTCTAGTTAAGAGTTCGGACCATAATCATTACAATGATGATATCGTTTTATACACTTCAAATCTTTTCTACTTAAGAAGTGACACCAGAAGTATTTTAGTGGTATATCACACTTAAGAATGGTAGAATAGTTAAAACTTTAGCTTTTTTAGTTTTTTTAGTATTTTCTTTTTAGTTTTTTTATAGTTTTTACCTTTTTTAGATTGTTTTTCTTTTGTATTAATGCACCAAACGACGTCATTTGGAAGCATGAGTTATAGTTTCTGATTTTTGATAGAAAACGCTTAGATTCTGACATAGTTCCAGTACGCAAAGTCTTCAATGGCTCTGGGGGTGCAGACAGTTGAAGAAATTTAACTTTTCCTGAGGTGCAACACATTCCCATTGTCTCACCATTAAATTTCAAGGCCTTGCAGTAGGGACAAAGTTTAGACATAGTCCCGATTTGAACACACCTACTATAATCATATAGGACTTGTCATAAAAAAATGAACGAGTTATGAGAATTACAAACAGTCAGTTTGAAGTAAAAGATTCATTCATTCACCAAAAAGGTCTAAAATTGGTAAAGAAACACTAAGATTGTAAAGTATTTAAATACTTAAAAGTATTTAATTTAATACGTTTTTTCTGTAAATTTAATAATTTAAATTATTTAATGATTCAATACTTCAAGTGTCTGTAAATTTAATAATTTAAATTATTTAATGATTCAATACTTCAAAGTCTTACATTTAAATACTTTCAAGTACATAAATACTAAAATTAAGAAGTATTTAGAAAAAAGAGTATACCTGCTAATTAGAAAAAATGAGGTATTTATAATTTACGAGTTTGTGGTCGGATCTTAATGAATTTTGATATTTAGAAGGACCTCGTGACTCAGAGCTCTTACTTTAGATCCCGACCGGCATTAAGCCTCTGATTCTCCTTTTAAATCAGTCTATTAATTCTTAGAACTGTGCGAGAGCTCGTACCATATGAGCTCTTGGCTCTGTTGGCCTCGTCACAAGTGCCTTATGAGCTCTTAGCTCTTGTTTTAAAGAAAATTGAAAAGAAAAGCATGGTCAGTACTTTTGTCTAACGTAAATTGAAATTACATTCCGATTTATCACGTTGTACCTTTCATTTTTGTTTCTAATTTTATAGAATTAATCCTTCCCCCACTCCCCCAAAGAGAGCAGATCCATTCCGGTGATGTCAATCACGTATCTAGGATTTGCGCTTATTTTTCCCACCAAGTTTCATCCTGATTCCTCCACCATAAGCGTTTTCCAAGATTTAACCCCCCTCCAAACTCCCCGCAATGCCACCGGAACCAGTTGGGATTTAAAATAAGGGCTCTGACACACAATATCCTTCCAAACATCAAATTTCATTAAGATCCGACTACTCTTTCACAAGTTAAAAATCCCTCATTTTTTCTAATTTTTGAGAATTAACCCCCCCCCCAACTCCCCCATAAAGAAAGAATTGAAGGAAATAGGAAGCTCTTGGGAGGGTGTAAACAGGGAGGCTTTGAATAGATGGAGATGGAGGTGGAGCGTTTAGCTGTGTTGGCCTCAGATTGTCCTAGTAGTAGTTGTACTAAGTCTATCAAAAGGGTTGAACAAGAAATCTACGCCGATATTTCTCTTGGAAGTGGGACTGAATTTAGAAAAAGTGTGAAAAATGACCGGGATGCACAAAACTAGGCAAATCGCGGACGGCTTTATATTTTGAGGGATTACGGGCCCGGAGGCTGTGCGTGCACCGAGACTGAACTTGTAAAACTTACCTCAAAATATATTTGGAAAACGTAATTAAGATTTTGAACGCACCTTTTCAAACGTTTCGCAGTACAATTAAAGTACAAAGGACATTAAAACTGAAAACTAATTACTTAAATTGGTTAAGTAAAAACTTACACAACCATACACGTTTTAAAAAATTTGGTACAATCAATAATTAAGTTTTGTTTTGTTTTGTTTTTTACAAGCACCCACCAATTTTAAAAATAAGAAACGTGTGTGATAAAACTCAGCAGAAAATGAGCAAAAATGTGATATCATGGAGCTTTAGGAACTGTAACTTCCCCAACTACTGTAACAAAAGGAAAACATGACCATTTTTTGGCAGTAAACCAGGCATTTAGGTTCAAAATCAATGATGCGATCTTCCCATACATGCCTTGGTAGGTCTTTAATCGGCCGGTGAGTGATTTCATCTGCGGTTATTTTCCAGTAACCATTATTGAAATACATATAATGTACCTCCTTTTCTCCCCCTTGGAATTGAGGAGTACGGTAGTACATATTGCTAAGCTTGTCGGGGCCCAGGTATTGTTTACCGCCCCTGAGGAGCATCTCGGTAACTTCGTGCTCCTGAATTTCCTCTGTGAAGTCTATGACATAGCGCTGTATTTCATGGTGAGTCACTTCCCTAACAACCTTCCCATCCAGGTGAATGAAGCGGGGACAGCTGAAGGTGTGACAATGACAAAGTTCCTCTGGTGGTCAAGTTTTGACATGTGGTGGAGGAGAGCATTATTATAGGTAGCTTCAACCAGAGGAGAATCATCGGAGAAAAGAAAAGAAAAGGAAAATGCCTTTCCCACGAAGTGATATCGATAGGGTTAGATTGCAAGGAGGAAATAGATGTCAGAAAGGACTGCTAGTATAAAATAACTTATAAAAGTAACATAAGAAGATATCAATGCCGAAAATAGAAGAATTAGAAATGATGCAAACCCAAAACATGGTGCAGATACAGTTAATATCTCAACGTTGTTGTTAAACCTGAAGGAAGCCCCTCAGACCCAAGAGGAAAAGGGAAAAGGAAACATTCCTCAAAGCACAACGGACCAAAATTTTGAGATATGTTTGTGGTTCAGCATTATTTTCAAGTGATTACGTCTTCGGGGATGTCAAACTCCGGGTAAGGGCAGTAAGTTAGGCAAATCGTTTGTTGTTTTCATATAGTATTAAATAAAGAAAAAAAAGTTTTTTTAAATGAAAGTAAGGAGCAACATTAAAACTTAAAACCAACAGAAATTACTCCGTATATGAAAGGGGCTTTTCCTCCTCTACACCCCGCTCTTTACGCTAAAGTTTAACTCTTTCTCTTAACTCTATTTTTGGAGGAGTAGGAGGATGAGACTTCTTTGTAGAGTGTAAATGGAGAGGCTTTAAATTAATAAAGGATGGAGGGGTATGCGTAGCTGTGTTGGCCTTAGATGGCTTGATGTTACAGTGAATTGTTGGTAGTAGTTATAGTAGTAAGAAGTAGTATATTTAAAAAATAATTTAACAACCACTTTAGACTATATTATGGTAAACATTCCAATTGTTCAAAATTTGGTTCCAATCTTTTACAAATGCTGCACTAAAACCATATTTGACTCTATTTTGTTAAAATATTTACTTATTTTGCTGTTTCTCCCCCCGCCTACAAAAAAAGGTGGACTTGGTCACCAACAGAAAAAAAAAACATCACATAACTAATGAATGTAGAATGAACATTCAATATATATTCTGGAAGTCTCAGCAATTTTGTATTTATAACTGTTTAAAAAGAAAATATTCAAAACATATTCTGTTTTCGGTAAAGCGCAAATAACGCTCTGGTTGTTAGTAGGCTAAGGGTGCGTCAGTGCTTCTCTTATTTGCGTTAATTTCTGTTCATTTTAAGTTTGACTTGATTTCTCTTTTAATTATTATTTGTCTTTGTTCTTATCTACCTATTGATAGTAATTTCTGTTTGTTTTAACCTTGAAATTGTGTTAGGCTTTATTTCTGTTGATCTTGCATGTGGGAATTTTATATTACTTGGAATTAAGACGATCTTAAGTCGTAAGTAACCTGGAAGTTTGGTTTGTTTCAAATCGATCCGAAAGGTATGCGCTATGATTATTACCAGCTAATTGTTTTCTCCAATTAATTATTTCCCCCTTTTCAGGTTTTGTATGGATCTGATGGAATTGATGCTTCTAAATCAAATACCCTTTATCATGAAAACAACTTGAAACTTATTGCAGATAATCTTCATGTATACAAAAATAGATTATCCAGGATACCAGATAAAGCAGCTGCTAGTCAGAAGAAGAAGCTTAACAAAATGAGAAAACGGGTCTTTAATACTGTTTCAACATTCCCAAAAAGTTTTCGCCTTAATACCCTTAGCTTTAGTAGCAGTAGTAATAGTAGTCATAGTAGTAATAGTAGTAGCAGAAGAAGTAGTAGTAGTAGCAGAAAGAGTTGTTGGAAAATTCAAACATCACCTTTTATTTAGTTCAACATCCATCACAACAAGCCCTGTAAGCTTGAACTTCACAGACCAAGCAGCTCCTAAGATAATGCTGATACGCTCTTTTGACAACGGGCATGCGAACGGTGTGTTGTGATTCAGTTTCTCCCACAGTATTCCCTGAAAATTTCACATTCATACCCCTAGTTATTGCTGATATAAAAAGCTGAACGAAACTTGAATCGAATTAAAAATGATCTGAAATGGATAATAATTCATTTCCATAAAAAAAATGAAATAAAAATAGTTCAAAACAAAAGAACAATTACAAAGAAAGTGAAAAAAAAAACGAAAAGAACCCAATCATTGGCGCGTTATACCATAGATGCAATGCAAATTAAAAGCTGAACTAAACCTGAATCCAATTAAAAATGATCTGAAACGGATAATAATTCATTTCACATAAAAAATGAAATAAAAATAGTTCAAAACAAAAGAACAATTGCAAAGGGAATGAAAAAAAAAACGAAAAGAAGCCAATCACTTTTTTAATTTAACCCTATACTACCACATAGTGATCTTTACTTTTAGCATCAATAACACCACCCCTATATACCTTAGTATCTTCTATGGATACTGGTGGAGTTTGGTTTACAATAACATAATCAATAAGGTTTGCTGCCTTACCATCATTTGGATACCATGTTAACTTATAGGCCATTTTATGACCAAACACTGTACTAATTATAACTAGATTGTTATACCTACAAAATTACAAGAGTCTTTAGCCATTACTGTATGTTTTTTTCCTATACCAAATTTACTTAGGCTAGGATAACATCTATCCCTGTTTCTACTGACCTGTGGATTAAAATCTCCCTTCTCCACGCTCATCATTTCCCTTAACACCTCCAATTAAAATTTGGGGAACAGTTTTGCTCATCGTAGTTGAAGGTTCCGAAAACTATATCTGTGAATAAGACATCCCCTCCCTTCGGCTCTCAGGGCAGGGGTTGTAAGTTATGTCTAGGGGACATATAAGGCTCTTATAGAAAGGGTGGTCATATATGCTTTGGAGGGGACTCATGACAATAGGAATTGATAATAGGAAGTTCTAGTGCCCTTTTTAAGATTCAAAGTGATGAGAGAGCAGCTAACCACCCCCTCCCCTGCACACACACGCATACAAATACGCTGTTTTCTTGAAACACTTAGCAGCGTCCTTATTCATCATGAGTCCTACTCCCTGTCTATGTACCCCATCCATCCTGCCTGAGTAAGCAAATTCTGTGTCACCTAATTTCGTTTTTCATTTCCGTGGGATATGAGTTTTTGAAACTCTTAATAAGTCCAGTTCGAATCTTCTGAATTCGTCAGTCAGAATGTAAAAAAAACACAATTCCACATTTTTGTAGATAGGAGCTTGAAACTTCTGCAGTAGGGTTCTCTGATACGCTAAATCTGATGTTGTGATTTTTGTTAAGATACTTAGACTTTAGGGGGGTTTTCCCCTATTCTCTAAAATAAGGCAAATTTTCTCAATTGCCACTTGCCAACATGTAGAACGCATTCTCAATATGTTCTTATAGTGGATCCTAGCAGAATAGGAGTCTATGAGTCTACAGTTACAAGATTCTGAACTGCCTAAGGCGAAACAACGGAATTGACGTTGAGTCAGTAGTCAAACAGTAAAATCTTAGAATTATAGAGGTCAGTTGAGTCACAGGTCAAAAGTATTGCTATAAATTGGGTGCCAGGGTCCCAGTTTATATATCTAGTAATTTTTGTTCGTCTGGAGTTAAAGTTGAATTTATTTTTTATTTCATCATTATTATAATTTATTTTATTTTTTATTTTGTTCAAGACATTTGATAGCCTGATAGTAATCCCTAACGAAGGTGTCTGGTCATTATTCAATTTTGGTGTGTATAGATATTGGCACTGAAGAAGAGTTAGTCTATACAATTGAACATGACATAAGTTCGACTGGGAAGTGGACTAGGCTAAACAATCTTAAAAAGAACTTTAAAAAGTTAAATTTTGTGACGTTTGCTTGTTCTAAAAGGTATTATCCTTGGTTAGATAATTTAAGATGCGTAAATTGGATTATTATTACAATGCATTCGACTAAATATTCAAGTATTTTCTTAGATAAGACACTAAATTTTTCAGACCACATAAATTGTATAAAATCAAAAATTGAGAAACGTTTGTCATTAGGATGCGTTTTTCTTACTTTATGATCCTGTGTCAGAGATTAGACAGCATTGATTAGGCTAAAAATGTGTGATCAAGATAAGGCTCTACTGTTCTCTATCAGTATACCTAAAATTTTGAGAGTTGTGAATGATGAAAATTTTCCAGCTAATAACATAATTGTGACACATCTGCAGGTGAAATAATCCACTTTCTAGGTGGTATGATAGCCTAGACATTTTACAACATTTTACCAGTTAAAGAGTGGATTAGCTAGCCAACTATGAGGGATCTTACCTTATTATTGATTACATGTTTAGGTAAGGATAGGTTAAATGAGGCTCATGTCCCGTCTAAGAGGTTTTTACCAGGATTCTTATGATTTCCTGCATTTTCCATTTAATATGAGTGTTTCTATTTAACTTGTCCCTACCCCCTTAGAATAAAATCCTGAATAAGCGTTTGATATCACAATTAGTGTCTCCGATTCTAAATAATTCCATGGACCAAAAAAAACTCTGCAATCTTAGGCGCGACAATTAATTCAGTAACTCTATCTTATTACTGCCGTTAGTCATTTGGAGCATTGGATACTGGTTTTGCTTTCAAACACTACTCGTTAGGCAATAATATCATTTCCTACAATATAACAAAGTTATCTCAGGGAAAAGCAGTCGATTTCTCGTCAGAATCTTGCTTATCTTGTCTACTTAGGAAGGGAAGGGATATTGAAGAAGTGCTTTGTTTATTATTTACTGTAAGTAAAACATTAGTAGTTAAGTAGTTAAATACTAAAGTAAAATCAAAATACTTGAGTATTTAAGTACTGAAATACTTTTTCAAAAGTACTTATTACTTAAGTAGATTTTTAGAGAAGTACTTAATACTTTTACGTAAGCAAAATTTCTCTGAGTACTTGGTACTTGTACTTAAGTAAAAAAAAAGAAGTACTTGGCACAACACTGCAGTTATGCAAGGGATATTCAAACAAATAAATGATACAAAATATGCAAATTTTGTTTTAATTAATCATCTGTGGATAGCAGAAATGAAAACCTGCACTAATTTAAAAACGTTCAGAAATTAAATACAAAAACAAGTCGTTGTTTTTTTAACGGAAAGTTAGAGGTGACATTAAAACTTAAAACGAACCGAGATTAATCTGTATATGAAAGAGGATGCCCAATACTCAACGCCCCGTTCTTTACGCTAAAGTTTGACTCTTTTTCACAAATCTAATTTTAAAACAACAGAAAATTGTAGAGTAAATACCTGGGCGTTGAAAATGCCCTTTCATACAGGAAATAATTCCTGTTTGTTTTAAGCTTTACGCTAATTGTTCCTCACAAAAAAAAATCTTTCTTCACGTCCAAGGTATACTAAACTTTTTCATTTTCCTCTATATCTTTTCCTGCAGCTGTATCTCGATTTAGCACATTCTCAAAATGTTCCGCCCATCTCTTTTTAACTCTTTCCTTATCACTAATTGTGGCCCCATTCCTACTGAGACAAGTCCAGACTGACTACTCCCTCTCAATTTATTAACCTACCAGCATAATATTTTACTATTAGACTGTCTAGCTGCATCTTCCAGATCCTCGGTAATTTTATTCATGGCCTTCACTTTAAACCTTTTTCGTTCATATATTAATGCTTTCTCCCGTATATGAGGGGGCTCACCCCCTTCTCAATACCTTACTCTTTACACTAAAGCTTAAATTTTGTCCCAATTCCTTAAGAATGACCCCTGAAGCACAAATGCCGCTGAATAAATGGTTGAAATTACTAGAAATACCTTAGCGTAAAGAGCAAGGTATTAGTAGGAGGTGAACCCTATATGCGTAATAATTTCTGTTCGTTTTAAGTTTTAATGCTGCTCCTTACTTTCATTTGAAAAAAAATTCAATATTTATTTTTTCATTGTTTTTTAAATAATGCTAGAAAATCTTGCGCATCCTTCATGGAAATTTTCTTCCCCCTATGACAAATTCCACTCAAATTAAATTAAAAAATGTAAAAAATGTAAGTTCGTTAACGCAAAATACAGGAAAAACAGCAATCAAATATGGAGCTTATTTAGACTCAATTATTGATCGACTCCAAAAATTACCTTTTACCAAAAATTACCAAAATTACCTTTTACGGTATTACTGCAAATAAAGCACAACGCAAAAAAAAAATCGCCGCCACAAGTTATTGGGACAAGAAGAGACTGAATTAAAGGCTCTGTCAGCTGGAAATGTTTGTAGCCATGGAAATGTAGTTGTCGCTCAAATATATCGGGTTGAGCATCGACAGCACAATGGTCTGAAGAGCAGAAAGGATTGAACATAATTAACTTTGAGACACTTTTACGTTCATCTTCTTAAATTTGTTTTCCAAAAATGTATTTTCACCCAATTCATAGTCTTCAGAAAATTTTTGATTTGATCCAATCGATTCGGTCCATTTTGAATCAATCATACTAAGCGAAGTGATTTATAAAGCATTTGTAAAAATTAGGTTGCAATGCCAAAAGCTGCATCAAATCTACATTTTTACGCTCAAAATCTGCAAATGATTTGGTCACAAATCTGCGAAAAAATGTAAAATGTATAACATATAAATACAAATATAAATATAATATATATATAAATAAATATTCTAAAAAGTATTTCAACATACGTGATTGACATAATAGGACCAGATCCACTCTCTTTGGGGGAGTTGGGAGGATTTCCAGTGCCTTAGAGAGTTCGGTGGTTCTGGACGTGATAGGACGATGAAAATTGGTAGGCGTGTCAGGGACCTGCACAAATTAACTTGATAAAAGTCGTTTTCCGATTCGGCCATTTGGGGGACTGGAGGGAGAGGAAAAAATCTAAAAAAAAGTATTTTTATCTTACGAATGAGTGATTGGATCTTAATGAAATTTTATATTTAGAAGGGCCTCGTGTCTCAGAGCTTTTTTTAAATCCCTACCGTATCTGGTGATATTGGAGGGAGCGAAATCTTGGAATTGGTGCAACTTCGAGTGGGATTGATGGAATCGGATTTGCAGGAATCGGGGATGGAAATGGGAGAACCAAAACTGTCGCAACCGGAGGCAGATTTTGAGTTTGGGTCGGAGTGGGCATAATGGGAACTAGAATCAGTTGGACAAGCGTGAAAGCCAGTAGAATCAGAGGTGGAACCGTTATAAGCGGGGGTCAAAACTGGGATATGCAGATTTAGTTATCACTTTGTTAATGAAGGGATGCTAAAAGATGACAGGGGGCCAGTCACAGTGCGGCACGGTGGTGTGAATTGACATGATGTGTCACGTTTGGGGGTGGTTAGATCACCCCAAGGATTACACATTGGCCCCTGGGATCATGGTCACCCAAACACCGGGCCACACCTTAGAGGATGCAAGTCTCATCGTTTCAACCCAAAAAGGTATCACCGTATTCACTCACCTTTGGTGGGGAGAAGGCTTGGAACCGAAAAACGATCCACTTGCCAAAGCCCCCGATCTTCTGGAAAAACATCGGGAACGCTTGCTGACCATCGCAGACTGGATCGTTCCCGGTCACGGTCGTCCCTTCAAAAACCCAAAACGGTCCGAGTAAGAGCATTGGGTATAATCCATTCCTGATTTTTGTTTCTTGGTTGGATTAGGATCATTACAGTGTGGGCGAAACAGCGAATGCTCAATAAATCAAATATGGCTCCTTCGACCGTGCTATATCCTACTTGTATAACTTTGATCATTCTAGAGCTAATACATACACAATAGCCAAAATTTCACGAAATGGGAGCTTTTATTAGATAAGATTAATCGGGCTTTGGCTCATCTCTTGGTGACTCAGAATAACTATACCCGATCACCAGGTCTCGCACCGGCCATGTGTCTTTCAAATGTCTGCCTTGTCAACTTCTCATTTTGGAAGATAAAAAATGCGCAAGAATTAAAATATTAAAAATCATTCAAAAAGTATTCTCAGTCTTCATTCCTACTGGCAAATCAATTATCAAAGTACATTTATCTGTGTTTGGTCAACCAAGTTAACAAACTTGTTGACAAATCTGGACTTTCTTAGGTAGGACTCTCGAGAACAGAAATTTTAATCTATGACGCATATATCTATGACGTATCTGTAAGTATGGCAAATCAATTATCAAAGTTCATTTATATGTGTTTGATCAACCAAGCTCCCAAACTTGTTGACAAATCTTGACTTTCTTAGGTAGGACTCTCAAGAACAGAAATCGTAATCTATGACGCATATATCTATGACGTATCTGTAAGTATGGCGAATCAATTATCAAAGTTCATTTATCTGTGTTTCTGGATTTCTACTACTTTTGCGAGTCCTTAAATCAGTAACACGTATAGCAACTGGATTTCTACTACTTTTGGGAACGCAGGATTCTATTTCGAAAAATTCAGCTTAAAAACTGAAAATCAAATTACAAGTTAAAAATCAATTTCTAACTAAAAAATTAATTAATAATGGCTTGGAGCAGAATGCGATTCCCTGTAGCTCTAACATCATGTTTATGTTTACAATTTGCGATGCAAAAAAATAAATAAATACTTAAACAAAACAACAACAAAAGAATTTGATCGAGTAGAGGATAAAACTTTAGCAAATACGGATATTGGTGTTGTATTAAAGCTCAAGACATTATTATTATTATTATTATTATTATCATTTTGTTGTTGTTGTTGTTGTTTTTGTTGTTTTATGGGGCTTTTTTGTTTGTTTGATTGTTTGTTTGTTGTTTTGGGGTTTGTTTGGTAGTGGGGTTTGCTTTTGCATTTTTTTAAATATTTTTTTTCTTGTTGTTTTTTTTGTTGTTTTTTTTTTGTGCGTGTGTGTATTTTTGGTTGTTGTTGTTGTTGTTTTTTTTTGGGGGGGGGGGGGGGGGGGTTGTTTTTTTTTTTTTTTTTGTTTTTTTGTTGTTGTTTTTTTTTTTGCTTTTTTAGCTTTTTTTTTCTTATGAATGTTACGCCCTATTAGGCATGGTGCTCCAGATAAGGAAACAAAATGGCGAATGCCCTAAAAGTTTATCGGATCCAAAATATCAATTTGAATTTACGCCCTTTCCTATTAAACGCAAAGTAGATCCTCAATCTATACTAACAGAGCCCAAACTCAGGAGCTCTATTGTAGTGGATAAAATATTAGCGATAAATGTTGCTTTTTTAAATTATTTAAAAGCAGAATTATCTAATGAAAACTTTTTTTCTTTAATGGTTTTCGATCAGGCTTCGGGCATAATTGATCAGCACGATCAAAGCTGGCCTGAAAACGTAAAAAAATGGAAGGAACAAAATGACCTGATCCACTCTCTTTGGAGGATTTGGAGGGGGGGTGATAGAGAATTTTGAATTTTGTTAGAGCTCATACCATATGATCTCTTGGCTCTTAGCTCTTCTGTGCGTGAGTGATGCGTGATAGTTCTGCTTCTGAATTATTTATTGATCTGTTAAAGTTCATTCCGATGTCACTAGTGAATCCAGGCATGTCTTGATTATTTTGGGTAGTATCATATGCATCTTCGTGTTGCACGGACGTGGACCGTTTCCCCCATTCGGTTATTTTCGTCTACGTACTCCTCACCATTATGAATATTTTCAATTTCAGTGGTAGCGTCGTTTTCCAAGTAGGGAGGATCTAACAACAAGTGAAATTACATAATTTTTATACAATTGTGAAAAAGGGAGGGATCTAACAACAAGGGAGGATCTAACAACAAGTGAAATTACATAATTTTTATACAAATGTGAAAAAGGGTTATGCTCTTAAATTTGGGGGAACCATTAAATGTTACTGTAAAATTCTAGTTTAGCTATTTTTTGCTATCTTGGAAAGCTGTCAGGTGAGGAAAATGAAACTTTCAGTGATGAACCCAGGGTCAAAAAAATACTATGGGAAGGTATTGCCAGGCTTTTATGTTAAACCTCTTCTAATATCTAAGTCTTAATACTGTACCTGCATTTTGTGTGACGCCTTGTAGGGGGGGGGGGGGTAGTTAGAATTTTTTTCAAAGGGAGAGGCTATTACTTTGAAAAAGACGTGTTTCTTTTCTCTTTGTTCTCAATCACCGTGTAATTTGATGTTTTCCTAAAGTGTATTACGTTTAGAAGAACAAAAGCCGGTAGGAGAGGGATCCTGGACTTATCTTCTGGGTATCCATTCTTAATTCTTCGTCAGTAGGTATCGAGGAAGTATTTTTGTTTAATCGCATCACGCTAGGTCCTCTTTATCATGCATTTATTTCTACTACGCTTAGAATGGAAACTTTTCCTTCTCATATTTTTTTTACTGACCGGCGGCTGGGGCGCGAAGACCCCGCCCCGCCCCCGGTTCCGGACCATCTGCAACCCTTCTGCGCCATCGAGGCCCACTCGATGCTTGAACTTGAACCCCCGCGCCACACAAGGCTGCGGGGGTTGGTGCTGCGGGCCTTCACCTCGCGCCGGATCGCGGCGATGGGGCCGGAGATCGCGCGGCTCTGTCATGATCTGATCGACCGTTTCCCCGACGGGGAGACCGAGCTTCTCGGCGCCTTCGCGCAGCGTCTGCCGGTGATCGTGATCGCGATGTCGACCACCATCGGCTGGATGATCCTGGATACCGCCGGCCTGTCCTTGCTCGCTAAGTTTTTGTTCGCTGATCTACTTGGAAACTCCAGGAGTTTTAGACAGGGTCCAAAGGAAATTCCATTAAGACGAATTCAGAATACAGTTCTGCTGTGTTGATTTTTGAGAAGGAAAAAAAAACGAGTAGAACTACTTTTTCTATATGACTATATCATTCATTTATTTAAACAAACACAAAATTACAACAAAATGGTTCATTAAAAGATCATATTAATAAAATGGAAGCATTGAGGACTATTAATCTAGCTTAACGTTAATACCCATGGGTGTATGCAGGATTTCGCCTAACGGGACTGAACATTTGAGCAAAAAAAGACATGCATAATGTTTACAGTTAATTTTTTTAAAATTATGCATCCGATAAAAATTACCTAATTTAAAAAAAATGAGAAAAAGACACCCTTTTGGGGGTTAGGGGGCTTTGTTCTAATTCATCAGCGTGCAAAGCTTAAAAAATGACACCGGTACAAAACAACATAAGCAAATTATGTTTTTGGACTTTTAATTCCGCCATTTTTTAAACTTAATGTACCTATGTCACAATTAGAGTGTTAAGATAAAAAAAGTTATTTTTCAAACGATAAATATTCAAAAATTAAAAAATAACTCTCAAAATGTCTGGACCGCTCATTTTAGCACTTTCAAAACCACGTTAACATGTTTATTTAAGTACGAGTAATGATGATTCACCCTTCACACCGACTCGAGTCTCTAAAAATGAGCAAAATCTCCTTTTCGGAGGCGCTCAGGTGGGCAAGGACTTTAAAATTCGTTTGCAGTACAAAGCTTTTCGTCCCACTCTTGATGGAGATTTGAGCAATATAGAAGAATTCCCTCTCACTTATCTGGGCAACGATCATTTCACCCAAATCCCTTGGATTAAAGAAATTTCATTTCGCTATATTTCTCCCAAGGGACCAGAGTTAACTTTTTGGCAGATGGAGTAGTTTCAAAAAAATTCTTCTCGATAAAATAGGGAATGCCCTCTACCAAGACGTTGCCGTTCTGCATCACGCTGGGGTCGTGCTGCTTGGCCCACATCTCGGTCATCGCCCAGGTGATGACTTCGCGTTCGGGGTCGAGCACCGCGAGCATGTCGAGGCTGCGCAGCGAGATCAGCACGTGGCCCTTCTGGAACATCGGCACGCGCTCGGCGTGGCGACCGTCGAGCACCTCGAGCGAGTTGGTGTGCAGGATGTCGTTGTTGAGCGGGGCGCGCTTCAGCAAGTGCGCATACTTCGACTTCTGCAGAGCTTTGAGGATCGAGACTTTGACGCGTTCCTTGCCGTCCGGTCCGAGCACGACGAAGAAGTCCTCGGTTCGTGCGCACGGTTCAGCGATGGATCGGTCGTGTGGCGTTTGAGCGAGACGGATGGGACGAAGCGTTGGAGGATTGGGGCAGCGAAGGGGAACTCGGTGTCTTTGAGTTTTTTCTCTTGGTGATGATCCGAACCGGGGTCGGGCTTAGTAGACTCATTTTGGGAGGGCTCGCCATTCTGAGTCAGTGGGCGGTCGGTTTCATGCTCCGGCAAATGGAATACAGTGCCGACCGTGGGGCGATTGCGATTGCCGGAAGTCCGTCATTTGTATCGCTCATCATGCGTCTGGCTGTCTTGGGACGGGCGATGGAATACGTCAAGGGTAGCATGCTGGATGTAAAAGGTTCAGAAGTCCTAGAAAGGGTTTGGGTATCTTGCAAGCTTATAGAGGAAGACAAAAAATCTTTACTTGACCCGCTAATGTTAGCATCAGAAATATCAGAACCTGAAGAAAAATATCATCATAATTTCTGAACTGAATGAACAACCAATCTTACAACCTTTTTGCTCGTAAAAATAACTTCCAATGCTTAATCTGACATGAGTTGGATAATACATGATCTATAGAAAAATAACAGCATAGTGGTTTTCATTATTTCCATTTGCAACCAAAAACAGGGTATATATTGTGCAGGGTTTGATATCCAAATTCAATAGTCAAGATTCATCGCTCACGCCGTCGTGTACGGCGAACAGTCCGAACCCGTGGACCCGCCAATGCTCCAGCGCCACGTCCACGGCAAGACTCGCGGCGGCGGGGTCACGGGCGCCGTATTTCCGGATCGCCATAACCTCCGCGTCGCCATAAAACGCGATCATGTCCGCGCGATGAATCTCACCAAGGCGCCTCAGCACCATGCGCTCGGTTCGCAACTCCATCACTCAACCGCCGAATTCCACGGCGTCGAGCCTGCGGCGACGCCAAAGGTCCGAGCGCGCGAACCGGGTTACGAGACCATGCAACGGCATCGGCCTCGGCTCCATGATCGGCAGAGAATGTGATTAAAGGCTCTTTTCCTATTTCAAAAGGCCTTACCTTTTTTTTATACTTGACCGAAAACTTAATTTCCACCTTCATATCACAAATACAATAAAAATTTTATAGGAAAATCAGAATTACAGAAAGACTACTATCCCCACCTTGGGGTTGTAATGAGAAACCTTTACATCAATTTTATAAAGCACATGTAAGACTCCATATTGATTGTGGGCTCATTGATTATGGGACTTGCGCTAAAACCCAGATGCACAAAATAAAAAAAATAAAAAAAAATGATATAACACGTCTCACATTTGGTCTTAGGAAACCAACAAGTACTAAGTTGCTCGTTTTTCTTGGGGCCCACCACCGGAGCCTCGATGGCGGCAAACCCCACCCGCGCCAGACGCCGGTCACTGCCCGGCAAGGATGCGCTGTTGTCCGGGCTCACCAGGATGGAGCCAAACTGTACTGGAATTGGGGGGAGGGTTGCGGCCACAGATAAGGGTGTTTCCTGCGCCGTCAGCGCCCCACCCAGCATCATCAGAAGGCCACAAAGCAAAGGCTGATATCTGCAGATCCCCCGTTGCGCGCGCCCTGCCCGTCCCGGTTTTGCTGATACCATCCTGATCTCCTCTTTAATGCTTATGGATGAAATCCCTCAGCGCATTGGTCAATACTGCCCCCTCAAAACACTACTCCCAACAAAAATCCTGGTTATGGATTTTTTTTCCAATTTTTTGGAATTTTTCATTTGATTTTGATTTTTTTTGACCAGTTTTAGTTTTCTCAGATAGTTCAAAGTAGAAAGGAATGAAAACTAGGCAGATTTCGCACTAATTATGATCTTATACATACTTTGCGATCCCTACATATTAAAGTATATTTAAAGGTTAATCTTCTTCTTTTTTAATATAGTAAAAATCAGTTAGCGATGCGGTTAAATCTATGAAGTTCGCCCCCCTCCCCCAATGAAAAGAGGTTAGGGACGCCCTGACTACTTGTAAAAATTTTTAGCCAACATCCGTGAAACCGATGTGATCATTCATGTCGTTCGCTGCTTTGAAGATGATGAAGTCATTCACGTCGACGGGAAAATTGATCCCCTCAGCGATATCGAAGTGATCAACTTGGAGCTCATTTTAGCCGACATGCAAATGGCCGAAAATGCCTTGCAAAAGCTAGAGCGTCAAGCAAAGGGCAACAAAGAACTCCTTCCAACTGTGAACTTACTGAAGAAAATTTTAGCTCATTTGAATGAAAACAAGCCTGTTCGCTCTCTCGACTTCACCAAGGAAGAATTAGAACTGCTCAAACTCTACCACTTTATCACCGCAAAGCACTATTTTAATATGTGTAGTACTGTAGCACGTGCCCAGGGCTGCTAAAATAGTACGAAGTGTTATTTTAGCCCTATCACAGTCAATTTTTTACTATAGCACCGTAAATCGCAGTATAGCACGCAAAGCATCTCCGCAGTTCAGCAGTAACCTCAAATCGGCTTTTGTCGGTAAGTGTGACACACATAAGGTGCAACTCACCGAGAATAAAACAAAATTGATGAGTTTCAATTATCTCAATCCCAATCTAACCCGTCCTGAACCATGGTACCCAGTTACCTCAACTGTAGTTTTCCTCAGTGTCCCTTTTACCTCAAACTACTCCTTAAATCATCATTCAACCATTCATTTTCATTGACGAGATAACGGAACTGGTATTCTCCAGCGTCTAATTGAATGTCTGTTTTCCAAAGGCCACTTTTGTTCTTTTTCAACGGGGAAGAATCGGCATTCCAACCGTTAAAATCGCCAACGACGGCAACAGAGTTTGCTTCCGGTAACGAAACTTGAAAGCTGGTTTTTTTTGTTCTGGGACTTACTTTGACCATAACGAATAACCTCCAATTTTTTCATTTGTAAGTAAATTGAGTTTTTAGTTTTTCATCGCATTATTTTAGAAGCGCCAATAATAGAAAACTGAAAAAAACAAAGCAATCTTTTCTTATAAGCCCATTACGGTTTCTAGTGTGTTTTCAAAATTTTTGAGTTATTGATTAATGTACCATTTCGACTACAGTGTGTCACACCTCCTTTTCAGTTTGGCTTTAAACCGTGTCTTGGTTGCTACCACGCTTTAAGGACTTTATTTACAATAGTAAATGCTGAAAGATTGCTGAAAGGATGCTGAAAGATCAGGTAGCCCTTTGGCTATTGGCACATATGACATTAGTATCGCTTTTGGTACTTGAATTTTTAATTAACTCTCAGATTATGCTTGAGTTATCATATAGAGGGATATTTGTTATTGTAGTTCGACCTTTCATGTGTATAGTTTTGTTTTGATTGAATTTATTCTTAGCCCAAGTTGGCTTGCTTTTTTGCTGACCCTGTTTAGAAGCTCTTGCAGACGTTGCTTGCACGACTGTAGCATTGTAATGCCATCTCCAAAGTCAAGGCCAACAACTGTCACTTCGGCACACTACCTGTCACACAGCCTTGTTTGAAACCAGATATAAATCGGAAGTACCGGGTATGGCCTTCGGGTGTCTTGATGCAGCACCCGATGTCCTCGTGAAGAGCTATCACAATTGCGATGGTTTCACTTTGGATCCCTTATTAACGAAGGATCTTCCACAAGGATCGGACAAGGATCTTGTCCGATCAAAGGTCACTTGACAAAACACACATATATATATATCAATTCTGAAAAAGTAGACTTCCTAAACGGGGTTTCAATGTAGACTAACAAACAAAACGCCACTTCTGTACAAAAGCACTTTCTGTAGGGGTGGATCTTAGATTGGCCCTGGCAATCCGCTAAATTAAAGTTCAAATCCCTGGCTTCTTTTGAATAATATTATCTTTCAATGGCCCAGAACAGGAAGACCAAAATAGAATTTAGCTTGCAAGCTTACTTATTGCAAAACAACTATAGCTTAGCAACGAGACTTTAACTTATCATTGAAAATTATATTATAGGCAAATCTAAGCAATGTGAAGCTCGTTTTAAAGAAAATAATTATCATTTCCTATTGGTCAGAGGGGCCCTTTACGTTTTCAAATTAACATGGAAATCTTCTTATTTGAATCGGATTAACTTGCGACGAAGAAAAACAGATTTGTACTTGAAGTAAGGAAACTCTAGAATAGGATTTTATTCATCGATTTTTTAAGCCAATGCTAGGTGTAATTAAGTAAGAAAAACAAACTTTTCCACAACAAAAGTTTTCAAAGAAAAGTTCAGAAAAGTCCACATTTAACCAAAGATGAGCAAAAGTAAAGTCGAATAATTTTTCAAGTGGAAAACAACTATACATAACCAAGAGGGGTGGGCGTTTGGTGCATCTCGGTCATCCCTGCTTGCCGGAAAGCGGCGGACCGCTCTCCGGTTTCCCTGTCGTTCGGACCGTTTCCGGACCGCCGATGATCAACTGAACAGCATGCCGCCATTGATGTCGACATTGGCGCCGGTCACAAAGCCGGATTCGTCTCTGGCCAGGAACGCGACCAGCGCGGCGATGTCCTCGGGCGTTCCCTGACGCTTGACCGGGGTCGCGGCCTCGACATTGCGGCGCACCTCATCCTTGGTGAAGATGTTGTGGAAATCGGTGTCGATCATGCCGGGGCACAGCGCATTGACCCGGATATCCGGCCCGTCGTTTTATAAAATTCAAAGGATATTTATATTATCCTAAATTACGATATAATATAACTCATCTATTGAAACCAAAAATGAGTTTATTTAGCAATATTTAGCTGATACGCCAAAGTTGAGAGGGATGGGCAACTGGGGGTATATGAGTTTATTTACAAATTTAACTCAAGGTCCCTTTAAAAATGGAAAGAAAGTAAAAAACAACATAACAACAAGAAAAATAGCATAGAAAGTCAGAAAATAACAAGAATAAAATAGAAAATCACAACGGTTTTGGGGATTTTTCTACGGACAATCGTACTGCTACATTAAAAACAGGGTTATAGCAGTTCAAAGTTCTAGGCTCTTAGAATTGAATTCCTTGGATGGTATATCTATTGGTCCAAGGATACTGCTCATCATTTCACAAATAAGCAGGAATAAGATATCAATTGTTACCAGCAACCAGAAGCTTCAGAGCAGTCATCTCTTGAATTGCTTTTATGAAAAATTATTCCTAGTGTTTCAAGATAGCACCTAAATTTTCTGAATTGATCAAAAGTGATGGAATCATTACAATTCATCAGACCATCTGAGCTAATCCTGACTATCTGACCATCTGACCATTATTAGACCATTATTAGACCATCTGAGCTTATCTCTCTGACTAGTCCTCTAATCGTCAACTTGAATGTAAGAAAACAGGAATTGAAGGGGGGGGGTAATAACCCTTCTTCAGATTTAAGAAAGTCTTGGATTAAACAGCTATTAAGCACAAACTGAAAATAAAGAGCAACCCCTGTCAACATAAACATAAACTATAAAACGAAGTTAATGTTCATGCCGATTCTGACTATGCAAAATCTATTTATTCTAAAGTTGTTACTTAAACTCTATTGGCACAAGATAATTTGACGACCCCAAATTGGGTGGGATCTTGATGAAGATTATGCAATGAAATTCAATGCGTTTGAGAGCCCTAAAAGCGCTACAAATTTTGAAACTATTCCTTTTCAATCAAAACTTTTTATTATACTCTCATTTCTTCAT
This sequence comes from Alatinidae sp. Z8VKAUB7J3, assembly GCA_010016025.2. Classification (NCBI taxonomy): domain Eukaryota; kingdom Metazoa; phylum Cnidaria; class Cubozoa; order Carybdeida; family Alatinidae; species Alatinidae sp. Z8VKAUB7J3. The sequence goes on from JAAAKM020721499.1 coordinate 34,049,408, forward strand.
ACCTATAGTATGGATGCGTACTTTGGTCAAACTTTTTTCATTATAGTTCATGTAAAATTTAAGTGATACAAGATTGGACAGTAAAAACTCTATTTTCAGAATGAGTACTCTACAAGTGATTTATTCCATCTAGAAAATGTTTTGGAATGTTTCCAAAACATCTATGTTCCAAGAGCGAGTTATGTTTACCCGTGTATTTATTCATTAGCACCACTTGGACTAAGACAGCTTAACATGTTTCATATAGCTACAGAGCACTATTCATACCCAACAACCTCATTGGAAAATAATTTACTTAATTTGTGAGTTTAAATTGAACAAATATTCAGTTATAAGTAGAATCCTGTGCTGAAAAAAGTATCATTGCATTAACAGTCTTGGGGAGAGTTTTTAATGATATTTTAATAGTAAGCTAAACAAGGGTTCAGAAATTGCCCTCTTTGTAAGTCATCAGAGATCAGGAAACCCTGTAATGGTTTCCGCTTGATCAGTGATAGTCCTGGGCCTCCCTGGGTACTTATTAGCTCTTATTCTTATAGCCCTTATTTTAATTTCTTATTTAGCCCGAATGTGAAAGCTACCGATGATAAAGGCCTAAGCGACTAGGTTTCCTTTCAAAACGAGAACTGCCTAATTAAGTAATTTGTATTAATTGAAACATTTTAAAAATCACACTGAGGTTGACCAACCCATGGAATGCTCCTATACAGGTCCTCGTGTACATCAAAATTTATACATACTGTGCAGAGATAAACTTAAAAAGAGAGGCAGAGTTTCTTTGCAAAATATCCTTTATTCTATATTAACATGTGTTACCCTCCATATATGGAAAATTGCAATTTTGCCCCAACCTGGTCCCAGCCACATTCCCAACCATCTCCCTTTTGGTCCATTTTAAGTCCATGTTTGTGCCCCCCCTGAACCAAAAATGTTATCCCCCTATTTCATGGGGAAGAGGCGCCAATACATCTGACCTGCAAATGTATTAAATAGTCTTTTACTAAATAAGTTTGGGTGCTTGGGAAAGGGGATTTTATTCGTATGGATCAAAAATCTACGTAACTTTTGGTCTTATACAGGGCTGAATCGTCCTGTTGACGCCCTCGCTTATACACGCCTTCAGTTCACTATTTTATTAAATTATATTATTTTTATAAGGTACTTGTGTCTTATAGTCACCACACTCAAGTTCTGTCGATAAGTGAAGTTTGCTTAATGCTATTGAAATAAACAAAATATGACGAAAACATAATACTTTATCAACAAAATTATGAAAATTACAAGGAATTCTAAGATCCTTATTGTTTCTGGCATTCCTTATAAGGAGCAGAATTTTGAAGAAAAATATAGTACATTTGTATCCGTATACTTTCATTTGTCTAGTGTCAAATATTTTAGTTTCTATCTTTTCAACCAATAAGAAGGTTGTCGTTGATATTCCTTCGATTCCACGTTCTAGCAATGCGATCTAGTCAAATTTAACTACTTACCTATTATACTTCATTTATTTTTAAAATATCTCATTGTTCTGATTTTGGAGCTCCGACTTACGGGTCTGAAGCAGTCATTCCACGTAAAAATTGGTGAAGAAGTCATATACCTGTTGAGTAGTTTGGTATCCTTATGGGATTCATTGGCACAGTAGCCTTATGCAAATACCTGCTGCGCGGCGATATTATTGAGTAAGTAAACCATGCTCGAATACTTTTTGTCATTTCTGATTTTAACCGGAGCCGCGTTCACATTCATCGGCTCCTTGGGACTGGTCAGGCTCAAAGATTTATATACACGGTTACACGGGCCGACGAAAGCCACAACGCTTGGCGTCGGTAGTCTACTGATCGCTTCAGCCTGCTATTTCAGCTTCTATGGTGAAAACATCAGCCTACACGAAATTTTAATCGCAATATTTCTATTCATCACCGCAACGGTCAGCGCACATTTACTGGCCGAATGTACAAAGTAGAAAATACATAAAAAAAACCTTGAAACAGATAGCTACAAAATCAAAACCATATTTCTATTTCCACTCAAAACGGTTTATACCCAGCCTAAAACCCTTTCTGTGTAACTTTTATATTCAAACTTTCCCAATTCGCTGAAAATTCAAGGAGCCCTTTGGTTACTACCCTTACTTTCAATTTAAAATGGGTATTCAATCTGAAGTTGACTTTACTATTTGTTATGCTTTCTGTTTATTTTAGATTTTAAGCTTAAGACAGACAGGAGTCAGAATAAAAACTAGCTAATTTCGGAAGATGTTAGTTTACTAGCCTCCACAGTTCCATAATAGTCTTTTATATCCAGGGGCATAATTTACAACCATTGTCTCTTTCGAAGTTTAGACAACAACTTCTATACGAAGTGCCAAGGTTTAAAAAAATGTATTGTGCAAAAATCATTCTTTACTTAGGCAGTGCTATGATGCTGTTTATGTGATCGGTTTGTTTTGCGTTTCATTTATTTATTAATGGTTATTAGTGATAGTTTTATGTATAAAAATTATTTAACTTTATTTCTGTTCATTTTTGGTTTAATGTAGCTCCTTACTTTTCTTTGAAAAACTTATTTTGTGAAATATTTTTTTCTAATTAATTAAGAGAACAGGTTAGTATAAGACGGGGCAACCCGTCTCAAAATACGACCCCGGAGAAAGCTCTAGTAAAATGGCTTCCCAAGGTAGAAAAGAAAAGGAAAGAGACTCTTGGGGTACCGGGAGGAAAGAGGGGCTTTTCTGAAGTGGCTAAATTGGCACCCGTAGGGGTAAAAAAGGGCGACTATGAACCCCTCCAAGAAAATAAAATATGCCAGTAGACGGAAGTCGTTAAGGGCAAAATTAAGGAAGGCAGTTAAGACTTTAGTCCTAATATCGCCAACATGAGATTGGAAGAGGATATTATGAAAGTGAGGTACCAGAATGAGAATGCAACATCATAAATTAAGACACATACCAGAAGAAACAGACGAATGGTTTAGCAAAATAAGCAAATACCTGGATAAATGCTCTGACCTGGTAAAAAATGAAAAATTCGATCTTGCTAATAAATGTTTTGATAAGTTGTTAGACTTAATTGACAAGATGGAGGACGGTGAAGACATCGTTTTCGCCGATGAATATGGGACATGGATGATTACGGCAAAGCAAGATTATAATAAAGCCTACATTAAATCATTATCAAAAACAGAAAATGAAGAAATGTTTGCACAGAAAGTAGTTCCCTTGCTGATCAGGGATAGTTATGAATCATTGAGTGGTAAAATTTATAATAAAATCAGAGGAGGGCTAGTTGCCCTCGGATCTCTTTTGACTCTTAAAAAGTGAACTAGAATTTTCAATTTCCAACCAAATAACCTCTCTCTAAAGTTTATATGAGTATACCTTCTATTAGAACAATATATGCCCCCGGGGCGTAACTTACAACGCCTTCCCCCGGGCCCTGAGAGGTTGAGTCGACGTGAGAGTTTTTATTATTTGACCTTTGAACTATTTTTGACAAAATGAATTTCTCAAAAAAAAAATCTGGTATATTTGGGTGTAAAAGAGGGCGTGGGGGGCTATCTGACCTCCGATCACCTTTGACTCTTAAAAAGTGAACTAGAACTTTCCCGGAAATTCAACAAGTACATTAGGGAAATAAATAACGCAAAATATAATTGTGCACTGTTACAATTTACGAAATTAAGATTTATGATAGTTCAGTAATTAAATCATTCGTACTGAATTTGTATTCAAGTGATCAATCAACGTAATATTCATATTTAACCACAAATTATTTACAGAACAATGGTAGGATTTACTTTTCAATAGCTACAAAAGGAAATAAGAGCCTTTAAAGCCTTTCAGCCACTACTGAAATATTTCAGATCTCTCCCAATAAGTTAAGACTTCGAGTCCGTCGTAGTTTCTACAGACATTTATGAGAATTGGAAACTCAACCCTTTTTGTTCTAGAAGGGCGTTCTAGCCACCGGCGTTGAAGCGAGGCCAGGCAGTCATCGACGCGAGAGTGTCGCGGCCATTCGAGGAGTGTGCCTTTTGACGCACCCCGTCCGATGGGTTGAAACCTGGCGTTTTTGCTTTCACTCTCTCGTAGTGGAATATCGACTAGCGACTGACAAAGAAATACCGCAACTCGCCCAATGCCGTTGGCACTATTGGCTGGAGGATGGTGAAGATCCGGCAAAGCTTGATCGGTCCGCATTCGTCCAACACTTCACTCGTTGGCTAGAACGGCGACTCAATAACAGTTGGTTCGTGTGGTGCACGATTTTTTCCATTTTAGGCCTGAAGAGAGATTACTGATGCGTATTTATTTGTTTGTTTTTATTTTCCAGGGGTGATCGTATCATCCCAGTGGTCCTAGAATATAGATAGAGGGCTCATTTGGACGATAATTAAGAGTTCTAGTGCCCTTTCGGAGTGACCAAAAAGGCTGGAGGGCAACTAGGCGTCCTCCCCCTCCCTTTTCCCCAAAATTGTCCGATCAAAATTTTGACATAGCCATTTTGTTCATCATAGTTGAAACGTCCAATAACTTTGACTTTGGATATAGAACGACTCCCCAAACCCCCAGGGGTAAGGTCTTTAAATTAAAAAAATCCAGGCTTCTTACTTTCCTGAATGTAAAAGAATTTTTGCATGATTTCCAGTTTGGATTCCAAGCAAGTCACTCTACAAAGCATGCTTGCGCAGCTCTCTTGAATTTCATTCATTCGGTAATAGATTCTGGTAATATCCCGGCAGCTTTATTTTTGGATGATCGTAAAGCTTTTGATTCTTTGACCCATCGTATTCTTCTTTGAAAACTATCGTATATTATACAAGATTAAATACTTTCTCTTGGTTCGAATCATATCATTCTGGTAGGCTTATTTCAACTGATCCCTTTCCAGAGCCCTTCTGAAGTATATTATGGCGTCCTTCATCTGTTCTTATTTTTCTACGAAAAAAACATATGTCATGTATTTTGATCAGCTCACCAAATACCATTGATCAGCGTTAAAAAAAATATCTGTCCCGGTCCAAAAGTTAATTTCCATACCACAGGCCAGTTCTATATTGTTTGTTTGAATATAAGTTTGTTCGAATAATGAAGAGTGAGAAAATTTTGTTTTATGTGTACCACAACCATAAAGTAGTCAATATCTCGACATTTTTAAAATGGTTAAAATGCTGTTGCTTGAACTTATTTTTCTACGAAAAAAACATATGTCATGTATTTTGATCAGCTCACCAAATACCATTGATCAGCGTTAAAAAAACTTCCAGTTGAGTTTCCACTCCTTGGAGGATCACTGTTTGAAGATGTCCACAGATTCAGCAGTAACAGTTTCTTCAGAAAGTTTATTCCCCTTGTTGACAATTTTTTAGGAAAAGAATTGAGTGCAGATTCTGGATAATGCAGGCTGCTTAACAAGTTTTCACTGATGACTTCTAGTTCTTCAGTTAGGACCAACAGTGGGAATTAATGCTGAGATAGTATTAGCGCTCAATAACTTGTAGGCTAAAATGACATCCCCTCTATTTCTCCTGTAAACAAGTGTAGGGAGATTCAGCTTTGATAGTATTACAGGGTAGGAATTCTCCAACATGGCTCTTCCCCCATGAGAAGTCTCACCATGGAAATATCCTTCCACCTAACCACCCCCCGCAATTCTTCCCCTAAACAAAAAAATCCCCCTGAAAACGTCTGTACACTTTCCAGTAACCATTGCTATATGTAAACACAGGTCAAAGTTTTCAGCTTGCAACCCCTCCCACGGGGACTGCGGAGGATTAAGTCGTCCCTAAGGGCATAGTTATTAGGTTTTTTATTATGATGAATATAATGGCTATGTCAGAATTTGGATTTGGTGACTTTGGGGAAAAAATTAGCGTGGGAGGGGGCGTAGGTGCCCTCCAATTTTTTTGGTCACTTAAAAATGATTTCCTGGGAGGGATCACCCCTCCCAGAAGCAGAAACCAGAAGAGGCTGGTCCCCTTCTTTGAAGCACCAACCTCTATCCCTTTTCTCTCCAAAAGCCACTGAACTGTTATGCTCTAATCTTACTGTGCAAGAATCAGTAAGTAGCCTAGCATAGGGACAGGATGAACAAACTGACCAACATAACTCCTTTTTGTATGCTCTTTCCAAAAATAATATTTGATTTATGTAGCGTTTTACCAATTATATGATTTATTTAAACCCAGGCATCTAGAACAAAAGTCATTATATAGCCTTAATTACCTTAATTACCTTAATTTGCACTTCGGAGGTTTGGTATCAAGAAACAGGCCACAGACAAGTTGCTGAAGGGAGCTCATAACTGGCTCAAAAAGGCAATAAAAAGAAGAACATGGTCGGGATACAACTGTTGTAGGCTATGATAGATGGGACTCAAAGAATCAGCATCAATTAGTTAAGGAAACAGCCACATCTCTGTTCCAGTAGAAGGCTGTGAAAAAAATGGAAACAAATGCTTTTGTGTTCTAGTTACCGTGCCTTTATCTATTTCGTCATGTTTTTGTATCTGATTTCTTGTATTTTGAAAGTAAAGCGTTCAGAAAAAAAAGGAAGGAAAATGCTCCTCCCATAACATGGTGATTACTTAAGACGTGCTACGGGGCGAGCATTTGTGATTTAGTACTCAAAACAAGAGCAAAAGCTAATAACATAAAACTTCTTAGAACAGACCTGTACAACACAAGACCATGGTTCGCGCGCAGCCGGTAAAAAAAAATTGAAAATGGCGCGTCATTGGGATAGACGTCGCATTAAGACTCCTGTTTTTGTTAAATTGACTTTCTTGTGTATAAAATATAAACGAAATAAACTTAACATTTGTGAAATTTTTTCTAAAGTGACATGGACATAAATAAAATTCTTTGTAATAGCTTGAATGTGTTGATAATAGATCTTAAAAAAAAGTATTGATGGTGAATAGACGAAGTTTGAGTTGGAGGGAGAAATTCTGCGACCTCTATACTGATTTCAGTCTATTGAATGTACTAATATATAATTTTCAATTGATTCCGTATTTATCACTGTGCTCCCAAGGTATTTACATTCTAGAACCTGCTCAATGTCCTGGTTATCGCATCTCAGATGTAGAAGTGAATCTGTTACTGCCATACTTTTTATTTCATCATCATTGATTCTTATCAATGATGACCTCTAAGTTGGCCTCTGTTGGCCCAATAAGTTGACCCATAAGTCGGCCTCTGTCACGTGCAGCTTCAAGTAATAATTGTAGGCTTTGTTTACAGGGGGCCCTTATAAAAACAAAACGCGGTATCTATGCAGGCAGGATGATTTTTGAGCATATCTACTCCTTGTTTTATTCTAAGCGTAGAAAATGGCACAAAGACAAGTCTACATCTGTTACAATCTTAAGGAAGCAATAAATATCTCTGTAATTTTTGTTTGAGTTGGATTTTCTTTTAAAACTAATACTTACTAATTAAATTTAATCATTTAAGTATACCACTAAAATTTAGTGGATTTTGTTTCATTTTGCATACAATTTAATTGCTCTTTTTATTTGAGATTTTTTCCTAAAAGTAATAAAAACAAAATTATTCATACGAAAAAAAATTACTTGGTTCAAAAATCTTCCGAAGATCATATAATAATGCATTTGGGGTGGAAAGAATCGCCCAGAGTCTGGGGTTTAAGGGTTTTAAGTTATGCCCCAGGGGCATATCAGGTTTTTATGTAAAGGGTGTTCATGTGAACTTTAAAAGAGGCTCATTTAATTTGAAATGTATAGTTCTAGTTTACTTTTTAAGAGTCAGATATGAGGGAAAGCAACTAGCCCCCTTCCCTGACAGTCTCTTTTCTTAAAACACATTTAATTGAAATTGTGAGATAGCCATTTTGTTACCAGTAGTCCAAAATCATATAGCAATGTCCTAGGGGTGGACCCCCTAGAACCGGCGACGGGGTCGACGGTGGACGTCGCGGATGACGCGGCGGTCGGCTCGGCGCTCGACGCGGCGGTCCAAAGCCATGGCAAGGTCGATATCCTGGTCAACAGCGCCGGCATCATCGGTACTCCCGGGGTCGTGACGGATACCGATAGCGCGGTTTGGCGCCGGGTTCTGGAGGTCAATCTTTCCGGCACGTTTCTCTGCTCGAAACTCGCGGCGCCGGCGATGGTCGAGCGAGGCTGGGGCCGGATCGTCAATATCGCCTCGCTCGCCGGCAAGGACGGCACGCCGTCGATGGCCGCCTATAGCGCGTCGAAGGCCGGGGTGATCGCTGGGCTGTAAGCCTATCACTTTTTGGGCTTTTATCTAATTTACGCTTTATTAACAATAGTACACATTTTCATAAGAGTGCTTAATCGCACTTAAATAAAAAAACAAATTTTTTCAACGGAAAGTAAGAAGCAACATTAAAACTTAAAACGGGAAGAATTATTACATATATGATGGGGTTGTCCCCTCCTCAATACCTCGCTCTTTGCTCTAAAGTTTGGCTTTTTGTTCTAAATGGCCGAAAATCAGCCACAGAATTGGCCAGAAAATCTGGCTACAAAATCGACTACATATTTTTTTTCTTAAAATTTACGCATTGAAATTTCTGGCCACTTAAGTCTTGATATGTTTTCGTCAAAAATAACCACGTCCATGCTTTTCCAATTAAGGCCAACTGTTTTTACTAAGGAAAGCGAATTTTGTGAAAAAAGCTGCCTTTGAGATAATAAAACAATCTGTCTCGAACATAAACAGGCCAAGTTTTAATTATTTTTTTGTTTTATTTTTTGCATGAAAAATAATCTGTGTACAACACTAGTTTGACAGATATTAAATACAGCAAGTTTAACAAATTTCTGAATTATGCCACAAGAGAGAGAAAAATTACTGTTCTATATTTCCATGTTAAAACTGCACTTTAATTTCTTTGGACAATTTTCGTTATGGAAAAAAATAAAAAAGAATGCTAATGTTGTATTATTCCCACAGCACAAACAGAAAAATTTTGTTCGTCTTAGACATAATCTTGCCTGCGAGAGAAACAAACCTTTAAACTCAAATACAAAAACGAATATTCTCACGCGTAATGATATGTCTTCCGGTGAAACATAAATCTGGCTAATGAAGCGAGATCAAACAGTTAGTGGTAACGAACTGTGAGTAAGGCAAAATTCGGCCCAATAGTAACCAAAACTAACAAAAGGAATTCTCAGAATAGCATAAATATAAAAAGAATTGGCTTTTTATGCTGATTCCAAGTATGTAAAATTTTTGAGCCCAGGGCAGAACTTGAAATCCTTGCCTTGAGGGTTTTGGAGGGTTGTCATCCTCAAAGACATAATTTTTGGACTTTTCAACTACATTGTAAACGTCATGTTTATTTAACTTTTCTTGAGAGGTTGAGCAAAAATGTTCCATTCGTTTTCTTAAATCCTTCTTTTAAGAAAGACCTGTCTCCTTACTCAGAATGGATTATTCTGAGAGTCAATTCGTTTTTTTCTTACAAAATATAGAAAGTTTTGTTCTTCTTAATTGGAAATAGCAGAGATGAAAACTTCTTAATTGTCATGGAAGGATTGCAGACAGATCACGTGAAACAGAATGAAAATGGCCTTTTTTTTCCTACTTCTCACTACTTTTCTTTCCTGATAATTGTCTGTCGTGCTGATTTTTTATTTTGTTTTCTCTTTCAGTTTCAAGCTTTAATTTGTGTTTTAAATTAGCACGAAGATCTAGTTAAAACAGATCCTTTATGATCAGGAGAATATCTTCAATTTCTGAACGGTTTTACAGTGCTGCACGCCACCATTCTACCGTTTGGGACGCCACTCGGGCTTTTTGTCTTCCGGTGAAATTATCGCACACAAGAAAATGTTGTCCACGTGTGAAACATTAGCGTGTGAAACAGAAAGTCAGCCCTCCAATACTTTGGCAAACTGGGATAACTAAGGGATAGGGATACCATTAAGGGATAACAAATTCTTGAAGCTCCATCGGCCATCTGCTCGTTAGATCCACATTGTCTGCAAAGCCCAGGTCTATCAAGGGAATCAGGCGTCTTCAATTTGTCTTTTTCTGTTAATTAAAACCAATAAGAATGAAAATAAAAGCAGGAAAGTATTATTTTTAGACGTATATTATTCACTTCAAATTTTATACCCAACAAATTTAATAATTTGTCAAACTTCTTTGATTTTCCCTATATTTGAAAAAAAAAAACAGGGACAACTTTTTATTTAACTTCAGAAAGCTTTTTGAAACATCCAGACAGAGAGAATCCCTTTCTTTAATATCTCTTTCTTTTAACAAAGAAATCTACAAAGCAGAAGACCAATCTTTCCTAACTTCTACTTTGAGCCTTAGGTTATTCTCAGCTAAGCAACTTTTCCACAATTATCATAAGCCAGCTCCTTATAGGGAAACACCAGATGTCTTTACTCAGCCAAAGAAGAACAAAATGGTAGTAGCCTATCTGACAATTGTTTGCCATCGTTGCATATTCAAAACTTACGGATTATGTTCCCTGTGTCATTTTTAATTCATTTTTTCTCTGCTCTCAAACGGTTTATTTTTAATTCATTTTTTCTCTGCTCTCAAACGTTATTATATTGTAACAGAAATGCCATCTTTTGAAAATCTACGACTTCTCAATTTGCAATTCTATAACTTTCCGAAAGAGTTTGGACAAGTATACAAAAATATCTGCTAAAATCGAACCCTATATTTCACTCCCAACTTTTCAACAAATCCTTTGACGTCGCATATGTTTTTCAAAAGTACCAAGCACAAAACAAAGAAGCATAATTTACGAGTTACTAATGCCAAAAAATTTGAGAAATAGTTGACAGTAGGTTGGTCTTGAGTGGCTTCATGTTAAGACAAACTTACAAAAATAGTTGGAAGCGTAAGAATAAACAAAAAAGCTCCGAAGGCCGGAGGAGGAATTTACTATATTTGAAATAAATCGCACAAAGAGTATGGTGATTTTTCTTACGAAATAGATGAGCCATGCCTGATAAAAACAAAAGCACAGGGGTGCAATAAGCATTATAAATCATGCACAAACCGTTGCGGTTGTAACGGCTTTTATTTCCGTAAACGAACAAGTAGGTTTTTCACGGGTTGATTCACTAGGAATGGAAAGGTAGTGGAAAGTGTTGGACCGAAACACAGACCAAGTCAACTAACTAAAGAAGAACATGGCAGAATTGCCATTCTCAGCAACAAATGGAGCGACCGCATAAGGGCTATTAGAACAAATCACAGTCTAATTTGTATTTCCTTCTCCTAAAAATACTTTTGCATTTTCAAACTTTGCGGTAAAAGAATGGCTAATTTTGACAAAACTCCGCTTTAGACGTAGATACCAAAAACTGAATTCACATGTAAAAAGAACAGAGTCATTTTATTTTATTGTTAATTTTAATTTTTTTAATCCTGTTTATAAATAGGAGTTGTTTGAATTAGACCTGGTAGTAGTAACTCGTACTTTAGAAATCTGTTTGTCTGGATGCTGAGGTCGCGCATGATTTGTTTTTGTCTGATTGCTCAGATCCAGCCCTTTTTTGTGACGTCATTTAAGTGGTTTATTTTGTTATTTGTTTTTTTGTGAGTTTTTTTTATTTTTTGTTTCCAATTTTAGTTTTTTTTTATGTGTTTTTGTACTCCTCTTAGTGCATTTCATGTACGTAAAGAGGTTTGAAATGAATTATTATTATTATTATAGAAAACAAAACAAGACATCCAGCTAGTTCTCTCTTTATCATTTGGTATGGACGCAGCCCGTGCTTTGTATGTGTTCACTTATTTCCCCCCCCCCCTTCTTTTTTTAATGTCCCTTTTGAATTTTCTTTATATTTATATTCTTTTTAGCGTTATGCTGTACTCGTTAGAGGCTCGACCCATGACTCAGACACAGATGAGGTAAAAAGGTACAAGCCTCAGAAAATTTAGTAGATTTTCAAAAACAGGGAAAATACCCTCTAAAAACCAATAATCTTAATTAAAATCGCACAATTAAATTCAGCGTATCATATAACCGAATAGCAGATGCTTAAAGCTCGTATCTGCAAAAGTATGAAATTTTGTATTTTTTGTCAGAAGCAAGATCCACAGATGCGTGTTTTTTTCCAGGGGTGATCGTATCTAACTGACGGTCCTAAAACATCGGGAGAGGGCTCATTGGAACGAAAATTTTAAGTTTTAGTGCCCTTTCCAAGCAACTAAAAAGATTGGAGGACATCTAGTCCCTCTCTAAATGTGGAACTTCGTATTTCTTGCCAGAAGACCGATCACGGGTGCGTGTTTATTTGTTTTTTGTTTTCTTGTTTTTACCAGGGGTCATTGTATCGACCGAGTGGTCCTAGAATGTCGCAAGAGGGATCATTCTAACGGAAATGAAAAGTTCTAGTGTCCTTTTTAAGTGACCAAAAAAATTGGAGGGCACCTAGGCCCCCTCCCACGCTCATTTTTTCCCAAAGTCAACGGATCAAAATTTTGAGATTGCCATTTGGTTCAGCATGGTCCAAATTCATAATAAATATGTTTTTGGGATGACTTACTCCCCCACAGTCCGCAGGGGAGGGGGCTTCTCGAGCTTGGCCTTCTCGCGGCTGTACTCGTCGGCGAAGGCCTGCCGCATCCATTCGCGCAACGCCGAGGTGCCGAACTGCGCCCCGCGCCGCGCGACCGCCCCGATGAGCGCCTCCTGCATCTCGCCCGCCGTCGACCACCGGGCGTCGCGCTCGCGCGCCAGGCCCTTCATGACGACCGCGTCGAGCTCCGGCGGCACATCGGGGTTCTGGTCGCTCGGCGGCGCGGCGTCCGCGGTGCGCACCCGCTCGGTGATCTCGAAGTCGTTGGTGCCGTCGAACAGCCGCCGTCCGGTGAGCAGCTCGTGCAGCAGCGTCGAGGCCGCTGCCTGCGAACATTTATAGGTCTTGACTCCTGTTTTTTCATTTTTTTTCAGACAGCCTGTAAAGTGGAAGGACATGCATTCCGTCATGGCTCAAGGCCAAAAAACTCTGTTAAAAATCAAAATAAAAAAATTGTCCCATGTAAGTACTTTATCTTTTATTAAAATTTAAGAGAGAAATTTAACTAGACTTGAGTTGTGTTCCTAGGATCTCCGTTATCGGAATAACGACTTCAATCAAATTAATTCATAGTAGGCTAGTTGATAAGGCTTTCTGTTGGTCTAGGAAATATCTAATATAAAATTATATAAAATATGCAGGAGAATGAAGTTCGTGGTCACTTCTAGTGTGCTTTTCGAGGAAGTTTTTCTAATTTTTTGGATTTCACCGCCTACTCCCTAAAGAGAGCGGATATGTTCCGGTTATGTCAATCATGTATCTAGGACTTGTGCTTATTTTTCCCACCAAGTTTCATCCCAATCCCTCTACTCTAAGAGTTCTCCAAGATTTAAGGTCACCCCCGACTTCCCCCAATGTAACCAGATCCGGTCAGAATTTAAAATAAGAGCTCTGAGACACTATATCCTTCCAAAAATCAAATTTCATTAACATCCGATCACCCGCTCATAAGTTAAAAATGCCTCATTTTTTCTCATTTTTCCGTGGGTCGACTCTGGCTAAGCTTACAGAGTCACGCCACTGACCCCTGTCCCAAGCTAAAAAATTGGGTACACTGGGATTCGAACGTACTATATGCACAGGGTAAAAATTACGTCGAGGACCTGCAGCTATTGCAGCAACCGTATATAGATGTATAAAATACTTACATCGATTTTGCTCATTTGCTTGCACAAATCAATTAGTTTTTTTGTTCCTTTCAAGTTCATTTCAACGGCTTGCTGAAGTGGTTCATCGAAGCGAACGGTAGCCGCTGAGTGAAAGACAACTGAAACATTTTCTGCCAAAATTCGTACGTCGGATTTAGAAATTCCAAGCCACATGGACGGCGTGGCCGCGCTCGGCGGTGGCGACCGTGGTGCCCAGGCGGACGGTCTTGGCGAAGCCCGGGTCCTCGGCCACTTCCCAGGCTATCTCGAGCGAGTCGCTGCCCAATCCTGCCGGATCATCCGGATCGTCGGCCAATCGGGTCCAGATGACAAAGCCGCCCGGATCAGGCTCGCCCGAGGCGACGCCGAGGGGAAAGGGCGTGCCGCGGAATCGCGGCCGGGACAGGCTCTGGCAGGCGGCTGGCGCCAAGAGCGACCCCAGGGCCAAGTGTGTGGCAGCCTGGAGCAATGCGCGGCGGCTGTGAGGTTTATGGATCATAAAATATCAGGCTCGAATGATTGCATAAGATCCATTTGGAAAAGTAGCGGAATACGTGATACAAGTAACGGGCAATCATACTTATAATTAAATTAAAAAAACAAATTTTTTAACTGAAAGTAAGGAGCGACATTAAAACTTAAAACGAACAGAAATAACTTAAGGGGCTTTTTCTCCTCAACGCCCTTTACGTTAAAGTTTGACTCTTTCTCTTAACTCTACTTTTTAAAACACTAAAAAACTTTAGCGCAAAGAGCGGAGCGTTGAAGAAGAAAAGCCCCTTTCATATACCGAGTAATTTCTGTCCGCTTTAAGTTTTTATGTCGCTTCTGATTAAAGCAAAAGGAAGGAACGAGAAAGGCTAATTAATTTTAAAGATACCACTGGAAAACAAATGAAATCGCATAAAATTATAAATAAGACAGATACTACCATGGTGCGATGACATCAATATATCATTCCCAAAAAATCTACTGCTACTGCTACTAACAACTCACCGCAGCACCAAGCCACCTGAGGCCAACACAGGCACGCACATTCCTCTTCCATCCCAAACTGTCCAAAGCCTCTCTATTCACACCCTCCCAGGAAGTTCCTATTTCCTTTAAATCTTTCTTTATGACATTCTCCCTCCCCAGACGAGGATGACCTGCTTTCCGTCTAGAGGTTGCCTTTGCCGGGCGAACAAGTGCGGGAAAATCATCCGTGATCAACAGCTTATCTGGTAACAAAAAAACCGCCAAGGTATCCAAAACTCCCGGCCGTACCCAGCTACTCAATTTTTTCGACTTGAAGTTACCCAACGATCAGGCAGGCCGACTGGTGGATTTGCCGGGCTACGGTTACGCCAAAGCGGGTAAACAAGCGCAAGCGAATTGGCAAGCCAAGGTGAATCAATATCTGTCGCAAAGAGACAGTCTGGTTGGATTAGTTCTGGTGATGGACATCCGCCATCCCAACCAACAATTTGACCAGGAGTTACTTGGGTGGGGTGTGTATGAAGATCGTGACTTTTAAAGAAATTATCAAAGAAGACTTCGTGATGGGCTTCTTTTCAACAACAGACAATAGGCCTGTGACCGCAAGTGTGCCTAGGGGTAATTCTCACTGTTACTCACTCTTCCCAGAATGCAGATCGATTTTGTAGGGATATCCATTAAAAAAAGCTAGCACCCTTGCTTTGTATCCAAGCAGATAAGTTTTCCTTGGATAAACATTTTGCAGATATGACGATCAAAGATAGGTATCTTTTTTTTTTTTGACAGAACGTCGTATATTGCTGAAGTTTAGTCTTCATGGCATCTACAAGCGATCTCACTTAATCGGAGTCTTTACCTTGCCGATGCCATCGGTCGAAGCGATGTACGACCCAGATGTCTGGGCGCGGGCGGCACAATCGGCGCTCACGGTTGAGCGCTAGGAACGGCGTGTAGCTGTGGGTTGGCTGAGATTGCCGAAGACGTTGCAGAAGGCATTGCCGAAGACATTGCCGAAGACATTGCTTGAACGGCCGTGGTTGTCGCTCGCGGTGACTGTGTTGTTGGCTCAGACCGGTTGGTGGATTCTGCTCTTCGGCCCGCCGCTGCCGGAGCGTCTCGACGCGGCGCATTCGGTCGAAGTCACCTATCGCGACGGTAGCCCGGCGTTCGTGTTTCTAAACAGCCGGAAGATCTCATCAGCGATGAAGAGAAAACCCAATTGCTTGGTTTTTTACGCAAGAAGCACGGCAAAGGTGAAGATAGTGAAGCGAAAAAAATCACCTTAAAGCGTAAAACCGTAAGCGAAATAAAAGTGCCAGCTGGTAGTAGTGGTCGAAACAAGGCGCGTACGAAAACCGTCAATGTCGAGTTTCGTAAGAAACGTACCTACATTAAGAGAAGTGTATTAGAGGAAAGTGCTGCACAGGAAGCAGAGAAGCGCGCAGCGGAAGAAGCAGAAAAGGCCCGTTTGATCGCGGAAGAAGAGGCGGCGAAAGAAGCCGAAGTTGTTACCACTGAATCAATTGCAATACCTTTTTGTAGAACGAACTTCTGGTCATCCATGTCAAAACATCCAAGGGGCCCCCAATACCCCTCCCCAAAGTTTTAGCCCCCCAATTTGTTTTACAAAAAACTTGATGAAGATACGTTTCTTTGAATCACATGTGTGGTTCAAAATGTTTTGTACAAAGCTCAATGAATATAAGCTTCTTTGAATCAAATGTAAGGTTCAAAATGTCACATACACTGTTTTGAAGAATGATATAATAGATATGGTATACTAGAGTCTTAAACAGGGAAAATTCAGTTTTTACAAAAGTCTCAGAAATATTATTTTTTACCCAAATAAAAACTTTTCAAAGCAGCAGATCACTTAGAAACACAAAGCGGCTCTTATGTTTGTAGTAGGACATTGGGATTGTGCCGTTGAAAAGGTAGTATACAAGTAGCTTTTATTATAACTTAGGCTATTTTCATTGTTTTGAGTCCTAATAATAACACTAAAAAAAAAATTAGATTTTGAACAATGAAAACCTACCAGAGGGACAGAAAATGTCACAAGCCATTCATTTCATTCCTTATATTCATAAAGTTCTAACTTTTCAAAATGATGCACATACACTCATTATAAAAAAATAGGTGTTGATAAATTTAAGCAGGGGAGAAACTGTCGAACACCCCGGCAACACGACCAACGGCTGCGGTGCCGGCAGTCGCGTGCCAATCGAGACGAACATCTGCCCGCTGCAGAAGATCGCGGGCGACGACAGTGCGAAGGTCGATCCGGGGCTACAGCTCCCCACGAACCGAATCGGATACCCACATAGTGGCTGCGCCACCAAGCTCGTCGCAGACGATGCCAAGAGCGCGCCACCCAACAGGGCCACGCGCAACGCCGACTTCAAAGCGCTCACGGTCACTCTCCTTTGCAGAGTCAGGTTCCCCCGACCCGGCAGCTGGCAAAGCGTACTTCGACCGTGATGCACAGCTCGCGGCACCGATTGAAGATTGCACCTGGTATGCCAATGACCTGGCGCTCTATACCGGTATAGGCGGAGGAGTGGGAGATAAAATTACCTATGCAGCGAATTTGATTTTTCTGGACAATGTTTTAGTGGATAATGTCACCGCCATGCAATTTGCTAGTTATTCACAAGTCAAGGAATCCGTCTTCGTAGCTAGCGGTAGATTACCAGGGGTTACCAGTCTTTACAGGATTTACGATGGCGCCGGGCAGCTTAGAGATTGTCATTTAGTGGGTTGGAATGGCGGCGGCGGCGACTATTTAAAAGATGGCGGAGCGGCAACTAAGCACACTAATCATAGAATTTGTGATTCTTGAGCCCGGTGAAATTTTCGGAGAAGTAGAAGCCTTGGGTGGTGTGCCACGTGAATCAATGGTCCAAGCCCTCGAATCTGTCATGGTCTGTGAAATACAACGAGAAGACTTCGACCGTTACGTTCAGGCCTACCCAGAAGTTGGTGGAAAAGTCATGAAATTAATGGGCGGGCGTTTACGCCAGCTTGAAACGAGAGTCGGCGACCTGGTTTTCAAAAGTGCCCCAGCCCGCCTTGCTTCACTTCTTTTAGAACTAAGCGAGACTATGGGGATTTTTGAGAATGGGAGCGTCCAATTACAAATTCGGTTGACCCATCAACCATTATGAACCAGATATAGCCTTAGACTGTCAACAAAGCTTAGACGATTTTTATTTTTCAGATTGGCTTTACTTGGCATTATCATCTAACTCATCCTATTTTTACCAATCTTGGTATTAAAATCCCCTAGTAACAATACCATATTTCGTCTTGGGATCTTGTCTATTTGTTCATGTAACTGTATGTAAAACTCGTATGAGTCACTACTGTCTTTGTTAGTTGGCTTTATAGGGGCATATTACCTTAAATCGCATTTGCCAGCGAGATAAGGTGGTAGATCCTCCTGTAGTTCTTGCTGGTGGTGAGTGATATAATTATGTTGGCCTAGCTTCCCAGAGTTTATTCCAATTTTTTTTCTCGGAACATTTTTTTTCAAGTATTAAGTACTAGAATTCGGTTAATGTAGTGTTTCATTTAAGTGTTTTATGATGATCGGTGATCAAAGTTTATGTTATTTCTGCCTTGCGTGTATTTTATCTTGATATATTTTTTTGTCACTGAAAAAAGCACTAGAACTTTTAATTTCAGTTAGAATCAACCCTATTGCAATATTCTAGGACTACTAGGTCGGTACGATCACCCCTGAAAAAAAAAATTAAAAAAAGTAAAATAAAAACGCATCCATAATCTTTCTTCTGTCAAAAAACACAAAATTCTACATTTTTATGACGTCACCGTCATAACAAACATGACAACAACTACCTTCATGACGACATGATGACATGACGTCACTCGACAGATCCACAGACAAATAACTTATTTTTATATATATAGATACGTCAGTTGACAAACATGACATCAGTCGACACACAAACATGGCGTCAGTAGACAGACACACAGACAAACAACTTATTTTTATATATCTACTAGCTGTTGGGGTGGCGTTTCGTGCCACCCCAACACCTAGTTGGTGGGGGCACTTCTCTCCCCAACACCACCCCCCTCCAAGGCGCAAAGTGCCACCCCAACAGCTAGTATAGATATTAAAATAAGTTGATCTTGGTTATTGTTTAAGGAATACTATCAAGTCACACTGTCAAATTACTATGCATGCTGGTAGCTTCAAATTCTTTTCGAATTTTAAAGCACAACAGATTAGGATTTCTCTTAAAGATTAACGCAAATATCAAAGACATCTGAGAATTTGTGTAAATGTCTATTGTGTTAACTTGGAAAGTGAATCCTGGCCTCTGGTGGAAACAGTTTCTGGCTTGCACTTTTTAGTACCAAATTCAAACGCTGGTTAATTGAAAGGCTTTACAATGACAATGAAAGAATGGGCAGTGTTTAAGTAACGTTCAATTTCGGCTGATATTAGGGATAATTTGAGATGAGATTTATAATCTATTTTGTAGCATTATACCTTATTCTGTTCCCAATAGATTATATCTATAAGATTTTGACAACATAACTGCACTCAAACCCTTTTAATTTTAATTCAAAAGTAGCAGCCCAGAGAATTTCAACTTAATACCTTGTTCCTTTTGTATATGTTGCTGATAAGTCCTACAGACAACCAGTATGCAAACAGTGCCTTTTGATTTAGTTTTACGACAACATAAACTTTATCTGAAATCTTTACTTTATAACATATTCCCGTCAAAAATAGCCGTCTATGCCATTTTGATAACCTGAATACACTTAAACTATTTTGATTCTCCGAAGGGGGTGACAGAGCATTGAATAAGACCGGCATGCATGCGCGCGAGCGCATCGAAACTCAAGCCACGGTCTGCCATCCAGGCTTCGCCATGGGTAGTCAGCAGGACATCGGCACTTGCGAGCAGGGCCCTGAGCCGATCTGCATCCGCCTGTTGGTCCAGGTCAAGCACCACGGAGCGCTTGTTGGTGTTCATGTACAGATGCGCAAACGCCCGTTCCGGACCCGGCTGGTCGTCGAGAAACGGCGCCTCATGCCTTGAGGGGCTGCCTTCAGGCGGTTCCACCAGAATCACTTCGGCGCCGAGGTCTGCAAGTATGCGTCCGGCTGATTCTCTATCTAAGGAGCCAATAGGTGACCAGCTTGATTGGGTACCCTTACCATAGATTGGTGAACAGAAGGTAGACAGAATTTTCATTCCCTGTTAGTCTATAATCAACAGTGAGAGTGTTGAACTAAAAATGAATAAAGTGGACAGATAGGACATTATAGACAATTTTGTTATTTTGGAAAAATTATTAATTTCAAATAATAATTTTTAAAGACTGTCGATGCAGAAGAAAATCTTCACTCAGAAAATGATTGACAATGTAATGAAAATTGAGTCTCCAGTTTTGGTATATTTTCTGAGATTTATATTTCGTGGTCCCAAAGCATTTTTGGAACAACCATTGCATTCCCGGCAACCCGAACAGTGCGTGACCCTGATATCGCGTGAAGTTATCGAACTGTTCCAGAAACATAATCCGCTCGTCGCCCGCACCGTCGTTGGCAGGATCCAGCATGATCGCACTGACGGCATGGCCACGCGCCAGCAATCGCGACACCACAGGCGTCATGTGATCGATGTCATTATAGGCGTAGAAGAATACGGCAATATTCATCGTTGGTACGGGTCCGGGCCTAGGCGCGCCGGAACAAATAGTTGGTTGAAAGATTGGCCGGGTTATCCGTCGTCCGGTGGGTCGCGGCGACCTCAAAACCTGCGTCTCCCAATATAGCGGGCTATAAAGTTTACTGGCGGGATACGACGGCGCCACAGTGGCAATATTCCCGATTTGTGGGCGACGTCGATAATTTCACTTTAAAAGGAATCGTCATTGATAATTTTTATTTTGGCGTATCGGCGGTAGCTAAGGATGGAAATGAATCGACGGTAACTTTTCCATAAATCAATAAGTATCGATAGTCGTTGCGAAAAAACTATCGTTCTTTAACAATTTCTGTAGAAACTTTAAGACTTTTAGCATTAGGTTGAGGCTAAGGCTGAGCGGGTCTCAACCTCAACCTTAGCCTTGACCTTTTGGAATTACCACAGGATTTTACAACCAGTGAAAAAGTAAATAAACTAAATTAAGGTATAATCCAAAATTCCCCGTGAGCCAATAGTTGGTAGTCGCACGAAAGGGAATCGAATCAATTCTCTATGAATCATAACTCGATGTATTTATTGACAGCGTCGGGTTGTGACTCAGAGAGAGTTAATTTAATTTTTTTGCTCCTCGCCAAGTGACTCCGTAATAAGAATCCAAAAATAAAAAAGGATACTTTTCAGAAAAGTTTGATAAACTCCGATTGAAAAATTGGCCTGCTCCGTCAAAAAGGGCTCAGTATTGTGAGTAGATCCCAAAACTAATTTGTTACTATAATAATATTCGGTGACCGTTTTGTTGGTATGGCACCATTACGGGTTGCGGTTCGAAGGAGCTGAGATCGACTCCGCCACGATCCCCCTCGTACACTTTTATATCGCCCAACCTCCGGACCTTGAGGATTTCGTTCAGGCATATGCGGATAATAATCTGGACCGAACCAATCATTCACCCATTCCCGCACATTACCCGCCATATGACTTAGACCATAGGGACTGCGGCCCTCCTCAAAACTATCTACGGCTGCCACGAGGGGTATTTGATGCACATGATACAAGCCCGAGACAGCCAAATCCGCATTAGGGACTTGGCTGCCCCAGGGAAATAAATTTATAGCGGCACCTACGACGAACGTTTCGGTTCCGCCTGCGGCCTTTACACCAACGCCCTGGTGACGCCCGAGCGCGTCTATCTGCCCCAGTTCGGTATCGCCGAGGACGCGATCGCGCTGAGGCAGGTCCGAGCCGCCACGAAGCGCGAAATCATCCCCGTGCCCTCGGGCGGGATCTGCCACATGGGCGGCGGCGTGCGCTGCATGTCCTGGCAACTTCGCGGCGAGAACGCCGAGCGGTTGTTGGAGTATCTGGCGCGGTGAAAACGCTCGTTTTCGATGCGTGGTTCCGCGTTACGTCAGGGTGGCGATTAAGATTCGCCCGCATGATTTGTTTGTTGTTAGATTAGCTTTGTTACTTTGAAAGGTCCTTAACTTATCTTTAAAACTAGTCAAATATAAGCATTTGACCTATCGTGGGCATTTTTGTGCACGTATTCAATGAGCCTTTCTTTACCATTATTTTTTCCTTTTTTTTTTATATATATTATAGTAAGATATAATTTTTGAAAGATTATAGTTTTGCCATGAAAAATATCAACATTTAGCTGAAAAATAAGAGTCATTTCTAGACTAGTCGCTAACTCCTGTTGAATGTTCAGCACTGAGCCGTAGTTCAATTCCTATCTGTTTTACTCTAATTCGGATGCTCTCTAACCTATCCTCACTCTTCAAGAGATCAAATGCAATACAAAAATTGTCTCCAAATGGGGAAGAGATTCAGCACTTTCACTACCCCTGAATTTTCCTGGGTCTTCCCAGATTTGCTCTAAAGAAAATCGGGTTCTCTCGGGAAGTCCCAGTTAAAAAAAAAGTTTGTATTTTAAATTGATTTCGCATATTTATGAATGCTGATTTTGGGAATTTTCTGGAGAAATGAATTTTCGATCGGGATAATTCTGTAAAACCCTGAAAATTTTGGAATGATGGAAGCATTAACGAGGATTTCCTGATTAGAAAATTGGTAAGCATTGTATGCTCTTCCTTTAACCTGCCGGCCAAGGTCACCGCCATAGTCTTGGCGATGCCCACATGGGTCGTCACAACCGGCAACTGAACTGCGCTCACGGCAGATTGGCACCTAGTGATCTGTGGTTGGCCGTTGCTGATTATCCGAATTTTCTGGCCACGCCTAAAGTGTCTCTGAGCCTTGAAGACCCAAGACTCAACAGGCAAAGAGGAGAAAGTCATGAAAATTATTACCACGCTTATCGTAACGCTCTTAACGGCCACTTTGGTGTTACCGGCACAGGGCGCCGGCCTCCGAGAGCAACATCGGGACCAAGCGCAAACCCTGGGCTTAGTAGAGATTGAGACTCGAAATTATCTTTAATACTACAATAGTAGTAGCCTACTATTAAGGCTAAGTGTATGAAGGTGAAAATTAGAGAGAATATTGAGGGGAAACTAGAACTAAATGAAAAAGTCCTATGTGCATGTACATAGGCTGTGCATGCACATAGGGTGTGAATACATCATTTGTTTTATGCAAATAAAACAATGATGAAACAATAAAACTGTTCAGCTTGTTTTGAGTTTGACTCAGTTATTTATTATAATTTAAGTTCGTTTTGAGTTTTATTTATTTATTGATGGTGACTTGGCGTGGTTTAACGGTTGGAAGACTATCCGACTTTATTTCTGCTCATTTTGGTTCTTCTTTCCCAAGAAAAATAAAAATAATTGTTGAAATTTTTTTCAACAATTGTTGCACCTGTAAGTCAATTTTTCATTTCGTTTGTAAGGATTCCTGAATTGTGATTATCTCCTGCACTCTATTAGAAAAATACAAGTGATAATATCGAACAGTTTTAAGTTGATAAAGTCGAAACATAACTGGCATTAGTTGTTGATTTAGTTTTGTGTTTATATAATATATTTTTACATTTAGTTTTGTCTTTTTAATACAGAAAGTTTATTTTTTTTTAATTTAGCTGCATATGAATAAAGAAATCGATTTCGCGGTTAAAGGAGTTTGAATGTGGGGTAAATCGGGCCTAGGTTCATCTGATGACATATCAAGCATTGCAAGCAAAATGGAAATTGATGCTTGTGAAAAAACAGTTGATGAAGTAGACTTGGTTTTGATGGATGGTTCTTTGCATTCCCAATTGATGACAAGACAAGCAAACCTGGGTTCGACAATTGTCAGAATAATGAAAAAGAAGGACAATGTAGTTTTCATAGCAAAAACATCCAACACAAAAAAACAATTTGAAAATCTAGGTTCTCTTGCAGGAGATATTTTCTACTATAATCATGTAACAAACAATCCAGGATTTAGTAAATTATTTGTAGAAAAAAAATATGGTTCAGATTTTCAACTGAAAGTAAGGGGCTGCATTAATACTCAAAACGAACAGAAATTATTACGTTTATGAAGGGGCTTGTGCCTCCTCAATACCTCGCTAAAGTTTCAATTTTATCCCAATTCCTTAAGAACGACTCCTGAAACAGAAGGGTCGTTTAATTAGAATAATAGGAAGCTTTTTTAAGCACTAAATAATTTAGCGTAAAGAAGGAGGTGATGAGGAGGGGGCAATATCTCTTATACACGTAATAATTTCTTTTCGTTTTAAGTTTTAATGTTGCTCCTTACTTTCAGTTGAATTTTTTTTTTAATTTACTTGAATATTTAAGGCCTTGGTGCTCTGTCACCATCTCATTTATCACAAGTAATTAACGAAAAAAAACTTGCTTGTATTTATAACACCAAGTAAAACTGCTGACTTAGCCCTCAGAGGCGTAGCAAGAGGGCAAATTCAAGGCTTAGAGCCCATTCCTCAAATCATAAAAAAAGGTATAAATAAACAAATTTATCTAAACAATGGTAAAAAACTTCTTCCGTAGAAGGAAAGTGTTTACAAAACTTGCTTTTGTAGAAGGACTCCCCGCCCCCCTAAAAAGGGAATAAACTGACTGTATTTATTCTTTACTTAAATGAATATTTTCTGCTTCTTTGTTTGAAATTGGTTAATCTATCACGCCGCAGAACGACGGCAAGCTGATCCGGCTGCCGATCCCCTCCCTCTCGGAGGAGCAGCGCAAGAAGTACGTCAAGCTCGCCAAGGACAAGGCGGAGGCTCAGAAGGTCGCGATCCGCAACGTCCGTCGCGAAGGCAACAAGACCGCCGACGCGATGAAGAAGGATGGGCTGCCCGAGGACGACGCCGACAAGCTCAAGGCCGACGTCGACAAGCTGACCAAGACCTACGTCGGCAAGCTCGATGCGCTCCTCGAGAAGAAGACCAAGGAGTTGATGGACGTCTGATCGCCCGGGCCCTGGTCGCAGCGCTCCTCGCCGTCGGGCTCGCCATCCGCGGCATCAGCTTCTCGGCGAAGTCCCGAATGCGCAGGAAGACGTCCTTGGAGTCGACCACGACCTCCTCGATCTCGGGCGAGAACAGGTCGCGCATCGCCTTCAGGACCAGGTCGGACTCCTGGTAGAGCAGCGACGGTGCACGCGTCTTCTGCAGCCGCTGCGCGACCAATCCCCAGATCTTGTTGAGGTAGTCGCGGTCGCGCTCGAGGTCCTTCTTGGTCTTGTTGATGCCGTGGGTGCGCACGATGAAGCCGATGCCCCCACCCTCGGTGTTGTCGAGCTCGCGCACGATCTTCTTCAACCGACGCCGCTCCTTGAGGAGACTGGAGGGCTGCTAGCCCCCTTCCCCAAAGTCGTCCTATAAAAACTTTGAGATTTCCATTTTGTTCAGCATAGTTCAAATATGGTTTTGATGATGATATGATCCTCCATAACTCCTGGAGAAGGGTTGTACTTGGTATAGAGCGAATCGATATTGGGTGTATCGGTATCGCGTGTATCGTATCGGGCGTATTGACAAAACTACACAAACTAACTTCTCTGGACTGATATCATGGTGTGATAGTCAACGAGCTCTATTTCCAGTATTTTTCTCAGTTTATGATCGTCCGCGTTTCGGTGACAAAATTATGGTCAAAGTAAGAACTTTTTTACTGTATTATCACCGCAAAAGGTTACATAAGAAGAATTTACATTGACGATTGACTTGAGGACACTGTGGGAGAACCGGGAATGGGAATGAATGATCAGTACCAATATGGCTTATGACATGTGAAGAAAGATGGGCGACCTAATATTTATAATTATCATCATCATCATCATCATCATCATCATCATCATCGTCATCACTATCATTAGTGTCATCACTATCATTAGTGTCATCACTATCATCAGTATCATTGTTATCATCATCATCATCATCATCATCATCATCATTATCATCATCATCATTATCATTAGTATCATCATTATCGTTATTATCTGAATGGATAAGAACACATTGTCAATTAAGGTTCCAGATTAGTTCAAAATTTTGTAGGGATATTTAATCAGGGAGTTGACCCACACACAATAACTAGTGCCAGAATATCATAAGCCTGACTCAATGATGTATCCATCGTCAACATTAAATTCACCTATTAAAATTATTTCTGACTTTTTAGACAATAGGCCTAGGCCTAGCCTACTTTCTCAAGAACATTATCTAAGATTTCTATAAATTGCTTTGTTGATCTGCTTGGAGAGCTATATATTTCACCAATTATTATCTTTTCTTTGTAGCAAGTAGCAAATTATGTGAATACAATTCTATGGTGTACAAATGTAGATTTAGACACCAATACTGCATTCTTTAAAAATACGTCGACTAACGAAGATTTTGAAGTAACTTCCGATGTGATTTTTGGAACCGATGGCGCAGGATCCGAACTTCGAAAAAGTTATTTTCTACAGCGTAAATTCTTGTTTAGTTACTCTCAAAACTTTTTAACGCATGGTTATAAAGAATTAGAAATTCCTGCCTCACCAAATGGTAATCATCTTATTAGTAAAGATTATTTACATATTTGGCCTCGTGGTGAATATATGTTAATTGCATTAGCCAATTTAGACGGTAGCTTTACGGTAACACTATTTTTAGGTCATTCTAAAGACCCACGAAGTTCCCTCAATAGAAGCACAAAAAATATTCGATCTGTGCTAAGCCCTCCTCGCATTCCAGGATATAGCCAATGAATATCTACTCCATCGAAGCCATATTTTTGAAGAAATACTACTACACTTTCAATAAAAACTGCGCGTGACGTTGTCTCAGATACCATCTAAAAATAAAAAAGAAATAAGTAAATATATAAATTGGCATCCTGAGATATTTTGGCTTAAAAAACGACCTAGATGGCTCAGGAGTTTGAGAAAATTCGTTAAGAGCCTTAATTTTGGAAAAGAATATTTATTTAAGTGACTTCATTTTTGTATAGGCTGGACGCCCTGTTCCAGGACAGCGCCCAGGGAGCGAAAGCGCGCGCCGCCGTGCTGGCGCAACTCGACAATGCGCTTGCGGAGCGCCGCGCAACGCAGGCCGCCCGGACCGCCGCGACCCGCGTCGACTTCTTCACCATGCAGCGGGGCGAGTGATGCCCGTGACTGGAACGATTGCGGCAAACGATCCGGTGCTTGCCGACCAGCGGACCTTTCGGGCGTTGCTGGATGCGCTCGCCCGGCCGGGCCAGATCACGGCGCTGGAACCTATGGGCGGCACCGTGCCCTCGCCCCTGTTGGCGGCGTCGGCGGCGGTCGCCCATTGCCTGTGTTTGTGAAAAGAAACAGTCTTAAAAATCAAAAACTTACTAAGAACTCAACTACTAAAAATTCAATTAGAATAATAACTTTTGTTCCAACCCCAACCATAACAAGTGGTCCCAACCCCAAATCTGCCACTACGTTAGGGGGAGCGCACCCCTGCCCCCTCCTCCTGGATCCGCCTCTACCTAGCATATTAACTTTTAGAAATTTGTGTAAGGTATACATTGATTTGTTATAATCTTGAAGGCCTTATAAGTAAAGAAGATTTGGAGTTAGGAGCAAAAAACCATCTTTCCAGGGCTAAATCTTAGATCTGCTCTTGAATATTTTATTCTATATTAGACAATGCAGATACAAAAGTGAAAATACACTGAAGATGCCATTTTCCAAGCAAAGATGTGACAACTTATATAAACTCGACTTGTAAAAGGTGTCATTTGATAGAATTCAATGCACAGCCATCTAAAAAACGCCAAATCGGACAGCAGTGCTTGGAATGCGGAATAAAAATTTGTAAGTTGTAATTTAATGGTCCAAATTGCAAACTATAAGAATAAACGTTTAGATTTTTGGAAGAATGTTCCTTAGTTGTTCTACTGAAACATTACTGTCCATAGTGTACGAATTAAAATTGATCGTCAACTTTAATTTTCTAAGTTAATTTTGTCCCGGGCTGACGTGCAGGAGGTGATCGCCGAGCTCGTGCAGGCCGCGTGCGTACTTGCGCGGCAGATCGGAGAGCGTCATCGGCGGACCGAACAGCGGCAGCGCGATCTGACCGCCGTGCGTGTGCCCGGCGAGGTGCAGGTCCACACCGCGGCCGTCCAGGTCGCCGGAGATGTCGGGGACGTGGCTCGCGGCGACGGTGACGACGCCCTCTTCCGTCACGGGCTCGAGGGCGTCGAGGTCCGTCCCGCGGGCGGGCACGCCGAACACCCGCAGCCGGCGTCCGTCCGACAACTCGAACTCGCGCGTCTCGTTCTCGAGGTGGATCAGGTCTGGCAGGGTTTGAGTGCCGAGGAAAAACCTCCGGCGCAATGCAGCAAAGCATTAACAGAAGCATCGGGCGAATGGCAGGTCGCTCAAATACACACCGACGGTTAAGCAAGAGAAAGCAGTTATGGGGCGAAATGTAGTCGTCATCGGCACCCAGTGGGGGGACGAAGGCAAGGGCAAGGTGGTCGATCTGCTGACCGACGAGGTGGCCGCAGTGGTGCGCTTTCAAGGCGGTCACAACGCAGGGCACACGCTGGTGATCGACGGTGAAAAAACCGTGCTGCATGTTATTCCCTCGGGCATTCTGCGCGAAAAAGTGCAGTGCCTGATCGGATTTCCGTCTTTTGTGACTAAACAGGTGTATCTGGGTCCGTCAATTACACCCGTATTGCTTGATGCTAAAGTTGAAGCAGAGGATGAAGAATCTGTTGGAAGATTAGGTGCTACTTGAACCACCTGTGCCTTTTTACTAGCACCTTTGGACAGCAATAATTTCGATATTTCCTCTAAAGTCATTTTCTACAAAAATAAAGAACATACGAATTAGACGAGTATGCAGTAAACTCTAGGTCAAGATTACGACCCTTTTTAGATTACGGGTCTTTAAGGAGCATAATTTGAGCTTAAAGGCTATAAATGTGGAATGAGGGTTTGGAACAAACATTCGTTTACATCGTCATTAACAAGTCAGGTGTGAATGCGTCATCTATATATACATAAAAAATAAGTTGTTTGTCTGTTGACTGACGTCATGTTTGTGTGTCGACTGGCGTCATGTTTGTCGACTGACGTCATTATAAGGATTGAGTATGATTCCGTCTTGAAGTTGTTTTTCGACTGACGTCATGTTTGTCGACTGACGCAATTACAAACCGGGACACCGGGACACAAATGACGACCGAGACACTGGGACACAGAGAATATAAATGACAACAGGGACACTCAAAGAGAAATTACAGACTGGGACACCGTGACACAAATAACGACCGGGACACAAATCGCAAATTAATCTCCTATACGGCAATTTTGTCGAATTTTTTTAATTTTGTCGGACATTTTTTCAAGCTGTTTCATATGGTAAAATGGTAAAATTTTTAAAATTGTATTTGAAAGGTGTCACCAAAAGACCATCATCTATTTTCTTCCGAAATCTAAGGAGTATTAAACGCATATTAATGAATTAAAAATCCTCGGTATTTTCATTTAGTACTAAATTTTTAACCAATAAGGTAAGCATCTGCTTTCTATACGTACCAATTCACAAAAATGTTAAAAAGAGGGGGGGGGAAATG
The DNA here is from genome assembly GCA_010016025.2 of Alatinidae sp. Z8VKAUB7J3. NCBI lineage: Eukaryota > Metazoa > Cnidaria > Cubozoa > Carybdeida > Alatinidae > Alatinidae sp. Z8VKAUB7J3. The sequence continues at coordinate 34,078,798 of JAAAKM020721499.1, forward strand.
TATATTTCAAAAGGTAGTGGCATAGGTATTTTTTTGCAGCCTTCCTTTCTACATAAACCAGAAAAATCCCAGGGGCATAACTTACAACCCTTGCCCTCTGGCTCTGGTGGTTTGTATCAACCCAAAAATTCTTTTATACAACCTTTGGACTATTTTGAATAAAAGACTGTTTAAAAATTCATATTAGATGTATTTTGGGAAAATACAACGTGTGGGGGGATAGCTGCCTTTGGATTACTTTGACTCTTCAAAAGGACAATAGAAATTCTGATTACCAATCCAATCAGTCCCCTCTGAAGTATATACGACAACCCTTTCCACAAAAACCTTAGATGCCCTCAGGACATAACTTACAACCCTTGCCCGTAGCTATGCTTTAATAAATATAAACATCTCTATATTGTTCTGGTAATTTGATATTCATCAGTTTGATAATTTTTTGATTATGGAGAATTATATTATTTATGAGATAATATTGAAGAATAACAGAATTTTTTCTAAATCTCTTAGCTTTTTTAAGCTGTTCAAATCATTATGACTCAATTGCTTACAACGATTCCTTTAATATATATGTTAATTTGTTTTCTCACGAGTTCTTTTTTCTTCTCTCATTTCTTAATGAGACAGGAGCAGCATTTTGTCCACAATTATCGTGACCTGTAGGACTTGTGCTGCTAGGATACTTAGTGCTCCTTTTATATCCTTAATTTCAGAAAACTTTGTCAGATAACGTCTTGAGAATTACCAAAGAAAAGCTGTAGGGGGAGGAGCAAGCCTAAAATAGGGGACAAACCAATTAATTATTCCAAATGTATATCTGAGCAATCTTGTGAGCACAATGACCTTTTGTTATTTGCTTGACGTATTCGGTTAAAACTTGCTATAGGTCCTCCCTTCGTTCTGGAGAATTTTGTGTCTTATCCCCCTAGCCCCCCCCCCCCGAGCTTCTTCTCCGGAACCCGTTTCTGGGAACACCATTGCTTTTAAACATTATCAACATTCTCCATTTTTTTGCAGCTTCAAACGTTGTACTTATTGCAACACCACTGGCTTAGCAACGGGGCTTCAACTTGTCATTGAAAATTATACTATATAAAAATCTAAGCAAATGGAATTACGAAAAGGAAAATAGGTCATTTATCTTAAAAGAAGGGGCTGGGAGTCTAAACAGGGTCCCTGGCCCTAATAATTGGATAAATCTCCTTTTTATAACATAAATTCATTGCCACTTCAGAACTCTCTGCTTCATCCATTTCCGTTTCAACATACACATCTTGTAATCTTCCGTTTTGCATTGACTTGGTAAATTATTGCAGTCTCGCTAATTAGTTTAGCTTTTAAAAAAGACAATCCGCTGTCAGGGGGGGGGGGTCTGAACCCCCCTATCCCCTCGTAATTTTTCATGTTTTTTTAAAGTTTTTTTTGCGTTCAATTTTTAATTCGTTTTTTGGAATTAATTTTTTTTAGTTAGATAACTTTTTTTAAGATTTAATTAGTGAATTCATTTCTTATTTTTCAAACCTTGGGATTGCTCACCAGTGTGATTGTGAAATTAGTGACAAATTATTGAAGATTATTAATCTAATTTTTGAAAAAGGGGAAGTACCAAGCGATTTGAGTAAAACTTTAATTAAACCCTCTTTAAGAAAAGTGATGAGTGTGTGTGGTAATTAAAGAGGCAATATCTTGGGGCTCAGATGGAGTTCATGCCCACCCCAAGATTTCGCCCAAATGGCGCCTCTGCTTCCTCCCTGTATTTTCTAAATTGGTCTCCGTGACTGATACCCCTATCTATGAAAATTGGCTATTTGTGATCTAATCGAAATATTTACTTTTAATTTTTCCCCCTTGTGCATTCAAAGCCCCATTTTTTCCTCAAAAATATCGACATTATTTAGTTTTTAGTCTAATTGAGCTAAGGCAATTACTGGAACACCAGGAAAATTTCTGAAAATGGTGTTTTCTTAATTTTTATGGAAAAAGTTGTCCCGTCCTTTTAAAATTTGATAAGAGTCGATCTGGGATGGCAATTCAGCCAAAAGAATCATATAATCGGAGTAAGAACAGCTGCTTAGTTCTTTTCCCATAAGAAGTGTATGAACAACGACATGGTGACCTAGTGAAGAGCAAAGAAATATATTAGGAGAAAGAAAGAGCAAAGTTATCTATGAACAAATTCTACACGATAAGCTTTACTATGTTCCATGTTCTTCATTTAACCAAATGGAAAATTGTGGCACCATCCGTAAGATCAGAGTAGCCTTGGTAAAACTGTTGCATTAACCGACTACTACTGAGATTTTCGTAGAAGCAATATCATTATTTTCACGTTTTTTTATTTAACCGAATAGTTAATCCAATTAGCCGCAATTAGATTAATTAAGATGCTCAGCTCGGGTGTTTTAGTATTGTATGATGTATGTTTCCAGTCTTTCCTTTATGTGTGGCACGATTTAGTTGTAGCAGAAAAAGTATCAACAACAACCGTAATTGGCCTATTGATTTAGTACGATCCAAAAATCTCCACGGTTAAATCAAGAATCAGCTGTCATATTTTTTACATATTCAATAATCTAATTAGCCATAAGAGGCACTCAAGTCGGCTGTGTTAATTTTATATCACAACAAATGTGTCCAATATTCTTTAATGATAAAGTATGATTTCGCTGGACTGAAAACTGTGTTGCCGTCACCATGGGGCCCGCTCCGGTCGCGCCGCCCAGCAACGCCCGGCCCTGGCTCGCCCGCTGCCCTCGCATGCCATGGAATCGCTGCTCTTCGGGGCTCATGGCGCGCACTTGCACCCCGCGCAGCAGCCCGCCCGCGAAATCGTCCAGCAGCGGGTCCATTTTCTTGCGACCCAAGAGGCCGGTATGCACCGCCGGACGCACCACGGGTAGCCCAGCCGCGGCGCTTGGGGCCATCGGATGCATCTTGCGTCCGCCAATCATCACCATTGCCCGCTTCCTCCTAGTCGCTTACGTCGATATCGCCTTGGCCGTCCGGGGCTCCGGGCAAACTGTTTCTGGCAATCGTACTTGACAGGAATTTTACGATTTTCCGATTGTATCACTGGAATGCCAGGGGAATGTTACTGATAGAAAGAATAATTAGGAAAACGTTCCATTAATTCTTCGACATTTCAATTCATTCAGATATTTCGAGACGGATGATTTAGCTACATTTAGATCAATCTTCAGTTTATCTTCTTTATAGTCTCTCTGTCTTTCAAACGTAAAATTGCAATTATTTTGAGAGAGTCAATTATGTGAGAACTTGAGTTGAATATACATGAAAAAAAATTAATAGATAAATCATACATTAAAATTTCATATTTTGCGAATGGACAGCGCGTTCGATTTTCGGGCCGGCCTGGTCTACTCGCTGTCAGATTCGATGAATATTTACGGTGGCTACAGCGAAGGTCACGAATTCAACCTGGACGAAGACTTTTTTGGTCGACCAACACCACCAAAAGAACGTGGCAAACAGTGGGAAGCTGGCGTGAAAGGTGACCTCATGGAAGGCGCGCTCAGTTACGCCATTACCGGCTTTACGATTGAGCGCAGCAACCAGGTGCTTAGCGACCCCAACCCGCTGTCAGAGAATCTCGGTACATCCTTCATCGTGCCGTCGCAGCGCAATACGGGTGTGGAAATTGAATTGATCGGCGATGGTTCTTGTGGCGACTGGAGTCCTACAGCTTTGATCCGGTGAAACGTGCCTCTTCGGCCCGGGCGGAGACCAGAAGTAACCGATCCAGGATGGAATGAGTCAGGTCGACGCCACCCAGGTTAAACTGACGAAGATCTGCTTCCGGCCAGTTTGCCGTGGATAACCGCGCTCCGCGAAGACAGGGACGATGGCGTGAACGCGGGCGCCAGCCAGGATCACATCGATGCAGAACAGTGGCCAGAATCGGATGGATCTGCACATGAGCCCTGCGTGTGAGTGCTACTCGCATCTCAACAAGGCCTTGTTCCGTCATCAGCTGCGGAAGGATCTCGAAAGAGGCAAACAATGTTCATACTCAAGGTTCTAGACAGTCTCCACATCCCTTACCTAAGTTTACTTCGACGTCCTGCCCTCCAAGAGATTCATGTAAAAGTAGCCAAGAATGGCAAAGGCTTGCAACTTATCTCACAGTCAGTCACTCAATTGAGGTTAGTGATGTGTCTGAGGAAACCAAAAATATTCTCAAGAAGAAAGCTATCACAAAACTCCTAGGTGATGACATCTTACGAACAGCTATAGCTCAACTGTCCTTCATCAAAAAGGACATAGATTCCACATCAAAGCTAGCTAAGCCTGTAGACTCAACTGCAAATCAAATTATTGGCTGCGGATACGTCGTCTCACCACGTATCCGCAGCTTCGAGCACTTCCCGACCAATTACGATCTTTTATGCTCGACGCAAACCGCGCAAGACAGCCGTTCGGCTGATGACTTTCAACAGTTGCTATGAGCTTTGGGACATCGACGCAGGCACAGCTCCGTGTCGCGTTCGAAATTTCGAACTGATATTCAACAGACCCTGGGTCTTGGGGGCACAAATGGCTTGGCCACTTGCTCCCCATCCCAACCACCCAGCAATGGTACCCTTTGGACGGTTGGGCTGGAGATTGGGTGGTTGGGCCGGGGGATTGGTGGTTTCAGAGTTTGCCTAGTACCTGTTTAAGACTAAGGAAATTACGAATTTAATTTCATTTGTGTGGGCTAAGGGTAAGATTTCTCTCAAATAAACGTGTATGGTAGCAATAGGTCCCGAGCGGGAAACACCCAGCAATATTAAATGTTTTGGTTGTTTTACTTTTGCTAACCTCTTTGAGTCTCCTTTCTTCCTGATTTGTTTGTTGTCCTTTTTTTCGCTGTTTATCTTTGATTTTCTGCCAGTTTTCCATTGAAGACAACAAAGTTGAAATATTATTATTAATTTAATTAGTTATTATTTAATTAATCGTTCAAATTATTACTAAAAATAAAATTAGGATTTAGAAGTGCAGTTCCCCTGACAGAAAGTCGGGTAATTTCAGAGCTTTTCAGCAACTTCTGTAAATATCTAGCCTGATGCAAAAACTAGAGTCCAGTTTTTTAACACACTTAAAAGTTTATCTATGTCAGGGTAGCAGCATTTTGAAAATGAAAGGGCGATATACTTAGTTCAATTTAATACAGGCCCCTTGTAATATTAAAGAAATGGCGAAACACTTGATTATCTTCGTCAAATAGAATTGATTGTTATAAGTTTAGTGACTTGAAATAATATTCCGATAAACAATCATGGTATTTAGCCGATTCTTAATCTGACCTATTCCTAGGGTATTTCTTATTTCCCGCACTTTTCCCTCTGCACTAGAATGTAGAATGGATCGATAGTGCTGCAGGGAACGGATCTGGCGGCAGTTCACCGTCTCGATGATCGTTTCGGCAAAAAAAATGGGGGAGCACGGTGGTTACGGCGTAGTGACCCTGATCCCGGGTCGTCTACGATTATTTTTTCATGAGCTGCTAACGAACGAGTGCGAATGTGCGAGAGTCTTGAACGATGAGTATTGACAACCGGTCCCAGTCAGACGGCCCAATCGCCGACGACACGCTGCCCGTCATCGCCATAGCCGGCGGAACCGGGAATCTCGGCACCGGGCTCGCAAGGCGCTGGGTGAAGGCGTGAACTAAGTTGTTATTGTCTCCGACACGCCGGAGATGCATGCGGCTGAGTCCGTCGATGTTTATCACCGTCGAGATCTAGACAAGGTACAGAAGTCGCTGAGAGCGGTCGCTGGTACTTCTATTCTCATCTATCAACAAACGTGTGCAACCGAGTTACGTCGCCGCCGCAAGCGCGGATTGGTGGAAGACGTGAAACCGCGTCTCTACATCAATCCCGAAGTGTGTGAAGGCTGTGGAGATTGCACCGTAAAGTCCAGCTGCGTTGCGGTTGAGCCGCTGCAGACACCCTTTGGCACCAAACGCCAGATCAACCAGACAGCGCTCTGGCTCAACAATCACACTACTTCCGTTTTGGGTTTGTACAATCGTCACTATATTATTGTCTTTCTTTGCTTTATTTCTCTTGGGTAGACTAAACCTCGACCTTTCCTTAGGTCGGGCTGCCGGTTCAGATTGTGTTCTCTGGTGGGTGATAGGAACTTCGGTGTTTATTACAGTTGTTGTCTGTGAAGAGTCTGAAATGTAACTGATTTGTGATGGTTCTTGACTGTGCATTGGAGGTACTTGATTAATCCCTTGTGGACGCATGCTAGGTCCGGGTTGAGTAGATGCACTGCTCCGTGATCGATAGCTGGGTGGACGACTTGCATCTCAGCCGAAGCAGGCCTTGTTGGTGAGTAGGTTGCGATGGCCGTTCATATGGACCTGTTTCATGGCATCGGGATTGATCTTGCCCGTGCCCTCGAACTGCACCTCCTGGAAGTTGCGGGTCGGCAGGCCGCCGAACTCCTGCATCATGTCGATCATCGAGTTGGTGCCGTTCTCGGCCAGATCGCGGGCGCCGTCGCTCGCGGTCAGGGCCTCGCGATGCTTGGTCGCCACGGCCATGAAGCGCTTGGGATCGGCGACGCTGACGCCGACCGTGCCGTGGCAAGCTACGGCCTTGAGGTTCTTCCCTACCCACCATTAACAGCCTAATTTCTGGAATTGTTTTCTAATCTTTCCTATTTTAGCCATGACTAAGATGATTCAATTTTATCATTCAAAATAGGAGCCAATATTTCGAAAAGCTACTTTTTCGGGATGTGATCTTCTTTCTTGCTGAGCACTCCTGTTACTTTGTGGTCATTCTTTTGTGTTTCTTGGTTTTGCTTTTTAGTCTGACGGACTGATACAGAATATGTCAACATTTTTCCTGTTATTTTCCAGTGATGTTTGCTTCGAAAATGTTACTAAGAATCATTTTAAATAGACAGCACTTGCTGAAAAGTTCTGTCATAAAGAGAAGTAAACCTTTGTCTCCCCTATATTCCTCGTTAGCTGACGACACGGAAGCGGCGACGGCAAACGCCGCCAGCGATCGCCCTCGCTCGTCTCCGAGACGGCCGAGGACGCGGGGGCGCAACTTCGAAAGTCCACGCCGGAGGCGAGTCTTCACCGTTGCGAGAGGAAGCCCACTGCGCTTGGCGATCTCTGGCGGCGTCAGGCCGTCGTAATATCGCTGCAGGATGGCCGTGCGATACGGCTCGTCGAGCGCTCGCACCTCGTCGAGCAAGACTCGCCCGACCTCCGCGCTCTCGACAGCTTGCACGGGTGTCGCGTCGGAGTGAATCGGCGTTGCTTCTGCGACCGCACGCTCGTGACGTGATCAAGATTCGTTTTGGGCCAGCCAGCTTGATGATCTCCTCTACCTCAACGTCTTTTGGAGATGCATTCCAAACTCCCTTAGGCAGATTCTTCAGGATGTGTTCATGAAGCTCGCCAGATCGTACCGGATCGATAATGACTTGACCAACTTTAAAAACTTCTTTCGCTGGCTTCGGAGTCAAGTTGAGGTTCATTTTCTTTTTGTCACGCATCACTGAAATCTTGACCGTGTCTTTTTTGCTTTTGGTGATCAGCTTGATCACGTCTTCCATTTCTTTAACCTTCTTGCCATCGACGGCAAGCAGCTTGTCACCAGCTTTCAAGCCAGCCATAAAATCGCGGTTTTAAAGCTTGGTTTCACTGTTCTGGCAGAATTAATTACAATTAATTAATTAATTACAATTAAAGAAATATTCTTAATATTCAATATCACTCAACTCAACAGTTATAGATACTGAACCTTCACATTCCATTGTCCTATCAAAAGTACTCCAACGTAGTTTTAAATCGTCTATTGAAAAAAGTGTAATAAAACGAAAAAGTAGCTTCCTGAAAAGCCGCAATCCAATTGTTCTGAACCCAAAGAAACTTTCAACAAAATACGTTTAGACGTCCAGCAAAAGTTTCGTCCTAGCCGTTTTTTCTGGGTTTCACCTTTATAGACCCATCCCCAGAAGTTTCATTTTCCTAACCTAACCCCTTTCTGAGATGGCAAGAAGTCCATCAACTAGAAGTTTGCCATGAAGATAAAGGTTCTCCTGCTGCCAAATGTGTAAACAAGGATTATTCTATTTATTATGAAGAAAGAAGTTTTCCTGACATCTTTACTTGTGTAAAGCTGGGCTCCTAGGCTTATAGGCTATCTATTGTTCAAATAGAAGAAACAATTTTCTATTATTTCAAACATGTGAAGACTAATGCCTTTTTTCTTGATGAGACAATCAAAACTTAGCTGAGATTGTCTCCAATGCAGTAATATTTACGATTTATTGTGTTATAAAAGTGAAACCTTGTAAAATAGATCTTCTGTTTGAAGAAAGTACAACAAAATTATTTTCAGCTTCACAACTTTGCTCAATCCCAATTTATAAGGTTTTAAAGATATGCAAACATATTTCCTAAATTAAAAAAAAACAAAAAACACTGATATGGCTTAGAATTCTGCTCAAATAATAGGAATTGTATTTTTAGAACTGAAGGCAGAGGAAATGCAACTGGTAACTAAAAATTAAGGTAAAATGTTGTTTTGTGAAAATTTCAATAGGTATAGACCTGTCATGTAGGCAAATTTCAGGGCCCGCTAGAGGAAAAAGGAGTAGAGTTTGTTGCTCTAGAGGGAAATACCCGAAGGAAAACAACATCTGGCTTTCCGTGCGTTTGCTGAGAGCGTCATGATAGGCTTCGAGTAGGGAGCCCAATCCCTTGTATGTAGTTTCTGCTTGTAGGACTTGTTGCCATGCTGTATACAGATCCTGCATGATACGATGGTCGTCGTCGGCAGGGGTAAAGTCATCGGGGACGGTGGGCTTGGTGTAAGCCGCTAAGGCTTCGACGACGAGAACAGAATGGTGAGCTGTGAGCGCACGTCCGCTCTCGGAGAGGATTGTTGGTGTGGGGACGTTTTCTGCGTCACACACTTCTTGGATCGCATAGCTAGAACTTCATTAAAATTTTACTTAGAACAAGACAATTGTTTCTTCAGTCTAACTATTTCTTTATAAATCTTCAAATATAAATCTAGCACCATTTCTTTTCAAAACATTAACAAACTATGCTAAGTTTAAAAACTTTGTTGATCTACAGTCTCCAAAGCTTACCTTGATGTTAGCATTAATGTGGGAAGCCAAAAAGATAACTTTAGAGGTCAAGGTGAGGAATTTCTATGAATACTTATGCTCCTACATCCGGAACTTGAAAGACACCATTTTTTCTGGGTCACAAGAAGTCCACCTTTCGAAGGAACATCTCCTTTTTAACAGTTATCGGGGTGATCGTATCGACCCATTGGTCTTAGAAAAGCCGCGACTCATTCTAACGGAAATTCAAAGTTCTAAAGCCCTTTTCAAGTGACCCAAAAAATTGGAGGACACCTAGGCCCCCTCCCACGCTCATCTTTCCCCAAAGTCAACGGATCAAAATTCTGAGATAGCCATTTTATTCACCATAGTTGAAAAACTTAATAACGATGTCTTTGGGGAGGACTTACTCCCCCGCACTCCCCGTGGGAGGGGTTGCAAGTTACAAACTTTGACCTGCGTTTACATGTACTGAAAGTGAGGAGCAGCATTAAAACTTAAAACGAGAAAAAATTATTAGCTTTAGGTCTTTCATTCGTGAAGTTGATAGATTTTGGAATGAAATCATACAACTATTCCTAATAGCCTCTCACGCATGATCAGAGTTTTAATCTCCGTTCGACATTTTTAATTTTTGAATAGCTTCTCTGGTGAGTGCGATGATTCTACGCGATGACTAAGATGTTTTTATGAATTTTCGCATAAACCTACTGTGAAAGGACTTGTTTAAGTATAAAGCGTTATACTCAACGTAACAAAACCTAACCATTCAACCCAAAGTAAAATTGCGTGTTTAGCGCTAAAACATATAAGTTTTTACATATAGCAATAATGCTGCGTAAGTCCGTATATTCCCTGTCGCAGCACGGATTCCAAATCGCCAGCATCCGCATGTTGAGCCGCCACTAGTGCCAATGGAACAGACTCGACCACATACCCTGATGTCCCAAATCGCCGCCCCATCTCAAGCACATCCCATCGATCCGATCGGTCTCGGATCTCTATCAATCGATCCCGGACCCGCGAATCCGGAAGTTCCGCGACAACGTAAGCCAGTAAATCTGCCGACGAGGCTCCGTGCAGCGCAAGCCCTCGAATGGCCACACACACGGCCAGAGCGCCAACATAGGCTTCCTCGTGATGGTGAGTGATTCGGCACACATCGCGCAGCACTTGACGATGGGGATTTTCTGTAAAAACTGGTCGTCAGTGGAAGATGAAGGGCCTCATAATAGTTGATACGGGTGAAACTTGACTGAATGTCTTTTTCGACGACTCTTGGCCACCTTTGTCTAAAAAAAAGTCTTTTTTCAATATCAATATATTTTATTTTTATTACTAATGTGTGTCCATTGGGGATTTTAAAATCTTCTTGGAAAATGCCCTCCCCCTCGGCTGTTAATATCCCAGAGACAGGTTTCTGGGTATATCTCTCTAATTACGGAAAATCACTGATGTTTTATCTTTTTGCTCTGAGGTTGTTGCTCATGGATTTATATAAGGTTACACGGCGAGGCCGCCTGCAACCTCTTCAGCGGCTTCACGGGGCAGGTGTTGGAACAAACGGATCGCCGAGACGATCAGCGGGTTTGCGCCTGTGAGTGACTCATTCAGCATGCCGGCTCTCCTCTCCTGTGAGTGGCTGCCATGCTAAGAAGTGCGGCCGCGGGCCCGATGTGCGAAACATCACATCCGGCCCGATCCGGCGTGGTCGACTCAGGGACTCAGGGTCTCGCGCGTGATGCTGTCCACCAGCATGCGGACAAACGTTTCACCCTTGATAAAGCCGTTACCCCACACCGGGTCCCACGCCGCAGAAGGCTGCGCCAGGACGATTTGCTCGGTCAGAACCAAGCAAATTCAAAATCCAAAGAACTCCTTATCTTAAATAAGCGAGCAAAATTATCTTCTTTAACCTTTATCTTACACCGCTATGATAGCTCAACTCCAAAAACATGGAGAAACATTAGAAGAAAAAACAAATATAAAAATGTATACTATAGCAACCGTATATTCAACAGCATTGTATGTTCTTAGAACATACAAAGAATATTCCAAAATTCCTTCTTTTCATCATTCTTTTTCTTTGCTTTTGTTTTCCTTTCGCTGCTCAGTTTTACATGCGGGATAATTTCCCGAAGGATAATTGTCCGCGGGAGAAATTTCCGCTGTGGGTTTAAAATTTAAGTTAGTTTAAAATATAAAACTAATTCAGATGTGTGATGATTCCCTAGAACTAATGCCAAAGTCTATTCTTAAACGAAAGTAAAACAGTTTAAAATAGGGATGAAACCTCTTTATTGACAGTGAACAGATATAAAATTTAACTGGATATTTCGAACACATACAGTGTTCGTCATCTGCAGTTTTACTGCTGATGATGAACACTGTATATGTGTTCAAAATATCCAGTTAAATAATTTTATATCTGTTCACTGTCAATAAAAAGGTTTCATCCCTATTTTTAACTGTTTTACTTTCGTCATGGAAAGGCAGTGTGGTCTTTCTGTATCCTTTTATCCTATCCTCTACAATTAAAGTTTCAAAATGGTTTAATTATACCCCAAAAGCCCTGGGATTTGTGAAACAAAAATTCTCAGGAAAAGTAGTGTCGGGTCGATCAGGACAGCACTAATTGTTTTTTTCTTTCTAAACAATAAACTACTAAACAAGCAACAACTAAAAAATAAACTATGAGAGGTTTCTCCCCACAATTTGTTCCCCAAGATGTAAAAAATATGTTTTCTTACAGAATAGGATAACTTCAGTCTGTGAATTGTAGATCTTACATCTGGAAACATGTACGAAATCAAACAGTTCGTGGTAACGAACTGTATTGGACTTTTGCAGCTAAGGAAGGAGGCAGTATCCAAACTCTTGTTTGCAATGAAACTATATCTGTTTTGAACAGTCTTTGAAAGAACTAATAAAATTAAACTGAATATTTGATATATAATGATGTTATTGGCTGAAAGCTCATCAATTCAAAACTTAATTCTGTTTTAATTTTTATGTTTGTTTTCGATGTTGTAATAAGTACGCAAGAAAAAGTTTTTAATATAATTCGTTTTCAATAAAGCGCCAATGACGCAGTAGGTTTTAGACTTTTACAGTGAGAGATGGAGGCAAAACCGCAACTCTTGTATGCAGTTTTTTTTATTCGTTTGGGAGTCTTGCCGCATCAGCCTGAAAACGCAGGTCCGATATAAACACCCACATGATGATGCCACCAATCAGCGTTGTGGCGGTAAAGGCAATGGCGACACCTGTCGTACCGACCGCCCGTGTTACCGCTTCCTGCAAATTACTGGAGAAATGCATTTCTTCTTTAATACGATCCATCATGTAAATCGCATAGTCCACACCCAGACCAATACCCACTGCTATCATCGGTACGGTGTTAACGTTCAAACCCATTTCCAGAACACCCATACAGGCATAGGTAAGTGTGGTGGCAAAGCCCATGGATGCCAGCATCATCACGCCGGAATGAACAGTACAGTCCCCTGGTTCCCGCGCGGGGACATATCAAAAAACGGATCTTCGTACTCCGGAATGGGGGTACATAAGTATTTTTTCAGGGGGAAGAGGTTACAAAAAAAATACTTTAAAAAAAGCGCGAACAACTTGTTTATTTTCATTTTTGTTACGTTTTTACGAGTCGGACATACATTTCAAAGGCGGGAGTGGGTCAAACTCCACATCTGTCGAAGAATGTAGAAGGTGATCTTCTATATTCCTTCCCTAAGCTCTCAATTCACCGAAAGCCATCCGGTTGATTCCATCGATAATAGGGTAGAATAGCACATAAGGTTACACTTGAAAGTGTATGCATGTGGACAGTAAATATTTGTAGCATTTCCTGTGACCATTCTTCAATGGATTTGGCTAAATGATCAATGATTAACCAAGAGTATGGTTAAATAATGTTGAACACATCGAGCCCCAGTATGAGTTTTTTGGTCTGGTGCAATAGCCTTTATTTTATCATAGGACACTTGCCAAACACTGCAGGAATAGTAAATTTTTTTTGGCTTTTCCAAAAACATTTCATTACGATTTTTAATAATTTTTTTAAGTGCTATTTTGCTCTTCCTTAATGGACCATAAAGAAACGATATGAAAGGTGTTTTAAATTTATACATATTTTCGCCTTCAACGCACCAGTTGCAAAAAAGAGTAATAGGGCTGTCATTACTCTAGCATTAGGGTAGCTGTCAGTTTTAGTACAATCATATTTTGATAAGCAAATAGGTGTGCATTTTTTCTTATTTAAATATATAATAGAAAGATGCTGATATGAGTAATATTGGAGTGGTATCATACCAGCCATTACAAACGTCAAAGATATGATCAGCGGCGTTTTAATAGTATAGATTTGATTTTCAATTATCTCTGATGTATCTGGTTTTTTTGGTGTTTTTTTTCCTAGCTCCAGTACTTGAATTAATTTACAATTTTCAGTTGCAAAAAATGATTATGTTCATTCATCAAGTTATTTTCTTAAAGAAATATAGAAAATAATATTAAATGCCAAGAAATTGTCCATTATTATAGCAATCACTAAGAGATAATCATTTCGTTACAGTAGAAATGGAAGAAAATTATTTTCTTCGAAATGACTTTTTCAAATTTTACCGAAATGAATTCCTTAGAGAATTCACATTTTTATAACTATCTGTCTTTCTGTGTCATAACCAGATACACAATGCTCTGGGAAAACGCCTAAAGAACCGCAAACGCAACAAGTTAATTTAAGACAGAGTTTCCTATTTTTTCATTGTTCTGTGCTTGTTTCAAACCAAAATACGCAAAGTAAAATCTGGGGAATCTATGAATTAAAATGAGGGGCACAAAACGGATGGGGCTTTACATACCTTGATTTGGTATGGCTTTATATACCTTTACATACCATTAAGGTCAGCCAGTTTAAACCTAGGTCCACTCTGTGCAGCCTGGATAGGCATAATTAAATTAGTGATATTAATTAGATCACTGATTTAATTAATTTAACTTAGTTAAATTAGTGACATAATTAGTGAGCTAAATAAAAAAAAAAAACATGAAGTTTTTTCAACTGAAAGTAATGGTTTTTCGTTTAGATGAATTATTGAATTCATCACCACAGGGATTGCTTACCTGCAAGAGGACATCGCATGTTCGCCGCCCTCTATCTGCCCGAGGCCACGGAAGAACAGATCCGCTGGTGGACCGACCTTCAACGGGTCGCCACGTCACCGGAAAACGCCGTTCGCTTACGCACGGTGATCGACGACATCGATGTTTCGGAAAGCTTGGCGAAAGTCACGATACCGACACTCATCCTGCACAGCGAACGCGAAGCCGTCGCGCCCTTGTCCGAGGCCCGCTACATGGCCGCCCGCCTGCCCAATGCGACCTTCGTCCCGCTGGACAGCGCCAACCACCTGGTCCTGCAGCAGGAGCCGGCCTGGCAACAGGCGGTGGCGGAGATACTGGCGTTTTGAACTTCTCTATTAACTAACCATGAAACATCCTTTTCATAACGAAAACGAGAGTAGTGACGCTATAATGACTTTAGCAACACACATAACAACGCTTTAACAACGCTACCATTTTCTTCCTTAATAATTTAAGATCACCAAGAAGTTTAACAGCAATTTCCTCAAGGCCCCAGTTTTATTGATTTTCTTCGAGAAGCAGGTGGTTGTCACATGATAGGTAATGTTTACTTCAGGATTTTTTTTTTGGTTGTTTAAAAAACTCGCGAGGGCCTGAAAAATCAATAAGGGTAAAAAAAAAAAACAGTCAGGGCCAGCTAAACCAAGATTTCTTTTTTTTATTGTTTACATACTGTAATATCAGGCAAGTTACTATTCTTATGCTTCTTGTGCTTGTATATGCATGCAGTTACTTTTCATGTTTTTGTTGTTATTATTCTTGCAGTTGCTTATTATGCTTTTTGTTCTAGATGCCTGCAGGGTTGCCACCACGGCCAGTTCCTAAAGTGCTACAATTGCCCAAATTTTTGTGCTACACAGCCATTTTTGTGCTATATTAAAAAAAATTGATTGCAATAATGCTAAAATAGTGCTAATTAGAACACATTTGTGCTATTTTAGCACTAATTTAGTAGCACTAAGCACGTGCTAAAGTGCTACACATAAAATTTTTTAGTCAATTAAGTACCTTAATAGGAGTTTACAAATGTAAAATAGAAGGTATTTAATGCCAGATATTATAGAAATTAGGAGCAGCCCCCCCCCCCTGACCAGACCTAAAATCACCACTGGATAAAAAGTTTGCATTTGTTTGAATTCATCATGCAAATTTATAAAAATGAATTTTTATTACTCTCAGCGTTCACTTTTCATTGTTAGGAATAGCTTGATGCGTGTCTTGAAGACAGCTGTGAAAGTTAATTTCAGGATGCTTGTTTTTTACGCGAAAAAAATTATTTTACAAACCGTAAATCTGAGATAACATGTAGGATGCATGCCCCTGCCCCTTTTTCTCAAAATCGTCCGATCAAAACTTTGAAAAAGCCATTTAGCCAAAAAAAGAAAAAATTAATATACAAATTTTTTTAATTATTCATATACGATGAGCCAAAATCGAAACCTGCAAACACGCAGATCTGCTATACTTTACCCCCTCCACTGAATATGCAGAAATATAGCCCAAATTAGTTTCTAAAGTAATGAAAAATACAGGTCTTCAATTGCTTTCGACTTCTATAAAAAGGATTAGAGCTCTGAACTTCTGATGTAACGAGCACCCTCCAAAATTTCTAAGATCACGAGGTGGAGCTGGGGTTTGGAAAGGGGGATAAATTACCGTTCTGCAACTCCATCAGTGTCCTTTTGCTCTTTACTGCGCAACATGGGGAATCGTCATCAGCAAGCATTGATATAAATAACTTTTCATTTCCGGTGCTTAAATCCCTAAAGTTTACTTTAAAATGACTAGAAACAATTCATAAATCGTTCATAATATTAAGAAAAGTAAAGATGCAAGGACTGATTCTTGGGGTATACCAGTTTCAACACTCGGTTCTTGATTTGCCCTTTACTAGGTTACAGATGTTGCTGGTGTATTTTAATTATATTACTTTTCTTATGTACTAGTCTTTGTTTTGACATAGCTCTTTATTTTTGTTTGTTGATTGCGGTGACGGGACGTAGAAAAGTTTCGTTCTTGTCGGCGATATGAATAACAATAATAATAACATCTCTCATCAAATCTTCTTTTGTCGTGGTGGTGACAACACAACAATGAAACGCTTCGTCTCGCCTCCTGTTGTTGATGTCGACGCGTACTAATAGTGTTCTTGTTGGCAACAACAGCCAGTACGGATGATGATGACGATGGTTGCATCCATTGGTCAATTCTAGTAGTAGCTCTTCGTCCGACTTTGGAGCAACAGGAACCTTCCAACATTATTAGCTTCGTCATTGCTTATCATCCCGAATGCCTTCACTTTCTTCTCTCGTTTCTTGCGGCCATGCCAATTTGATTAAAAAAGGTACAAATATTCTTATCTTAAAAAAAGAAGAGTTGTGAGAAAGTGTCAAATCAATTGTGCTGGACGTGTTTCCAGCACAGGTTAGTGGCACTATCAGCGCCATTCTCCTAATTCACGTTATAGCCTAAAAATGAAGATTTTTATTGGCACTTTACACAAATTTAGAGCTAAAACAATTAATGACAACTCAGGTGAGACTTTCTGGAATTTCTTTAGGAATATGCACAATCAAGGTTCATGCAAGGTTATAACACTTAAGTAAAAAAGAAATGGAATTACGGTTTAGCTTCATTTAGCGTTATCCATTCCAGTGTCCCTACAAAGTTCCAGTGATCGGTTAGTGTATACCTATATTTGTTTTATATGGACTTGGGTTCGCATTTAAGATAACCTATTTTATAACATGGAATTACGATTTCTAGCAATCATGTTTACTTGGCTGAGGAGTTGCATTAATCATGAAGGAGGCACTACCAGGGTGAGGCATATCTATTGCACTTAGGATTGGCTGACACCTGTGATTACCCCACATGGGGGTTACTCAGCAGTGTAATTTTTGGTGGTGGAAGACTACCCTTTTACCGTAGTAAACTATTGAGTCTGTTAAAGGAAGAACTTTACAATTAATTATGCTACTCTTTTTTATAGGCTACCCAAAACTAGAAATTGGCCTTTTGGTCATTTTCAATAGCCCAAAAATTGCTTAAATTTGGATTTGCAATAGAAGTGATTAGTAAATTTGTAAAGAACATATCAATTGGTATGTTCACTTTATTTGTAAGTCAATAATATAAACAACAATAAACTTACCAAGAGGCCTTTTACCTTACCAAGCATAAGCTCCTTGCAGGGCCATTCCTAGGGTTAGCACACTGATTCTAGGATTACATCAACAACACAACTAACACCTGAAGTAAGTATACTATTTTGAACCTACTTACTGCTAAATCCTAGGCTATCCGAGGACTCGGTGTGGGTGTTGGCGTAGAGCGGCAGCACCTCGTCGCGGATGTAGTCCTCGAGGAACGACAGCGACCGCCCCGAGGCGGTGTAGTCCGCGTAGGTGACACGACGCGGCCCGTAAGGGCCCTCGATCACGTTGTCGTCGCCGATGATCGAGTCGCGGATCGTCTCCACGAGCCGGTCGGACGCGCTTCGCTCGCTGCTTGACATGGTCGTCCTCGAGCGTAGCTGGACGGTTTGCATGGCACCGAGCGTTCCGTCACGCCATGCTCGCGCGATGAGCGAGCAAGACGACCTCAACGAGCTGCTCAACGGAGCCGTGGATGTTTTGAAAATTTCTGATCGATGTTCTTCAACTCTTTCAACAACCTCCTTATAGCTTTGTACTTTCTTCAATGGCCTCCCTGGCCTTTTTAAAATCTGCCCATTCCATCTGAAATGCCGCGTTTTATTTTTTCGCTAATTTTTCCAAAATTTCTTTGTCGCTATCTTTCTGACAGATAGCTTCGATCCTACGCGGAACCTTATCATTATTCAATATGTTTGAGCGAGAGCCTGTGTCCGAACCTCTACTTCATAGATAAGCCAGTATCTTAGAGTCCATATATCTTCGTTCCGTGTCTGTATTATCTCTGACCGATATTATTTCAAAATTCTGTAAACCTTATATGTCCCTGGGGCATAACTTACAAGACTTGCCCCCTGGCCACTTGGGGGTTTTGTCAGATTCCGGAGTTTTTGTTATCTGATTTTTGAACTACTCTGGACGAAATTGCTACCTCACAATTTTCACTGGGTGCATTTAGGAAAGATGGGATGCGGGGGAAAGGGTTAGTTGCCCATCGCTCACTTTTGGCTCCTAAAGAAAGCTTTATAGCTTACGATTCTAATCAAATGAGCCCCCTTCAAAGTTATACAACCACTTCTTCCATATGAAGTGCCTCTGAGAAAAACAATAGTAAAACAATGAAGCCTTTTGATCTTTACCCTGTAACATAGCACCTCTAAAACAAGAGAAAATCCCGGCGTAGACACGACCAAATCATTAAGATAAATTTTATTCGTCGACCTTGTACAATGGGAATGGACCTCATTCAAATGTATGAATACACCTTGAAAAGAAGAGGTCTTACCTTTGGTACAACTATACCCTATAGGCAAGTGTGTATTCTCCTGATGAGCCCTTGTGTTGGATGGTTGCTTTTAAACTATTTGTTTGATTTATAGTCTTAGGCATTCGGTTTATGACAACTTATACTTACTGACGATACGACTGCCTGTCCATGGACTATTCTTTGCGGTTGAATGTGTATGGCTATGGCGCAGAATCCAGATACCTATGGAGATCAGGTTCGCCCGCAGCTCGGTGGGCAACTCGTTGCTCTCATCCGCAAGGTCTTCCAGGAAAGAACTCCACAGCCGGATCGTAAAATGCAGCGCCTCGACCAGCGCGAATGGACCGGAATCGCTTTCCGTTGTGGCGCGAAGCAGATCGATCGATCGCTGAATCAGTTCTCGTTCCCGCTCGCGGGCATCCGCAACCGACTCGGCCTGGATTTCGGCATACTGTAACTGGATCACGTCAAAACCTTCTCTCTACATCGGTGTTGGATCGTCAGATGAAACGCATGAGACTGAGGCTGTTGATACGTGGTGCTTGTAAAGAATTCGTTCCGGTTTTTGGTGCCGCAGTCGAGTCAAGCCAAAACGAAAAAAGGCTTCCTGAGAGAAGCTCAGGAAGCCAGTGACTTGCTTCATCCACTCGATGGATCTGGTTACTTCTTCAAATCGAATCGATCCAGGTTCATGACTTTGGTCCAGGCAGCTACAAAGTCCTTGGCAAACTTCGGTTGAGCATCCGCCGCTGCATAGACTTCGGCAATCGCTCTCAGCTGGGAATTGGAACCGAACACCAAGTCGACTCGGCTGGCAGTCCACTTCAGCTTACCTGTCTGACGATCCCGTCCTTCGAAGAAGTGGTCTGGATCAAAGACCATTACCCCGCAACTGGCATCATTCTCGTTTCTGGTAGTCAAATTCCGAATGTGCCTTCTTCTTGCGAGTTTCTGGCCAAACCGTATTCCAACGCGCAACTGATCGAAAAACTCAAGTTGATCATCAACGCCAATCGAGAATCAAGTTAGTTTTCCGCAAATTGACTTTGCTGAGGACCTTTCTTCACCCGTTCAGTGACTTGTCGGGTTCGACTTCTGCCAGGGCACCGCACCTCCGCGTTGGATGTGAGCTCGCAAAGCCTTTGATAACTCACGGAATTTGGCGGGATTCGACTTCGAAAGATCCAATTTCTCGGCTGCCATAATTCTTTAATTCAATTGGAATCGCTAATTCGACACCTCATGACTTAAAACTAAAGAATAACGCAAGACTTTACTAATGCGTAATTAGAGCATCAAATATATACAAGCCTGCCAAGTGTCGGGGCCCGGGCTCTCGGTACTATTGCTTACCTAAGCAAGTGTAATTTCTAGTGATGCTAGCCTAAAGGATGCTTTTAAAGAAACAAAATAAATTATGCTTTACCACATTATCTTGAAAAGAAACAAAGAGTTTTAGTGTACATTCCAATATTTAACCCCTTCAAACATAAAAGTTTTTGCTTCCTTAGTGGCTAAATAAAAGTATGGCACCAAGTGTCAAGTTGCCTACAACTAATATAATTTTAGTACTATTCGCAGTTGACAATCTGCGTAGTACGTGCCTTAAAAATTCCAAAGAGCTTTGATGGACACTTCAGGTTATTCTAATTTGAACAATACGTTACTCGACGCTTTTTAAAAAAGGTTTGAAACTATTCTTGATAGAAAAAAGGTGTCAACTGGTGGCGTGCTATCGGAGAAAAAATTGGCAGCGCCTTTTTATTTAGGCACGGCTATTAGGCGCGGATATTTAGTTCTTATGCTGCGATGCTAAAAGTAAGTTTATTATTCTAGTTGTATGAAAACAGGCACTCAGCTCCACGCCGAGCTTCTGTAGCGTGGGAGCTGCAGTGAACACGCGAGCTTGCCTAAGGTGGGGATTGGCAGCGCTTCTCGCGACGCTCCTGGCGTCCGGCTGCACGCTCGATCTCACAGGTGTCGACGCGTCCTCCGACGGGGGCGTCGACATGGACTCCGGCAGCGCGGACGGCGCGGTCGACGACGCCGGACGAGAGGACGCCGGAGACTCCGACGCGGGCTTTGACGCCGGTCCGCCCAACTGCAGTGACTCCGTCCAGAACGGCGACGAGACCGACGTCGACTGCGGTGGCGATTGTGCTCCGTGCGCCGACGGCCTCAGCTGCGGGGTAGTTGAATCTTTTTCACTTTTTAATCTATTTTCTTTTAGTGTGAGATACTGATATCCAATTGTATTAGATACAAGGGCTCAAGAATTCCCACTTGAATACCACATGTTATTCAAATTTCTGCTTGTTTTTAAATTTACGTTCAAAACATTTGAACTGAATTCGAAAGGTATATCCAATCTAGATTGTATTAATTTACAATAAGCAGACAACAGTGTAATATTTGAAGATCCAAATACATGGTTTTCGGTTCAGTTTCCAGATGTCATCGCGCCTTTTCTTAAATACTTTGTATATCAATTTGTTTTGTTCAAAACAGCTTTTATTGTATATAGCCAGTCGGTGCCAATCAGCGAGGTCTGAAAGCAAATCGCAACCACCGCGCATGTGAGGCCGAGTAGTGCGAATGCTGGGATTTCCCAATAAGAGGTGATTTGAAAATCGGGCACCAGAAATGCGACGAGGATCAGCGAGACCAGGGATCCTAAGAACCAGTTGCGGTTGCTTTTCTCTTTCCTGGAGTCGACGATGGATTCCGGATCGATCGGCTCGATGCGAGACTGTGTGCGTTTGAGTTGTTCCTCAACAAAAGAAAGCGAAATGTCCCGGTCTTCCTCCGGGTGAGACAAATGCTGCCTGAGTTGGCTGGCGTTGATCAGGGAATAAATGGCGGTGTCAAGAAAAAGGCTGCCGTCTAAAAGGACCGCCTTTGCGCCCACCTCGTAGCTCCAGAAAGTGTCCTCCTTGGCGCCTAATGGCAATTCCAGCCCCCCGAGCTCGGCGAATGCTAACGCTGCAGGAAATTGGTTCTGGCCACTTCTGAAACCGCGGGCCGCATTGAAATAGGTGGTCAGTGTGTCCGTTGGCATCCATGAAACACTGAATCTCGGGCTCAGTGCCGAAAAACTATTGGTTACCCGCCCCAACTCAAGCGGGTTCTCTTGAGTGCTTCTTTTTTCCTCGAAATAACGCAGCCCGGCCGCCACTTCAACTTTTTATGAGTAAGCGTTCGATTCTGTTGATAGAACAGTTTTAGCGAAGATCGTATCCTTGTATGACATACCAGACAAGTACATGAAAGTGATAAGTGCTATATACGAGAATACCTCTGCTGCGGTTAAGGTAGGAAATACGGTTAGCAGCTGGTTTCGTACTAAATCAGGAGTTAATCATGGTTGTGTTCCAACCCCTTATATATGGATCATTTTGATGGACTTTGTTTGAATCAGCAGAGAAAGGCAATGGGATAATACGGAATCAAATGGGAAGGAAAAGCTTTCCTGGACTTAGATTATGCTGATGATTTAAGAACTTTGCTAAACTATGTCATGGTTATGCATCCCATACTCCTGTCTCGGACGGCAAATTGGTTTATGCCTTTTTCGGCCGAACAGGTGTTGTGGCTTTTGACATGGATGGCAATATCAAATGGAAAGTCAATGTTGGCAAAGGGCCGAGTCCGCGGGGTTGGGGTTCGGCGTCCAGTCCTATTCTTCATGGAGACTTGGTCATCGTACCGGCGACCGCAGAAAGTAGTGCCATGTTCGGTTTGAACAAGGAAACCGGAAAAGAGGTTTGGAAAACGGAAGCTGACGGATTCTACAACTCATGGAGCACACCGTTACTTTCCAAAGTCGATCAGGAACGAACCGATATCCGGCCCCGGCCTGATGAGCTTTCTCCAGCGCGCCGCACCGCTCGTAATCCTGACCTGCGGGGCCACTTTCGTTTTGATATCGGGCGGGTTCGACCTATCTTCCGGCTCGCTCATCACGCTTGTGGTGATTGCTGGCGCGATGATCACTCGCGGCGACCCCGCATTCGCCGGTCTCGCACTGGCCAGCGTCGTCGGTATCGGCCTCTGCGTTGGGGTGATCAATGGCTTGGCCGTAGCTTGTCTCAAGGTGCCCTCAATCATCACCACGTTGGGAACGCTTAATGCGGTCAAAGGCATCGCGATGGCCTGGTCAGGCGGCGCGCCGTCCTCTGTCACTTCAAAAGGATTAAAGTTTTTAATTAGCTTTCAGATTTTACAGCCCATTTGTTTTCTCTTTAATTAGTAAGAGTTGCTGATTTAACAATGTAGAAGTCTCTAATTTACCTCTCAGGAACTAAGTAATTTGAAAAACTCAATAAAATTCACATTAGGTTTCTTGGGTTTTATACAGCGGTTTAGCCAGAAGGAAGGGTCCGGAAGCCCTTCGAAATGCTGAAAAATAATAATACTAAAAAATACTAAAAAAAATAAATGCTGAAAATAATGTTTAAATATGCAATTCGGATCATTCTTCGGGTAATTTTATTAAAGTATTTCTATCTATATTTTTAATCGGGCATTTTTTGCAACGCAGTTAAATAATCATTCCCCAATTCCGTTTGGATTTGCTGTTCGAGTTTTTTGATGAAATTAAGTTCTCCTGCTCCCATTACATCGGGGTGAGACGCAAGAATTTGATGAACCAGCGTTGTGCCAGAGCGGAAAAAACCGACAACAAATATCGGTTGTAATGAAAGACGTCTCAAAACGCTAGGTTGTAAGTGGTTCCCCCAATTGAATGCTTGCACCTGATCGCTTGTGGTTTGCAGATTATCAATGAATACTGATTTGTTAAACGGTGTTTCCCGGATTGCACTAATACGCGAGTTCAATGAAGGCCTCGACGTCCGATGACGCCCAGTCGCTCAAGGCCTCGCGGAGTTGATCCTTGATTGCCGCTTCACGGTACTCGCGGCTTTCAGCCGTGTGGCCGCCGGCAACCAGAACCTCGGTTTCGTAGTAGAGCTGCCGCAGCAACTGCCCTTTCCAGCTATTCCAGGTTCCGGGACCAACGGCGCGAATGTCGGCGACGGTCAGCAGCAGCAGAAGCTTGAGGCGCTCTGGCGTCTGCACGATGTCAGCAAAATCCCGGATGGTCTTGGGGTCGGACAAGTCGCGCCGCTGCGCGGTATCACTCATCGTCAAATGCTCTTCGATGAGCCATGTAGGGGCATTGCTTAAACAGAAAATGATTTTTTTTTTTCAGCCCTATCCTTCTAAGCAAGGGCGAGTGTAAAGAAAGAAACTGCTCCCTACTGGTGGATTGCAACAATGGCTCAACAACTCTATAGAATATGCTGCATAATTTCTGTAAAGGAACAAGTTACCAAAATGGTAACTTTTTGTAGAATTGTCAACATTTTGTAGATTGAGCCTTAATGCTGAATTGATTACTGAAATTTATATGTGTATAGATTGTTGAGGTGAAAGGGCACGTTTTGCGGATGAAAGATGACAGATTACCCTTGTCTGCTAACCGTCTAGGGCAAAACGAGTTTTTCAGAACGTTTTCATAAATATTTGGCGAATAAAACATTTGCACTTACCAAATCATTTTATTAATCCTAATTTTCTGGGACTAGGTATGCAACGCTTGCAGCGCGGCTAGCTATGTTTGTTGCAGGCTAATTTTTGTCCGTTTAAATTTTAATGTCGCTGAGCTGAGGACCGTATATATGGTCCCATCTACCAAAGTGTATTTATGATACCTCTATCTGGGATCGGCGTGTTTACATAACTTGGCGAATTCGCTGTGGGACTGCACTAATCAAGCTGTCCTCATTGTTCAGGGCTTCCCACCCAAAAGACATTTTGGGGTGTCTTTCGAGAGGTGATCACATCGACCCAGTGATCCTAGAATCTTGCGAGAGGGCTCATTCCCTGGGCCAAGCTTCAAAGCCTCTTGCACCTGTTCAAACGATAAAAAATTGAGTATGCTAAAAAATTAAGAGCACAAATTTGTATCGACCCGAAAGATTTAAAATCAAACAGTTAATGGTAACGAGCTATAAGTAAGGAGCGATGGGGCTCAATAGTAGCCAAAACTCTAAAAACGGAATTTTGATATCATTCGACACATCAAAATCATTGGCTTGTCGTATTGATTCCAAATATATAATATTCATTAAGTTAGTGTTACCCATCAAAAGCTATGAGCATTGAAGATCATTGTTGATCGACAATTGTTGACAAACAAATCTTTTCTCGCGAGTGTTAGTCAACAATTTGCTCGTCAAAAAAAAACCAAGGCTGTAATAATACCTAGCAACTAATAACTAAGGTTTTTTTCGTTTACAGTTGCAATGGCTTGGCCTGAAAATGTTGGCATTGTTGCTCTGGACATTTACCTTCCAAACACATACGTTGATCAAGTTGAACTCGAAGAGTTTGATGGTGCATCGAAAGGGAAATACACTATTGGTTTAGGTCAAACCAAAATGGGATTTTCATCTGATAGAGAAGTTATAAAATCTATATTTTTAAATGCTCTTCTTCGCAATTATACAGGTTTTTTTTTTACTACAAATATATTTTTCTATCTAGTTGATACAGCTTTAAATAATACTATAATCTGTGGCAGTGAACATACTCGGATTCCAGCTAAGAAAAATATATTTCCGATGCCAACTGACTACAACCATAAATAAATAGAGAGTTTACAATTTGATATAAAGCTATTCGTTCTTTTCATTGGTTTAAAATTTCACTCAGAAGAACCTATCAGGTGGATTTAAAGTTTTTGTGCCTTTTAGCTGCTTGAAATTTCACAAGGGAACCAATCAGGTTTTTTAAAAGTAGGGTTATTTGCTTACCTTTGGGTATTTTTTGTTTTCCAGCAATTACGGGCAACAGTTTTTTTCTAATTTCAAGAGACACTATGGGGCTAGTAAATAGGAATGTTTTTATTGCTGTCTCTTGCTTAGGAATTGCATTTTAAAAATTTTCATGTTCATAACCGAAGATTTTCTTGGGGTGACTTTAGACACTGTGTATGCCCTTAATATCCAATGTTTCTATATTTAATAGGCTGGGTTTTATCTGTCATGTTGCACTGCTGCAGGTAACATCTGAATTTTAAACAAAATTTGAATTTTATATCAAACAAGTGATTTTGTGCAATGTCACCACATGTAGGGGTGACTTTGGACAGGGGCGGGGAAGGCTAAAAATTTAAATATAATCGAGAATTAGAAGGATGTCAAAGTGTACACCAAATCCGTTTCGGTACAAATCCGTTTCCCTTGGTGATGATGCTACTAAGACAAAGTATCCAATGACTTTATCACCAGAGGAGGGGTTGGCCCTTAAAAATCAGAAAATTTGCTGGGTTAGTAACAATGGATTTGCTGAGGGTAGTGGGGGATGGATGTCAGTTCTCGACTGGCACATAAATCATGTAATTTAGATATTAGACAACAGTACTTTCTACCGGTTGTCAATGGTGTAGATGACACATAGGTGATGGTTCTTTTACTTCTAATAAATAGTGGTTCTCAGCTTGTCAGTTTTCGGCTGTTGGAATTGATGAGTCGCCACCCGGAATTGACTTCACAATTTGAGCCGGCTTTCCAGGTCCTTTTTGGTACTGTTGCCGAGAACTCGAATCGGCAGCCTAAAGTCATTTGGTCATCGACCGACCAAAAAGATGGCGACAAAGCTTTTTTCGCAAAGTCCTTCAGCACAATTGCCAAACCAGAAAACGCCCAAATGATTCTGACTTGCGACAACGAGTTTGTCTTGTATGTCAATGGAAAACGAGTCGCCGCGAGCAACGATTGGACTAAACCACAGCGGGTGGACATCACGAGGTTTGTCTCAACATAATGTGTAGTACACAGGTTTCATAAGAAAACCCCTCGGCTGCACTTGGTTTTTAATTATTCAATTTTTTGACTATCAAATCTATACAAATCTATAAATGTGGAAGTCAAATCTTTGAAATAATCTTTACTAGAATAAACTTAAAACTCTACGTTTTCAGAGAGTGGTTGTTGTGAATAAAATTTTTTCGTAGTAATCATGTTTTACACTCACATAAACATTTTCTGCATTGAAAAGATCTATACATGAATTTACTGAAAGGCCCTTACTTTTAAAATTGAGTTTTTTTTTGTTGCTAAGGTTTTTACTTATTAAATCAGAGTGACACTTGGATTTATATATACACTGCACTTAGTGGAAAGAACCTTTTGTGTCGCAAGCCTTTTGTCTTAGCAGATGCAGGTAGTAGACCAAGTTTTCTCTAGACCCAACGGTCTTATTGCACCTACAAAAGATACAATTTTAGGTATCCGAACTCTCAATGCTTTTGATTAAATCTCCCATAAAGCAAAAGAATTTTCTCTTGAGTGCAGTCTCAATAAAGACCTTTTGCAAAATATGCAGAATTTTGCTTCATCATTTAAAAAACCAAAACCTGTGCAGAAATTAGCAACTCGATTACGTGATTTTTTAACCAAGTTGACTTTGGAAAAAAGGATTTTTATTCCAAATTTATTTCTTCAAATGAGATAAAATTTTGACCAACTAAAATTGTGTGCGAATGTGCATGCGCACAGGGATGGATAGGGGACTAGCTTTAAGGTCCATTTCGTTTATAATTGGGAAGATTGGGGACAACAAAATGCTGCTTTTGAAACTTAATAGGATCCCCTTGGAAAACGACTGTCAACTCTTTCATATAGCTTCTTACGTGCCTGCACCTGCGTTTGAGGGCTTTTTTGTGGCTGCTTAGCTCCCCTTAATTTATTCAAGAAAGGTTTGCTGTACGCCCTACATGTTGGATCTTGCTTTTTTTTTTTTTGGGCCCAGACTTTCGAAATCCGCCGCTAGGCCCTGCCCCGCGATTTAGGCTTGCATCCCTGCCACTCGGGGCGTTTTTTAGACCCAATGATCAAATTTAGGAGTCGCTCATGACCATCCACATTGGCGCCAACCCCGGAGATATCGCCGAAACCGTCCTGCTGCCAGGGGACCCTTACCGTGCCAAATGGTCGGCAGAGACCTTTCT
Source organism: Alatinidae sp. Z8VKAUB7J3 (assembly GCA_010016025.2). NCBI lineage: Eukaryota > Metazoa > Cnidaria > Cubozoa > Carybdeida > Alatinidae > Alatinidae sp. Z8VKAUB7J3. Next base: position 34,106,510 of record JAAAKM020721499.1, read on the forward strand.
GGAGGACGTGACATGCATCAATGAGGTGCGTGGTATGCTGGGGTTCACCGGCAGCTGGAAAGGCAACCGCGTCACCATCCACGGCTCTGGCATGGGAATGCCCAGCCTGTCGATCTATGTGAATGATTCCCTGTTGGCTCATTACTGGATTGTAATATACAATAGGCCATTAATAGATTTACTTACATTTGAAAATAAAGCAGCCATGACACTCTCTATAAATTCTTAGAAAATTATGGAATATTAACAAGATGGCACTAAAAATACATAAAAACCAAATCCTATTCTTATTTTATATTATAAAGGATAGTATCAACTTTACATTGTGAAAAAAAAACTATGGAATAATTTTACCTTCAGTCCAAAGAACAATTATTTGTTTAGATATTTTGCTGCATTAAACTATAGTAAGTTAGTCGTTTAGATGGCGTTCGAAAACAGTAGTTTTATATTTTGAGAGGAAGTTCGGCCCCTCATCAATATCTCGCTCTCTACACTAAAGTTCCAATTTTGTTTCAATTCTTTAAGAATGGCCAATGAATCACAAAGGACGATTATTTAGAATAAATAGCTCTTTTGAAAGTACTAGAAAAAACTTTAGTGTAAAGAGCAAAGTATTGACGATGGGGCGAACGAAAATCCTCTCGCGTAACTCTCTCCCTTCCCCAGAAGAAATCGCTTCTGAAAACATCTGTATACTTTCCAATAACCAATAATATATGGAAAAAATGGACAAAGTTCATAACTAGCAGCCCCTCCCTCGGGGACTGAGGGGTATTAATTCATCCTATCCGCAAGAGCGCATCGCGCTTTTCATTGACGGCGCCAACCTTTACGCCGCCGCCCGATCCCTTGGGTTCGATATCGATTACAAACGCCTTTTGGATGTGTTCGCGAAAAACGGCCGTCTGGTCCGCGCGTTCTACTACACCGCGTTGATCGAGGATCAGGAATATTCGCCGATCCGGCCGCTGGTCGATTGGCTCGACTACAACGGCTACACCATGGTGACCAAGCCGACCAAGGAATACACCGACGCCTCCGGACGGCGGAAAATCAAGGGCAACATGGATATCGAGCTCGCCATCGACATGCTGGAGATGGCCGAGCGTCTGGACCTTATTTTTGCAACAGGAATTGCAGTAGTAGTTCTGGTCACAGTAGTATCACTATTGGTATTAGTAGCCGTATGGTACTAGCGGTAGTGGCAACAAAGAAATTAATAGCAAAGGCAGTTACATTAGGAGAGTTTGCGGGAGAGGCAGTAGTACGACAGACTTACACTTTTATTGAAAACACAAACTCAAGCCCAATCATAATTGATTAGAATCGTTTTCAAGAGCCACAAAGGCATAAAGCTGCATGTAGAAAATAACAAACCAGTTTGCAAAGATCTCAATAGTAATTTTCAGCCATAATGTCCATAATATTATGCAGAGATAAAAATTCTAACGACAAGTATCTTGCTTTTTATGAAGTCAACGAAGAGGGAATGCGCGACTATGTTCTGACGACGAAAAACATCGCGTCCTATCCTGGTCTACTCAAAGTCAGATACCCGAAAGCTGGCGATCTCAATCCCAAAGTCGCGATCTTGATCTACGATCTAAAATCGGCGAAGACCCTGCGCGTTGAGATTGATGGTGACGAACGCCAGTATCTTTACAATGTTCGCTGGACGCCGAGCGGCAAAGAGTTGTTGATCAATCGAACCAATCGACGGCAAAACCAACTGGATGTGATTGCGGTCGATCATATTTCCGGGAAGACCCGAATTGTCGCATATCCTTGGCAATTTTATCCATGGCCTCCCTTCACACCTTCTTACTTCATATTTTAATGCTTTCTCCACTTTCTTTGCATTCCTTTTTTTCGTATATCCATCAATCAGTGATCCTCTCAGTTATCTGAGTGATCCATGACTCAGATAATTTTTGTATGAACCCCTTCTCCTCTCTTTTAATCATAAAGCTTTTTCACTTATATTCCTAGCTGCAGTCTTAACCTTCTTCCCTAAGACACCATCAGCAACTTCACAAATTGTTTTTCTAACATTATTCCAACCCTCTTCCATATTGTCAAATTTAAAACTCTCAAGTCAAGTGTTCAACTATTTTGTTCAAATATTTTGTCGGATAAATGAACTCTGGTAAATCATCCAGTGTAAATTTGTTAATTTTTTATCCGAGCTTATACGAGCATCCCTTCAATAGGAGCCATATATGGTGGAGCCATATATAAGCTTCAATAGGAGCCATATATGGTACTTACAACGCCGTAAATTAAATTTTAACGTATAAATTAAATTTTAACGTAAATTAAATTGTTAATTTGATAATTGTTTATAAATACGAAAGTAGTTGATTTCAAAGGCTTAAAATATTAGTATCCTTTGTTCTGCGATCTTCTAATCTGTGTGATAAGGCTGAAGGAAAAATGAGTGAGTTAGGAATGTATGGACTGATGGCGGCCGTGTATTAGCTGAACCAGAAAACAGTTCAGTCATCTTGAAAATTAGGTCACTAAATGATCTGATCAGTGATCAGTACTGACACGTTGAGTAAATCCTCAGTTTTTTCATTTATTTAGGATCGCCTGTTTTGTTTCGTTAATTTCGTGTCAAAAATAGTTTCGTTTGTTTCGTTATTTCGTTAGTGAGAAAAAAATCCTCACTATTCAGTGTTTTAAACTGTTATCATGAATAGTATGACCAAAGGGCTTTCAGATCTAGAAAGTAATCGGCTGTCTGTTGACCAATTATTATACACCCCTATCGTACCTTACGAATTAACTTACGTAACGAAATTCTATATTTGTGTATTTTTATTGCGTATATGAGGGGGTTCGCCCCCTCGTCAATACCTCGCTCTTTACACTAAAGCTTGAATTTTGCCCAAAATCCTTAAGAATGACCCCTGAATCACAAAGGCCGTAGAATATATATTTGAATTTACAAATAATGCTTTAGCGTAAAGAGCAAGGTATTGTGGAGGAGACGAAACCCCTTATATGCGTAATATTTTATGTTCGTTCTAAGTTTTAATGCTGCTCAGTACTTCCAGTTGAAAAAAAAATATTTATTTTCTCTTTGTTTGTTTTTTTAATATTTCGTAGCTGCTGAACCTGGGTCCTAGTATTATTCTAGTAGCGCGTTTTGAGTTAATTTAAAAATATAGAATTGAGTTAATTTATGTAAACGTGCAAAAATATGGGTTGTAATAGAATAATCTGTCTGATCGAGTCATTTGTCATGCTATTGTTCTTCTTCGTATTGTTTCTCTTCATCACTTTTTCGAATGATTACAACTTCTTTGTCTGTTTTCAAATTTTTGCTTGTTTTCAGAATCTTATATGAAGCACAATGACATTTTTAGTCTCCAGTTGCTATCGTCATTCTTTTTAATTTTTTTTTTGGGGGGGGAGTTTAGTAAGTTCGCCCAGGGACTGTGGGGGAGTAATTCATCCCCAAAGACATAGTTATTATGGTTTTTGACTATGCGAAACAAAATGGGTATCTCCAAATTTTGATCCGTTGACTTTGGGAAAAAATGAGCATGGGAGGGGGCAAGGTGCCCTCCAATTTTTTTGGTAACTTAAAAAGGGCACTAGAACTTTTCATTTCCATCAGAATGAGCCCTCTTACAACATTCTAGGACCACTTGGTCGATACGATGACCCCTGAAAAAAAAAACGCACCCATGATCTGTCTTCTAGCAAAAAATACGAAATTCCACATTTTTGTAGATAGGAGCTTGAAATTTTTGCTAAACCAAGTTCAAAACTGTCGATATTGTTAAGAATATCCATCAACGCTTCAGCATCTCTCAATAGAACTGAATGCTGGGAGTTTATAACTTAGCATTTGTAAGCAGCCTTTATTTGTGTATTTTTTTTTCATTTAATCACCATAAAAAGCCAATACTGCCGGTAAAGCAATGGTCATGAGAATTCCATTTTTAATTTTGTTGAATATTGGTCCAAATCACTTTTTCCCTAGTTTATTATCACAAACCGTTTTATAAGATTCTCTTGTGATGAATTATTTTGAACATGTTCATTTTATTTAGTCTAGTAGAACAATAAAAAGAAAGAGGGCCAGACGATGGACCCCGTGGTCTCCCCGGCCGCGTTGGTCATGGCCGCCGGCTGGGTGATGGTCGACCCGGAGACGCCCGTGACGCTGAGCTGGACCATCTGCCCGGGCAGAGGCTGCCCGTTGCCGTCGAGCACACGGACCGTGACCGTGGACGCCTGAACGTCGTCGGCGACGACCGTGGCGGTGCTCAGCTGGACCGCCGACAGACCGGAGGCCGCCGTCGGCGTGCCCAGCACGGTGTTGCCGCTGCTGTCTTTCTTCGTCCCGAGCGCGGCGCCGACGCCGGCCGTGATCAGGTATCCGCACCCGGTGAGGGCGACGAGGGACACGAGGGATAAAGTGATTTGGCTAAGGTTGTAGCAATCAAGAAATGCTGAAACCCTAATATTTTTGAAAAGAGGATAAACGAAGAAATCGAGTAGTGTTTTTACCTTGTCCCTATGTCAGTGATGGAATCCCGTATAGGCCTATGTTTACCAAAGTAATCAGTTCTTTGCCTTTTTGGATTATCTATTACAAAGACAATATATGCATTTCATGTAATTGTCTCTCAATTACGTAAATCGCCTAGATTTCACCCTGGGGAGTACGTAGAGGGGGCTTCCGGTACCAAACCCTTTGGGCCTAGATTTCCACTGGTTTCAGGGCATTCCTAATTAAATTATGACCGTATTTCCAACGCGAAAATACGTCGAATGTGCAAGATTCATAGAGGTGTTGTGCTCACTATTAAAGAACGCTGTTTGAAATGGTTGGGCCATGTATTAAGGAAAACGCAACAGTACCTGCCTTGCCAAATACTCCTAATTGAGCCTATTAACTACTGGAAGAAACGCCAAGGAGGACAGAGGAAGAACTGGTGGAACCTGGTCAATTCAGACCTTGAACCAATTAGGTGTTTCAGAAAATTTGGTCACAGATAGTCAACACAGTGGCTCGCTTTTGCAGAGCAGCTGTCACGAGATCGAAAAATATGGTCCAAGAAGGTCTCTAAGGGTCAGCCACACCTGACCACAAAATCAAAACATGCATTAATTAAAAAATGTTTAGATATTAAATAAAAAAACAATTTTTTTAACTGCAAGTTAGGAGCGACAATAAAACTTAAAACAAACGGAAATTATTCCGTATATGCAAGGGGTTGCCTCCTCCTCAACGCCTCCCTCTTTACGCTAAAGTTCTTTATTTCTTTAAAAAGCAGTTAAGAGTTGTGAAACACAGTCAAACTTTAGCGTAAAGAGTGAGGAGTTGAGGAGGATACAACCCCTTTCATATACGAAATAATTTCTGTTCATTTTAAGTTTTAATGTCGCTCCTTACTTTCAGTTGTCAGTGCATACATTTTATCTTTGCTTCACATAGAAACATCTTAGTTTTCTAATTGTGTCAGTCCACAGCATACATGTTTGCCCTGAGACACATATCTGTTGCACTTTAACTGTGGCCAACGCTTACTGATGCATTACCACTTCTAGGGCGTTTTGATTATCATTTCACAACTCCAATGGGAGAAACTTTAAACTATGAAGCATTTAGCCGAGAAGGGAGCGGTGTTTGAATTGACAGATGGCCGCCAATTTTTTTTTTTTTTTTTGAGAGAGAGAGAGAGAGAAGAAAGAAAGACAAAAACAGACAGCAGGGCCTATTCAACGACAAGCGATGATGAGAAGGTGACTTGTGTCCATATATTAATAGTAGGAAATAAACCATAGGACATACAAAACTGCAAACAATCTATAGAAACGCTCGTATCAAGCTTCTGAAGGTCAATTTTAAAACCCCCGAGCAATATAAATGGATGTGAACCAGTCGGTAATTTCTCAAGCTGCTCATCCAGAAGATCGATAAAGATTGGTATGGAGCCAGTTAGCGACCTATATAATAAAATAACAAATACATCTGTAGGTTTCAGCCTAAGCTGAAGAATAAATGATTCAAATAAAATTTTCCGATATACTACTAGGTCGTTTCTTACCAGATCCGAATATGTGAACACAATTTTTCGCTTTACTGAAAAAGAACAAAAAATGACCATGGATTGTCAGTTTAATTGATATATACTGACAATTGTTTTCTTAAGGTTTTAATAATTTTTTATTTATGAAAGTAAAAAAAGCTGAAAACACTTGAAACGTATTTTGTTTTCAGTAAAGCGCAAATTTTGTTCTGGCCTTGAGAAGGTATTCTGGTCTGGTCTTGTGGTCTGGTCATCATGTTAATCTTTGCTCATTGTGAGTTTGAATCGGCTGAGTTTGAATCGTTCTGAGTTTCATTTATTTATTGATAGTGATTTGTGGTAGTTTCAAGCTTGGAAGAATGCCTAACTAAAAATGTTTCTCGAGAATTTAAAACTTATTAGCCTCCAGCCAAAAAGAATTTAAAATGTATAGAAGCTTGATATTCGGCTATTTAACATGTGAACATGGGCAATAGAAACTACCACCACCACTGACAGTTTAGCGTCTGGTGACTTCATGAAAATAGTAAAATTCAAATATTTCAAATATTTGAAATATTTATTGAAATAATTTCAAATATTTTTCTTAATTAACCTGCAGTCTTATAGGACTAAATCTAAAATTTGTCTGTAATTTATAACTTATCAGCAGTTTGTTTTTGTTGTTAAGAATTACTTTAAGCGAAAACTCAGAAACGAATTACTTAACGTTCTTTAAAAATACTGGTCATTCAATTCCAACTGCCCTTGAGCTTGAGTAGTCTTTCTTACAGAATTGTGAAAAAAAGATAAACTCTAGCATAAAAACAATGATTGAGAAAAATGTAACCCCCCTCCCCTTTTATATGAAATAGTTTCTGTTCGTCTTGAGTTTTAAGGTTGTTTTTTACTTTCGGCTAAAAAACCGGCTTTATTGAATTTCTGATCGTTTTAAGATCATGCCAGGGAATACACCCCCCCCCCCCGCGCACAATTTCCACTGAAAAATTTCCCATGATTTCGATTTTAATCAAAGTTTCCATCGTGGCCGTCTGACAGGGATCAGCCAGGGCGTTCGAGCAAGGCGCGCAGACGGTTGTCGAGCAGCATGTCCCAGCCCTGTTCGTGGCGATCGCGCAGGGTGCTTTCACCGGGATCCCAACCGGAGTGAACGAGGTCGCAGCGGGTTGCCTCGGCGACTTCGACCAGGTCGATTTCGAGCAGGGTTTCGGTGTAGGGGCTGTCGATCACCCAGGTGTAGACCAGCCTGGCGCGGCCGCTTTTCGGCGGTTCCAGCTCCTTGATCTCGCATTCGACGGGCGCGCCGGAGCCGATGCCGGGCGGGCACTCCATGGTGAATTTGTGGCCGATTTGCGGTCATGGTTGGTTTTGGAAAAATAACTACTTAGAGAGAAAAAATTACTAATTATGGCTGATTCAGGAATTGTAACTATTAATTGGGTTAATCTTTACAGTAAATGTCATTTTGAAAAAAAAACGATTCATAGGAATTCCGATTAAGAGCCTGAAACCCATTAAAATAGCATCGAATCAAAATGAAAAGTACACAATTAGAACCACCATTGTCGAAAACCCCATAAAAGAAAATTACTCCTCCGCATTAAACAACATGGCAAGTCACTAGCGGTAAATCACAGGATTATCGTAGAGAGCTTTTTAAGGACTTTTTTGTGCGTTTAACTTGATTTTAGTGTAAAGAGCGAGGTATTGACAAGAGGGCGAACCCCCTCATATACGTAATAAAATATAAGCTTAGAGAAGCTCGTTACATAAGTTAATTTATAAGTTACGTATATTTATTGCTAATAAAAACATCCGTAAATAAAATTTAAAGTTGGTGGCCTTTTCAAGTAAACAAAAAAATTGGAGGGCAACTAGGCCCCCTCCCCACACTTTTTTTCTTAAAATCGTCCGATCAAAACTGCGAGAAAGCCATTTAACCAAAAAAAGAAGAAAATTAACATGCAAATTTCTTTTTAATTATTCATGTATGGTGAACCAAAATCAAATCTTCATTGTTTATTGACTCAGGCTAACTATAAAATAAAGCAACGTATATGCATAGCTCAAGCATTACGTACGCAAAACATGGTATAGGCAAAGCAGGAAATAAAGAAGTAACATAACAGAAATCAAGCAACAGAAGAAACCATTTGAAGCCATTACTACCTGAAGTTTTGATTGTTCAGTTGTGGTGTATTGAAGTTTAAAAATATGTATGCTAGGTTATGTGTTTCTGTGAAAGCTCCTACCCACAATGATTGTGTTATCTAAAAAAACTTAAGTACCAGTTTGAAAGGAATCTGTCAGAGTGGGGTAGCCCCCCCCCCCAAAAAAAAGAAGAAAAAGTCGACGCCATGGGCAACAAACTCGGTGTCGACGGCAGGACATACCTGGAAAAGGTGATTCAACTGCAGATAGACGTTCCGTTGCCAACTCGCATGACGCTGGAGCGGATGGTCATTGGGCAACTTGCAGAAATCGATCCCGACTCGCAGGGCTTGACCGACGAATCCAAAACTGCGTTTCGAATGATTTTTGAAAGTGGTATTAAGCACTTCTTGGCGACGCCACGCGCGTGCACCAGGCTCTTAAACGTCTTGCGTTTCGTTTACCCCACGGTCAAAGGCGATGTCTTCTTTCCGGACTTGCTGGGCTTGTCAACTTTGATGGCCTTTTAATGTTCAAAATGTCACTACTGGATTATTTTTTAAAAAAAAAAAAAAAAATGGGATCAGCACCAATGCATCAAGATACATCTGGTCTTCTCTAAAATGTAGCCATATTGGCTTTTTCTTGATAAGATTAAGGTAAAATGGCAGCTAATATAGCATTGATGAAACCGTTTCCCAAGTGTCCAAAATGTTTATCTGCTGTAGTAGAATACCAGACTGATTAAAAATGTTCCTTCAGCCAAATTCAAATGTAAATATTGGCTTCTATTATGAGATTCATTTGTTTGAGAATATCTTGTAGTAACTATGTCAAAATTTTCGACAGACAGCAAAAGGTTTTGTATTAATGATGAAGCTTGTTAACTTGCACTTGTGTAGATACATTTACACTTCTACTCCATCGCTGCTATTACGATTCATCCATGAGATACAATGGAGTGCTTCATTAATCGTTTACCAAAATACTGGTTTTCAGTATATAAATCCGCTTGATAAACAGCGCTACATCCGAACCACAGTCGGTAGCGTTCAAATATATGTCGCATACCTACGTCTATCACCCAGGATTTAGACCTTTTTTAGTGAAATTCAGTATATACTTAATCCTTAGCTGGGTTAGCCTTGAGAGGGTCATTAGCCTTTTCCATTTTAGGTGGTCTCCATCAATAATCTATTAAATTTAGGACCAAAGATGTTTGATGACTCAGGCACTTCCCAATTATTAACCTAAGAGTTAAAATTTGGTTTACACATCCTTTACCTTTTCTAAAACCGCACTGTTCTTCTCTTAAAACTTTGTCTACAGCATCTCTCACTCTAAAAAGTATCGTATTACTAAGTAAGTTGCTGCCCACAGAGAACAGACTAATCCCTGGATAACTACTGAACTCACTCTTATCACCTTCCTTATACAGTGGTTTGATTAAGGTTTTTCTAAAATTGCTAGGTACTTCTCCTTTTTCAAAAATCATATTCATAATTTTCAGTAACTTATTTCGTCGTGACTTCAACAAGAATCTGAACTTTTCCTCGCTGCAAATTATACAATGTATTTTCCCTCATCACTTTCGTCTACTATATATGTGCTATCTAAATCAACGTCTTTCTTTTATGTTTGTAACTCTTACTCGACCTTAAACCCCGATTTTGTCCTGGCTGATCATCCAGACACAACAAAAAAAAAATATTTGAAGAAATAAAGATCGGAAATGGGGTTTTTAAGGCTAACGAAACCACTGGACGAACAAAAGGAATTTTTCGGGAGGGAGGTCACCACCCTTCTTCAGGGCTATTAGAAAAAATTAGGTGAAAATGTAAAAAAAGAACATAATATACGGAGAGTTTGCTTTGCAAATCTTACAATTGCAATATGGGATAGAACAATTCGCCTTACTGAAATTTATGTTCACCATAGTGCATTTAGTTGCGGTTGTAGTTAATAGAGCGCGCGTGAGCTGAATTACTTAAACATGAACTTTTTATTTCTTCCCTCCCTATGCTTCTTTTGATATAGGTGTCGTTATTCTTAATCATGACTATTATTATCATCATATCCTTAAGACTTTCTAGTAAATTATTGCTATATTACTTCTTTTTTGCGCATAAACCTAATCAGACATATATATCGAAGTTTATGTCTCAGGAAAAGGCGGACAAATTCCGATGTCAATTTCACCATGCGAGAAGGCCATCACAATTCAGCCTAAATTTCCGACGAAGATTCTCCATGGATCGCAGCAGTGAGGCGTAACTATGGTAAGCACTGGGTGCTCGCGACAGTTACGTCTCACTGCCGCGATAAATAGAGAATCACGGCCAGAACTGGAGGTTGAATTCAGATAAGCTAATCGTGCTTGAAGTTGTGCCACAAAGTGCCTGGAGACTTCCACCTTTAATGAGTAGCGGGATTTCCGAGCCCTCGATTCAAGCATCTCTTTGTGCAATGGAACTTGACACATAATCAAGCGACATTGACACAAAGAGATGGCTTAAAAACATACAAAGAATTCAAAATAAAATAAAAAATAGATTTAATCTAATCAATAAAATAAAAAATATTACCAACTATTGGCATATTTTACCTGTTCAGGGGTTAACCTGTCAATTTTCACATTCATTGCTTTCAAAGCATCGACTGCAACTTGTTTATCAATTTCTTCAGGAACGGTTATGATTTTGTTTTCCATTTTTTTATGATTTTTTAGAATGTACAATACAGAAAATATTTGATTTGAGAAAGATTGAGCCATAACTTCAGGAGGATGTCCTTCAGCAGCTACTAGATTTGCAAGTCTCCCCTGTCCAATCAAATAGACTTTTTTAGCGCCAGTTTCCACTCTTGTAACTTTCCCGTACTTTTTCACGTGTTTATCAAATATATATCAGATGATAAGGAATTTGATAGCCGCTTTATCTGGGTAAACAAAATTGGACTTGTCACACAATTGGCGTTGACAAGGACATGACTGTCTTGTTTTAGCATTTAATCAATCATATTTAATTGTTTTATCCATAAAATTAAATGACTTATGCTAGGACTTGGTGATGTATCTTACCATAGAAAGTCATACAAATGGTTTTATTAATTTCAAAAATAACTTAAAAAATAAAGTAAAATCGAACTTGCCATCGATATGTTGCTGGCAAAGCGTGGAATGGTTTGTCACTGGTGCACTTTTAAAATATTCTTTTTCCGGGAAAGAAATTAGATATTTACCATTTAGCTTTTTGTGAAAGGAAGTGATTTTTTCACCAAGATCATGCAAATTATAAATATCAGACCAATCCTCAGTGCTCAGCCACGCTCAAAAAGAAAGAAGGCCAGCATTTTGAAGGGAGCTGAACGAGCCATAAGTTACTGAGAGTGTATGCTTAAAATTGAAAGAGGGGGACAGGAGGAGAGGAAAATGATAACTCCCACCCAATGGAGGCAAAGCTGAGGAGGGACTGTAAAAATTATTCAGATTAGTTAGAATGACATCTACTTTTTGTTAGCACTTAAAGCCCCTCCCCCTAATTAAGCTAGGGTCTTCATCTCCAAAGATTATGTGTCTTATGGTTTTGGCATCTTTGGCTTGACTTTCATTGAGATCCGTTAATTCATTCGCAAGTTAAACTGAGTCAAACAAAAAACTCAACTTTTTTAGCCCTTAAAGCCCCATCCCCCTCGCCCTAATTAAGCTTCGGTCTTCATCCCAGAACTCAATGCATATCATGCTCTGAGGCATCTTTATTCAATTTTCATCGGAATTCATCTCTCCATTTGCAAGTTACAGTGAATTAAATGAAAAACTTGAATTTTTTTAACACTTAAAGGATTCAATTGCGCAATTGCCGCAAAAAGCCCCTATCTTTTTCCTGGATGGAAACAGCGCGATTGAAAGCGCCCCACTATTTGCAAATCACCTGGATATTGCCGAAGAATGGAGCGAAAGATCCGGTTTGAGTTACATTCATCAGCTTCTGGCAGTAAGGCGAGATACCGTTGTTTCAAATTTTCTTCAACCCCTGGCGTTTACGTACGAAACGGGTATGAAAGCGCTGGCTGCCATTGCCAAAGCGCATGCTGCTACGCGTAAAAACGATTGGGAATATTACTACAGTTTGTTGACTGAAATATTTCAATACCGGCCAACCGAAGTTACCCGAGCAGAAGAAGATCGTCTTGCCGCGCTCCTTGTAGTCCATGATCCGATCGACGCACTTGCGGCGGAAGTGCATGTCACCCACCGCGAGGATCTCATCGATGATCAGCACGTCCGGCTCGGTCGCGATCGCGACGCTGAAGCCGAGACGACACACCATGCCGGACGAATACGCGCGGATCGGCAGGTGGATGAAGGGCCGCAGCTCGGAGAACTCGAGGATCTCCTCGTACTTCGCCTCCGCTTCCTTGCGGCTGAACCCCATCAGCGCCGCGTTCATGAAGATGTTCTCGCGCCCGGTGAAGTTCTGATTGAAGCCGGCACCCAGCTCCAAAGGATGTCCTATCTGTCATCACCAATGACCCTCCAGGGAAGTAAACCCATACCCTCAAGCATAGGGGGCAGAGGTAAGTTAAAATTTATATTGCCACGCATAAGTACTGCGATGCAGATGAAGATCAGTCTCAGATTTCAAGAAAATATTAAAATTTCTGACTAGAATTATGAGTTCCGGAACTTATTCTTTTTAAGGAAAGCAACTTTCTAGCACATATATAATAAGGGAATAATTTTGGCCTTTCTTTAGCTTTCCACGGTCCTTCCTGTAAAAATATTCGCTTGTTGCTAAGTAAGTTTTCCAGAAATTGTTTAACGATAATCTTAATGTGCTCCTTTGGCTTTGTTACCCCCAGGACCGGATTTAATATTTTTACGTTCCTAGGCCCAAGCGTTTTTGCCACTCCGTTTTTGCGAGATTTTCGGGGAAGTCCCAGAAAATTTGAGGATAACGGAAGCACTGATTAGAACACAACTGACGAGCCAAAAGTAATGAATGAGAGAGTTGATACCTAAGTCTCAGCTGCCATTCTTGGGATAAAGTCTGGCGGTTTATAAGTAGCCATGGATTTCTTGTGTTACTTTAAAATCACTTAAATAATTTCTGAGACCATACTGGCTATATGTGACAAAACATAAAGTCGTAAAAAAGAGAATAAGTTTGTAACTTGCAACCCCTCCCACGGGGACTGCGGGGGAGTAAGTCACCCCCAAAGACAAAGTTATTAGGTTTTTCTATTATGGCGAATAAAATGGCTATCTCAGAATTTTGATCAGGTGACTTTGGGCGAAAATGAGCGTGGGAGGGGGCCTATGTGCCCTCCAATTTTTTTGTCACTTAAAAAGGGCACTAGAACTTTACGTTTCCGTTAGAATGAGCCCCCTTGCGATATTCTAGGACCACTTGGTCGATATGATGAACCATGAAAAAAAAAAAAAAAAAACACGCACCCGTGATCTGTCTTCTGACAAAAAATACGAAATTCCACGTAACTTGAGATTTAAAGTTCATTTTCTTCGTTCTCGTCTGGACTTTTCCAAAAAATCTGGGAGCTGTAAGTGAGGAACAAGGACAACTGTTCCATCATGATATCAAAAGAAACGGAGCGCAGCTATCATGGGCGCTGGAATGTTAATATGATGGCTGCTTACTGCATGTTTAAAAGTAAAAATCCTCAACCCCAGAGCAGAAAAAGTATCAAACAAATTTTTAAAGGAAAAAGAAAACGTTTCTACAAGGACTTGTAAGGGTGTTGTAGCTTTATTAACTCTTCTAAGCGTATTTTTAAAGTACGAAAGACGTCAAAATGAAAAGATCTTGATCCACAGCAACCGCCAAGGTACCGCGCACCACGACGCGTTGGCCTCCGTCAAAGGCCTGTCCTCGATGTCGGACATGGCGCTGCTGAGCTTGGAGGGCGCGGGCATGATCGGCGTGCCCGGCATCGCCAGCCGCCTGTTCGCAGCGCTGCGCGAAGTCGACATCTCGGTGGCGATGATCTCGCAGGCGAGCTCGGAGCACTCGATCTGCGTCGCCAGCCCCGGCGCCCACCGCGACCGCGCGCGCGCCGTCGTCGAGCAAGCGTTCTCCGGTGAGCTCGCGCGCGGCCAGGTGCAGCGCATCGACCTCTCGGGCCCCTACAGCATCCTCGTCAATGGGACAACTACCGTCGTTGAAAAAGAGTCAGGTTTTAAGAAAATCCACCAGCACTAAATGGTTGAGAACAAGTAATTGACTAATTTAAAAAAAATTAAAACCAGCAATTAAAAATTTAAAACCAGCAATTAAAAATTTAAAACCAGCAATTTAAAAAAAGATTAATATTTAAAAAAAAAGCAATTTAAAAAAAGATAGATTGCTATATATCATAACAATCATAAATCGTGTAGCTTACACCAGTGGCGCATCCTAAACGTAGTGGAGCCGACTCTAGTGTTCTGGGGACTATTTCAAGCTTGGGGGAACTGTGCGGTGTACGTAGGGACAGAAACTGTTCCACATATGAAAGGGCTTGTCCCGTTCCCAACGGCTCGTTCTTTACGACAAAGTTTTTTATTGTTAAAAAAAAACTTGTGACAAAGAGTCAAACTTTAGGGTAAAGAGAGAGGCGTTGAGGAGGAGACAACCCCTTTCATATCCGGAACAAAGTTTTAACGTCACTCCTTACTTGCAGTTAGAAAAACTTGTTTTATTTTATTTAATAATATTCCAAGAGGGAAGAGGACTCAGTTTAAAAAACTACAGTTTTCACAAGGCAAAACATTACACGGTTTTACGATGACCTATGAAGGCACCTACATATCTAAATCACTCTGAAAGGGTTCCGATGTGAAATAATACGATACCGTTAGGAAGACAGCACTTTCTTTAATCCACCGTCGTATTTTGCCTTCTGTTTTCCACACGCTCTCAGACTTACTTATGTTTCTTCTCAAGTGGCTTTAGTAGCAATAAAGGTGAAGAAGAATTGCTTGTTTTTCTGATTTGTTTCGTATTTTTTAAGCAATATTTTTTAGCCGTATTTTTTAGCAATTAGTAGCAATAAAGGTACAATAGAATTGCTTGTTTTTCTGGTGCCGTATTTTTTAGCAACATTTTTTTAGCCGTATTTTTTAGCAATTAGTAGCAATAAAGGGGAAGAAGACCCATCGGAAAGCCTGCGCAAAGTGTTTGAACGTACCCTCGGCGTACCAATCTTCCAGGAGCAGGTAATGCAGCTTGCCATCGTGGCCGCTGGCTTTACCGCCGGTGAAGCGGATCAGTTGCGCCGCTCCATGGCCGCCTGGAAACGCCATGGCGGCCTGGAACATTTTGAGCGACGCATCATCGACGGCATGCGCGAACGCGGCTACGAAGAGGAGTTTGCGCGGCGCGTGTTCGAACAGATTAAGGGTTTTGGCTCATATGGCTTCCCTGAATCCCATGCCGCAAGCTTTGCTCTGCTGGTCTACGTGTCCTGCTGGCTCAAGCGACAACACATTGTGCACCATGGAATGTACGCATTCCAAGTATGCCAATTTAAATTGAAAAAACTTTTTCATGTTTATTTTTTCATTGCTTCTTTTATAGTAATACTAAGAAATCCCGCGCCCTTTTCATTGAATTTCTCTTCCCCCATGACATATTCCTCCAAGAAAAGATCCTCCGATATAGCCCCTCCACTCAACCCCACTCCCAAACCAAAAAATTCCCCCTGAAAACGTTTGTACTCTTCTCAATAACCATTACTGTATGTAAAAACCGGTCAAACTTTGTAACTTGCAGCCCCTCCCCCAGGGACTGTGGGGAAGTAAGTCATCCTCAAATATATTCATTCTTATTTTTGTGTCTGTTGCGATTGTGCCTTTACTTCATTGGCGTTTATTGTTTTTATTTAAAATTTTGCATTGCAATTTTGTCTTCTTTCCGTGTCAAAGACGGACCGTGAATATTGGTCCAAACTACCCGCTGTTCGCTTTGTTTTTTGTGATCTTCACCCGCTTAGGTAGTTTAACATTTTTAAAATAAAAATTAAAATATCTGAGCTTTCTTGCCTCTTCCTCTTATTACCTTTTTGTTTGCACGCTTTTTCTTACCTAGAGGCACCTGCTTCATGCAGCGCAGACGAGTTTCGTTGTTCCGATCCAATGAAATGTAAGGGACGCAGGCCAAGAATACAGCGCAGACGCATGCGGTGAAAAACGTTCAGTTCTTTAGCTTCCCCATCTCTGAGCGGCCACGTTTCGCAATAATAAAGAAGTATAGAGAGGATAACCAGAGACACTTCCGAAGCTGAATGAATGCTGCCCAGGCTGCGGAGATTCGGCTTTGCAGCATCCCATACCAGGTCTGAATCCTGCTTGATTTGGCCTTGTCCGATCATTTCTAATATTTCTGAACCTATTTAACGCTATTATTGTAAAAACTTTTGCAGAAATCGGTATCAGGGATATTCTTCTATAATTTCTACAATCGGCTCGATCCCCTTAAACAATAAATAATAATAAAACAAATAAATAAACGAAACAAATTAATTTTTAACAAATATTCACGACATAACTGGATATCGAAGACAACAAAAAATTAAAAATACTTTATCTATCTTACCTCTATATCTTATCTCTATCTATACCTTATCTCTATCTTATCTCTGTCTCTATTATGGTCATCTTCTCGTCGCCCACCTAAAACAAGAGCCATGAGCTCATATGGAACTTGTGACGAGGTCGGAAGAGCAAAGAGCTCATATGGCATGAACTCTAGCGAAAATCTAAGAATCAATAGATTGATCAAAAAGGAAAATCAGTGTCTTAATGCCGACATCAAGTTGCAATTAGATATATTTCATCTTCAGCAAATTACTGGTGACCTTACAAACAATATTGTTCGTTTGCTGCCGTACACAGGTTAGTGAATATGCAGTGCCATCTGTGTTAGCTTATTATTCTTATGTATAAACTTTTGGAATAATGATGAGCTAGTTGCAGATTAATTTATTTTTAAAACGTTTTCAAAAAAGAAGCTATTCAAACAAAAATAAAAACAAAGAAAGGAATTTAAAGACGACAAGTTGGTCTATGACCAGGAATCGAAAGCGAAGAGAAACAAAATAAATCCAACGAATATTTCGCCCGTATATAACAAGGTGTCTCTGTAATGTTATCTTAGTTTCGATAAGTTTTAGGAAGAAACTAATTTTCAGCTAGAGGCAGGGGGGCCAAGGTCTGGGAGGATTAGCTTCCCCCTAGCCCATGACAAATTGCAATCTTGTAAATATGGCAATTTTTTCTCACTGGCCAGTTTCTTTTTAGAAACACACTTTTAAACTTATGTGGATTATGAGCAGTTTTGAGCTCTCTTAGTACTTTAACAGTTCAAAATGGAATTTACCCCCAAATTAATTATTGAATTACCAATAAGTGAACATATTCATCAATGCCTTTTTTTAAGCTCTTTACAAATATAATAATTACTTTTATTGCTCCAGCTCCCTCCCAGTGTCACCGGATCAAGTCGGGATTTAACATAAGAGTTCTAAAGCACAAGATCCTTTTAAAGATCAAATTTCAGTAAGATCTAATCACCCGTTCGTAAGTTAAAAATACCTCATTTTTTCTAATTTTTCCGAATTACTCCCCCTCCCAACTCCACCAAAGAGGGCGGATTAGGTCCGGTTATTTTCTTCACATATATTGGACTTGTGCTTATTCTTCCCACCAAATTTCATCCTAATTTCTACGCTTTAAGCATTTTCCAATATTTCCGCCCCGCCCCCCCCCCAATGACACTGGATCCTGTCGGGATTTAAAATGAGACCACGACAATTGGGTCATGGAATGGACTACTTCAGGGGCCGTTCGTCGATGTCCGGTTACGGTCTCGGCAATTGGTTTGCTAATTTGTATCGCTCTGCTCTACTCCTGGCTAAAGAATATATTGCACCGGTTGCCACGGGTTTTGCGTCCTCTACACTACATGATTGGGGCTCTGGGAAGGATTTTAAAGAAAGTGGTTCAGAAAATCTCAGGTCCAGCGCGAGATCCCTCGGCGAATGATTCAAACCACGACAAAGGGGTAAAGGTTCAAAAAGGGCGAGAAACACCTCAGTATCACCTCAGGTCGGAAACATAAAACATCGCTCTTGTAAAATTACCATTAGAACCGGTTGCGAAATTGTGTCTAAAATACAAATAATAAGCCAAAAGCTTAATTTTTATGCTGATAAACCGACAAAACATTTGTAAATATTCATTTCATTAACTAGATATAAAAACAGTGTCTATTAAAAATAAAAACAAACTAACTTGAAATAACTTCTTACAACAAAGAAGTTTAATATAAAAAGTAAAGAGCTATATTAAACCAAAGACATGAAGAGTCAATTAATAATTCAAACTTAAAATGAACTGAAGTCACTTAATGAATAAATGAGACCCAAAAAGAAACGAAATTACAGTGAACAATCGAGTCAAACCCAATAATGTGATGATCCCACTTGATGCCTTTTTTATGTTCTTAATGAATATAATAATTGCTTCTGCTGCAAATTAAAATTTAAACACTTTCTGAGCTCTTAAAAATGATGAATTTTCAATTAAAGTATGAGTTATTGCTTTTTTTACAAATTAATGCTATGTTTTCCCAGCACCATCTTTTCTTGTAATTTTTGAAAAAAATAATGCTACATTTTCTAAGTGCTAAAATTATTTATAATAAGGTTAGGTTAAACTAGGCTAAAAAGCACTTAAATTTGAATTTGCAGTAGAAGCAAGTATTATATTTGTAAAGAACATAAAAAAGACATCAACGCTTGTTGTGGTTTATAAGACAATATTTCCGAGGCGTTTTGTAAACGCCTCCACTTTTTTTTTCCGAAAGTGAGTTAAGCATTGATGGTTTGACAGAGCTTGAAGATAGCTGCCAATTGATCTATTCAAAATGCACTTATTTTTGATTAAGTACCCTGATTTTCCTCGAAAATAAGGCAAATTTTCTCAGGTTCTTAACTTTTGATGGGTAAGATTGAACTTGATGAAACTTATGTATTTTAAATCGGCATAAAAATCGGATTCTTTTGATGTATCTATTGGTATCAAATTCTGTTCTTTAGAGTTTCGGTTACTATTGGGCCGGGTCTAATTCGGAAGTTATGTATATTTTTTATTGATAAAACGTTCGTAAAAATTATAAGTTTTAGTTGCCTTTCTAAGTAACCGAAAAACCGGAGGGCAACTAGGCCTCCTCGTTGACCTTTAGTTGCCTTAAGTAACTAAAAGTATTCATGTACAGAGAGCCAAAATCAAAACATGCATAAATTCAAAAACATTCAGAAATTAAATTTAAAAAAAAAAGTTTTTTTTATAACTGAAAGTAAGGAGCGACATTAAAACTTAAAATGAACAGAAATTACTCCGTATATGAAAGGGGCTGCTCCCTCCTCAACGCCCCGCTCTTTACGCTAAAGTTTGCCGGGATCGTCGGGCGCTTGACCGGCGGCGTCGGCGGCCTGCTCAAGAACCACGGCGTCGAGGTCGTGATGGGCGCGGCGTCGTTCGTCGACTCGCGGACCGTCCGGGTCTCCGGCGAGGGCGGCGAACGGACGCTCCAAGCGGACTCGATCGTGATCGCGACCGGTTCGGCGCCGATCGAGATCCACGGATTCGCCTTCGACGAGCACCACGTCTGGTCCTCGACCGGGGCCCTGGCACCGACGCGGGTCCCGAAGCACCTGGTCGTGATCGGCGGCGGCTACATCGGGCTCGAGCTCGGGATGATGTACCGCAAGCTCGGCAGTGACGACCAAGTCAATGGAAAGTAACTACTCGCATTTCTTAGTCCCAGCTTATTATCTCTGTGTACTTCCATTATAGGACAACTTTTGTACAGCTACCACTAATTTCATGCTTTAAAGTATTTCCTATGACTTTTGTTTCTCCCTTCGCTCTGCTACGATGGCTCAACCCCCCAAGACATGGAAAAAGATTTGAAATAAGTAAAAGTGTAAATATAAATACTGTCAACTTTGCATACCAGGGAATTTTCCGCGGAGTGATTTTCTACGGGGATGCGGAATTTGCATGAGGAATCTTTTTTTTTTTGGGGGGGGGGATACGCCTAGCATCTAGCACTAGTGACGTCAATTAGACAGCATTGGTTGTTTATGCAAGGGTAAACAATTTTTTTTTTTAGATATTACCAAACGGAGACTAGTCCGGTATATTCTATTTCGTCGAACTGCTTATTTTGTGCCCGTTAATATTTCATTTTTTTTCTAATTTGGAAAAGCTTAACATTTTGTCTCTTGGAAAATCTGACAAGATTAGAAAAGTCTTCTAGGTAGTTCAGGGTAGGGAAGGGAAGGTAGGGTTTCTCCTAGGAAGGGGAGTTCAGGGTAGGGACCATAGGAGATACAGCTGTTTTTTCCATGGAAATGGTACATTTTGACAAGTAAAAGAAATGCAAATGAGTTTGTCAAGACTACCAATGCCGATTGGGGTTAAACTGGGATGTCAGAACATAACCTAGGAAACCACAAGGATTGAAGTTGCCATTGGGAAGCATATTTCCGGGGGATAAAATTTAATGGTATTGAATTGTCTAGACGATTTTTCCGGGAAGAGGAATAATTTTCAGTGGAAGTGGAGCTGAATTTCCAGGCATTTTTAAAAAACCATTTGAAATAAAATAAAAGTTTTTTTCCGTCTGAAAGTATGCCTAAGGCTCAACTTACTTGACTTATCGCTCTTTCTCAGCAGGGTCGCCAGAGTAGAGGGAATTGGTTGACAGCAACGAAAAAGGAAAAAACTACAAAAAAATATAAAAAAACTAAAAAAATGTAAAAAAACTAAAAACTAAAAAAAAACTAAATAAACTAACAAAAGGTAAAAACTACAAAAAAAACTAAAAACAAACAAAAACTAAAAACTAACAAAAAAAACTAAAAAAACTAAAAAAAACTGTATTCAAGCCGAAGTAGCTGAGTTGGTAAAGTGTTATGTTCAAGGTTCTAGGTCCGAGAGGTTCCAGGCTCGAACCTTGAAGAAAAAAATACAAAAGAAGAAAAACAAACTAAAAAAGGTAAAAACTACAAGAAAAACTAAAAAAGAAAAAAATTAAAAAAACTACATAAATTTTATTTTAGGTTCCTGAGCCTTTCAATTGTGGCCCTTTGCCTGCTGGCCCAAGTAAATGCTGAAGATGCTAAGTCGGAAGCTGTAAGTATTACTGATTTCATTACATGACCTACTATGTATATATAAAACCTTGGTATGCCTAATTCTGAACGCAACACTAGTATTAGATTTCAGGGAATCATCAGAGACGTATTTTTTATTAGCCAATCACATTATGTGCAATTTTGTGCCAAAAAGGGAACCAATAGCCATCGTCTTTTTAAAACCGGATTGGTTTCTGTGGGAGACTTTAAGGCAATATAAAAGAACAAAAAGTTAACTATTCTTCTAACAACTATAACAACATTTTGATTTTATAAATTCTCCCTTATACCCGTACACAAGAGATTTTTTGAAAAATCTAGGCACTTATTATTCTAATTATCAAATAATATTTTCATTAATATTGGCCGCACTTAAAAACAATTCTTACACCGGTGCCTGCTTTTCCTTCCGAATTATTTTCTCAGTTACGAACCTGACAAATGTAAGTGCACTGCGACAAAAAAAAATCAAACATTGAAAAAAGGTTAGTCAAAATTAATTATAACACTGGATAAATATTCGAGAATATCAACCAGTTCGTGGTAACGAGCTGCAGTAAGGAGCAACCCATAAATATCACCAAAAACCATCAGAATTTCAGCTTAACGAACTGAATGTATTACCACATTAAAATCAAATAGTTGTGGGCATCAAGCCATGGCTAATTGTAGAAAAAGCCAAGACAGATACTCCGGTTAAGTGAGAGGCAAATCTGGCATTAATCTCCCCCTTATTAGGATTGTATAAAAATGATGTTAGTTCATTTGTTAATAGATAAGTCTATTTATTATCCGTCCATCCGTCATTCCTAGGGCAGTAGAACTAAGGTAAATAGTCATCGAGCTAAGATAGTCATATAATCCATTGTTTTCCAAGTGTTTGGTTAAATGGCACGGATGATGTTGTAGCCATCAGAGACAATAACGGAGTCTGGATATTTGGCCGAAATGCAGTTCGAGTATCGGTCTAAGATGTCCAAATCTGTTTCTTTCTTTGCCCAGTGAATCCTATAAAGCAAAGAACTCCGTCTAAGACGAAGGTGCAATTTAGGTTGTGTTTTCCCAATAGTATCAATTTCCCTTGGTAGCTTTTGCTAGATCTGGTTTATTTGGCTTTGGGAACGTGCCAGAATCATCAAAAGTGACGCAGGATAGGAACACACTTCATATTTAAATGAAAACTCTCCGTCCATATTCAGTCTTTGGGGTATAGTTAGAAGACGCTGAAACTGCTCCGGTTCGATGCGGACGATGCTCGATTCTGTCGCCGCAGCCTCAGTGATGGGACCTTCCAGTTCCGTCCAGTCGACCCAGATGGCGGGCGGCGTGCCGTACCCGTTCTGCTGCTTGTGGCGGTCGAACTCGTTTCTGACAAGTTTTCCCGACTTTGGCTGGCGTTCCTGGATGCCGACTTCGCGCGGGGTGCTTGCACCGATTTCGACAATGACCTCAATGATCTCCGGGTTCTCAATGGTGCCGGATACCGGTTGCGTGCTGAGCAGTTTGGCGAAGCCGGGTGATGTTCCGTTCGGTTTTTGGGGATGACCAATCTCGATGAAATTGCAAAACAAAAGGCTGATCCTCCGGGGACCTTGCATGTGTTTTCAAACGATTTGTTACTCCTTTGTCACTTGTCTTATTTCATTCCTCTTATGATATGATGGCAATACGAATTGTTCACCTTATAATTAATAAATGTACATCTTCCCTGCGATCAGAAATGTCTAGCTTCACATACTAAGTTTTCTAATGCCTGCTCATCCCTTAAAACTCTGTTATGTAGTATTAAAAATCATGGATATCGCTGGGTAGTGATAAGTTACTTCAACTGTGCTGGTTATTGCTCCTCTACTTGTACCAACTTAGTTTTAGATTCATTTCCAATTGGTACCCTGGCACTCCTATCAACTTTCAACGTCCTAGCACGTGCAGAAGCTCCGAACTCATCAAAGCATTGAATCCCCTCCCCTAACTCCCCCAAACACAGCAAATTCAGTCCGATTATGTCAATCGCGTACCTAGGACTTGTGCTTATTTTTCCCACCAAGCTTTATCCCGATCTCTCCACTCTCAGCGTTTTCCAAGATTTCCCATTCCCCCTCCGAATCCCCCCGATATTACCGGATAGGGGCGTGATTTAAAATAAGAGCTTTGAGACACGAGGTACTTCTAAATATCAAAGTTCATTAAGATCCGATCATCCACTCGCAAGTTAAAAACACCCTCTGATAAAAATTGATTCAATCACTCTAACCCCATACAACCCTTTTAAAAATCTTTCGTCTATGCCTTACGTTTCGATCTACGCGTTTTTTGCGTTTTTTTTTTTTTTTACTTTCTTATGTTTATAATGATTTAAATAATCTTACTAATCTTGTATCGTTTATAACAGGATTGTCACAGTCGTTTGAAAAGTTTATAGTAACGTGAAAATATATCAGTTGGCTAGAGTTTCACAGAACGCTTAGGAAATGCTGTGAATGGAATTGAAAGGGAGGTGTCTAATCTAGATAATGTTAACTTCCAACAGGATAAAGCACAGTGTATCGAAAATACGTGGACACTAATGGTTGAGGAAGAACGCAGAGTTTCGGCCGTCAAGACAAAATGTCCACCGTATAGCCGGAGTAACCAAGACATAAAGTCTCGAACTGCGACTACAAAAACTGGGTTACATGCATTGAATGGAGAAATCGTATCTGCCAAAAGGTGTCTTCGAAGGAAAGGTGCACGGAGGTCATAATCCTGGAAAATCTAAGAAGATATGGAGTAATAGCTTCGGAAGCAAGCAACAAGCAGATACGGACATCATATAGGAAGCTGACCCGTGAAAGCACTAAGGGAATGGTCTCTACACGACCCAAACGGATGTCTGGGACAGAATTCTGGGAGCTGTAAGGGAAGTCCATCCCAGTAGGCATAGTTGCTAAGCCTTCTGATTATTTTGAACAAAACTACTTTTTTAAAATTTCTATCAGTGTTGAGGGGAGTGGGCATCTAAAAATGGCACGAAAACTGCTGGCTGCTCCCAAATTACTCTTCAATATCCCCCTGAACCTTCCCTGAAAGTTTCAACTTATTACCCACTGTCGCTTCTTAGGTATTGCTGATACGCCTTTTTGACAACCACACTGCACACAGTGTTTTATTCGGTTCGGTATCCATCTCAATGGCTGTAGGTTTTCAATTCATCAAATGATCATAGTTAATTTACCTCTTCTATTTCTCGAGAAAAGATGATCATTGCTAAAATATTTTTAGAAAATCCAGCTGAGGCCAACAATGACCCTCTGTTGTGAATCACTGTAAAGGAGCTTGTACAAATGAACTTCATAAGCACAATAGTTAACAAAAACATTGAAGTTCCATGGTGGGTGAAGACAGCAGTCAAATCAAGTAAGTAATCAATTGTTATGAAGATTTTATTAAAAAATGTCAACTTAAACTGTATGTTGCTTTTAAGTAGGCTTTATGGGATATTTATTCTGTTAATTATGCTAACAGGGTAAAAAAAAATCTGGGTTATCTAGTTCAAAAAAGGTATCAGAATGGTGCTGAACGGGATACCTCCTTTCTTAATACACTAAAATATTTCTGGAGTTGATTTTAATGTTTTGCATAGCTAAAGTGATTTGCTTAATAATACAATGATGTATTAACCAAGTTAATTCAGGCTGTGTTTCCCAATGATAAGTCCTTCACGCTATTACAGACAAACTGGCTTCCTTTTTTCAATAATCAAGGTCATACCTAGAGGGTGGGAGGGGTTTGAATCATCACCACCACCCCCTCATCCCAGTATGATTCTAAGATTCTTAATAACGTAAGAAAAATTAATATAAACAAATTTTAAGATATGTTTATACTTTCTTCTGAGTTTCTTTTATTACTTGATACACTTCTCTTTTTCTCGCTTTCAATTTTAATCCTGGTTCTCAGAAGAGTCCCTCACACAGGGATGGGGTTGTTAAGTCCCCTTCTTATCCATAGGTATCTGATACTGCGAAAATGTGTTCGAAATACTAAAGAAAATTCCATATTTTGCTGATTATAACTGTATATGACAGTTATTTGACAAGATTGTGAAAACATTTTTTGAATGCAAATTTTTAAATTTAAAATGTGTATTAAATGTTATTTTGAGCCTTAATCACCAATACCTCTCTCCCCCTCATCATAATACTTTCACCTCTGTAATTAATATATGTTCTAAATCTGCTCTCTTTGAGGTGTGGGGGGGTTTAGTTCGGAAATATTAGATAAATTGAGGTATCTTTATCTTAGGAATGGGTGATCGGATCTTAATGAAATTTAATATTTAGCAAGATGTTGTATCTCAGAGCTCTTATTTTAAATCCCAACTGGATCCGGTGTCATTAGGAGGTGTTCAAGGGGAAACCTAAAATCCTGGAACACATTTAGAGTGGAAGCATCGGGATGGAACATGGGTGGAAGAATAAGCCAAAGTCCAAGATACGTAATTGACAAAGCCGGAATGGATTCGCTCTCTTAGGGGGAGTTGGGGGAAGGGGGAGTTCTGCCCTCCAACGGGGACTGTGGGGAAGCAAGTCGTCCCCAAAGACATAGTAATAAGGTTTTTCGACTATTCTGAATAAAATGGCTATCTCAGAATTATGATCCGGTGACTCTGGGAAAATAATTAGCGTGGGAGAGGGCCTAGGTGCCTTCCAACTTTTTTGGTCAGTCAAAAAAGGCACTAGAACTTTTCATTTCCGTTAGAATGAACCCTCTCGCAACATTCTAGGACCACTGGGTCAATACGATCGGCCCTGGAAAAGACAACAACAAACATACAAATAAACACACATCTCTGATCTGTCTTCTGGCAAAAAATACAAAATTCCACATTTTATCACGAATTAAATTTAAAACAAAATAATAAAAGTAAAAAGAAAGTTTGAAACTTAAATGAAAAGAAATTATTTACGTATACAAGGGATGTTGCCCCCTCCTTTACGCAAACGTTTGACTTCCTTTACTCTAAAGTTTGACTTATTACCCCTAAGGCTTCCACAACTAATGCTCAGACACAAAGAAAATTCTAATGGAATAAAACTATTTTTCCAATTACCTCATTGTGGGAGAGCTAATTAATGCGCATTGACTTTAACCGATAAAAATTTCAGTTAAAACACCTTAGAAGCTAATCAGATATATTAATTACAATTAGTCCTTAACTTTACAAAACGGCTCAGAAGTTAAAATGGTATTCACATGATGGTAAGACAGCTAACCTTGTTCATTATATTTTGTAAAGCAAAAACTGGCAGGATCAATACCAGTAACTAGGGTAAACAGAAGTGCTGATACTGATGTTAAAAGTAAAGATCACCATCTAGTAGTGTCCAGGGTTAATTTAAAGCTGAAATTTCGGTAGGATAACTACCTTCCAGGAAACTATAACATTGGCAGACCCTAGCATGAGAATCTGAGAGAAACTTTCAAGGAACAGTTGAATACTAAACTGGAGAGTTTAAAATTTGGCAACGTAGAAGATGATGGACTAGTTTTTTATTTACAACGAAAAAAAAAATGCTATTTTCTTTTCCTCGTTTCAACCCGCACTTATTTCAGCACGTCTATTAAGTGAATGTTAATAGGCCTTGTATAACTGGACACATCACACTGTCACGTGACATATAAATTAAGAAGATTTGGAGACATTAAAAAACATTTAGGTCTAGCATTTAATATACAAGGAGCCAAAAAAGATATAGAACTTGTTTTGCTACTTTTTAATACCCTTCTTACACGTCTACTGGTCATAACTTTAATCTCCTTCAGAGTTATCCAATTTCGAAACAAAAAAGTAACGAAAGATGATGATATTAAGGATTGACGATAACTCTTTCACAACATCAGATTCATTATGAACCGCTTTTTTCAGCACTTTTGGACGAATTACAGAATCACTTTTAGAGCCTCCGTGAGACATATCTCCAGCAACCTCTTTTCTCTCACTTTTTTTTCGATTTGCTGTTCGAGAATAATACACATTTTCATAGTCAGGTGGGCTGGAGTCAATAGTCACATTCGGTGAGATTGATTGAACTTGGGTGGAGGAGGTTGGTTGGACTGAGTTAGAGGACTTGGTTGAGTCATTTGAACGGCGAGACTTTCCGGAAGAGTTTGAGCGCCGAGAGCGTCTTCGGACGGGTCGATTCCGTTCAACATATAAAAATACCCCAATGTTCACGTTTTCTAAAAATTCCGGTTTCCTCCTCCAACTCCCCCCAATGTCTCAGGATCTGGTCGGATTTTAAAATAAGAGCTTTAAAGCACAAGATCCTTCTAAATGTCAGATTTCATTAAGATCTGGTCACCCGTTCGTAAGCTACAAATGCCTCATTTTTCCGAATTATCCCCCCCCCCAACTCCATCAAAGAGAGCGGATCTGGTCTGGTTATATCAGACACGTATCTTAGACTTGTTTTTATTCTTCCTATCCAGTTTCATCCTGATCTCTCCGCTTTAAGTATTTTCTAAAATTTCCGGTCCCCCCAACGAGACAAAAAAATCCTGTTTCTCATATCCATTTGGTCAATTATCTTCTTTGGAGTCTTGGAACACAATATAATTATAATGTGTCTAAGACAGTGGCAACCCCCTGTTGTCTCTCATACGGCTTCTGAAATCCAAACATGCGTCCTTCTTACCAACTCGAATTAAAAAGTTGACGAAAAATAATACTGGAACTTTGGATTCTGAATATTATCGAATCACGATGAAAGTAGCGAAGCAGACAGGGTGAATTTTGTTACTTTGAAGAATTCAATCTAACAATTCGTGGTAAGGAGCGGTAACAGACTGTAAGTGAGGAACGACCCTGCTCAATAAAATTAGAAATTTAGATGCATTTGTATATATATAATGATAAAACTGCAAAAACATTGAACAGAAGTCATGTAAGGCACATGGGGCAGTAGAACAACCAGACAAATTTGTTAATCTAACAAGACCTCGGCTTACAAAGGTCTTTGGGCATAAAGAAAAGGATGCTTACGGCCGACTAGGATATCATCTTTATGAATCTACGGCCATCAATTAACCAGTAGCTGTAGCGATCCATTTTCCCTGGTATCAAAGATCCACAACATGCAGAACATGCACAATATTACGCACCCTGAGCAACAATTCGCACGTAAATACATCAACATCAACTCAAATCCTCTTAAATTCTTTATTGGTTAAAGAATTAATTGACTACCAAATTCATCTTCTTGGATTATAGCTAAATCTTTCCAGGATGTTATGGATTCTTGTTGCTTGTTTGTCATTCATTATGTCGCATTTATGCTCATCACATAAACCAAAAGCTTGACATTGTTTCCAAATTCATTAAGAGCCACTGATGAAACAAAAAGATGGGTGAATTGGAATAAGAAACTTTTTTACAGCATTTAAATACTTTAGTGTCACAAGAGACCGGATGAATTTGGGGCAGCCCTCCTACCCCTCCCCACCTACGCCATGGATCCTTTTCACTCGTCATGGATCAGATGAGCTGGATGTCATGATTTTGGTTCTCCGCAGGTAAATAATTAAAACGAAATTTGCATATTTATTTTCTTTGGCTAAATGACTTTCTCATAGTTTTGATCGAATAATTTTGGGAAAAAAGGAGTGGTGGAGGAGGCCTAGTCCCCTCCAGTTTTTTGGTCACTTAAAAAGGCAACTAGAAAATTTAATTTTTTACAAACGTTTTTATTAGTAGAAAATATACGCAACTTACGAATTAGCTTACGTAATGAACTTTTGTATTCGTATGTTTTTATTACGTATATTAGGGGGTTTACCCCCTCAGAAGTACCTCGCTCATTACAACAAAGGTTGCAGACAAAAATTAACATAGTTATTACTATAGATTCTTGATCTTATGTATCGCTCAAAAATTCCGTATCCTCGAGTTAAAGCAAGAAGTTTCACTGGAATAATTCAAACATCAACTCACTGAACAAAAGGGCATGTTTCAAAGTGTCTTCTATGCTCATCTATGGGCACATCCCCCTCTTCCCAGTTTCCAACCAGAAAAAGCACATGGTCACAGCACACGGAACCTGGTCACTGTGGTCAAAAAGAAAGAATCGAGCTCATGCGAGTGCTTAAGTATCAATGAAATTCTTTGACGACGTTCCATTTTTGTAATTAGTCTAAGACCCTGGGCTTCCTCGCGCGGTTTATTCTGTTCGATGAACAGTAATATGACCGACGAAGCGGAAGAATTAGCGGCGCAATTGAGGCATTTCCGTGCCGGTTACTGCGTTCTGAACTGGTCTGCCATGCGTATGATGGTCTTGAAAACGCGGCCCGACCCAAAACACAAATCCCCGCAAGGGGTTAGCTTGCAGGGATAGGGGTGTCTTTATCTGATCGGGCGGGAGATATCAGGCCGTTTGCGCCCGAAAAGCTTTGATGGCATCGGCGATTTTTTGCGGTGGCAGCTTCGGGATCGGGCTGGCCACAAATGGCTGATACGACAGCCAACCCATCCGCCTGCGCGGCGCGTTTTCCCCGGGAGGATCCCGGCCTTAAAACAAGGACCTTTGAGCGCGTCCACGCCGATCCCGCGAGCTGGCCGCCCGCGGGCCGCCCGATGACACCGCTCTTCGTTCTGGCCGGGCTTATCAGCAACAGCCAGTGCTGCTCCCGACTTGCCGCTGGCCGTCGGCCCTGCAATAAGGATGGCGCGGATCTTATCTCGTTTCATTCTGGCTCATGACACACATAATGACCTTGATCGGCGCTCCGGGCGCCGGCACCGTCGATACGGCAATTTCTACTCGCGCAGCCGGCTGCCTCCCCGGCGCGGGCGACCCCGTCTGTCTCAACTCAGTCCCCCAGTCGTGAGCTAAACGGGGATACTCCCTTGCGAAGATCAGGAACCAACTGGCCTCCAATTGTAAAAGTATTCCAGAGAAATATTGGTATCAGCTACCCTTTGCAGTCTCAAGTGACCGGCTTGGTGTTAAAGGGACTTACCAATTAAATGATGTAAGGAAAGCATATAAAGCTCCCTTCTAATACTATTATATTTGTCTTTTGTACAATTACTGTCCATATCCGCTTTTTCTTTTTCTAGTCTCTTTCAATACAATAAGCCTCATAGTGAGATCGAAACAGTTTTGCCATTGTTGTTCAAAACCAGGGGCCCATTATCTACAATTCTAAATAATATAAATATATTGCCAGAGTCACTGGAATGTAATAGCTAAATTACCTATTGAGAGTTTTGACCTCAAAGTGCTCATAAACTGTATTAATTCGGTTACAGCTGAGAGTATATTATACTTTCATTTTATATGTGGGATTGTTGGGTATCTTAGGAAATTGTTCTATTTTTACGCTATTCTTGTAGGTTTTTTCAGGCCTCATGGATTGTGCTAAACCACGATGAAAAGGTACAGCCTACTCAAGGTAACCTTTTGCACTTACAGACTGGTAAACAGAACGAAAATCATACCCCTTTGAATTGCATAGCCATAATCCTCTCTGAATTATTTAGGTCTCCCGTTTGGATCAAATGTTAAAAATACTAAAATACTCGTTATCTAGGCGTTAAAAGAAAAGAATAGAAAATCGTACGGGCTGCTTGCTCGAGCTAAAGTCCAGTTTCATAAAATAACCCTGGGTAGACTTTACAACGCTTTTTTGCACCGCATGTCTTCTTCTTGGCCCCTTTGTGGAGTTTTATCACAGGTCTGAGTCGAAGAAAATTAGATATTTATTCTTCCATTTTGGCAAATATTTTCTGCAATTGCCGCTCTAGACTCGCAACCGGTAAATTTTGAGTAGATATGGCGTTTTCGATATTTCTCCGAGTCAGTACTATTCATCTTACAAGGGCAAAAACAGATTGATGCCAAATCAAACCTACAGGATTTTCGAGAATAAATGCAAGTCTGGAATCATCGTAATTAGTTTTATTAATTATGTTCTAGAAAGGAGGATTTTCAATTTTAAAAAATGCCAGTGGCTGTTTTATTTTGAGGTATGTTGGTCAGCAATTTCAATAAATCAGCAAAAGAAAAAAAAACATTTTTAAGACTATAAGACATGTCCCAAGTTGGAAATTAAGTTGTTCTTTTGGTAAATTTACAGCAAACAGTATAACTGGCTTTCATATAAAGTGAATATACCACTCGATGCCGAAAAATGTGGTTCAATACCACTTTCTCGGGTTATAATGAAAGAAAAGTTGAGATGTCTAGGGCACCCTCTGCAGATGAAGGATAACAGATTGCAGAAGATTGTCGTTTTCGGCCAACAATCTAGGGATAAAGGGAAAGCAGATCGTCCTCGTCTGGGGTGCGAGAAAGTCATAAAGAAAGATTTAAAGGAAATAGGAACTTCCTTGAGGGTTTCAAGAGGGAGGCATTGAACAGATTGGGACGGAGGAGGAGCATGTGTGGCTGTGTTGGCCTCAAGCTGCTTAGTGCTGAGGTGAATTTGTTGCCAACCTTTATTATAAGCCTTCAATTTGTTTTGTGTATGTCACCATGGCCCAAATGGGCTTTCGTGTGAATAAATCTATCTATCTATCTATCATACTAAATTAAGTAAGATCCTCGTGAGAAGCTCAAGACAAAGTTGCTAAAATTACAGAGAAAAATTTTTGGGTAGGCTCAATTGCTGTCACGCAGCAACCGGAAACTGGAAGGCGCAGTCAATGGCTGAGTTTCCTATAAGATCTACCCTCAAACCAATAATGCGTTGGGGCAATAACGGGCACACGTTGATTAAGAAATTAGAATGACAGGTTAATATTTAAATAAAGAAATGGGCCTTTTTTTTCTTTCTTTTTTAATTCTAAATTTTTAAATAAATACCAGAATAATTATCTAGAAATCCTTAGGGAAATTTTTGGTTAATTTTGTAGGTTCGCAAAAAGTTGATGCAGCGACATCTATTTTGTGAATTGTATATCTAAAAGAGCGGATTTTTCGAAAATAGCCACATGGTACTGATGAAATCTGTAATTGTTTTAGTTTATTCAGGTTTTTCGCAGAGTTAATATTTGTGATTTAGTAAATTTTGTCACATTTACCAAATCACAAATATTAATTTAGCAGCAAATATTGCTGCTAAACAGAGGAATATATTAACAGGATAAGCTTGTTTTGGTGTTACTTGGTTGTTCTAAACATGACTGAAATAATATACTGACATAATTGCCATATTTTTATAGTTCAGTGGTAAATTCACATTGTGAATACTTTATTTCACCTTGTAAGGATCAAGTATGACTGATTCTAATACTGATTTTCTTAAAAGCTGTTCAAAACTATTGCTTGAATTTTGGTATTAGTTTCATTTGTTTTTCAAATAAGAATTACATTTTTATGTTGCAAGCCAGCTGTAACCAAATTCAAAAAAAGTTTTTTTTTTCTCTAACTGAAATGAAACTGATATAAAATTCTGCGTTTTTTCGATTACTAGAATTATGCCTTCAAAACTCAGAACCAGAGAAAAGAGCCGATAGATGGCTGAAACTCTATAACAAAGCTTGGATCCGCATTTTTCTCTGGCCAGCATCATACTACCTATCAGCCCAGCATCAGGACTGGATCGAACTTCTGACAAGGGAGTACGACACTAGGCTGTTGTCATTCAACGTTGCCAAAACTTTTGACAGAGTATGGGACGGGGGTCTGCTAAAGAAACTCCATGCGTGTGGTGTTCATGGATGTCTCTCATGAGCGTCTGAGATCTTTTATTCAGCTCATTCATTGCGGGTTGTGCTCGACGGGTTTATTTCCTGGGAATATTCAGTGAAAGTAGGTTTTCCCAAGGGCAGTGTCTTGCTGCGCGAAGGCGGGCATCATTCCGGTAATTGGGGCGGGCTACTGTCCAATCCGGGCGTCATTCTGGCGCACGCGATCGCCAGCATCACCAGCCCGACCGGCGAGATCTATGTGCCGGTCGACCTGATGCGCGAAGAATCCGCGGCAAGCACTCACCCGCTGGCCCAGAAGCTCAGCCCGCGGGAGCTGGAGGTGCTGAACGGGCTATGCCGCGGCTTGTCCAACAAGGAAATCGCCCGCGAACTGGACCTGCAGGAAGCGACCATCAAGCTGCATGTGCGCACCCTGTGCCGCAAGCTGGATGCCAAGAACCGCACCCAGGCAGCGCTCACTTTCACAGTTGAAAAAAGCTTGGAAGAAAAGGAAGACATGTGTGCGGACCGAGATAAGAATATTGGAATATACAGTGATGACGGTGGTCAAGTATGGTTTCTGAGGCGTGGGTACTCCGAGCGATGGAGGAGGATTTGCTATATGTTTTTCAGAGAGATTTCCGTGGACTGTTTTGGGTACTCGACTAACTGACCGTATCTCAAAAAGTAGCCTGCAAGAATAATGTGGTTCAAACACGCTTTCTAGGGCTATAATGAGAGATAGGGTGAGATGGCTAGGACACGTTGTTCGGATGACAGATTGCCAAAGATTGTCCTTATTGGCCAACTAAATTCCTGCGTACGTGCCTGCTATGAGGCCTAGAAGTCATTTTTGATACTTTTATACTTCTGGGGTAATTGGCAAAACCAGTTGTTCGTAAAGGAAGAAGCAACAGGCCAATTTAGGTCAGGATGATTAAAGCATGATTGAAAAAAACATACCACGCTGACCCTTCTTTTGAGAATAGCTTAGCAAACAGTGTTGGGTAGTGGTCTTAAAAGTGTGCTGCTAAGACATTTAGGTATGACAGTAGCCAAATCTAGACATTGTAAGTCGTTTTCACTAGGCCAATGTCAAAGGTTTTAAGGAAGTGGTTTCAGGGAGGACATTGGGGGCAAGTCTGATACAACCATTTTGTTCAGCATGGTAGAATAATGCTAATACTCCAATACAACCATTTGTATCAGATACAACCTAACAACTAATACTCTGATACAACCATTTTGTTCAGCATAGTAGAATGATCCAGCAACCGTTTCTTCAGGGATATTGGGCATGTCAACCCCAAAATTATGCAATTGGATTATTATGCTCTAAAACTAAATGTTACTTTAAACTAAATGAAAAGGGATTGTGTTAAGGTTGAAAATAAGACACTTCAGCACTATATTGAGAACAACTGGGGGTATTAAGTTGAAACTGTTGGGGATACTACAGCTACTTCTTCTAAACGTCTTCGCCACGCACCAATTCGAATCGCGCCGTGGTCGATCCGGTTCGGTCAGCAGGAATCAAGTCATCGACACTGAAACCCAGCGGCGATAGATCTTTCAACCCACTATTGATCGTGCGAACTTCGTGCAATTCGGCCAGATGGGCAAGCGGCCGAGTTTCGGTCACTTCCTGGGCCTGATCGGCATCACTCGATTCTACGTCACCCGATTCTGCATCATCCGATTCTGCATCATCCGATTCTGCGTCATCGTCTTCTTCGTTGTCCAAACTCAGCCCGTGTTCGTTGAGGTGCCTTTCCACCTCGTCTTGCGAATGGAACCAATGCTAATACTGACCCAAATTGCTTTATCTTTCCAAATTTATTGAAATCTACATCATGAAATCTAGAGTAAAGGGGATCCATAAAGTGAAATCATATTTCATGATGCTTTCTGCAAGACCCCCACCCCCACACAGAAAAAAAAGAAAGAAAAAAAGAAAAATCTCAAGAAAGAACAAAGAAGTAAACCAGGAAATAATTTACAAGGGAATATGAAAAATCTTTGCATTTTTTCAATGGTAAAATTATTTCACTATTATAGTGACAACAAAATCATAATCTAATTATATAATATTATATTATTATAAATAACGTTTTGACCCTGTGGGCTTGGTATTAAAATAAATAATAAAATCTACCCCTGTTAAGTGAACTGTGCGAGAGGAAAAAAGACACTCTCGTTGTCTTTTTTCCTCTCGTACAGTTCACTTAAGAAGGTTAGATTTTGTTGTTTGTTTCTTTTTTTCTTTCTTTTTTCTAATAAATTAATGTTAATATAGAATTTTCATGCCAATTCATGTCTTTTTAGTTTTCCGCCTTTTGAACACAAGTTTGACATTAGAATCAAGGGAAAACACAGATCATCCACCAGTCATATTTTTTTATCGGTTAGTCAACCATCGTATGGCATAGGGATTTAAATTTTATTAGAGACATCTTTTAATCATTAATAAAATGTTTTGTTTTTTACTAACACCAAATATGAAAGAAGGGAAAAAGGGCAAAATATTTAGAAGAGAGGAGGGGGGGGGGAGGGGGCGGGGATGTCGTACAAGACATTAAGAACATGTCCCTTCTACACATGCTATTTTACGACGTGCTACAATTATCAATTAATCGTCGAAAGGTTTCTTCCTCTATTCAAGACGATTTGCTGTTACCAGTGTCTGGTAAAAGGAATCCATTACTTGACAAAATATTGTTCCACGTTGTAGGCTTCTGAATGCCGTTCCTAGTGCCCATTTGTAAACAACACATCATCTGATAGACGATACAGTGCCGCGATATCACTGTTGGGATAAGACTGTACCATACCTCTGGCGATAATGTCGGTAAGTTTCGTCGAATGATTCCGCACGCTGGCTTCTGTCCCATCAAGGGATTCGGAAACTTGGGCAACGGGATTTTCGGGATTAAACCCCTTTTTCTTAAACGCATTAAAAGCCTGCTATTTGCATTCTTCGACAAGTTGTTGCACTTCTCCATCCATAGGAATTTCGCCCGTCACTCGTTGCAAACGCGATTCGATATGCAGAGATTTCGTTTTGCGATCATACGTTACATGATGAATATATACGGTCCGGGCGTTGGCATCCGCTTTGTAAATGGGACGTGTACTACGAGGACGACGCGCACTTGGACCCGGGGCAGTTCGTGCGCGGCCTGGCCGAGCACTGTCAGCGCGACGGTGTCGAGTTCGTCGGCGCTACGCGCGTGCGGGGGTTCGAGGTGAGCGCCGGTCGAGTGGCAGGTGTCGACACGGATCAGGGGACGTTGGTCGCCGATGAGGTCGTGCTCGCCGCGGGCTCGCGGACGCCGGAGTTGGCGAACGAGCTCGGCGTGCGGGTGCCGATCCAGCCGGGCAAGGGCTATAGCCTGACCTTTGCGAAGCCCCGAGGTGCGCCGACCTTGCCGTTGATTCTCGGTGACGATCGCGTCGTCGACATCTGAATTTTTTTTAAAATAGCCATTTCATTCAGAATAGCTGAAAGGTAGGATAATTATGCCTATGGGAATGATGTTACCCCCCCCCC
Organism: Alatinidae sp. Z8VKAUB7J3; assembly: GCA_010016025.2. Classification (NCBI taxonomy): domain Eukaryota; kingdom Metazoa; phylum Cnidaria; class Cubozoa; order Carybdeida; family Alatinidae; species Alatinidae sp. Z8VKAUB7J3. Next base: position 34,143,138 of record JAAAKM020721499.1, read on the forward strand.
CCCCATTGACCCTGGGAAAAGATCTGTAAGCTATGCAATTTGCCAGTGTTTAAATATAGCATTTGTTATTAGGAAATCTATGGACACTTTTCTTTTTATTTGGGGGGGGGGGGGTCAGCAGGAGGAGGAAATTATCCATGGGAATATTTTCCTGATTGTTTTAAGTTTTGGTTGACCAAAGGAACCTTTAGTTACCCATTATTAATCAAAACACCAAAAATTTAAATTTTGATATCAATGTGAGAGGCAAAGCTAGCGTAATCCTTTTTCAGAACGGTATAAAAATGATGGCATTTCATTTGCTGATAGGTAGTCTATCATCCATCCTAGGGCAGAACCAAGGTAGATAAGTATGGAGTAAGGGTACATTGTATTTACAAACACAATAAATATGATATAATGAATATAATACGTCAATCCAAATAATAAGGTACAAAAATAATAGAGGAAAATAGAAAGAAGAGAGAAGTTACAATACTTTCATTTTAACAAATGAAAACATAAAAATCAGGCTTTGACATTTTAAACAAGACAGTGGATAAAAACTAAAACGCATACATTAAACAATCCCCGAATCTTCCTACCAGAATTTGTCAAGTGCAACAAAATGCCATGAGTCTTAGCAATCCTACTTTTTATATCTTCGCTCTATCCGTTATCCTTTCTACTAATTCAACCTGGTAAGTAAAGCTGTTCACTTGGTCAACCTTTCTGTTGCCCAAAATCATCCATTACTGCTACTACTACTGGCAATTATCTGTTGTATCAAATCGCAAGAGACCAACGATGCTCCAAGCTCCTTCTGTAACCCGAACTAGTCAAATAGTCACACCTTACCCCCTATAATGAAGTCCCAATCTCCTTTAAATCCTTCTTTACGACCATTTCTTTCCCTATCCAGCTGATATATCTGATATGTGGAAAATAAGCTTTTATTAAGGATATTGATTCTGCTTTGGCCTTCCACATTGTCGAAAATCCAGATCATGTAGTTCTTTTTGACGAAACAACTTTAATATTTGAAGCAAATGGGTTTCCACGTTATTTTAGGAAGGCAATTGAAAATAAAATCCATAAATTGAGACCTCGCTTTAAATAGAGATACTCGAGATATCCCTATAAGCCCAATTTACAGTAACTTAAAATCAAAGGATTCGGGCAACATTTTTCTTCAGTTTAAATTAAGATCATCTGACCAGACTCTTAATGAGAATTAGGTGAGTAGTGATGCTGGAAAATCATCAAGAATCAAAGGCTGCACCCCTGATGGTGCAGCTATGATTATCAAAGGTGGGGTAGCTTTCAGGTCTGTAACATCTGATCCACCTGGGTTGCATCCAGGCCAATTGAATAAAACTACACCAGAACAAAATTTTGTTGCTTGCGATATCTGCGATAGTTCATTCACTGCCAATGGATCCATCAAGGTATGGGTTTCGGGTTTGTTACCTAAGCATGAAAGGGTGTTGTACCAAAAAACTCTTGGCCGAAACATCAGCGAAGACCAAGCTCATGTGAATAGTGGTTAAAAATTTAAAACCAGTCAAAAACAACCCAAGTCTTCATCAATGTTGTCATGACTATCACGATTACTATCACTCCGCCACCCATGGTTTGCGTGCCCGCCTTTCTCAGATTTGATTGTGGACCGTCGGAGCGAACTGATTGGCCTATCTGATGCTGGGACAATTTGGCGATAACCCAAGGTCCAATGAGCAAACTCGTCGCCAGACCCGTCATCGCCGCAACCATCGTGCGAAACGTAAGGTACTGGAATACAGAAAACGCACGCACGTATTCGGATAAAAAGTCGGTAAGCCAAAGAAGCATTATTGAGCCTGAACCTGGGTAGTGACGGTTAAGGCGGACAGTACGTTTTCCGCCACCTCTCGATGCGCGCCGGCATCGGCCCGTGGCGCGTGTACACCTTCGGCCCCGAAACGATGACCGATATCACCTATCGCGGCAAGCCGTCCCAGCACGCCATGAAGCTGGGCCTCGCGTTCTCCGGCGATATGTGCTGGGAGATCGTGCAGTCGCTGGCCGGCCCGAACATCTACGAGGAGTTCCTGGAGAAGCACGGCGAGGGCATCCACCACATCGCGTTCACCTGCAACGACATCCCGTGGGAAGAGCAGATCAAATCGTTCGAGGACCGCGGCTACACGATGATCCAGTCAGGTCTGTGGCAGGGCAAGTTCCCGCATGCCTATTTCGAGACCGAGAAATGGCCAGAGGCAACATTGGCTCCTTTGTGAGCCCTGACATCCAAGAGACTTGACTTCCACTTGTGTTTATCAGGATATGATCTAACTGATTATGGGTTCAACCATCCGGCAAGTTTCATGAGTATTTGTTGATGTGTTTATGTTGAAACAGAGCTCCACCGATGATGAGGTTATTTGTTAGAGCAAAATCAACTAATTGCGAACCCTTCCCGTTGACTTCACCGAGGCCTTGACTGCCAAGAACTTCAGGACAGTAGTACTTGTCGCTCCACACTTTGGCATTGAGATCGCCAACAAAGCAGAGGAGATCATGGCTGGGGATATCTTTGGCCCATTTTCGCCAGCGTGTATGTCATAAATTCGTGCGTCAGTTTGCGCACGCGCTGGTCGATCATGTTCACAACCAGGCCCTGCGCGATCGGTTCGCCGTTTTCATCCCGAATAGCCTCAGGGACATCCGCCGCCATCGCCTGGGTCAACACGAAAGGCGCCCGCAGGTTGCTTTCCATGTGGCGGTCCCAGTTATCACGCGTGGCCGAGGTGAGCGTGTCATATTCAAAGATCGAGGCGTTGTTGACCAGGGCTGTCACAGGCCCCCCAAGCGCCGTCATCGCATCCGGCACCAGCGCTTGCGTCTGAACCTCGTCCAGCAGATCCGCGACTTTATTCCATTCGTTTCATTACAAGCAACCTATTATTAAGGTCTTTATCATCTTTAAAGTATTGTTTTCTGTGTTTTTAACTGACAAAATAAATTTTGTAATATCAATTTCGATCTTGCCCAACCTATTGATTGGATGTGATTTATTCATCAAAATTATTGGTGAAGGCATGAACTTGTACAATATTTTGGAAAATCGATTAATTTTAACCAAAATTCGCTCCCAGCTGCTATATTGGCATATCTGGTCAGCATATCTGGTCAGTCGCCAAGAAATTGATCTTTGAAGTGCCCCCTATGATAATAGAGCGTTTCATGGCAGATATGTGTTCTCCTACGATTCGTAGGAGAATGATATTGCTGCGATTACGACAGAAAGTGAATATAGTAGTTGGTTTGGTGTAGAAAAAGTTAAGCAGGGTTGTGTTATGAACTTTAGCCCAAGGAATATAGCAAAGGCCATGGGAGAAAATGGTATGAAATAGGGTGGTTAAACTCTTCCAGACAAATATTATGCTGATGATATTAGTGCCAAAGATAAAATTTTTAGCAAAATGAATGAGATTTTGGAGATTTTGAGAGTTTGCGGTCCAAGGAGAGACCTTGAAGGTAATTTTAAGAAGACTAAGTTGTCTAAATTACAAGTGAATGAGGACGACGGTTTTTGTTTCATGCCAATTATTTTCTTTCTCTGTACCATCAAAGTAGGCAACAGCGTTCCAAGAAAACAGTTCTTTTCCCCTTGTAGTAGACAAAGTTTCCTTGTGACAGGCTGAGTTACCTTTGCACACTCCTCGAGAAATTCAAGCTCAAGCACATTCAACTTTGGTAGGTGTAGTTTGGTGTAAACCTGACAAATCTGGTCCCATGCTTCAACAATCTTTTTTCTACAGCAATACGAAGTATCATGTCAATAATTCCAACGGGTTGCATTGTGAATAATCTGCTGCTTTAACATTAAATTTTGGACTTATCTGAGGCTTTTGAGGTTTTCAGCATATTAGATAATCGTATTTCAAAAATATAGTAAACCCCGTCTACTAAAGAGCATTTATTTTTTATTTTTTCGGAGAAGAATGGTCACACATGCATCTTTTTTGTTTTGTTTTTGTTGTAGCTTCTTTTTTCCAGGGTGAATCTGCCGAATTGCTGGTGCTAGTATGTGGGAAAGGGGCTCATTCAACCTTAAATTACGCACTCTAGTGCCTTTTTTAGGAAGAAAAGAAATCATGCCTGAACGAAGTTTTTTTTCTTCTATTTTGTCTTCCAAACAATATTTAGGCCCAAAGAGAGCCAGAATGCTAATAACTGAAAACTGACAGAATTCAAAAATATCTCACGAACGGTCACCCGCTCTAAAGTTAAAAACACCTCGATTTTTTTAATGGTGCCGAATTAACACCCCCTCCAACTCCCTCAAAGAGAGCGAATCCATTTCGGTTATGTCAATCACGTACCTAGGATTTGTGCTTATTCTTCCCACCAAGTTTCATCCTGATCACTCCACTCTAAGCGTTTTCCAATATTTCCGCCGCCCTCCGCAAATCCCCCCAATGGCACTGGATCCGGTCGGGATTTAAAACATGAGATCTAAGTTACGAGGTCCTTCTAATATGAAATTTCATCCGTTGAAATTCAAGATCCGATCACTCCCTTTTTTTAGAGAGAATATCGCTGCTCGTTTATTTCGAATTTTCGTCATCTATTTTCTTTTTTCAAATCAAGCCCAATCATGAAAATCTTTTTCGACGTTTTCACTGGTGATGAATTAGGTAGCGATTCATATCCAACAAAAGTTGTTGATGATCTCTATTATGAACTCGAAGGCAAAGTAAGAAAAAACCCAATCGAATGATAAATATCAAGGTCAAAATGATCTATTTTTAGAATATCACCGAAAACAATGATATCGATGATTCGTTAATTGGTGGAAATAAAGCACCCGAAGGTAGTGAAGCAGCAGCTGAAGATGGTGGTGTTCAATGGTACATTTTCACCAGGATTAAATTGTCTAGAGAATAAATATGAGGGGAGAAGGGATTTTCCGTGGAAGTGTAGCCAGATTTCCTGGCATTACTTAAAAACGATTAAAAATTATAAAGTACTTTTAAAAAATAAGTTAAAATAAGTTTTAAGTGTTTAAGTACTTTTAAAAAAGCTTCTTATTGTTCTAATTAAACAAACATAGGGTCTCAGGTGTCGTTCTTAAAGATTTGGAACAGAAATCAAACTTTAGCGTAAAGAGCAAGGTGTCGAGTTGCGTATCCCCCTTCATATAATTTCTGTTAATAATTTCTGTTCGTTTAAGTTTTATGTGTCCAATTCCTTGAATCTGAATGTTGAAATTAACAGATGTATGTGTATAATATTTAGAGGAAGTGTGTTAAAGCAGATTATTTTGATTTCACTCAGTGTGTATTTAACTCACTTTTAAAATTTTTGGTTTATCTAAAGTGTTGGGAAACTATTTTTTCAAAGGAATTTCAAAGTCTTACATTTGAAATCATTTTAACTTCATCGTTATTATTTGCGCTACCTTGTGACTGCTTTCTTTACGCCATCTAAGAAAACGATTTGATGTCTAGCACTTGTAATTTGCACGATGGTTTGAAATGTTCACAGGCGTAAATGAGTCTGAATCTTGGGCCTGAGAACTCTAGAACGCTGGGATCTTGAGAACTCTAGAACGCTGGGAGGCAAAATTTCAAAATAAATTCCTGCGAACTCGAGAACGCTGGGATCAAAATTAGATCCCCGGGTACTCCAGTGTTAGGTACTCCAAAATGATAATAAAGCGTTCCATTTTTAGAAATTGAAGATTAGAAGTCGAAGGTGAAGGAAAATTTCAAAATAAATGTCTTGAGGACTCTAAAACGATGGAATCGAAATTAGATCCCCGAGTACCCCAATGCTAGGTACTCCAAAATGATAATAAAGCGTTCTATTTTTAGCAATTGATTATTAGCAGTTGAAGGGGAGACAGACAGGCAGGCATACAGACAGACAGACAGACTGACACATAGACAGACAGATACACATAGACAGACACACAGACAGACAGACACACAACTTTCTTATTATGTCTCCTAATCCTGAAGTGTGTCTCCTGTCTGTCTGTCTGTGTGTCTGTCTCTCTGTGTATCTGTCTGTCTATGTGTCTGTCTATCTGTGCGTCAGTCTGTTTGTCTGTGTGTGTGTATCTCTCTGTCTGTGTGTCTGTTTGTGTTTGTCTCTCTGTCTGTGTGCGTGTGCCTTTCCATCTATGTATCTGTCTGTCTGTCTGTGTGTCAGTCTGTCTATCTGTGTGTGGCAAATTTCTTTATCAATAAAAATCAAGATTTGAAGACGGACTTTTTCAGAGACTACTTTTTTATAAATCAGTAAGTCTGATGCTCATAATTGCCAGGTATTTTGCGGAACGTGTAGCCCAAACCGGCGTTATTCCTAGATGAAAAATAGCAATATCAATGTCATTGCAAATTAAATTTGAGATCAAAGAATCAATTAAAGAATAGTCATTTTCTGCAAGGCAAGAAAATCAAGCAATTTCTCGTCGTAAAGAGTAAAACGTCTGCACTCGTAAATAATTCGTCGGATCAAATAAGTCAGAAATAAACATGGAAGAAAACCACAAGCTTTGTTCTGTAACTAATGATGTTAAGGGTACTATGGCGGAACTCTTAGTGAAGCTTATTCAATTAAATGAAAAAAACGATATGCATGCAGAATTTTGAAAGGGGATATAAGCAATATGACAGGCATTACCACTCTATAATAGCTTGATATATCATTGAAACTTTTAAAGAGCTAATTCGATTGGAAGTTAAAATGTCTAGTGTCATCTTTTAGAGTCAAAAGAGATTGGAAGGCAAGCCACCCTCCTCCCAATCCCATTTATTTTCGAAACGCATCCAGTCAAAATTTTGAGACAGCCATTTTGTTTAGTATAGTAGAACGATCCAGTAACTATACTCAGAAACGGTAATAGTTTTACTTGAGGAGAAATAAATTGAAATTAAACACAATTAGATTAGAATGGTCAAATAATTCGATTAAAGGTAGGGGTGTATTTTCATTTGGCCCAGAAGTAGTAGCTATGTTTATTCCATTGTTTTATGTAGTTGTTGAAAATGAAAATATCAATGAATCAAAAATTTTCGCAATGGAGCATTTCCAAATTTATAGTTTTGAGAAATATAGCCTGTTCTGTTTCAATGTTATTGGGGCGACTTCAAACACTCAGGGAAAGGGCGACTGTGATTTCGCAATATCTAGCTTGAGAGGAAGAGATTTCACCGCTCGCCCTGACGCTGCTGGGCGGCTGCGCAGGCGCGGTGATCGGCGTCCTGGACGGGGGTGTGTGGCTCATCATCGGTCTCGTGGTCCTCGTCATCGTCACGGTCGTCCGCGGGGGCCGCGGCAGGCGACGCCGCTGGAAGCGCATGCAGGCACGGGTCGAGGAGGTCGAGCGCGAGATCGCCGCGGAGAGCGATCCGGAGAAGCGCGCGGAGCTCGAGGCTCGTCTCAAGCGCTACAAGCGCACGCGGGGATTCGGCAGCGGCAAGGGCAGCGACGGGAGCGGCGGCTGGTTCGGTTGGGGCGGCTGCGGCGGATGCAGCGGCTGTGGCGGGGGCTTAGTAAAAAGTGTGCCGCGGTTCACAGCCAATAAAAAAAAGATGAAAAATTCAATTGTTATTTTGGGAATGCCTTCTTTCCTTTTATTTTGTGTATTTTCAGTTTTGTCTTTTTATTTCATCCTGTGTACTTTTGTCTACTTTTTGTGCAATAATAATACATGTAAAACGTATAACCCACTTAGCACTTTAAAAGGTCTTTTAATGGGTAGGTTCGAAGCGTAAAAACTGTGGGCGACGAAGAAAAGCTTGATAATTCTCAATCGGTAAAAAACAAGAAAAATTCAACTGATTCTTTTGACCGTTACATCAAAAAGGGCTTATTATCTCATACATACATACATACATACATACATACATACATACATACATACATACATTCATACATTCATACATTCATACATGCATACATACATACATACATACACACATACATACATTCATACATGCATACATACATACATATACATACATACATACATACATACACACATACATACATACATACATACATACATACATACATATACATACATACATACATACATACATGCATACATACATACACGTACATACATACATACATACATACATACATGCATACATACATACAGAAATATTTAAGTATTTGTAGTATTCGAATAGTATTTTGCATGTAAAATATTTGTGCAAAGGTTCAACAAGCAACTGAAAGCTACTGAATATTGTGATTAAAATTTCTATGAATGACCCAGTACCAGCAAATTTTAGAACTTTCTAAAATATTGAAAACTGTCTTTTCATTGACAATTTCAAATTCATCTTTCTTTTTACCATACTTCTCAATTTTTGCAGTTGAAAACGTGCTTGACGCTGAGTTCAAAATAGAAAATCTGGAGTTTACGCCAGAGTTAGAAAATGCTTCTAGCCCTCAATATCAAGCGCTATCAAATGAAATAGAAAATGAGGTAAGTTTTTTTTCAGAAAATGAGTTTAAGTTTTTTGGTACAACGATTGTCGTGACTAACGTTTCCAATTCAAATAATGAAACTCGTAGAGAAAATACTCGATTCAATTGAGAATAAGTTGATCCATACAATGAAAACAAAATAAAAACATGTAAATCTTTATATTGTTAAATTATGAAATATGACTTATTAGGGAAGTATTAATAGTATCGCAAAGTACAGGATAGCTGGCCCTCATCCCCCATTGCACTTCCTGACTGAAGGGCCTCGAGGCGGACCGCCGGTTCAGACCTTAAGGGTCTAGTGCCGCATCCTTTTCCTTTTTTATTATTTTTTTATCTTTTACATTTCATTTTTTTATTAATAGTGTTCGTGGTTTCTGATAACTATTTCTGATCTTATGCATCACAGCTTCTAACCCAATTCCTGGGAAATCCAGGAAATTCTTGTTGGAAGACAAGATAGTATTACAACTAACTTATCGTGTTACCCGTGTTGTCAAATTGATTATATTTGCATTGCTTTATAATTAAAGTTAATGTGCATTGTATCAAAGTAAAAAGGTAATTTTAATTTAGTCTGGGATGCTTATCTTTTGCAGATTTTTATCTAGATTCTCCTTCAAAAATATGTTCTTTTTTGATACGTTCGGCTAAACTCTGCCGTGTCCTAAACTCTGAGTGTCCAAACATACCTTATGCAAATGTACTACTTAAAAAGTCATAAAAAGACTGCGAATGCAGCCTTTTATGACTGTGACTAAAACTGCTTGATACTACGAATCCCTTCACTTCTAACTGCTTTCAGGAATGGTTGAGGGTAATATTAAACGAATTAAAAGATAGTATGGCCATTTGGTTGTCAAATGGTGAATAAGCAATATGTCAGGGACAGCTGAAAGTAATAAGCTTTCAAGATATATTAGGGGGATGCTCAGAAGTAATTGGAGGGTAGCCAATACCTCCCCCAATTTCTTTCTTCAGATAATTCCTCCTCAACAGTGACTTAAGTCTTAAAAAAATATCCCATCGGTCAAGAAGGGATGAAACGGATTAATGAAATGAGGAATTTGTTAGCGCGGCTACGGGCAAATCACAAACGAGAGGAGATCCAACGACAAAAGCTTAACTCACCTTTCGGACCAATGTTCGACGTCGCTTCCCGTTCGACAACACAAACGAATCGGTGGCCCACTGAATCAGTGCCACGCATTAGTTTTGCCCGGCTATCGGCAGCCTGCTGCTTTGCTTCTTCGTCCTTCTGAAGAGCTGCCTGGGTGCCGACGTCGACAACAGTGTTGGTACGGCCCTTGCCAGTTGGGTCATCGCCCATAATCCCTTCAAAAGCCCCATTGCCTTGTGGAGAAGGCGGTTCCAATATTAGACTGTCGTATCATCATTGCTTTTACCCTACTTTTGACTCATCAGTTGCATTCTGTTCAGTGCTTCCAGTGTCCCCAAATCATTGCAGATTTCCTCTAGAATCTTGCAAAAAGGGAGGGGCAAAAAACTTGGGTATAGAAGCGTAAAACTATAAATCTAGCCTTGCACATTCGCCCCCTCCACGCGTTTTTCTAGTCAGTAAACAAGACTACGTTAAAAATCACTACACGAGGTACCGAAATGTTACAATTAAACTACAACTTGACGGATTTTAACAGCACAACGATCATAAAAATAACAATCAGGGAAAATCTCCCAACGGGCAAATGAACTTCTGATTTCTAATCCAATGAGCCCCCTACGAAGTTTATACGACCACTCTTTCCATAAAAACCTCATATGCCCCCCTGGGCATAACTCACAATCCTTGCCCTGAGGGCTGAGGGAAAGACGTAATTACTGGACCTTTCAACTACCATGAAGAAAATGGCCATCCCAAAATTTTCACTGCATTTTTTTGGGGAAATGATAGGCGTGGGAGGGGGGGCAGGTTGGCCATCAATTTCTTTCGACTATTAAAAAGGAAACTAGACCTTCTGATTATCAATCCGATGAGGCTCCTCCGAAGTTTATACGACCATTCTTTCTCGTAGAATTTTTTGATTGTCATCAACCAGTCAAAAAATTGTATAAAATATCGAATGTGGCTTAATTTAGGGATAGCTGAATCTCGGTATTAGTAAAATCTTATTGTGAATGGATCTTAGAACAAACTAGACAAAAAGCACTGGTTTTTCAACAGATATTATACATATCGTACATGGAATTTGCTTGGATAGAAACGCAGAGAAGTTGCAGCATGATCTCTTTAGTTAAAATGAGTAATATAAGAATGAGTAATAAAAAAAAAATGAGTAAAATGCGTTTGCTTCGGCCCATTAACAATTTGACTTGACTAATACAAAGATGCGGCTATGTCCTTCTAACTTGGACAACTAACTCTTTTCTGCAAAGAAAGTAGCAATTAGTAAACCCAGCTAGGGTTATTGAGTAGCGTATTTGTGATTTTTCTACTGATTGCCAGAAGTCTTCCCATCTTTGGTCATCTGTTTGTCCATTATTTGTGGTTTTCAAAGTGTGTTTTTATTTATTTTGTTTTTGTTTTGTTTTTCATTGTTTTTACTCTGTCTTTTTCTGGGTTTTCTCTGATAACCTAAATCAAACACGTTTGCATAATCTATAAAACTAAGGAGTAAAGGCGTCTGATGACCCAGGTACTTTTCAATTATTAATCTATGTGTGAAAATTTAGCAGGGGGGCAATATTCCTCCCAGACATTTGATTGATCTATATGAAGTAGTATGAAGTACCTTTATGGTACTTTTATAGTACTAAATAGTACCTTTATGGTAACAAATGTCTTATTTTTTTGTTTTTTACTAATCTTTTAAATTGATTTTGGAAAATCGGCGTCAACTATGCCCCTCCCCCCAGGAGTTTGTTTTAGTTTGTTTGATTCAGTCTTTCTTTTGTTCGGTTAGAGTTACTTCAAAAAATTAGTTTTCCTTCTTTTTTGAGCACTGAAGACGGCTGGGCGGAAGTCCCTGACGCTTCTTTTCTGTTCACTGGCTGACATTACCCGTCACATGTCTTGTAACCGCATATTTTTTCTGTTCTTCACTTTCGTTTTGAGACGTTGTGATTCTCGCTGCTACTTTTTCTTTTAAATGCATATTTCTACGTTCTTCAATTTTGTTTTGACATGTTCTAATTTTCAGTTTCGCTAATGTTTCAGCAATATATCTTTTTGATCTTTACTTTCGTTTAATGAGGTTAGCAACTGGTTTTGTATTAAATCAGGAGTTAAACAGGGTTGTGTTATATCCCCCTTTATATGGATCATTTTGATGGACTACGTCTTAAGGAGCACAGGAAAAGCAATTGGAGACCATGGAATCAAATGGGGAGGAAGTAGCTCCCGTGCGCCCCACGGAAAGGGGGTCGACTACTGTTCGCCGCGAACGACGACGTCGTCGATGTCGCCGCGCTCCTTGCCCTCGTTCCCCCCCGAGCGAATGCGCAGGCGCAGGTTGGGGTTGTTGTTGGCCCAGGCCCCGAGCTCGAAGTGCACCTTGCCCCAGCCGGGGGCCGTCGCGTCCTCGAGGGTGCGCCACTGCTGGCCGTCGTGCACCCGCAGGCGCAGGCGCTCCCCGGCGTCGTAGTTCTTGGTCTTGCGCCACAGCTCGATCGTCACGTTCGTGAACCCGGTCGTGTCGATCGTGCGCTCGATCCAGCGCGTGCGGAATTATTTAAGATGTATTATCCACTGCAGAGCTAAACTTTAAGTACGCAGTCAAAATCTTTTAAATCTTATCAATAAACTTTTATTTCTTAAAGTTTAACTACGCAGTGGATAATATATCTTAAGTAATTTGGGGAATTATTTCAAGGTTAAGGCTAATTCCCTTTTAAGCTGGATAAAGTATTAAAAATGGATTAATTGTTAAAAGAGTTAAATTGTGAAACAATGACGATGCCAGACGCGTTGAATTTGTTGGTTGATTCCACGCACCTGGGGTCTGACAGGACACAACGTCTTTCATCATTGGACAATGCGTTATAAGAATTTTTATGGTCAGAGTAGACCATGACTTTCTGGATTTAGCCAATAAGAAACGATCTTATTCACTCCACAGTGTCAGCATGAACTTCATATGCATGTAGCTTGTGTAAAAGATATTCGTGGACAACGTTTTCAAAGGCGTGGGCCAGGTCGAGTAACAGGACATCAACTGTTTTACCTTCCTCAATTAGTTTAGTGACTGTATCTTGAGACTGGATCTAGTTTGTCTTAAAGAGAAATTAGTGGCAAATACGGCAATTAAACAATATGCGATTTCTTCAGGGGAATCACATACAGTAGCATCAGGACGTATAAGCTGGCATATTCTATGTCTATTAGGATTCACGCCCTGCACCGCTCCGCTGAACGTGTGGCTGCTGCTGATGACATCCAGGCCGTCGGTCTGAATTTGCGCATCCTGCGGTGCGGTCGACTCGGTGAGTGCCGCGAGACCCTGGCCCGGGTCATTGGCAGCGACCCGGAGACCGACCTGGCGGTATTGAAGATCGACCTGAAGAACCTGCCCGCCATCACCATCGGCCGCTCCGACACCATCCATATCGGTGACGTGACGCTGGCCATCGGCAACCCGTTCGGCGTTGGCCAGACCGTGACCATGGGCATCATCAGCGCCACTGGCCGCAACCAGTTGGGCCTGAACAACTACGAAGACTTACAAGATTTTAATGCCAGGGCTGTTAGAAAGAAGGATAGATGGCACACTAGTCTAGGTAAATTGGTGTAGGAAAAGAAAACAGTGATGGCTACTGGCTGCTGCTAATTTTCATTTATTTATCAATACCAAAATACAGTAAGCTTTATCAAGCTTGTTGCACTAAACATAATAAAAAAAGTTATGACAATACTGACAACATTATACGCACATACAAAAGTATGAAAAAAATACACTCTATGAAAACATACAGGTCACAAAACAACTTCCATTAAAAAACAAAAAATATTCTAAAATGGATTATGATAAGACCTAGTATGGAAATCTGTAGGGCTGGACAATTTCTCAACAAGGGGAAAGCCCAATTTTTAAAGATAAGCTTTAAGGCATCAATAACTGATGTAATAATTAGCTTTACCAATATAAGTCAAAAGTTATCATTTGGAACATTTTTTTTTTTAATGTTTAGCAGTTCGAAAAACAGCAGTTTAAACACCTGTTTTTTAACAAAATAGCAGTTTTCTGTTTTTACCAAAAAACAGAACAGAAACAGGTCTTCTTCTTTTTTCTTGACCTGTTGTTTCTGCTCTGTTTCATTCAAGCCCTGTTTATTTTTTTCCGTTTCTTTTGCCAAGTCCCCATACTTACACCAAAGCCATCTTTAATGGTTTTCGTGCCAAAAGGTGTCTCTCGGCACACGTGCCAAGATAATAAGGCAGTTTTTTGTGTTTAAAGCGATTTTTGCAAACAACACTATAGCGTCAGGTTCAAATATAATAAAAGTTTTTCTTTAATATTTTATATTTTGTTTGCGCAGTATTTAATGCCAACTTCCTTTGATTTCTTATAGTAAAGACGAGTGGCTTCATGATAAGTCGTGTTCCATTTATCCTAGTTAAATCAAACTGTGAGATGGGACTCCATTGGCAAAAGCAGCATCGGATAAGAAATTTAAGTTCCCACATTAACCACTTCCCAAATACTAAGTTCTGGGAACTGAACTGAACTTAACACAGACTAGAGTAAGAAAACTAAAAAAAAGCAAGCCTGCTAATTTATTTTTCAGAAGTGAGTGGATTGGGTGCGCTGGATTCAGGATCCTTTGTCTGAGAGGACGTGGGTTCGAATCCCAGTGCACCCAATTTTCAGTTTGGGACGGGGGTCAGTGGCGTGACTCTGTAAGCTTAGCCAGAGCCCACCCAGCCCCAAATAGGTACATGGAGATATCTGGGGAAGGTAAACAGGAAGGGTGTGCGAAAGCACAGGATGGTTAGCCACCAACCCCCCATTGCACTGCCTGGCTGAAGTGCCAAGAAACGGAGATAGACTGAAAAATACTGTAGACAAAGTTTAAGAGATGAACAGTGTTGTTTTAGAAAGGGTGGAGGATGCGTCAACCAAATTTTCACTCTTGGGTTAATAATTGAGAAGTGCCTGATTTGTCAAACACCTTTCGTCCTCAGTTTTATAGATTATAGGCAAGTGTTCGATTGTGTTTATAGAGGAGTTTTAGCAAAGGTTTTATCCTTGTATAGTATACCAGACAAATACATTAAAGTGATTAGTTTACGCACGAGAATAACACTGCTGCGGTTAAGATAGGAATTGAGGTTAGCAGCTGGTTATGTATCAAGTCAGGAGTTAAGCAGATTTGTGGAAAAAAAGAAAAAACTAATTAATAAAAAAAATAAAACAATAAAAAACCTAAAAAAAAAAAACTTAAAAAACTTAAAAAAATAAAAAAAGGTAGGAAACTAAAAAGAAAAAAAAGCTAAAAAAACTAAAAATACTAAAAAAGAAAAAAAAGAAAAACTAAAAAAGAAAAAATTAAAAAGGAAGAGAAAACATATCTATCTTCTTACCTATATTCTATATATCTTCTATATATATAAAAATAAGTTGTCTGTCTGTCTGTGGATGGATCAGGTGACTTCACCTGAAAAAACTGGATCAGGTGACGTCAAAACTAAAAAAACTAAAAAAGAGGGACCTCAATTGTCCGAGCTGTGGCAGCTCGAATACTCAGAACATCGAAGTGGCTTACGAACAATCGGTACGTACCAGTCACAAGGGTTTTGAATCTGTGAGTGCGTTTGGTCGGGCTATCGCACCCCCTGAATTTGTGAACCCGATCTTTGCAGGATTTATCTTTGCGCTGGTGTGGGTGGTGTTCTGGTTTATTGGGCTGACGGCCTCCGAATCTTATCGGTGGTTTAAAGCACAAACCGAATGGCACGCCTTTATGTGTGACTCGGCCATCGTGGTATTTGTCATCGCATTTGTGGGTGCTTGTCTCTATGACGCCTTTGGTGCCATCGTTACCATTCCCGAATTAGCTTCAAAGTGATTCTTCCTCGTTCGGAAGTTTTTTTTTCAAAATTACTTTTTTAATTTTCAGGTACTATAAGCTAGATTTTGTGCTTAACCAGGTTGTCTGACGCGGAACCATGATAAACTTGACTTTGAATTAAGGATACTTGTCCACTTACAATAGTTAACCATTATTTTGTCCACGTTATACATTAGCTTTAGTATAATTTTGTAGAAGGATTCTCGATTTACCTGTATAAATGCTGTAATATTTAATGTTCTTATATTGTTTGTATTTTAAAAGGCTCTTTTAGGTTATTTACTTGACCTGCCTTTATTCTGTATGTAGAGTTGCCGACACTTACCAATTATACTGTTATATTTGCCCTTGATTGCAAATTATCATGTTTTTCTATTTCATTTTAATGGTTATACTTTAGAGTTAGCCTCTTTTTCCATTCTTCCTCCAAATATTCCCTATGTAGGGTTACAGACACTTACCAATTATACAGGTAGATTTGCCGTTTATGGTAAATTATAAGGTTTTTCTATTTAACTTGGATAATCTGCCGTCATATTTTAAAGGTAGCCTCTTTTTCCCTTCTTCCTCCGAATATTCTGTATGTAGAGTTACAGACATTTACCAATTATAAAGGTAGATTTGCCCTTTTAAAGTGAAAAGCGGCTATAAACCACAAGATATTCGCGATTGTATTAACGCCAAATTGGCTCCAATGAAATTCAAAGAGCCACCAAAACCCATTGTGGCAGGTAGCAACAATCCTGATAGAAAAACGACACTAACACGACCAATAGCAGCATAATCAAATTCAATAAGTGCTTTGATAGGATTTCAAAGCACTTTCCTATACACTCTAGCCAAATTTATTTGTTGTAAGATTATCCATGAAAGTTGGAATATTAGGCGCGATGGCGCAAGAAGTTGCCCTTCTAAAAAAACACCTAAAAGATGTCAAAACCTATCATTATGCGCATCTTGGCTCCTATCTACAAAAATGTGGAATGTCGCATTTTTTGCAAGAAGACAGATCACGGATGCGTATTTATTTGTTTGTTTTTTTGTTGTTTTTTTTTCCCAGGGGTGATCGTATCGACTGAGGGGTCCTAGAATGTCGCGAGAGGGCTCATTCTAACGGAAATTAAAAGCCCTAGTGCTCTTTTTAAGTGACAAAAAAATGGATGGCACCTAGGCCCCCTCCCATGCTCATTTTTTCCCAAAAGTCACCGGATCAAAATTCTGAGATTGCCGTTTTATTCACCATAGTCGAGAAACCTAATAACTATGTTTTTAGGGACGACTTACTCCCCTGGATCGAAAGCTAGAGCAGCACTATTTCCGATATCGTAGTTAACTGTCACGTTTGATCGACCTACTTTTTGCAGCAATTCTGCAAAATCGCGAGGTCCAAGATCAGTTTCAAGAGACAAGTTAATACCTAAGGATTCGGCTTTGGTTGCCAACTCAGCTACAACTTCCACGAAACGAGCAGTCTCTTTGGCTCCATTCAGCGAAGATTGGTCAACACAAGGGATGACAATCTCAGAGGCCCCAACCTTGGCTGCAGAAGTAATCAAGCTCCCCATGACTTCAACACTTTTAAGCTGTTCACTTTCATTTGAAGAGTGCAAAGGTGCTTCCATCTTAGTGGTTGGAGAAGCATAATCATGTGGTTCTGGAACCGCTCAAAGTTGTATATTAAAAGAAGGATTACTTATTGTTATAGTTACTTATTCAAATTATTTACTCGGCAATTCCACCGTAATATTCTCTCCATGCATAAGATTGTGCATCCAAAGAGGAAGAAAGACAAATGAAAAAAGTTTTGTAGGAGAGTTCAGGTAATTCTTCCCAACATTTTTGAAATGAAAACAAACTGAGTTTACAACATCATTCATCGTACCTACACAAGAAATGATCTTTTTTTGAAATTTCGTTTCATTTGCTAGCAATGAATGGCTTTTCTATTTAGAGTATTGTGTCGCAATTTCATGCCAAATATTCGGCAACATTGAACAGAAATATTTCTTTTTACCTAAAGAAGAAACTATTTCACCGCCCAAATAATAATTGGATTAGTACATGATTTGATGACGACTGCTTTTTCAATGTAGGTTGATTTCTTCCTCGTATTAAGACCACTCTTTTGCATTTGGCTATGAAAAATTTGAGATTTGTAATTGATAGCTAAAAAATGAACCTAACATTAGATGGGACTTTCAAAAAATCATTGGCTGGCTATCTACCTTGTTCAATTTTAGAGCAAAAGTAATGGTAAATGTTTAGTTTTGTCACAAGCTGTCTACCCCAATTATAAACAGTAATACAAAAAAAAAAAAAAAAAGAAAGAAAAAAACAAGGAATGACGGCCCCAGAAAAAATCCCCTGCCCTCTCCCCTCGTCGATCCACCAGTGAAATATAGGATCATTCGGCAAAATGAGGGCAAGAGGGTCAAGTACTGGACCAATTTATTAGCCTTTTATTTTCTTCCATGCTATAATTTGATTAGTTTAATTTTTTATATCTAAATCAATCATAACACAGTTGTTACAACAATGTAGCCTGCATTAAACTTAAACATCTGAAGAACACTTAAGCAACGCAACACTTTAACTTCTAAAACTTTCTAATTTTTTTTCTATAATGGACCAACTTTCTAATGTCAATACTAAGGACAGAGCAAAGCGGAAGAGTAAAGCAATATCTCCAACAAAAAGGAAGAAAGTGAAATCTCCAATTTTTAAGCGATGAGAAAACTATTAAGATTTAAGAGACACATCTAGTATCATTCTACTGCCTCAGTCCTAAATACAGAACACAAAATCGCAAAGTTTACCGAAATTAGAAGCAGAAACGGCTTGTAAAATTAGATGGTAGCATGTTCGGTACGAATCTAAGAAAATATTCTGACGATAGAGCAAGGGATCTTCATCCGTCTCTTGAACTTTTAAATCTCACTCTAACTCAGTTTGTTACCACAAACTGTTTGATAACGTTATCTAATGTGCGTATTTCTTATACGATTTTTCACTCTTTTTTCCTCATCTCTTTCCATTCCTCTTTGTATCTCTGTCGCTTTTGAAAAGGCTTCATAAACATTTTATTGTATAGCCTACTGCTGCAAATAAAGGGTTGATCGATTAAAATATAATAAAAAATAAACTTCAGCCCGTTACTTTTATATCTAAGTGTTAGCAAATAGGGTATTAAAAAGAACGTTATATCTCTTTTGTAAATTCCATAAAAAAAACAGTTTTTTTTAAATGAAAGTAAGGGGCAACATTAAAACTTAAAACGGGAGCTGAGACTAAAATTGCCCGTGTCCACTGCAGCCAGAGTCTTACCTTGCAAGATTTCGGAGTGATTGAGGAGTTTCTACAACTTTTACTGATTATTGAAGGAATTAATTTTTCAGTTGGGACCGAAATTGGCCAAAATTGCATTACCCCCAGTTAGATAAGTAGTACCAAATTTTCAACCACCACACACTAATTTATGGACACAAAGCATGATTTCAAGGTAGAGAAGAGCTATTAAGTCCTGATCTAAGCACATTTGTGATTTTTGTCCAGTGTTTTTTGTCAAAGTAATGCTCCTTTTATAGTACATTTTACCCCCTGGGAACATTAATATCTTTTTTCATGTAGTTTCTTCAGTATCATGATGACAACTAATGACCTTTTTTACTGTTCACTGTAATATATACGGTGATTTCATCGTCAAAAATATTTCTGTAACTACACGCAAATCCTCGGGTGTATTCTGATTGACATCCGATAGAATGTAAACATAGGGTTTAGTTGTTACCTTGACCATTTATTGAGAGTTAGAAGAGAATTTGAATCACGAACAACTCCGTAAATGATATAGTAGGTACAATTAAAAGCAAGTGAACTCAGATATTTGCTCTGATGAAAGAGATTGTGTAGAACTAGGATTTTGGAAATCTGCTCATGATGGACAAAGCTATTACCCTCGAAAACTAAAACTTTTGAAATAGGAAAAGAGCCTTTAATCCGTAGGAATTATTTTAAGTTAATTTATAGGACATTATGAGAATATGGCTAGAAATATAGAGTCAAAATCAGCTTGAACAAAACTAACAGGGTGTCACCATGGAAATCTTACATTCTAGCTAATACATTCATTTAATCTTCATATTTCAAGCTTTGCTCAGCTCTGACAAAACAAAGTTGTATACGACTACGTTACTTACTTGCAAATTTCATTTTAATTCAATTTTAGGCAGGCTTGTGGATTCCTGGCTTAGAAAACAAAGGAATTGTTTTCCTACTATTTATGTCCAGATTTTAAAAAGGGTGGATGTTGTTAAACATTGTTGAAACATTTTCTCCAGTATACAAATAGCAGGTCAAACTATAAATACTTAAAAAAAACCGAAAAGACTTAAACTGTTATTTTTTTTTCTCTGAAAAAGCTCTGTCCACATAAGACGAACAGATGTTAATTAGGAAAAACTTTTCACACGAAATAAGTTTTTCAAAAAAAGCAAAAATCTGGATTAAACCAAAAATGAGCAAAAATAGAATCAAATAATCTACCAAGCGTAAAACTACCACAAATCAGCATCGATAAATAAATGAAACCCAAAACGAACATACTCTTCACAATGGGTTCTCCCTCAAGGCTTTTCAGGGTGCCACTTTACTAATCCTCCAGGTCTTTATTACATTATGCATACGCAGAATAACTTATTAGAAAGAAGACCGT
Organism: Alatinidae sp. Z8VKAUB7J3; assembly: GCA_010016025.2. Classification (NCBI taxonomy): domain Eukaryota; kingdom Metazoa; phylum Cnidaria; class Cubozoa; order Carybdeida; family Alatinidae; species Alatinidae sp. Z8VKAUB7J3. The sequence goes on from JAAAKM020721499.1 coordinate 34,163,347, forward strand.
TTTTGACTTTGACTATCATGAAGGTTTTAATCACTAACTAATTACGTTCATTATTGTGTATATAACTGTACAAGGGGTGGGGTGAAGGAATTCCTCTTCCTTAAATTAGTCTGAAGAACCACCTTCTCGTCTCTTTGAAAAAGTAGCCTAAAAATGTACTAACCTTTTTGTTCACTCCAATTTTGGTGTGTGTCAGTTTTTGTGTTTTGGAATTTTCTATGCAAAATCAGTCCGAAAAGATTAGGGGAGGACTCATTCCAACGGAAATTAAAAGTTCTAGTGTCATTTTTAAGAGATCAAAAAGATTGGAGGATAGCTGACACACTCACATGCCCTTTTTTCTCCGAAGTTATCTGATCAAAATTTTGAAATAGCTATTTTGTTCAGTATAGTTGAAAGACCCAAGTAATATGTCCTTAAGGGTAAAATGACATCCGTGGGTTGAGGCCTGTAAGTTATGAAATTTGCCTATTGTTCACGCTTAGTATTTGTTATTGGGAAGACTATAGACATTTAGTGGAGGGAAGATTTTGTGCTTGGGGTGGGTTTCCACAATTTGGTTTAATGACAAATCACAACTATCTGTACGCTGACAGATAATAATGCCGCTTTACCCCCTCAATTCCTTCATACCTATGCTTTGCTTTGCCAAGATAATTGAACTTTTAATAATTATAAGCCAATTTCTAGCAGCCAAGAGTGGAATGACTAGCTGATAGTTAATTATAAAATAGATAATATTTTATAACATATGCGAAGAACCATTGAAAAACAGCAATAATCAAAGCTCTCAGCCTTTTTAAGTTCAAGTGTTCAGAGGGAAACTGCCCCTTCCCCCTAGCTTCAGGAGCAAACGAAGTCATAGTGGCGACTTTTCGTAATAGGTGAATGTCGACTTTAACCAGATCGCGTACATTCAGGGTAAATGCTGTAATGTTGTGTAAATGTAAAAATGTGTAAATATTGTCACTGTTATGTCAAAAGATGGTACCTGATACGTTTAAACTTCTGAAAAACCGTTAAACTGTTTAACGGTTAAACTGTTTAACTGTTAAACCGTTTTAACGGTTAAACCGTTAAACCGTTTAAACTGGCAAAAACCGTTTGCCAAGCTGCAAACTAAAGGAGGATGATCTGGGTAATCTTAGCGTTCAATTATGCTTATATCCCCTGTTCTACATTACCCTGCTGAATATCCTTTCGAGAATAGCTTAGTTAGAACCTTAACAGTTTCCAGGAATTAGCCGACATCGGCGGCATAGGAAAAAAAACGGTACAACACCAAAGTGTTGCTCTCGCAACACAATTGTGGATTTGTTTTCTGTCAGATTATGGCTGCTATTCTATATCTCTTGCAAACGCTGCATATGCTATTCGTTATGCAATAGAACATTTTCTAAAGCATTGCTTGATCCTGTAAATTTGAATAAATTCTTCCAATTGTTTGCTATGATCTTTTATTTAATTTCCGTTCGTTTTGGGTATAATTTATTCTTTAGTGGTATTTTTCTGGTCATTTTGATTTTAAATTGTAATAGATTTTTGATGTATGTTAAATTGTCAATCCACATTCGTTTGTTGTTATTGTTTTCAGTAGATTCGGTTATGATAGTGTTTTTTCGATATTATTAGAAATAGAAACATTCAGATCGAAATAAAGTTTATTTTCAGTAAAGTAAAAATTATGTTGTGATCTTCCGAAGGCATGGGGTGTGTCAGCCCTAATTATGTTAATATCTGCTTGTTTTGAGTTTGAATCGGTTATTTATTGTAATTTCTGTTCGTTTTGGGTCTTATGTATTTACTTATGGTGATTTGTGGTAGTTTTACGCCTGAAAAATTATTTGACTTTATTTCTGCTCATTTTTTATCTAACGATAGAATAAGTAAATGTCGTAGATACATGATTAACGTAACCGTACTGGATTCGCTCTCTTTGGGGGAGTTGTAGGGAGGGGTTCAGTGCTTTGGCGAGTTTGGTGTTTCTGGACGTGCTAGGATGAGTAAAATTGGTAGGCGTGTCAGGGAGCTGCATAAATTGACTTGATAAAGTCATTTTCCGAGATTCGACCATCTGGGGGGCTAAAGGGAGAGGAAAAAATAGAAAAAATGAGGTATTTATAACTTACAAGCGGGTGATTGGATCTTAATGAATTTTGATATTTAGAAGGATATCGTGACTCAGAGCTCTTATTTTAAATCCCGACAAGGTCGTAGGATAAATAGTTGAAATTACAAAAAATACTTTAGCGTGAAAAGCAAGTTATTTAGGATGGGATGAACCTCCTCATATACGTAATAATTTCTGCTCGTTCTAAGTTTTAATACTGCTCCTTTACATCCAGTTGAAAAAGCTTTTTCATATTTTTAAAGATTTTTTAAAGAATGCTAGAAAATCCTGCTTTTCCTTCATGGAATTTCTCTTCTCCCATGATAAATTCTCCATGGAAAGATCATCCCAAGTAACCCCCTCCCCCCGACTCTCCCCCCCCAACCAGAAAAAAACCCCCCGAAAACGTCGGCAGACTAACCAATAACTTAATATATATAATAATAAATAAATATATATTATAATATTTATATAAAATAAATGTGACACCAAAGGCTTTTGAAAGTATGAGGGGCAACAAAATATCCTTGTTTAAAATAACGGTATTTAAAAAAAGAAAATATTTCAGAAATTTGCAGTATGTTTTGAGTTTTGGTCCATTGCTGAGTGTGATTTTAGGTTGTTTTAGGCTTCATTGTCTTCATTTCTTCATTCATGGGGATTTCAGCTCATTTTAGGGTTAGTATTCCATAGAAACTAATTTTTGTTTGTATTAGATTTAAATTAGTTTTATCTTATTTTTTTTATTCATTTTCTAGCCCCCTAAATATTTACCAAGAAAAGTAGCCTAAACTAAAACCAAAATTAATAAAAAACTAGACTTTTTCCAATATTAAAACAAGTTACGATGTCTTCTATGCAATTTTCAGGCCTCAGAACCGAATCAGAGATACGAACTTCCGTAAGCTTCCAAAAATATTAACAAGGTAGCAAAAAATCAGTAGGCTAAATTTCTAACCTAGTTTAGCTACTTTTTGCCATCTTGGAAAAGGGTTAGGTTGGAAAATTGTAACTTTCCATAATGAATCCATGACCAAAAGGTACTCAGCGAAGGTATTGCCAAGGTTTTTGACAAAATAATATTTTACCTAAGAACTCAATGTTTATCCTCTTATATTTCAACTCCTAGAATCAAAAGATTTACCGAAAGAAATCTGAGCAGATTCAAGATAAATAAGAATCAGCCAATTCAGTAGCTCTGTTCATAGACTGAATGACTGAATCAACTGAATCAAATGACTGAATGACTGAATGACTGAATCTCATAGACTGAATGAAAAGGAAAAGGGCTGAACAGTCTCGACTGAAAAGTCCTCGTTAGCTGAAACAGAAGAAGAAGAGAAATGAGGGCTGATAGAGTCCTATTTATGAAACCTTTTGTAACTTGTTTGATTGCTATTGATAGTTGCTATTGAAATGAGTAGTATTTGCCAGTGACTTTAGCGAGTGACTGGAGTTTTATCTTTACCAGAATTTAGGAAATTTATGATTTTGAAATTATTATGTGCAGACTTTTTTAAGATTCGTAGTGTTGTTTGGTATGTATGGGAGGTGAGTTATGTTTGAGCGCTTATCGGGATTCTCAAAAGGTAAATTACCATTGATTTAAAGGGAGTGTCTTTTCAGTCTACGGTTAATTGTATTATCAATAAGTGAAATAAGATACCCATTTCCAAAAAGTATGTCCCTGATAAGGTTTAATTCGGCTGTGATGTAGGACCCAGAACTAATGTATAGGGTATGATCGACGAGACCTGTGCAAACGTTATCTTGGGCTCCTCTTTCTTATTTGGACTGCCTTCAAATTCATCCCAATCTTCAACCTATAAATAATTTGGAATCAGTAAAATGATTAGCAACATAATAACAATATATATATATACTATCTTTATAAACGAGCAATAATAGTATATATGTATTTATGCATGTATTTAAGTATTTTTTCTTGAAAACGGCTCCACGTTTTTTTTTTCGGAAATTTGGTATCTTGGAATATTCTTGCATAAATAAAAAACGATCTAGATAGGTCAGAAGTTTGAAAAAATTCGTTAAGAGCCATAATTTTGGAAAAAAAAAACTATTTCAAAGTATTCAAAGCTGGGCTGTCAAATTGACACATTTTGTGTCAAAATGACACAATTTGATGTTGCTTGACACAATAACATATTCAAATTGAAATCATGACACAAACAACGAAAATTACACATTTTTCAGTAAAAAATGACACAATCGACAAAAATGACACATTTTTCAAAAAAAAATGCACATTTTTGTCATACAAGTCTTGTTTTTTAAATGGTAATAACAGAAAAGTAAAATTTCAGTTTTTCTACCCCCAGAATAGTTACAAATTAATGGAAGGGAATAGCGATACACAACGGTGGCAGTAATATCACCATATTTAAAATTCAAACAGTAATAAATATACGTAACTTACGAATAAACCTACGCAACGAACTTCTAAATTTGTATATTTTTATTACGTATATTAGGGGGTTCACCCCCTCGTCAATACCTCGTACTTTACACTAAAGCTTGAATTTTGTCCCAATTCCTTAAGAATGACCCCTGAATCACAAAGGCCGTAGAATAAATAGTTAAAATTTCTGGAAATACTTTAGCGTAAAGAGCAAGATATAAAGGAAGAGACGAACCCCCTTATATAAGAGATATTTTTTTCGTTTTAAGTTTTAATGCTGCTCCTTACTTCCAGTTGAAGAAACTTTTTTTATTTGTTTTCTCATTTCAACATTCTCTGGTGAATGCACTAAATACCTTTTTTTTTCTCCTTGGATTTAGTCAGTGTTGCCAGTAAACTTTTTCTATTTAACTTAACTTTTACCGTCAAAGCTTGCATAAGACTGAAAAAGATGATTTGCAAAGCTAATTGAATCCAAGCAGAGAAAATTTATTTTGACAATCACTAGTGAATGTCAACATTAACCAGAAATAGGGCATTCACAGTAACAATATATATGTATATATTTTTGTATTTTTCCTTAAAATGGTTCCGTATTTCCGTCTTATTAATGAGCACATTTCAAGAAAATAAATTACATCATTTCCCCCTCCTCCCAAAAAAAAGCTTCTTGTTGTTTCAATTAAATGAACTTTCGTTTCAGGAGTCGTTCTTAAATCATTGGGACAAAATTCAAACTTTAGCGTAAAGAGTGAGCTCATCATCATTTCTATTCGTTTAAGCCGTAATTTTTATGTTTTTCTTCAACAATCTAGGCTTTAATATTGTTTTTTTTCCTTGAAATTAACTGCGTCTTTAAGACATTTGGTTCATTTATCATTTCAGATCAGACAAAATTACAGTCCCTCGTGTTCTTTGCGAATTTAGTATCTATTGTTTTGAGCCTGGCAATAATATTTTAAAAATATGTTTCCAGCCAGTTTTAGCCATTAGCTCCCTCTCAAATATCTAGAACTTTCGGTTTGATACAATCACCCGGGGAAAAAAGCAACACAAATAAACATGCATCGACGATGTTTCTTCTGAAAAAAAAAAAGCGAAATTCCACATTTTAAAGATTTTAGCTTGAAACCTCTAAGGCAGAGTTCTCTGATATGATGTATCTAGTAAAGGTATGTTCAATAAGATCTATCGATTTTTGGGGGGTGTTTCCCCTCTTTTCAAAAATCAGGCGAATTTTCTCAGATTCTTGGTTTTGGAAAGGTAGCAGTAAACTGAAAGAATTTTATATATCTAGAATCAGCATAAAAAGCCAATACCCTGGGCGTAGCCGCATATAGGTGTACACCCACTGCGATTGATACTCGGGGTTCTGCGCATAATGGGTCGCAAACGAGCCGAAGAAATCGAACGGCAGATGCGTGTTGAGCGGCTGATCTTCGACGACGCCCGTAACGGTGTAGGTGTTGCTGCCATTCACGCGCAACGTTTGGCCGAGGACATCCAAGCGCCCAAAATACTTGCGTGCCATCGACTCGGTAAACACCAAGGCATACGGCTGATTGAGCGCTGTTGCCGGATCGCCTGCGATGAAGGGCATATCGAACAGCGCAAAGATCGTTGAGTCGGCGTGGTAGAAGCGCGTCTCATTGTCATTTTCCATTTTTTCCAAAAATGGAAAATGATTCCATTTATTCCATTTTTTAGAGTTTTGGTTACTATTGAGCCAGGGCGCTCCTTACTAAAGTTCGTTACCACGAACTGTTTGATTGGGAATGATTGAGTTTAATAATAATTTGTGCAACAATGGTTTGCCGTCTGAGTCCAAAACTGGAGAGATTATATATTTATTATTGGTTTAATTAATTCCTTTATTAATATTAATAATTAATTATTGGCTTAATTAATTAATATTATCATTCTGTTTCTTATTTATTATCCGTTTAATAAAAACAGGTTGAGATTTTTTGCTCATTACTATAAGCTCCTATCTTCAAAAATGTGGAATTTTGTATTTTTACAAAAATACAAAATCGTTTGTATCACGATTGATCATTTACATATAGTAATGGTTATCGGGACGTGTACAGATGTTTTTAGGGGACTTTTTCACGTAAAAGGGTTGTCGGGGAAGGGGGTTACGTGACAGGATCTTTCCATGGAGGAATTTATCGTGAGGGAAGAAAATTTCAATGAAGGGGCCGCAGGATTTTCTAGCATTATCTAAAAAAAAGAAAATAAATTAAAAAAAAGTTTTTTCAGGTGGAAATAAGGAGCAGCATTGGAACCTACAACGAACAGAAATTATTACGTATGCAGGGTTCCCCAAAATGCGAGGAATGCTACTGCCTCCTCAACCCCCGATTTTAAATAGAAATTTAGAATTTATAGAGCCGATTCAGGAAATTCGCTTATCAAAGTAAAAGGAGAAAATGAGGAATTTCACATTTTTTAGACAGGCCATTTAGGACTCTCATGCATATTGAACTTCACTGCGTAATTTCCATCAATATCTTAATTCTTTTTGGAGAGATCAATTCCTATTTCTTAGGTTATGCAAGTTGTCATGTGCTAATCGTTTTTAATAAGCAAATCTGAAATTAATAACATTTCGCATTTCTAGAATCAAACCGAATAATATTGGACACTAGATCCAGTCAGAATTTAAAATAAGAGATCTGAGTTAAGAGGTACTTCTAAATATAAAATTTTATTAAGATCCTATCATTCCTTCGTGGGTTAAAAAAATCATTTTTTCCAATTATTAAGAATTAACCCTCCTCCCAACTCCCCGAAGAGAGCGAATCCGTTTCGGTCATGTCAATACGTATCTAGGACGTGTGCTTATTAGTCCACCAAGTTTTATCCCGATCCTTCCACTCTAAGCGTTTTCCCAGATTTTAGGTTCTCCCTCCAACTCCCCCCAGTGTCATCGGATCCGGTCGGGGTTTAAAGAAAAGCTCTGAGACTCGATTGCACGCGCGGAAGCGGCTGGACGTGAAGCGTCCGACGAGGACGTCAAGGCAGTTCTGGCCGGCTTTGGTCACCCTCTGAAAACAGCTGGGCAATATCAACCGCAGAAATATCTGATTGGGCCTGAGCTATACCCCGTGTTCGCGCGAACGATGAAGACGGTGCTCAGCCTTGCAATTGTTGCGCAAGTAATCGGTATCCTCGTGCTGGCGCTCAGCCAGGAAGAGTTGATCCCGTTCCGCCGCAAATTACAGTTCATGTTTCAAGATCCGTACGGATCGCTCAATCCGCGCATGACAGTCTTTGACATCATCACCGAGCCGCTGGTCATCATTGTTTTTTTAAATAATGCTGGAAAACATAGCGTCCCCTTCATCGATATTCTTTTCCCCATGATAAATTCTTCCAATGAGAGATCCTCTCATGCAACCACCGAACCTAACCACCCTCAGAAAAATATCCCCTTTAAACGTCAGTATACGTCGTCAATAACCAATGCTATGTGTAAATAATGGGCAAAGTTCGTAACTTCCAGCCCTTCCCCCGGGGACTTTGGGGGATTAATTCATCCTCAAAGACATATTTATTACATTTTCGATTATGCTGAACAAAATGGCTATCCTATCTCAAAATTTTTATCCGGTGACTTTGGGAAAAACGAGCACATTGATTTACAGTTATTTCCTTAAAGAGTGATAAAATAAGCCTGGTAATTTGTGCTGGCTTTTTAAATAATACTAACATATCCGGCTCCACCTCCAGGGAAAAATTACCTTCCAAAGAAAGAACCACTAGACAATTCAATCTCGGTGAAAATTTACCCCAGACAGTTACCATAAACATCCCCACACGGAAAATTGAGTCAGCGAAGAGAAAGAAAGGCAAATTAAAATGAATTATATAGGAATTTTAGTATAATCCCCCTGTGTAAAATTTCCCCTGACAAGTTCAGCCCCCATAAACTTCCTTCCCAATAGAAAATGTTCCAGCAGAGCTAGACATTTTTAAAAATATTTTTTTTTAAAGAAAGTGATATGTAATTCCACTTTCCCTCCTTCTTACCCTCGGTTACAACGGTTCCATCTCCAATTCTACTGGTTTCCACCTCGGTTCAATCAAAATCCAAATCTGGCTCTGGTTCAACAGTTCTGTTTCCCCACCTCGGTTCCGAAATCCACGATTACAATTTTGCCAAATCCACTCCGAGTTCCATCAATTCAAATATGACACGTCATCAAATCTAACAACCTAATCTATCCTTTGTAGGGTAGGTTAACCTTACCTACTAGCATATCATGATAGATTAAGACTCACGAACAAAAATGGTGGCTTAAAAGCTTACAAAACTCTGTAAAAATACTACTAACAACTCACTGCAGTACCAAGCCGCCTGAGGCCAACACACCTGGGCATTATCTTCCTTCATCCCATTCTGTTCAAAGTCTCCCTCTTTACACCCTCCCAAGAAGCTCCCATTTCCCTTAAACATTTTTTATGACTTCCTCCCACCCCGAACGTGGAAGAACTGTTTTCTCTCTAGCTCTCGATGGTTGGCCGAAAAAGACAATCTGAAATCCGTAGAACGTGCATATCAAGCAGTGTATCTGGATTTCGGGAACATCGCTGGACTCCTGGATTGTACCTTCTGACAATCTTGTTCCACTCTCAAAGATACATCTCCGTGTAATATGGTTGCACATGGTACCTAAATATATCTCAGGCAAATTCCAGGGTATTTTTTATACTATGGTGACAAGCACACCGACAAACTATAGGGAGAACGCGAAGAAGGAAACTACAATTGTGACAACGTTTCGTCTTTTCTTAAAGACTTCGTCAGGTCCTTGTACATTTGACGTATTAACGTGAATTAACTCTGGCACAAACGTACAAAGAACATCTGTCACCAAGCGCGAGATGCATTGTAGGAAATAACCACGATGGAATGCTACGTCGAGGACATTGAAACGAGGCAAGTACAACGAAGAATAAAGTGTTAAAGAAAGAAATTGTCCTTTTATTTTATTCAATGTCCCTTCAACTATAACTATTGCAAATATTTTCTGTTATTTCAAATTTTTTGCTTCTATCACAATGATTTTTTTATTCAGACATTCAAAATCGCTGTCTTTTGTATGAATTGGTATCCAAGTTCTTTCAGCGAGTATGGTACAGTGAATTTATGTATAAAAAGCATTGTGTCTAAGAAACCCTTGCGTCCTTTTTAATTACTAAATAAAAAGGACATAATATGGTAATTTAATTTAATAAATAGTATGGTAATTTAAGTTAATAAAAAAGTCAGTATTGAATTTACTCGGGTACGCCATCCGGAGAAGGCTCACCGCCCGGATAATGAAATCGCCCGCAAACCGGACTGGATTCGGGTCAAGGCCCCGACCTCCAAGGGCTATCTGGAAACCCGCGACATCGTCAAATCCAACAACCTGGTGACGGTGTGCGAAGAGGCCGGATGTCCCAATATCGGCAGCTGCTGGCAGCAGAAACATGCCAGCTTCATGATCATGGGCGAGATCTGCACGCGAGCTTGCGCGTTCTGCAACGTGGCGACGGGCAGGCCAAACGCACTCGATCCCAACGAGCCGGAAAACGTCGCCCGTGCGGTGAAACAGATGGGCCTCAAACATGTTTTGATATAAGGTTTTTTTTTCTGTAGAGTTCGGAAAAAAATGGTAGCTTTCTCCAACTTTGTGACACTCCAAAAGAAGATGTGCATTATACCCACTATAAGCTCAGCCTCAATTCGAAGTAGAACATTTTCTGGATGTCAACAAAAAGAAATTGAAAATTATACTGTAAGTATGATTAACTACTGATGGTGGCATATTCTTGCAAATAACAATAAAAATGATTTATGCATACCCAAGGTTTGCCCCCCCCCACCTTTGAAAATAAAAGACAATAGATTGTTGATTTTTATTCTAATCTACTACCTAAATAGTGAAAAATCTTTTGATTTCACCCCCCCCCCCTCCAAAAAAACAACAATAAAACTAGAAACTAGATGTTAAAAGCTAAACCCTACAGTGAATATTATTAGAATTTAACCGCAAATGGTGTGTTTTGATTTAGTTTAACATCTTTATTTATATTTCCCGAATTTTTCAACTTAATAATCTTAGCCGTTCCTGAAATATTGTAGCTACGCCCAATAACAAGTGAGATGCACATGGTATCTTTAAGTTCAACATTCTCCTGAACATTTTCTGAATGTTTCACCTTAATACCATTCTCTAATAGTTTTTGAAACATTGAAGATTTCCTGAATTTTTCAACTTTATAATTTTAACCACTTGAAAAGAAAGGTATTATATTTTCACACTTGTTCACATTCATTGCCGTAGAGCCGTAGTCATTTAGCAATACTCGGTGGAAACTTAAATCCCATAGTAGTTCAAGCTTACAGCTGTAGAGTAGAGTATTCGGAATATTCATTTTATAGGAAGTCACTGTGGGCTCTGTTAAAGATAAACGATAACTTCTAGTGCTTTTTATATTCTGACGCCTTGCTATTGTAAAATACCCTTTGTTTAATTGATTTGACTTTTAACACATATTTTGCTAGACAGATTTCCATAAACACCCGGAAGTCAAAAGTTGATAAAACTGACCTGTAAATACCTAATGCTTGCTTACTTGAGAAGCTAAAAATAAAGACTGCTATCCAAGAATAATGTCTCATTGTGGTCAGAAACTTTACAACTAAGGTGTTAGATATAGAATTGCTTATTCAGTTTCTTATCCTGGAAATGTAAATTTCCAGATGTCTTCTCATGTTTCACCTTGTTCATTGACAGTTATATGTATTCTTTGTTAAAAAAAAACGGTGGGCAACAACTGATTAGCATATTTGTTCGCTCAAGAGCTAACACATGGGTTTCTAATAGAATTCTTACGCCGAGTTCGGAAATGTAATCATAATTTCGATTATAGATAATGATTTGCCTTACATTTAATCGTCGAAAGCTACGAGCCTGAGAAAACATGACAGATTTTCGAAAAAGGGGGGAAGACACCCACTAAAACTCAAATAATCTTAATTAAATTCACATATTTAGATACAGCGTATCCAAAACTCTACTGTAGAGGTTTTAAGCTCCCATCTGGAAAAATGTGGAATTTTGTCATTTTTGCCGGAAGTAATATCATGAATGGGCGTTTACGATTAAGAAAGCCATTTTGTTCAGCATAGTCAAAAGATCTAACGTCACGCACAGAGACACAGGGACTCGTTCTGCTGGAAGCGATGGCACAAGGCGTGCCCGTTGTTTCAACGGCAAAACATCGCTAGAAATGCTCGCTAGGGTCCCATTGGAATTGGTTTCAAGACGCCCCGGTGGAATTGGATTTTGGGCGGGTAGGTCCCCGCTGAAATTGCTCTCTAGGAGGCTGGGTAGGCCATGTAATGTCACGGTGGCGTGATTACGCATAGTCATGGCTAAAAAACATAGCATTTCCATTAAAATCTATCAAACATAACTCTTAATTTGGTTTAATTTATCTCTAAAATACCCCCACCCACGTTGTAATTAATCATTAGGGGGTGGGTCAGGCATTGAGTGTCACAGGCCGGGAATTGAGAAAAAATAATACAAAGAAAAAATGAACAAAATATAGATTTTTCTTTCCTGGTCTTATTTGAAGTGTTGGTAACCAAATCAATCCCTTAGTCCAAGAAGAACAAGAAAGAAATAATTGTTGGACTGAATATGGTCTGCCAGTTAGAGGAATGAGACCAACTGAATGGAAAGACTTAGCAAATTGGATTTCATCTCATAAATTGTATTGTGAAATGAATTCTTGGATGATTGTACTTCCACAAAATTATACAGAATTAAAGAACGATCCAAATTCTAATGTTGAAACTTTTCAAGATTATCTTGATAACATCTTTACTCCTCTTTTTAAGGCTTCAATGGACCCTAAAAGCAATTTAGAATTAGCATTATATCAATAAGCCCTGATCATAAGTAAGTAAGTAAAATTCGGTTTTTTCTCTCTATTTCTTTCTTTTCTTTTGTTTATTAAATTTTATTCCTATGTTTAAGGGGCTACTCCATGCAAAAGATGGGTTACGGAGGGTTAATTGTTTCGGTGCATTGTTTTTTTGAGCTTTCTTATAGTAAACCCCGTACATCAGTAAGTAAGTAATTAAGTAATTAAAGATTTTTTTTGTCTTGCTTTTTTTCTTCAGTTTTTTTAAATTTTAATCCTATGCTTAAGACGTAACTCCGAGCAAGCGAAAGCTTAAAATATATACTATCTTTATAAGTGAGAGGAGCGCCGGCCGGAGCTCGTGCGGTCATGAAAAATCGTTAAACGCGACGCTTCTTGCGCAGGCGGCAACCATTGTGCGGGATTGGCGTCACGTCTGTGATGTTGTTGATGCGCAGACCCAATGCATTCAATGCACGAACTGCGGATTCACGACCAGGACCAGGGCCCTTGATCATTACGTCAACGTTCTTTAGGCCGAACTCTTGAGCAGCAGCTCCGGCACGTTCTGCAGCAACCTGTGCCGCAAATGGGGTACTTTTACGAGAACCGCGGAAACCAGAACCACCTGCAGTCGCCCAAGACAAAGCATTGCCTTGGCGATCAGTGATATGCTGATGACGTTCTTGCCATGATGCCCAAGACGGACAAGCAAATTCGACATGAGCGACGGTTGAAACAGATGGCACGCGATGAACGCAAAAGGGCTCGTCGAGCTAGACGTCTGGGCGAGTCGGAAGAAGGAGAATTTGAAGTTGCACCTGCAGCAGCAGAAAATGAGGACATGAACGATGCAGACGCGCAACTGAACCAGCTGGGAGAAGCCGAACGAAAGCGAGTTCTTGACGCTCGGAAACTCATCAAGGCGGGAATGGGAGCATCCTTGCAAAACGGCGACGACGACAAGAACAGTTCCGGCATTGAGATTGTGTCGGAAGCAGACAAAAAAGTTAGCTAAAATTAGTTTTAGTCACAATGAATTAAAACAAATTAATGTTACTAAAAACTTTGAAGACTGATTATTAACAAAGTTAATTAATCTTTCTGGGTCTAGTAAATCAAATCCACCAATCTGAAAATTTCTGAATTCACCCAATCAAAATTTAAATGATTTAAAAATTCAATTAAACTTAAAAGAATAAACAATGAAATTAAATAATATCGCAATCAAAACCATTAATTTAACAAATCGTTTTCCGAACGGATTAGTTTCAAACGATAATAATAATTTCACACTTGAATATGGCAAAATCCATGTTCTTTTCGGTGAAAACTAAGTTTGAAGGCAGTAATGACATCACTGCGTTTACGCCTATATGTTAGGCTTGGTACATTGAGGCAACAAAGATGCTCACAATAGGGGACTGTTTGGAATTTGCTAATCAATTTTGTTGCTCGCCTTCTAGGATGAATTTGTCTTTTTTGTAAAAAGGCAATGCAAGTGTCATGCCCACTTCTAGTTTTGTTTGAACAAGTGCTTTATATAGGGTTGTCATGACTACTGGAGAGTGACTGCTGATGGTTCACTTTATTGTTCCTAGGGTCTGGTTAGCTGTTGAAGCAGCAATAGCAGCATGAGAATCAAATTTTCTCATCAACCAAGACTAATTAAATTGAATAATTGGTTGAAATTTTGAATAATTTGGCTGGGCATGCATAATTTATAATAACATGCCGGCATATTGATTTCAGTGTATTGGGCTCTTTAAAGGCAAGGTTACAAAGTAGTGAAAACAACTTTATTATAGCTGCTTCTTCTATAGTATATTCTTATATTAAAACCTCTAGCAATAGTCGATATTCAACTTTTGGTTTGTCAGTATGATAAGTGGCTGTTTTCTTAGAAGAAATTCAGCTGTTGCAAAGTTTCTGTCAGACAAAGCTATGACTAATGGTGTATCATTATCTGAATTTAAAATATTTATTTTAGCACCATCATTTAGGCCTAGCCCTTTCAACCATAGGCAATGGTTCATGGTTCAAGAATTGGTTGATAAGTACTACACACCAGCTAGACACCAAACTATCGCCGAAACTCTAAAAAAATTTGTGAAAAGAATCTATGGTGAGAGCTACATTGCCTTCCATGAGGATACCTCTCTCAGGAAATTATGTTGTTACAAATACGTCTCTAAAGACAATCAGATCAAGCTCCACAATTCCGAGAACCTCTACGTAGCCACCCCACCCCTGGTCAAGAAGTCGAATCCGAAAGCGAAGATGAAGAAGATCATTGAAAATGTACCATATTTTTTCCTTCTTTTTTTGTGCCCTGTTCATTTTCTATGTTTTGATCACTTTGCTATCGTTTTCTACAGCCGTGGTGAACTTCTATTTTGCCTTCGATCCTTACCCTGATCTTGATATTAAAATTTGTCTATCAGTGTTTACAGCCATTCATTTTGTGGCAATAACGGTTGCCACTGCACAGATTTTGGAGAATTCTAGCTTCTCTTCTTACTCAAACGGAATGGTAAGTTTCTCTATCCTATTTTTCTAACTCAGATATTCCAACCAATTATTAAGTGTTAAGATCTCCGTAGGCTCCAAACTGCCTAAAACCGTTCAAGTCAGCGGTGTTAATTTACGAACATTGGGTATTGGACAAGGAATTCGGATCGTCTGGATCGTGAAAATAACGGGTGAAACGTCCCGTTTCCGGATCCAGGCGATTTAAACCAAAATTGGTTCCAATCCATAAGATACCCTCGCGATCCATCAAAAGACTTTTTACCCAATCATGAGAAAGAGAGTTGCCGTCGTTTGGATTATGTCGGAAGCGTTTTACCTCTCCGGTTTTTGGATTCAGGCGGTTGAAGCCTTGTTTAAAAGTTCCTGCCCAAATAAAGCCGCTTTCGTCCTTGCAAAGACTCCAGATCCGGTTATTGGAAAGAGAATTAGGGTTGGCCGGATCGTGTAAGAAGGCGTCGTAGTGATGGGCCACAATTCAATAATCAGTATACTAATAATTAAACCCATGATCAGGATTACTACCACGGTAAGTTCCTGAAGCGCTATAATTGCCCAGATAACAAATCTTTCTTTACTACTTATTACAGCATTGAAAATAAAATGATAGTTAAAACAAAATAAAATCTTGAACTGATTAGGTTTCAGCAATTAATATCAGTATCTATCAAATATTCAGTTTAATTTTGTTAATTCTTTCCAAGACACGCATAATTTTGAGTTATGTTTTTGGTCTCCAATTGTCTTCAATTAGAGATGCACTAATTGCCTTTAAGTTGAAACATTGTCTTGTACAAATTTTTGCTGTTTTTTTTTGTTTTGTTATTCAAATTACAAGTTTTGTGTTTTCCTTCTATAACTAAGCCTTTCACATTTCAAAAGTCACATTTCAGAATTGTTTCAGTTTTTGACTGTAAAACACCTCCCAATTCAAGGAATTTAAGATATTTCACATTATCTTCTGTTTAACTGATTGAATTCTCAGATTTCCATAATCTTGATGTCCTTATTTTTTAATACTAGCCACCAACACCTAGTTGGTGGGGGCTCTTCGCGCCCCCCAAGCCCCCCCCCCCGTGCGCGTAAGTCGTTACGCGCCATATTAGCTACACGCCATTGTAGAGTGCTCTTTTAAGTGAATCAATTTCTTAAAATTAAAGTTTTTTAAAAATAAATTTCATCAGAGAAGCATTCCTCACCTTTTTTGGTCAAATACGACTAGGAATTCGAAATCTAAAATTTGACAAATTACTTTACTTGCCATATATTTTTATTTTTATATATTTATATTTTTGTGTAAGGCTTGTTTCTGAGCCAAATGATTTAGAAGAAAAAATTTAGATAGACGGGAAGATTGTCTACTCTTTGAAGAATAAGCTGATGCACAAAAGATTAACACGTTAACAATTTTTGAACAGCTTTAAATGGGAGCACGTATATAGATCAAAACCAAGGGACAACCGATTTCACATACGGAGTAATTTCTGTTCGTTTTAAGTTTTAATGTCGTTCCTTACTTTCAGCTAAAAAAATTAGTTTTTTTTTATTTAATTTTAAACCGAGTTGAATTCGCGAATTAAAGAACACATCTGCGAAAGTGTTTTCTTCTTTTTAATCGTAGATGGAGCATTTTTTTCAGGATTGTAACTCTTTGGGGTAATTTTGTGTGCGAAATAATTTTGGTTCATTTTTAGTTTTAAAGTGGGTCCTTACTTTAAGTTGAAAATCTGTTTTTATTCAATTTCTGATAGTGTTTTAATTAATGCTAGCAAATCCAGCTCCCCTTCTGCGTTACAAAGATAAAAAAACAAAACAAAAAGAATGGCAAAATTACATTAAACATAAAAAACTTTAAAATAAAGAAAAACTGATTGCTAAGAACTAAAAAAGTTTACAACTGAGGAAGGTTTTAATCCCAATTAAACCGATTTACCCCATCTCAACCTGATCAGCAATCCATATAGGGCTTTCATATGTTTGTATAGGGTGAAGGATTATTAACCCTACTCAGCAATGAAAGTATTTGTATTGTCAACGAAATCCAGCAATTAGTTTGTGGGAAAAATAGACCAAAAAGTTGCAACGAAGTTCCTTCATGTGATTCATTTTGTGACAGTTTGGTTCTTTTTTTCTCTTTTTTAGCCACCCTGAACTGCTGCACAATTGTCCTTTCAGGCACTTTAAAATGTAAAGGAGAGTAGAAAATGTAGAATTCTGTCATCAATAAGCCTACCAGCTTCAAATCAACTAGCCTGTTTAACCTGTCGAAGTTTTCCAAAGCTAACCTAAGCCTACTTTGTGCAGACTGGACTTCGATTTAAAATAATTTTAGAACAAAAAATGCTGATAAACTATCACTTACAGAGAAATTTCAGCTTGAATCCTCTAACATTGTAGATTACTAATATCAGCTACCCCCTTTTATGGGAGTCACCAGGCACTAGTTACTCAATTGAAACCTTTTCTTCAATTTTTTTTTTGTTTTCACATAAACCGCTCGTTTTATGGCTGGTTTGACAAAGCCCTCACATTAGCCCGCCCCTCACAAAATCGCTTATTTTATGGCTGGTTTGACAAAGCCCTCACAAAAAAAAAATGATGACCTAAAGAGTCTTTTTTTTTCTCATGGACAACAGACCGCCTACCCACTTCCCCGGGATAAGACATCATAATACTTCTCAAGATCTTTGCCGTAATCTATGTCATATTCACAATGATCAGTTAGAATCATGATGATGGCTTATTTTATTGTGAAATGATCTTTCTGAATCTTCATATTTTTATTATCATTTGATTTATAAAGACAAGACAGCTGACACAAAATATGTTGACTTAGAACTTCTAAAAAAGACAGAGAAAAAGAAAAAAGAGTATCTAACCTACTTTACATCGAGTTTGGTTGTTTCAAAAAAACCTTTTTTATTAAAAAAGAAAGAAAAGAAAGCGCTCCTTTAGTTTGTTTTAACATTTCTATATGGTTCAAAGACAAGAAAAATAAACAAAGTTTGAAGTTTTCAGATGGCAAGATGTTCTGTATTGACTCCGAACTTAAAAACTATTCTAAACAAATTTGTGTTTTTTTTTCACTTTTGTTTTGATATATTCTTGTATTAAGGAGAATCCATTAAGCAATTCCTGACGTTAAGCACTCCTGGTATAAGATTTCACGCTTCTCAAGGTCGTCAAGGAACGTTCGCACGGGAATTATAGCACCAATCTTCAAAAATTGATGTAGAATTGGCAAAATCATCACATTCTTTTAAACACACTACGAACAATTTTGTTGCCAAGTTTTCCGTCTGTTTCAACATTCTCCTCCACAGAGCTAACTCAGCTTACAGGCTTCCCCTTTAGCTGACTGCAACTAGATACCAAAAAATAATTCGTATTAGCCGATGAATCCTTTTTTTTTTCTTCTTCGAGGGAAATAAAGTCCTGAGGCACCCATGACAGGTACGAAAGGTGAATATGAAAATTAATCTGACTTGTTAGATGTTGACGCCCAGGGCTTAATTGGCAATGGGGCAGGGGAAAAAGTTTCCCCCTCAGACCTTATTTTACTTCCCCAGACCAAAGGATGCCCCCAGCTGAAATTTGTTGCACGAAAGGTGTAAATAAAAATAATCTGATTTGTTAGATGTTGACACCAGTGGCGCAATCTTCTATGGGTCAAGGGGGAGGCAATTATTCTTCCAAGACTTCACTTTTTCCCCTCCTCCCTCCCTCCAGAGCCCAGTTTGCCACCCCAGCTGAAATTTAGTTTCTCTAAATTATCTTGTTTTTTCAAATTCGACAACTAAATTCATCAAGAAAACTCGTGACTTTACCAGTAATAAAAATTTAAAAATTGCTTAAGCTCTGAATTTCCTTATGTTCAAAAGCAATATTATGACTTTGCCATGGGAGTGCCCTGGCGGAATTTGCTTTTTCTGAATTGTGTTAACGTGGAGATCGATCACTTTTAAAGAAGAAGGCGGTGCACATGGACAAGATTAATTTGGCACAGGCATTTACTCGATTTTCGGATCATTGGCAGCCACGAATTGTAGGCGAATTAAACGAGAATTACCTGAAAGTTGCAAAAATTAAGGGCGAGTTCATATCCGGAACGGATCCGCTCTCTTTGGGGTGGTTGGGGGGGGGGCGATAATTCTGAAAAATTAAAAAAAAATGAAGTATTTTTAACTTACGAACGGGTGATCAGATCTCAATGAAATTTGATATTTAGAAGGATATGGTGTCTTAGAGCTCTTATTTTAAATCCCGACCAGATCTGGTTACATTGGGGGAGAGTTGGGAGGGGGAAACCTAAAACTTGGAAAAAACATAAAGTGGAGGGATCGGGATGAAACTTGGTGGGAATATTAAGCACAAGTCCTAGATACATGATTGACATAACCGGAACGAATCCGCTCTCTTTGGGGTAGTTGGGGAAATGGGTTTTTAATTTAGATCACTTTTGTCAGCGAAGGAAAAATTCTCGTTTTTGTGATAAATTCTAATGGTATATTTCTGCTGATAAAGCACAGAATGCTTCAATAATTATGTCCCAAGACATTCCAAGAATAATCAGGTCTTTTTTCACAAAAAAATCATGTAATACTATATTAACCAGAAGAGGTAAAAGGCTTCAATGTCCATAACAATTGAGAGTTCATAGGTGCTTTATAATAGACTTAGTCTGTGTTACAGTAGGCTAATAATCGTGGAAATCCTCAACCCCCACTCTTTATGCTAGAGTATAACTTCTGCCCCTATTCTTTCTAATTTTTCCAAATTACTCCCCCCCCCCCTCAACTCCACCAAAAAGGGCGGATCCAGTCCGGTTATGTCAGTCACGTATCTTGGACATGTTTTTATTCCTCCCACCAAATTTCATCCTAATCTCTCCGCTTTAAATGTTTTCCAAGATTTCCGGTCCTCCCCCAAATGACGCTGGATCCGGTCGGGATTTAAGATGAGAGATCTGAGTTACGAGGTCCTTTTAAATATGAAATTTCATTCGGATACGATTACTCCTTCGTAAGTTAAAAATACCTCATTTTTCTATTTTTTCAGAATTAACCACCCCCCCCCCCAAATAGAGCGGATCTGCGACACGATCACCTCGCCCTTGTCGTCGATCAGCTCGATCGACGGCTGCAGGGCGGATGAGCGCGGCGGCTCCATCACCACCTTGTTGGCAATACCGGTCGCCTCGTCGACCACTTCGGAGAAACTGACGTTCTCCACCAGGTCGTGATAGCGCACGGTACCCGACTGGTCGGTGATGATCGGGTTGTTGAACGGATCCCAGGACGCCAGCTCGTCGCCGCGCTTCACAGTCTGGCCGTCGTCGACCACCATCTTCGCACCATAGGGAATACGGTGCTTCGACCGCTAGCGGCCATTGTCGTCGATCAGCCGGATCTCGCAGTTCCGGCCCTCCCAGGACGAAAACCCCGAATACGCCCTTGCTCAAAATTCTAAAGTCATCTATCTTAAGGCATTTTGGTGACTTGTTCATCTCGGAAAAACATGTGTATTTTTGGTCATGTTGTTCTGTAATGGTTGTAATTTAGTAACTCATTTCCTTCTTCTTTGTAGTATTACTATCGATACTTGAATATGAAATCAAGTTCCAGCTCGTTCGTCCGCGTGTAAACAATACTTAAACTATTCAAGCTAGAAATGAGAAAGTTGTACAGAATAATCTTGGAAGCATAATAATATTATAGACTATAAAATACACAACACATCTTACCCCCTACCCCCCCGATCGGAGTTTATCTAATCCCCCCCACACAGCCTCTTTCCCCAAATACTTCCGATCAAACTTTTTAGATTTTTAGTTTGTTTGAAATATTCCAGTGATCAGATAACAAAACTTGGGGTCAACATACCGCCCAGAATCTGTGGTAAGGGTTGTAACTTATGTCCTGGGGGCTTTTAAGGTTTTAATGGAAGAAGTGGTCGTATAGACCACGGAGAGGACTTAAATGATTAGAAACTAAAATTTATATTTCCTTTTTTAAGCAATATAAATTATTGATTGGAAATCAGAAGTTCTAGGGCCCTTTTTAAGGGTGAAAAGAACAGCTAGCTCTAGTCATGTCTCTATTATATATGAGGCAATAAACTGTCTAACCCCTTGTCGTGATCAGTCCTGATCAATCAAAAACAAATGGTATCAGGCATGATTAGATATCCAACCATGGTGATTGTTTGAAATTGAGAAGATTTTCGACCAAAAAGTAGATTTTTCAAGCTAAAGAGAGCCGGATATACGTCTGATTTCGTAAAATAACCAGCTGAATAATTATTGATAATTGTAAATAAAAGGTCAAGTAAACACAAAAAAGAATTTCACAAATTTTGTGCATCCAGTTCAAAAATGAAGTTTTCCTAAAAATTAATTTTAAGTAAAATTAATTCTGGAAGACCGTAGAATAAATAGTTGAAATTACTAAAAATACTTTAGCGTAAAGAGCGAGGTATTAAGGAGGAGACGAACCTCCTTATGAACATAATAATTTCTGTTCGTTTTGTTTTAATGCAACTCCATACTTCCAGTTGAAAAAACTTCTTTATTTATTTTCTCTTTTTTTGCTTAAATAATGCTAGAATATCCTGCGCCCCCGTTCATGCCAATTCTCTTCCCCCGTGATAAATTCCTCCATGGAAAGATCCTCCCACGTAACCCCCTCCCCTCAACCCCCCCCCCCCCACTGAAAAAATCCCCCTGAAAACGTATGTACACTTCCCAATAAGCCAGCCAAATTTTATCGTCCTAGTTTATCTGGAAGTGCCCAAACTAGCAAAACTGGGACAGACAGACCAACAGACAGACCGACAGAAATTTTCATAGCTACATGTCACTTGGTAAATACCAAGTGCCATAAAAAAAATTCTGTTATCGCCTACACAGTGCCAGAAGCATTTTCAAGCGCTATCAGATGCGGAGACACTGTTAATTACAAACGGACTCTCAAACTCAAAGTGTCAATTCAGTTAATAGTTCATACCACAGCTTATGAAAAACAAAGCTTTCAAAAAGCTCAAATTGAAAATTCAATTCGGGCAGGGAATCCCAATAAGGTCTCACTTTGTTGGTAACTCAATTTTATGAACTGCGAAATATTTACCTAACATAGGACCTTGCCAATACTTTCCCAGAGTATGTTCTTGGCCCTGAACCCATTACCCTAATGAAAGGCCTAGGTTGTTCCGGTACTAGCCTAATATTTCTAGCCCGGAATTGTATCTGTCCTAGCCTAATGTTACTGCAAGGTCCATTCCCTGAACTACCACCAATAATAACAAGAGGATTACCGAAGACACCCTAAATAAGTAAACCAGGCATTCAGACAAGCTTAAAATACAGGCAACCAAAATCCAGTTTATAGGCCAACTCTGATTTACAAGGAAAATTGTAGGTATTTTTTTTGTAGAATTTAGCGGTGCCAATTCACGACCTGATGATGTAAAACAATACAATAAATTCTTGCAACAGAGGTGGCTTAAAACTGCGCTTCTATCTTAGCTAAACACAAAACACTTTCTTTTCGCGTAATGTACACCTTATTTGAGTTTTATTTTCTTAAAACCTCCCTTTTTCACTTTAACCACTTCCTTGCCACAGTCTCGCATCGTGAGTTTTTTACTTAATGCTGCCAAATTTAGATAAAATCACAAAATGTATTTCTTGATTAAATTAGGTTTTGGAGGATTCTGATTCATCGGAATAATTTTCAACGGGAGGGATTTTTATTTTTATTTTATTTTATTTTTATTATTTTGACTTATTTTCTTGACTTATTTATGGTCATCTCTTAGTGTTGAGTATAAACATTATGCAGACTGCTTTTAAAGGAAGAATAGTAATATTTTTATCAAGAGTGTTATAGTTCATCAGAACTTTTGACCCTAAATCTGGTCTAGGTTAATACCCGTTTCCATCTTTTCTTAAGATGAATTTTCTTATTCAGAGCGTAATCCCAAAAATAATATTATTTATATTAACATTGAATCTGCAAAAATGCTTATCGCAAGGTTTCATTCTCGCCTTATTTATCATGACCTTTCTCGTCGTAAACAGGAATTTTTCAATGAAAATATCAAAATAAAGTATTTTTAAAGATGTAGGGATGTTTAAGGGACAAACAAACCTTCCTCCAATTGATGCCACAGCTCCCTTGTCGATTGATAACTTATGTATCTTTTGTTTCAATGAAAAAGCTGATAATTTGCAATTTTTCAGAATTTTTCTTTATGTTTCACTAACCGAATAGCGGGACGCAGCTAAAAGAGGTGGGGTGGGGAAGGAGACTCCCCCAAAAGTTCCAATGTATAGTCACGTACTGCTGACGCCTCGAAACTTAGGGCGTGCAAATTTAGCTTATGTGTCTTCATTTGTTGGTACACTATGTCATATTCTTCAGGGTCAGCAACCATGGCTTTCATTCCATAGCGCGCTGCTTCTTTGGCCAGTCGATTGGCAAATTCTTCGGCAGTGCCCGTTTGACTGCCATAAAAGACAACAATGTTTCGATTCTGATTCTTCATTTTGGAAATAAAACTTCTATCATCGGAGTGCATAGACGTCAGACGTGTTCTACGAATTTGATTAATAATTAATATAAATCAGTGATTAAAATATCAACTTTTACAATGTCAACTATTATTAAATTGACCGAAGACCTGCCTGAACACAAACCGACTGCAGACGTTCTATAGCAGATTCCTCCTATTTATAATTCAATTGTTTGGCAACTTAAAAAGGGCACTAGAAATTTTTATTTTCGTTCAAATGAGCCCTCTTCTGGCATTCTAGGGCCACTGGGTTTATACGATCACCCACGGGGAAAACAAAAAAAAACAATAAAAACAATAAATACGCAACCGTGATTTCTTCTTCTGGCAAAAAAAAATACAAAATTCCACATTTTTGCAGACAGGAGCTTGAAACCTATCCAGTAGGGTTCTCTGATACGCTGAATCTGAGGGTGTGATTTTCATTAAAATCACTTGACTTTTAAGGAGTACTTCCCCTTTTTTTCGAAAACCAGGAACATTGTCTCATGATTGCTGAATAGCTGTTTGTATGTCTCTCTTTATGCATATGTGCCTGGGAGGGTGTTTGCTTCTCCCGGTGTCTGTCTTTGCATTTCTGAATCTGTGTGTTTGTTTCTCTAACTCTCTGTGCCTTTGTGTCTGAGAACGTGTTTGCTTGTTTCTCTTTATGTGTTTGTGTGTCGAAATGTGTATATTTGTAATTATTTTTTTTCTCTCTGTCTCTCTTCCTCTCTGTCTCTGTGTATCTTAGTAGATGTTTACTTATTCCCGTGTCTGTCTTGGTGTGTTTGTGTGTCTGAATCTGTGAATTTGTCTCTCTCAAATTCTGTGACTGTGTGTCTGAGGTGGTATAGTAGATTTTGTAGCAGGTTATCTGTTGAAATGGTGGCTAGCTGGATGACTACTGGGCATCTAAAGGGCAGTGACTTTTATGACCTTTGACAGTACTTTTTGTACAAAAGTAATACATTCAGAAACCAATCCAAAGCTTAAATAAGGCACAAGGAAAGTGTTCAGAGCTTTATATGTTGCTTAATCCACATTTTACCAAGTTTAATGACTTGTAAATCTATTTTTTAAGTTTGGAAAAAAAAATCTTGAAATAGATTAAAATCATAGGCAGCTTTGTGCTGCCTAAGTAAAGGGTAATGTTGGCACTTTTCTTTCAGTAAAGAGGATGAATTATTCAGCCTCAATAGCTTTTCAAAGGAAGTTGTTTAGTCATTTTGGTGATTAAATATAATGATCTCTTATAACAGTTATTGAATGTGATGTCACAAATTGAAGAGCTGCTCAGCGACAAGACTATCAATTATCAAAGGGAAATGATTCACAAGTTGCACTGCACTAAGCCCCAGAAACGTCATCTGCAAACTATATAAAAAAAAAGTATAAAAATATATAAGAAATGTCGCTGTGTACTTTTTTGTATGCACTCTAAACAAAGCTAAGCTAAATCAGTCCATGAACGTTAAATGCATGCATTATAATTTGGAACCATGCAGACTCTGGAAAACATATAGCTCGAAAAACCTCTAAAAGTTCATTAATTTTGCTCACACTTTCATCTTGCCTTTCCTGTGCTCCTTAAGACAAAGTGTATCAAAATGATCTACGTAAATTGGAATAGAACACAGCTCTGCTTAACTCCTGATTTAATACGAAACCAGCTACTACCCTCATTCCCTACCTTAACCGTAACAGTGTTACTCTTGTACATAACACTAATCATTTTCAAGTAATTGTCTGGTATACCATACAAGGATAAGACCTCGCTAAAGCTCTTCTATCAGCTGAATCAAATACTTGTTCATAAGCTAAACTGGGGACTAAAGGTGGAAGTTGGAGGAAGAAACCAGAAATCGTGGAAAACACTTGGAGTAAGGAGATCATGATGATACTTGGTGGGAAGAATAAGCACAAGTCCTAGATACATGACTGACATAACCAGATCGGATTTGCTATCTTTGGGGGAGTTGGGGGGGATTTAATTCGGAAAAATAGAATAAATAGATATTTTTAACTTACGAACAGGTGATCAGATCTTAATGAAATCTGAAATTTAGACGGACCTCCTATTTCAGAACTCTTATTTTAAATCCCGACCGGATCGAGTGACATTGGGGGGAGTTAGAGGGGGAAACCAGAAATCTTGGTAAATGCTTAGAAAAGTGGCATTTTTGGCCATTTTGTTACACAAAACTGAGTGGCACAAAACTTAAATATTCTGAGAAAGCTAATCCATTTAAGATTATCAAAAAGTTTTATGTTGAGCTTCCAAGCTTCAAAGCACTTAATCAGTTATTAATAACAATAATAATTTGTTATTTTCCCGATTGTCCAGAAAAATGCACGCTAGAGGAGTAAATAAAAAGAAATAAAACTAAACACAGGAGACACACACACAAGAATTGACAAGAACTACTCAATGACAACACTAAAATTCTCACTCAGCGGATACACAAACAGAGATAAAAAAAAGAAAAAAATTACTCATAGCATTAAATATTATTCAGCTGAGACGTGGTTTTGGCTTTCAGCCAATTTGTTCTTAATTTCTTCTCTCTGTTATTAGCCTTTTTTTACCAGTAGAAAGGCAGTGCTATCTTCGGAAATGCTAACAAAAAAAAACTGTAGAAGTTAAATTAATTCTAAGATTTATTCCACTTATATTATTTATTCACCGTCTTTCTTATAAGTAGAAAGGCAGTGTTGTCTCGGGAAATATTAACAAAATAAAACAAGAATTTTTATTCCAAAGACTCAACTAGATTGACTGCATGCCTATTTACATGATCGGGGCAAAAACCAGAGTAAATATCAATAAGGAGGTAGTCAAATAAATTAAAACGGGTAACATACATATTTATTTTAGCTTAAAAAGACTGTCCCACAATAAAACAGCGTTTTCAAGCATTCTGTGGTAAAAAACAACGATTTTAGCCAAAAGAAATTTAAAAGGCTATTTTTTGAAAATCCTGAGATAGTCAATTGATTTAGAATTACCGAAAAAACCATACACATATTGAGCCCCCTATTTTCAAGGCAGTAATGCCGTACAATGGTGCATTGGCTTATGAAGGTGCAGGTAGTCTTACAAAATAACTCTTAACACAGACATTTATTTTAGCCAAAAAGTCTGTCCCACAGCAAAGCTTTGTTTCTTGACCAGTGTCACCGTCGCATTTTGTAACTAATTTACGCGTTTTACCTTAGCAGTTTTAATAACGTGCGCCAATATTATCTAAATACGTCTTTGCCTTAGCATTTTGATTATTGCCACGTTCGATTTACAAATTTTAGAAGATGCTATTAATCAGCTTGATCAGTTTGAAAGTAAACTATTCTCCATGTTCAAAGAAGAATTCGGCAGGCGGGAAAATTGGTACAAAAAGGAAACTGTTACAATAATCCAAAAATCATTCAGAGTCAAAATCATTCAAATTTGCTTTAAGCTGTAACTCCAATAATTCAAAATGTCTTTGAGTTACCCAGTGATCGAAGCATTGAAAATGAAAAATAAAAATACAGTGAAATAAAATCTTGAACTGATGATCTTTCAACAATTAATAACATTATATCTAAGATTCAGTTTGATATTATTTGTAGTTTTTAAGACAATTCAAGACACATAGTTTTCAGTAAAGCGCCCTTGACGCAGTAGGTTTTATACTTTCACAGTGAGAGAAGGAGGCAGAATCAAAACTCTTGTTTGTAGTAACTTCGTTCGTTTCAAGCGTGATTTGCATACTCAATTTAAATTTGACTCGTTTTAAAATTTATTTATTTATTTATATTAGTATCTATTGTATTTTGTTCGCTAGATTTTGCTCAAGTTGTTAGATTAGAAAGGAATTTGTTTAGCCATGATTTTCGCTTGTCCATGGAACGCCTCTATAAAAAATTGGAAGGCTTGAGAAATGAATCTTCAATGAGAAACCATATTTATTCTCCAGGATTCACTCCTGGACATGCTATTGTTAACCTGTCTTCTAAGACATTGGAGCCCCAGGAAATCGAAACACTGGAAAAAGGTCCTAAATTCTCCTTTCTACCGAAACAGGTTCCTGTGGCAGATATAGTTTTTTCTCTAGAGTCCGCTTTGCATAAACACTATCCATCTATTTCTAACCCTGATGAAGTTGGATCTGGTCGGGAGTGCACAAACAGACAATCGAACGAATGAAATCTCTGAGATATCGCGCTCGCTCAAGGCGATGGCGAAAGAATTTCAGTGTCCGATGATCGCGCTGTCTCAGCTCAACCGTAGTTTGGAGCAACGTACGGACAAGCGGCCACTCATGTCGGACCTCAGAGAATCTGGCGCGATCGAGCAGGACGCTGACGTGATCTTGTTCATCTACCGAGATGATGTGTACAACCCGGAGTCCGACGACCAAGGAACGGCTGAGATCATCATTGGTAAACAGCGAAATGGTCCCATCGGTTTCGTTCGTTTGTCGTTTATTGTCCATCTGACGAAGTCGGATTCATTTCTTTTTTTTGGGGGGGGGGGGAGAGAAAGGGGGGTACAAAACAAAAACTTAAAAAACGCACCGAAAATGTGGTTGTATCCATATTTGTTGAGCTTTTACGAGTAAGACAGATAAATCAAGGGGGAGGGGGAGACGACCTTGGGCAGAGCCTAACGTTTAAGGATATTTAACAATGTGATAGGCTCCAATTGGTCAAATGAAATATGCTTTCACTTACCGATAGAAGTATTTTTAATATTTCGTCTCCGGCTAATCATAAAACTAGCTTTACGTTGTTTGAGCAACATGGTGGGACGCAGAATCCTTTGATCGGCTTTGGTATAAGTGCTCATATTTAAGATAAAGGTGCATTTTTTCTGTGCAAGGGGTGCGTGTACCGAGGTCGATCTCTGCCACTGTTGGCAGTTGACTGAAAGTGGTTCAGAGTTTAGTGTAAAAATTTATTTTATTGAAAATTAAAAGGAAATTTATATTATTATAAAGATATTGTTTTTGTTGGATTTTTATCAAAAAGATTTATTTTCGTTGCATTTTATGAGATTAATTAAAAATTTATTTACGAATTTTTATTGAAATAGAACTTTCATGGACTTTTTCCGGTCATTCATTTGGAGTTTTTCTTTAGTCTGGGGAATTTGGCCGGAGGACTATTCTTTTTATTTTATTCTGTGCTTAATTATACGTCTCTTTTCTCATCATTTAATATCTTTTTCAGATTTTGAAATCTTTTTGGATGCTAACCTAATTTTGCCTCCTCTTTTCATTGAAATTCTTTTTCAGTTATAGGTTAAATTCCTTTCTAAATATCCTATCTGATAAATGTTCTTGTGTTGTTCCAGTTTTTTCTTCTTTTTTTATTGAATGTGTTTGTAGTTTTATTGTATGTGCTTGTATTTTTATTTTATGTGCTTTTCTGTTGTATGTGCTTGATAAAAGAGCTTGATTTTTGTTTTGTTGGCCCATTACAAGCAAAGCTTAGTAATTTGTCTCCTCCACAATACATTACTCTTTACGCTAAGGTATTTTTAGTAATTTCAACTATTTATTCTACGGCCTTTGTGATTCAGGGATCATTCTTAAGGAATTGGGACACAATTTAAGCTTTAGTGTGTTTCATTCTTAAAGATTTATGATAAAATTCAAGCTTTAGTGTAAAGAACGAGGTATTGACGAGGGGTAAAACCCTTTCATATACGTGATAAAAATACACAAATATAAAAGTTCGTTACGTAAATTAATTCGTAAGGTACGTACGTTTATTACTAACAAAAACGTTCGTACAAACATAAAAAAAAATCTAGTTGCATCTTTAAGTGGTGCTTAAAAATCAATTTAATAAATCATAAAAAATTGTTTTTGCTAAGGAAAAATCTCTCAGTAATAATTAATTGCGCCCTCTGGCATTGTGCGGCCCTAGCTCCAGGCTTAATGGGCCTATTGGTAAATCCTGGCCTTTATGTACGGATACGGAATCGAGGGGCTATCCACTCTCTGGAATCATGTACACCAGATGACGTGTGCCAAGCGTGGCAGAAGTATGCCAAGCTTGGTAGAAGTGTGCTAACTGTGCCGAAAACTTTGACAAACGTGGTGGAACTGTGCGGTAAAAGTGGCTTTCTGATATGTACACGAGGTGGCAGAAAGAGAGCCTTTAATAACATTCTTTACCATTTGCAATCATAAAATAGTCTAATATTTTCTTTTTAGGTCAAAAATGCTCTTGCAAACAAAATAAATCGTACTGGCTGAATAAATTCATCAACGAAAAAGTCTTTGTCTTTAGCTCCATTAATATTGTAGGATTTCACAGAAAACTGAAAAGTCAGTGATGTGGATTAGGGTCCTTTTTTAGTCTCTCTTGCGTAACAGGACAAACTAAGCTGTAAGATGGCTTAAGTCCTCTTATATTTAATCTTGTCATGAATACCTTTATCCAATACATAAAGTCTGATAAATTTTCCCAGTTAGGTTATTCTATTGTGCAGTATAAATGATTTGCCACTACGAACGACACTTCGTAACTCCCCTCTCCTATTAGGAGAGGGGCCGGGGGTGAGGTCAAAAAGTGGCAAGACTTTAATTATGACTCATCACAGTCGATGACATCCCCCTTTGTCCCCCTTCGAAGGGGGAATCTTCATGCTTTCTCTAACACTTCCACAATTCGTTCGGCGGCGTGGCCGTCCCACAATTCGGGAATACGGCCTTTTTTCCATTCGCCGGCGTTCATCTGTTTCGCGTATCTGATGATTTTTTCCGTATCTGTTCCTACCATTTAGTTCGTGCCAACTTCGATGGTAATCGGCCAGAAAGGAAAGGTCAAATAGGATAGTCAGGATAATCAAAAAGGTGGAATTCTTGTGTAAGCGAAACAAGCAAAGATATAATAAGCTGAAAGGGGCTGTTCCCTCCTCAAAACCCAGCTCTTTACGCTAAGGTTTGACTCTTTCTCTCAATTGTACTTTATAAAACAGTAAATAACTTTAGCGTAAAGAGCGGGGCGTTGAGGAGGGAGCAGCCCTTTTCATACACGGAGTGATTTCTGTTCGTTTTAAGTTTTAATGTCGCTCCTTACTTTCAGTTAAAAACACTATTTTTTTATTTAATTTCTGAACGTTTTTGAATTAACTCATGTTTTCTAAATTGACATCACATGCAGTAGTAAGCATTGCACGTTGACTGAATCGCAGCGCCTCAGACACATTCAAAAGAACATCAGACAGCCAAGCATCATCTTGAATATTATCATCATTTAATGAGCTTAATGTGAACGGATTACCAAGAGAAAGCGATGGAATTAGAGGGGCATCAGGATTATAGACATCAAGATCTTCGTCAGCATGAGTGTTAAGATTTGCATCTCCATCTACCAAAATTACAGGGATTTCTTCGCCAATTTGGTGCAATTCTAAACGCATTGTGCACCATGG
The DNA here is from genome assembly GCA_010016025.2 of Alatinidae sp. Z8VKAUB7J3. NCBI lineage: Eukaryota > Metazoa > Cnidaria > Cubozoa > Carybdeida > Alatinidae > Alatinidae sp. Z8VKAUB7J3. The sequence goes on from JAAAKM020721499.1 coordinate 34,194,313, forward strand.
AATGTACGCATTCCAAGTATGCAAGTGTCACTAAAAATCAATTTCAATTTTGGATTTAGAATCGAGTAGCAGGTATACTCTTTTCAGGAACAAAAAATATATAATGGGTAAAATGTCGATGATATTCAATATTCAGCAATGGTTCATTTTCAGCCTGAATCAGAATATCGATATCCGCAAGCAGTCCGGAAAAAGAACCAACCCCGGTAGCAAGACGTACTTCATCACATTTAGCACCTGACTGTGCCATACCTGCACCGAGAAAGCCCTGGGTTAACAAATCCATAATACAATACTATTCGCAAAAAATTTCTTTAGATCGATTTTCAATCCTAACTAGGCCGTTAACATACTTTAATAACCTTAAATTAGTATTTGTTACTGAGAAGTATATTTACATTTTCGTATGGGGAAGGGGACAAATCTTATGCCAGGGGTTTCTCGATGGGGGAATTTTCCGTGGGGGGGGAGTTTCCAGGGGGTGAACTTATCAGGGGAAATTATACACTGGGGAATTTCGCCAGAATTCCTAAACGAAATTCTTTTTTTACATCTTGCTTTCTTTTTTTCGTCTCAATTTTACGCGTGGACTTGTTAAGGGTAATTTTCAGGGGTAAATTTTCACCGAGATTGAATTGTCTAGAGAAATTTCTGTAGGGGGGGGGGGGGGGGGGGGTGATTCTGAAAAAATAAAAAAAATGGTAAAATGTCTGTGATAAAATCGATTCTGGCATCAATTCGATCAAAAATTGACAGCGTTGGCAATTGCGTCGTCCAGAGTAGCCGCATTGCGAGGAAATTCGAAACCCTTTGGCAGCACATTAATATTGCTTGCTGGAGATTTCATGCAAACATTACCTATAATACCTAGATCAACCCCTGCAGACGAAATGGATGCTTGCCTGAAAAATTCTAATTTATGGGCACATGTAAAGGCATTTAATTAACTAGAAATATGCGTGTCCGATTGCAAAATGATGACTACGGTCAAACATTTTTAGATCAATTGCTGGCAACTGGAAATGGAAATCAGCGAAAATTTAAAGTCTACTTTCCTCCCCTTCACCCGATACTCCCTCAAATTTTCAATTGGTTAGATTTAGATTTTTTTTTAAGACAGTGGAGGGTAAGGCTCAATTTTACTGAATTACAGGCGGCACAAACCGCCTGTCAAAGCCCTGCAGTCATATTGTCAAAGTCCCAAATATTTGTTCCCTTTCCTTATTTTTAACACCTGACTAAAAATTTTGGGCCATGGTTAACCCAGCATATCTACAGAAATAATGGTTGTTAAATAATCCATGGAAAATTAGCAGTGACCGTGGCACCAACGCTTTCACTATACTCAAAATTATCTCCTTTTTCCAAAGGTGAGAAGACAAATTTGCAGTTCACTGAATTTTAGAGCAAAGCGAAAAACGGTCAAACTATAAAACTCTAGAAGGGTTTATGTCCCAAGCCAAAAACTCTGTTTTTCAAAGAAAAGCAAAAAACTCCGTTAAACCAAAACGAGCAAAAAAATAAGATAGATAATCTACCAAGCGTATAACTACCAAAGACCAGCATCGGTAAATAAATGAAACCCAAAAAGAACAGAAATTACAATAAATAACCGAGTCAAAATCAAAACAAGCAAAAATTAACATGAGTGAGGCTCAAAAGCTCTTTGCCTTCCAAAGGCGAGAAGACAAATGTGTGATTTTCGTTAAGATTGCATGAATTTTAGGGGGTGTTTCCCCCTATTTTCTAAAATGAGGCAAATTTTCTCAGGCTCGTAACTTTTGATGGTTATAACTGATCTTGATGTATCTTGTATATTTAAAATCAGCTTTAAAATGCGATTCTTTTGATGTAACTATTGGTATCAAAATTCAATTTTTTAGAGTTTCGGATACTATTGAGCCGGGTCACTCCTTACTACAGTTCGTTACCATGAACTGTTTGAAATACCGACCCGGCATCAAGCCTCTGATTTTCCTTTTAAATCAATCTATTGTTTCTTAGAATTTTGCTAGAGCTCATACAATTCCAAGTGCCATAAAAAGGTGTCACAGTAAAACAAAAGCATATCATTGGAATAACCACTGTTAAAAACATAGGAAACTTACAGCCCTCACCTTGGACAACAAGTAAAATCATATTTTGGCATGGGAAGCATTGATCTGTCCTTTGTTTTGCTGACAGGGCACTGAAATATCATAGAAGTGATGAATATAGGCTCATCACCATCTTATTTTGCTCAACATGCAATTTATGGTAGCATTGTAAGATCTGGTTTAAAAGTTAATTTTTTTATTTAATTAATTTTTAACTAATTTCTAAGCTTTACATCATTGTCTAAAAACTATTGACAAGGTTTCATTTTTTTTTCAAAATATCAATCACTGATCCTTGTTGCTGCTTGTATGTGTGTCCTTTGTGTCTGAGTGAGTGTATGTTTCTGTTTATTCTTGCATGAACGGGTTAATTGGAGCCTATGAGTATCAGAATCTACTTGCATGCGTGAATCTGGATCGTAATCACGTTATGACCAACGTTGCCATTCTTTTAAAATGAATGAACTTCTATTCGTAAGCATACTCACATATTCAATTTCTTTCTATATATTTTTCTCTTGAATTTTTATAGTACAAAAAATTTTAACACCTGTAACTGAGACGCTATTGAACACAGAAAAATGTCTTAGCTGCCCAACCGTTTTGCATTATACCCCTAGAAAGTGGTATTGAACTACACTTTTCGTACAGACTGCTGTTTGAAATACGGTCAGTCAGTCGGGTACCAAGAACATACCGTAGGCAGTTTCTCTGGGAAATATATAGCTAATCTTCAACCGTTTTTTGGAGCGCCCATGCTGCAGAACCATACTTTACCACTGTTATCACTGTAGCTTCCAATATTATAATCTTGGTTTGCAAACTTGTCTTCCTATTCTTCCAAAATTCTTTTAACTGGGAAAAAAGAAAAAAAAAGGCTATTCTACTTTTAACATGTTTACTGTTCCCATCGTGTTTACTGTTTTCCATCGCCGGTTGCGCCCACCGCGATTCGCCCGTGGATGTGTCCGGGGCCAATCGTCTGCTCGGCATTGTTCGGCTTCTTTTTGTTCCCCTTGGTGGCTCCGGATGTTCCGTGCGACCGAGAAGTGAAGCGACAATAGTCGAATCCGTGATCCAACGGCGTGTCATAAAGCGGCTGAGTCAAATCGGCGTCCACCCACGCGTCGGCTGGCAAGCCGTTGCTTTGGCGATAACGCAAACCAACATGCCACTTTCCCACCATCCCGGTCCGATAGTCATGTTGCTGAAGCAGCGTTGCGATCGTGGGACGATCGGCTTCGATCATGGGGAACGTTCGACGGGGGGGGGATAGCTTCACTCCTATTTTCCGTAGCTCTTATTTGTAAACTCGATTCGTTTTGTGATATTATTTTGTTGTTGTTAATGTTATGACAAATAAAAATTCCACTATTTGAAATACAAATCCTTTTCATAAAGGGCAAATCTCACTCTTGCTATTAGAAATTATAGGGGGTTGTTGTAAATGCTAGTTTGTTTAAATAAATGGAAGTCGAAGTTAGATTTGTTTTCTTTATTCATAGTATTAATGAGGCTCCGATGGCCCTGTTTTCGAGTCCTAAATTTTTTAAGAAGATCTGCAAAAAAATAATATTATTTTGCCGCAATCTTTCAATAAAGGATTGCTCGAAAAACTTTGTATGGCTATGAGTGTTAGTAATAGGAGTTATTGGAAGCAGTTTTTCTTCATAAGCGCTTATCCAATCTGCAACTGGTAAATTTTGAATTGAACTATCAGCATCTAGAGCTTCTGGCATATCAAGTACGCCCTCCAATAGCTCTGAAATTGAGCACTCAGCGAAAGCAGTAGGCAGCACGTTTAGTGTCTTACCCATTGCCGTACAAAATTTACTGGTTACTTCCGCAACTGTTAGGGAGTTAAGGTGCAAGTCTGCTAAAAAATGATCCCGGAGAGAAATGGATTTGGCTTTTCTGAGGTATTGCAGATACACCCTTTTAATAATCTGCCTCTGCATAGTGTCTTTTGGTTTAGTTAAATCCCCCTCAACGCGGCCTGAAAGTTTGAACCTAAAATCCTTATCCTTTTTTGAGGTATTGCAAATATGCCATTTTGACAACCTTGATGCAGCATCTAATGATTTGGTTCAACAACCCATTAAAACACTCCCTTAAATTTCCTTCGGCCTTTTGGGACACCCAAAATCAAGCTTTCCCCCTTCCCAATAATAAGACCTGTATGTAAATAAAGGGCATTGAAACAATTTGAAACGAAATGGCTATTTCAACATTTCTCTCGGATGTCAAAGGCATTCTAATATTAATGGTCTAAAAGCCTGGAGCGAAGGTGTAACCCCCCACCTCCCCTCTTGAGTACTTCCCCTTCAAACCTCCTTAGCATGTGATAACTCAAAATACTTTTTTTGACAAAAAATGTTACTGATACAAAAAAAAAGTTCCAGGAGTAACAACTGTTATTTATGTTTATCTTAACCGTAAAGATTAATGAAGAAAACAATTTTTGGGAAATTAAGGAAAAGAGCTTGAAACGCTGAAATCTATTGTTAACGTGTCTACATTTTCATTTCTTCAGCACTACTGGGGCACTACGTATCGTAGAGACCTGTTTAAAAACTGTACAACATAGATTGAGGGGGTGCCTACTCCTCAAACCGAGGGTACATCTCAGAACGCCACATGTGCAGCACAGTTTTCATCATTCTTGGGACAGTTTGTGCCATGCTTGGCAAAGTTTCCACCACGCGTCAGTGGTGGATCTGGGCTCTTGCTCCCGCTGCAAAATCTTAATTTGCGCTCCCCTATCTCCCAAACATTTTTAGGCCAAATTTCGAGAAAAATTTCATTTCTTAACAAAATTATCCATTTATTTATATCTGACTTTTCTTACTTTATATGGGAAAAGATATGGCAAAATGAATATCTCGAATTCAGTCTGGTTATACTTACATGGCGGAGGATATTGATAATACCGGCACGCTTACGAACGCAGTGTTGGAGGCTCTTCCGCCAGGAACGAAAATACATGACAAAGACTTTTTCGGCCTCGCAGGAAACCCTGCAATTCTCGATGCTGTAAATACAACCGGGCGCAATACGGCAATTTGTGTTGGTATGGAAACGGATGTTTGTGTTGCACAATCTGCCATCGGATTGATCAACGAAGATTATAAGGTTGTGGCTCTGCGGGACGCAGTTGCCAGCATGGATGCAGACGAAGAAGTCGGACTTTCGCGGATGCGCGACGCCGGTGTTGCCATCAGTTCTGTAAAAGCGCTCTCGAGCAGAGCATGGCCGAGCGGCTGCAGTCGAGCTTCGAGATCCTCGAGTCCAAGGGCAAGTCGCTCGCGCGCAACTAGCCCTCGACGTAGCCCTTCTTGGTCTTCTGGGAGATCAGCTTCTCGGCCGCGGCCGTCGCCGCGTCCTCGTCGTCGAAGGTCTTGGTCTGCTCGCGCCCGTCGCTGCCGATCTTCCCGTAGCGCACGGTGAACTCGCTGCCGTTCGGCGTGATCTCCCAGAACTTGCTCGACGTGTCGTCGACCAGCTCGAAGTAGCGCGCGGCGCCCGTGGATGCTGCGGTTGATGCTGTCTTCTTCGTGGTCGTCTTCTTCTACCGTTAGTGCTTTTGCCATTTAATGGTGATCGAGCTTGGATGGCAGCAGCTTTTTCTTTGGAGCGGTTTTCTTTTTCTTCTAAAGAAGGAACCCCGGAAAAATCCGATACTTTTGCGACGTTCAGCAAATTCTCTCGAAGTTTTGTTTCCGGCTGCAAACTTATGTTCATCTTACCGGAAATCGTTTTTCGATTTGAGGGGGCAAAATTCCCATTATCATCAGTAAAATTGATCGGTTTGGAAACGGTTGCAGTTTTACGATTCGCTGGCTGTTGAACTTTTCCGGGCGTTGTTATCGGTTTGCTTATGCTATAGCTGCCCTTTGCTGTGTTTGAAAGGAACGATATAACATTATTTATTAATAGAGGGTCAATTTCAAAGTTATCCTGTAGTAAACGAATTAGGATATTGTGGTCAACTAAGTCAAACACTTCTTGGAAATCGATTGAAACGAGGTTTAGCCAAACATTTGGTTTCTCTAGTTCACTTAGGATGGTGTGAACCAAGTGTACAAGATTATGGGTGGTAGAGGTTTTTCTTAAATTACCAAACTGTTGGATGTCAATATGTGGTATAATTTTAACTTTAAGCCAGTCACAAAGGAACAATTCGTAAAGCTTAGAAAAAACTGGAGTGAATGTGATAGGACGCATGTTGATTTGAAATTAATAGAGCTCGTAGTTCAGTCAGTAAAGCTTGGACTTTGAATTAGGACATCAAAGGTACAAGTTCTTAAAGGATTTTTTTTTAATCATGGTTTTATGCATTCTTCTATATAATTATGTGGATAACCTGTATTTGTTGAGGCAGATTACAGTAGTTTTTAACCAATGTTGTATTTCCTACTGCACCAAAAAATTACGACTGAACGCCAAAATTAGATTTTAGCTTGATTTTTTTTTTCTGATAATTTCTGGATGAAAAAAAACTTCACATTTTTTTATATTTCCTGTACTTGCTTATCATTCAGAACACAAACAATAAGTGAGGTTTTTGTCCCCTCCGCGCGTATTTTTGGACAAAACGAAGCGGACAAAACCCTGCCGCGGAGCGGCGGTGGAGCGTCGTTGGCCGCACGGGCGAGGTGTGCCGGGGTCGTTCCCGTCGGCGCACCGGGGCGCCCGTGCGGGTCGGTTGGTGCGATTCATTTCCTAGAAGGAGCCTGAATGGGCGCCACACGCTGGCTCTACCTCGACATGAACGCCTTCTTCGCCTCGGCGGAGCAGCAGCTGCAGCCAGAGCTGCGTGGCAAGCCAGTGGCGGTCGTGCCGGTGCTTACCGACCGCACCTGCTGCATCGCCGCCAGCTACGAGGCCCGGCCGTCTTCTTCGGTCTAGTTCTTCAAATAGATATCAATCATGGGACCTTTCATCTTTTCCCAAGACATATCCTCTTGCATCGCCGTCGCTACCTTTTTCATATAGTTGTCGAAAATGGCTTGTTCAGAGGGCGTTATACCCAATTGTTCGCCTAAGCCAACAAACATTTGATCCATTTGAGCATAGAGAGTGTCAATCATGGCGGCTGTGTTCGTGAGTTGCATAAGCTCCTCAACACTAGCTCTTTTACCTGGCTCGGCATTAGCAGAAAAACTGATGGCGATCGCAAAAAAACCAACTACAAGTCTGTTCACTATTCTTCCTTGTGATGTGCTCACGTTCCCGACTCCGAGATCACGAACAATCGACATCTGATCCGAAATACTCCAAACGGGTTTGCCGGTCCAAACCGCTAGTTCTTCGTCATTGACGGCAACGCATCTCGCTTTGACCGCTAACCGTGTTGTACTGGAATGGGCCAGCTGCGATTGCGAAAACTGAACAACGTTGTTGGGGTTGAGATCCATCACCGATTCGATGAATGATGCATTCTGTGGATCATCCGGGCAGACGACCAACTGTTCGGAACTGACAATTCGCTGAGCCATCCCAAGTGGGATTTGTGCACGCAGGACCCGGGGCCGCCCGGTGACCGTACAATCATTGTGATACACATAGCAGTTTCTCAGACAGCACCATTCAAGAAGGGAGAACAAAAATAGGTAGAAGTCGACTGAGGCTATTGAGAAGGACACATGTTAAGAAAACAATCCTTGCTTCAGAACATACAGAACAATGTTAGTTAACATATTTAGAACGTGCTTCCACCATAGCTTACCCCGCCCCTAATACGTAAAGATATAGCCCGAGATATATACTTCCCATGCGTCTTCAGTTTGTTGATTTCGTTAGCGCCGATTCTATTTACGGTTGCATGAGTTGAAACAAGAGTGCCACATGATAAAATGCACGGAAAATATGTAACTTAGGCTACATTTGATCTAAATTGTAAGATTTGTTTTTCTTACTAATTTTCACTTCTTTTGAGTAGCCTAGGTAGAGTTTAGAGAGAGAAGGTAGAGCTGAGTACAGGCATGGGATCCTGTATTATTTTAGGTATCTTATCTGGGGGAAAGGCAAAGACTCAGAAGACAATTTTTGGGCTTGATGAACTGGACTCTTGCAGTGGTTCCATGGGCCTAATATTATGGCACTTACTCCCCCTACGGATAGGACACTTGTCATTTCTCTACTGTTTATAAATGTCGCAAAACCACAGAAAGGACATCAGCAAGGCAGAACTTGTAGAATCCGTTGTGCGTCAAAGGGAGAAACAAATTCTGCACCTTCATCGCTGGGCAATGCCGCGGCATCAGGAGGCAGCAGCAGCGCCTTGCAAGCCCACCAGCAGCACCAGGCTAGTCTACCGCATGGCCCTGCACCCATCAATCACTTGAATCGACTGGCTCTAGACGGAATCTTGGCCGTTCTAGATTCCATCACGAAACGATGTCACTTCGATCGGTCAACCACATCCTCGGCACCATCGACGGCGGGAGGCGGCGCACTACTTGGTACCAGCACCCATCATTCCACTGCAGATTCGGTTTTGTCGTCAGATGGAGGCTATGAAGACTGCAAATCAGTAGATAGTAGTCGGTTCTTCTTTTAATGGGTGATTTATGTTTATTTCTGAGGAAACATACCCGCGAACCACTGCCCAATAGCGTTTTTTTATCTTGCGGTCGATGAATTGTTGCATCGTCTTTGCAGCACTATCTTTATCCAGGGCAAATAAGAGAACACCAGAGGTCGCGCGATCCAGGCGGTGAACGGGATATACCCATTGCCCAATTTGATCGCGTAAAATTCTCATGCAGCTATCTTCGCCTTTCGACAGGTGGGTTGGGTGAACGTGAATACCGGGCGGTTTATCAATTGCGATTAAATGGTCATCCTGGTAAAGAATCTTTAATCGCATTCTTTACCTGAGCTTTGAAACTCTTAATATAAATCTCATTCGATTTGTCTGAATTCGTCAGCCAAAAAGAAAAAAACTGAATTCGTCAGCATAGAAGAATTATCCATTAATCAGAATCCAGTGCGAGTAGTGTCGTTTATTTCAATACAGTAACCTTTTATTAAATCAAATAAAAAACACAGATTTTTTAGCTAAAAGTTAGGATCTACATTAACATTTTAAATAAACAAACTTTTTACATATATAGGGGGTTATCCACCTCTTACACCCCTCTCTTCTTAAGCTAAAGTTTTACTTATTTCCCAATTCTTTAAGAGAGACTTCGTAAGCATTAGGATTGGGGTTCACCTCCTCCTACTACCTCAGTCTTTGCGCTAAAGCATTTTTAGTAATCTCAACTATTTATTCAACGGCCTTCGTGATTCAGGGGACAAAATTTAAGCTTTAGTGTAAAGAGCGAGGTATTGACGAGTGGATGAACATTCTCATAGACATAATGAAAACGTACGAATATATAAGTTCGTTACGTAAGCTAATTCGTAAGTTACATATATCTTTTACTAATGAAAACGTTCGTAAGAAACTAAAAGTTCTAGTTGCCTTTTTAAGTACCCAAAAAATTGGAGGGCAACTGAGCCTCCTCCCCCGCCTTTTTTCTCAAAATCATTCGCAACCATCCACAATCACATCAAAATGGCAAGCTTCAGTAAAAGCACAGTTACAATCGCAGCCTATGATAGAAACTAAAGCTACACTTCCATTCGTTCCAAACGTTATTCGCCCAAAGTTTGAAGAGATCACACCACCAGGCTCTCCAATTAGGCCCACCGTTCGATCACCAAAAGATTGGGTAACATCAACACCGAAAGTTGACGCTGCAAGAAAAAGCACTGATACTGGTCTACAATCCACTCTGTTTCCTAAAAGCATTGAAGCAGTGAAAGACCAAAAGATGGAATCCATCGCTATATCCAGATCCGTTCCACATAAACCTGCTTTTGCAGACAACAAGCACCAGAGCTAGCAGGTTCTAATTAGCAACAGAGCCTGTAGCCAAATCCTACATTGCCGGCATTTTGTTACCTTTCTAAATCCCTTCATTTTCTATGGCAGGTAGCTCTCAGCCTTTTGTCCTCACAAATGTACCCTTACTTTGCTAAAGTGTGCCGAGGCCTCTGAACCTTGCACTGTTGTTGTTACAGCAAAAAATGCTCAGCTTTGTTGTGGTGTCGCTTTTCGACTTTTTATTGTTTTGGTTTATATATCCTGCGTCTATTCTCAAGGCTCCAAAATCTATCTGCAAAATTTAACCTTTCAAATTAGCTTATTTTTTATATGCCCCTTGGGCACATTTTACAGCACTTGCCCACGGAATCTTGGGGGGAGATGCTATCTTATCCCTGGAGTTTTATCCTGTTATATAATCTTAGGTTTATTTTGAACAATATGGCCTCATAAAAAATTTGCCTGAACCCACTTGGGGAAAAGAAGTTTAGGAGGGAGGGGGGCTAGTCGCCATCGGATCACTTTTGACTCTTAAAAGGTGAATTAGAACCTTCAATTTCTATTCGTTTGAGTCCCCTCCAAAGTTTATGCGGCCTCATCTTCCATAAAAACTTTATATACCCAGTGACATAAGTTACAACTCTTCCTCTGGCTCGTTGTAAAGTAGTTTTTTCAATGAAGTTGGCTGACGTTATTTCCCTCGGCTCTTGAACAAATTTAAGTGTATTTAAACACTTTTTTTTCTTACTACATAGCAAAAGCTAGAGTTTTTATTTTTTTAAGACTGTTGGAAAATGTGGCTTTTTCAATCAGAACCAACAGCCATTCTGACCATGTAAATGAGAGTAAGATGAGTAAGTTACTGAGATGAGTAAGAAACTAAGATAAAGTTCTACTTTATCTTACTACTGCTACTACTAACAACTCTCCGCAGCACCAAGCCGCCCGAGGTCATTACAGCTACGCACGATCCTCCTCTATCCCAATCTGTGATAAACGCTTCTGTATTTTTTAAGGGTTGAGGCGGCGCTTTAGGGTAAACCCAATCTGTGCTTAAATTTTTCCATTGATTAGGGTCTTCGGGTAATTGTAGTAACCTTGCATCATCGGGTATCGATTGATTTGAACGGTTTAAACTGAGTGTTTGCAGTACTTCAATATTCATATTTCCATCACTACTACTGACTTGAATATGACTATTTCCGAGGGTTTTTGTTAACCAGCACTTATCGTTTTCAAAAGTAAACTCATCACTAATAATGTTAGCCGTTTCCAATTGCATTAGCTTTTTCGCAGCATTAGCGCTTTGTCTAGTGTCAGTCAAGAGTGGAAACTGGCACTAATGTTGACAAAAAATCACCAATACCATCTAACATTTGTCGTTTCTTGACGATTTTCTAGGATTCGCAATAGTTTTTCTTTCAGAAATTTATATCAGGCATTTATTGCCACCCTAATTTTGCCAATTGCACTAATTACATTAATTTTGCCATGTTATTATACAAAAAGATACCAAGAAACACCAAATGCCAGATGGTGTTGGTGACTCTGTTTGCTCACACTAGCGCAAGTTTCCACTTGTGTAAGTTACCCATACTCTATGGTATAAATTCTAAAGAAATTTTAGGATTCTTTTTAGTCGATTCTTTTTGTCGTTGGAGGATTGAACCGATTGGCAAAACCAGTTCCGGTCGTTCGAAAAGGCTCCTGCGGCCGTGCGGTATTGGCACGATTCGGAACACTGGTCATTCCTGTATTTGCTCCCATTTGACCGTTGGTATTGCGGGGGTCGAAGTTGGTAGTCGTATTCGTTGGTGAATGGAAGCCTGTGGTGTCCTGAGGTCGGATCGTATTGGGATTGGTCGTGTTTCCACCTGTATTGAAATTGGTGGTTGACCCAGGATTGTAGTTGGTTGCAGGTGACGTGTTGGGCGCTGCTGGATTGGTTGTCGTTCGGTTGTTGGGGTCCAGGTTTGCGGTACATAGGAATTTTACTATAAGAGAGTGAAGATCCCATATATAATAAGTCTGGTTTAATGATCAAATTTTGTTTTAATGCATCTGAATTAGATTTTCATAACGACTTATTGTAGGGAACTTTCCCTTATTACTGTGCGTGCAGGTATATCTGCAGAACTTGCCGTTTTGTATCTTATTATGTCTAGAACCGATAATAGAAATGCTCGAAAAAAGAATTTGGCTCTATCTATTGGGTTTTTGTGGCACTTGGTATCTACCAGTACCAAGTGACATATAGCGATCGCATATCCTGTCGGTCGGTCTGTCTGTCTATCTGTCCCGGTTTTGCTAGTTCTCTTCAAGCAGCTAGTCAAGTGGAGAGCCCTTGGATGTAAAAAAAATGATCTTAGTGCTCCCTCAAGATATTTTATTTCTTCAAGACATTTTTCAAGATTGTTTTTCCTGGAGATGTTTCCTTAGGGCCTTCTCCAAGGCTCAGGTACTATTCGAGCCCCCTAAGACCTGAACGAATACAAGCGGCCAGTAACCCCAGATGTAAAAAATTGAACTTATCCCCCCTCAAGACGTTTTTCTTCAAGACTTGTTTCTCCTTGGCCTTTTCCAAGACAAAGGTGCTGTTGTAATACCATGGGGGCTCAAAAATGCAAGTGGCCAGTACCCCCGGGTGCCAACTTCATCTGCGGTAAAGCCCCTGTCTTCCAACCAATATAACATCTCATCAATCGCTTTGGCCGTCTGATCAGAAGTCAATATTCCGACCTTAACCGCAGGGTGCGTACCTTGTTCGCCCACGTGACCACGTTGTAAGGTCTGTGCTGTTTCCGCCAATGTCGACATATATTGCAGTGATGGAGAATAATCCGTGCTCATAGCCAAGGTGGGCAATACCATCGTGGCTGCTTGAATAGTTGCAGGGGCCCCTACCGACGATGAGTAGTGTCTAGACCACAAGCCAGGCATTTTTGACAAAAGTTGAGAAAATCGCATGTGTAAGTTGCCATTGCGGGCATCATTCCGGCCTATGCGAGAGATCCGATCGAGGATCGACTGGACCCTGCGATATTCATGTACAAGATGCTTTGAGGCTTATGGATCAGCCCTTCAGCAGGAGGGAGATATCCAGATAGATATCGCCGATCGATGACTTGCCCGATGCATATTCTCCATCAGGGTCGTAATAGTCCTGCTGCGCTTTGCCGATTGCCGAAAGAACGGCGTTCCCATACTGACCCGCCGTTCCCTGAATAGGAATTCCATCGAAGACACGCCTTGCTTCGCTCACGGCACCGACACACACCTTTCGGTCGTACGGGCTCTGGCTGGCGGTAAAACTATGTTTTCCTTCTGGTAGTTCTCCAAAATTCAAAGGATCTTTGTCTGATCCAGGATTTGGATTTTCGACGCTGGTGTATTTAGGGTGTTTATGGTCTTTTTTCCATTTGACTAGTAGGGTCCATTCGGATTTCTAGTCGTTTATTAGAGCCTGGTTCAATCCCTCTTGATTTGGCTATTTCGTCCACAGCTTGATCTAAATCCCGAGTTGCTTCATCTTGGGTATTGTTCTCATAGATATCTCTAGATTTAGGATCAACTGTTCGAGCTCTTGGTTTTTTATCTGTTGTTTCTTGCTGCTTATTTTCTTTTTTAGGTTTGTTGGGGAACAGAGTAGTTTCGACACCGAAACCTTCGCTGGTTGCGGCGATGGTCATTAGCTCAATGAAGCATCCCATGCCGATCGTAAGTTGGCGTGCGAATGGGTCGGTAACTGGCAGATTGCGTGTTTCATCGCGGTAAAGACGTAATTCGTTTTGACCGACAAGCTCTGCCTCCCACGGTTGGCGATTATGCGGGTTTGGCGCAAGCAGCGCATAGGAGAGGGCGCGCATACGCGGGTCATCATAATTTCCGGCGAGGTTCCAAGGTTCCAATGCTTTGGTTGGTGTCCGCGTTGCGAGGAATCCACCAACAGGTAACGCTGCAGCGATGATTTTTGAACAAAACGGCCATCAAAAAGTTTGATCAGACGTGTATGGGAAAAAGAGGGCTTGGGATACTTATTAATATACAGTGCCTTCTGAGTCTCGAAATGGGGACTAGATTTTCCAATTACCGAATGAATGATCACCCTCTATAGCTCATATGACCAATCTTTCCATAAGATCCTCGTGAGCCCCAGGGACATAATGTACAACACTTGCACCGGGGTTCTGGTGAATTGTGTAAGCCCCAGAGTTTTCGTTATATGATTTTTGGTATATCTGGAGTAAAGAAACTTTCTCAAAATTCAATCGGATGCATTTAGAGAAGAAGGTTGGGGGAGTTGTCACCATGGGACAGAATGCGTCCGATACGGCGCGCGACTGGTTCGGCGAGGACCGCTATCAGGATTACCTTTACCTGCACGGTCTCGGCGTCGAAATGGCCGAAGCGATGGCGGAATATACCCATAAGCGGATACGCGCCGAGCTGGGTTTCGCGGCCGAGGAATCGCGCGACCTGGAGAAGTTGCTGCAGCAGGAATATCGCGGTAGCCGTTATTCCTTCGGCTATCCCGCCTGCCCGAAGGTGGAGGATCAGTCGATGATCCTGGACCTGCTGGGGGCCGACCGGATCGGCATCGAACTATCGGACGAGTTCCAACTGCATCCGGGATGCGGATGGCTCCAATGTGCAGCAACTGACCACTAGTCCCGGCTACGACGGTGGTCCATTCTTTTCGGCGGATGGCAAACAGATTTGTTGGCGTCGGTTTTCGGAAAATGGGGCCATTGCAGAGATTATGGTGATGAACGTTGACGGATCGAATCAACGTCAGTTAACGAAAATGAATAAGATGTCCTGGGCGCCGTATTTTCATCCGTCCGGGAAATACTTGATCTTCACCACTAACCGTCATGGCTTTGGCAATTTTGAGTTATATCTCGTGGCAGCTGAGGGTCGTTCACAGCCAGTACGAGTGACGTTTACCAAGGGCTTTGACGGAGCACAACCTTACTATCGTTGTTTCTCTTTATACCAGCGTTGCCAGCGACGACAGATGATGATTGTCTTTTGAACGTTTAGTGTTTTGACTACGGAGTACTCCGTATTATTTTTGCTCTTCGTGTTTCTGCACTGTGGCGGCGCACTCTGGTCTCTCTCGTCGCTTCTTTCAGCGACGATTTGGTTCTGAGCTCCGTTGACCCTTCTTCAAAAACTCAAACCTCAAACTCCTTTCGCGCCATTTGTTTGATCTTGTGAAGAGACCTCTCGCGTGATCGACACGCGACCATAATAAATATACTATGGCGCGCCAATGCCGCTATTTTGTTTGAGGCGTGTCGTGCGGGCCATGGAGGGTCCTCCCGGGTGTGTCCCGAGGATCGCCCCGTCGGCCGGCCGGCTCCGTGAAGCGGTTCACACGGGCGCGGCCCCGGGCCGCCGGCCAGCGTCTCTGCTAGCCTGCGGGCGCCCTCAGGCGATCGTGCGACGCACGGTCGGCCTCTTCTCCGCACCCGCGGAGCCGCGCGCCGGTAGCTCAGCTGGATAGAGCATCAGGCTTCGAACCTGAGGGTCGGGGGTTCGAATCCCTCCCGGCGTGCCATTTGATTTCGAGCACTTGGGTCGGCTCTTGTTTGGCCCCCGTTTCGGGTAGCCTGATGCTGTTATTGGACCTTTCGACCATTTTGAACAAAATGACTATCGCAAAATTTTGATCAGTTGTCTGAGGGTCAATGTGCAGGGACTGGGTGGGTAGCTAAGATGGAGTGGGAAGAGCATTGGCTGCCCTCCAAGAATTTAGACTCTTAACAAAGGCACTAGAACTTCGTTTTCCAATCCCCTCCGACGTTTCTATGACAGCTCCTTCGATGCGAAGTAGCTAGGGAAAACAAAAGAAAGGAAAACCGTACTATAAGGCCATATTTTTCTTTGCATAGGCAGCGTTGTTTTACTCCCTATAATACTGGATCGCTATTGTGGAAAAACAAATCCGTGGAGAAATTTCCTTAATAATATATAAATCAAAATAATTCGCTTTTTATGGCAATTTTAAAAATATAAAATTTATTAAGTTTAAAATTACCAAAAAAGCTACTACTCAAGAAAGTTTGCTGGATTTTTGAAAATAAGGGTAGAAATATTCCTAGAAAGCCAATTGATATTGGTAAAAGTGATACTATGATATTCAGCACATAAGAAAGCCCCATTGTGGAGATTTCAAACCCCTATCTTTAAAACCACGAATGTGTTTTGTTTTTGTCTGAGAATAATGACCACCGATGTCTATTAATGGATTTGATTGGGTTTTTTTTCTGTTCTTTTTTTTTGTTCGATTTTGCGAGACTACCCAGGTAGACAAAGAGCTCGACGTTTAAACTGACTCTTCACTGACTGTTATCTGAACAGGTTTTGATCAAGGAGGTCAAGATATTACCTTTGTAGCTGCACAGTAGTCCACAGACTCCCAATACAGGGATCTTTGCTCCACAGTAGCTGCTAAGGCACTGGTGTTTTTGGGTTTGATGGTGGGCTTTGGGGTAATAAGGTCGAAGTACTTCTTTGGAATGATGTTGACCTGGGCCCCTGTGATGATTTTGAACTGGGCAGGGAACTGATTGACGGGAACTAATCAAGGGTATTACTGCTTCATTTTGTTTGGCCGGGCCGCCGAGCACGACGACCTTCGCGCCCGGGGGCGCCGTCTGCTTGTCGACGTGCATCGGACGCACGTTGCCGAGCCCGCCCGCGAGCATGATCGGCTTGTGATAGCCGCGGACCTCGGGGCCCTCCGGACCTTCGAGGGACTGACAGAAGGTCCGGAAATAGCCGGCGAGGTTCGGTCGCCCGAACTCGTTGTTGAAGGCGGCGCCGCCGATCGGGCCTTCGAGCATGATCTCGAGGGCGGACGCGATCCGCGACGGCTTGCCGGGGTCGAGCTCCCAGGGCTGGCGCGCGTCGGGGATCAGCAGGTTCGAGACGCTGAAGCCCTCTGTCTCTCTTTTCCTGTCTTCCTCCATGTTTGTTTCAGCACAGTATTAATACTAGTGGGATTTCAGGTCAGAAAGGTGCTCTCGAAAATGATTGGTAAGAACAATCTATATTACCGAAGACTCACTGATAAGCCTATTCTCGAAGAGGGTCAAGCTGAAGTTCCAGTTACTGAGGAAGAAACCCTTCCCAAATTCGGTAAGTCGCCCTCATTTTCTAAATTTGGTATGTCGCCGTCATTTTCCATAAATAAATACTCTGGAAATATTCCTTCGTTTTTGACCAATTTTTTTTTTGAGGGGTTAGGGGGTCGCGCTCGTTAACGTCTTTGAACACGTACTTGCCAGTGCGTGAGATTGCACCACGCGTGTCTCGAGGCCGGCTCGGCATCAGCATGAAGTGGACGCCGATCTCGCGGCCTTCGATGACGGAATGAACCGGAACCGTTGGGTCGGACAGGTATCCGATCACCGGGTGGTTGGGCGTTGCACACGCGAACTCCGCGGCCAGCACTTCGCGTCGGGCACGTGTGTCCTGTGCCCGACCGAGGATCTTGTGTAGCGGTCGCTTCAGATGTCGGGGATCCTCGGCAGCGTGCTTCTGGATGGCATCGATGGCATTCACGCGAAGCCGCCGGTTGGAGCTTCCGGCCATTGCCAGGGATTTTTCTCTCTCTCTCTCTTTAAAAAAAAAGAATATAAAAAATTCGACTAATCCTGTAATTTATTATCCTCAAAAACTTTCTTTTTCTAATTATTTCAATCAAATACGCAAGTATTCCATATGTCACTACAAAGTAGCTTAACCTCACATGGGTATTTAGTAGACATCATGATCTAAACTCAAGGAAACAATTAAAAAAAATATACTTTTTTCATTCACACCAATCCTTATAATTTTTCAAATTTTCTTGTCTAAAAGAGTTTGTTTTCAAAACGTTCAGTAAATATTAAGTAGGCTGTGTAACACCTCATTAGGTTACCTTTCAAATGGAGAATTATCAATAATGTGGATGTGGCCAACCCCCATGAAGCCAATCGTTCACTGATATCTTCTCCCACCAAAAAATAGATGCAGAAATAAAATACAATAAGAAGAAATGCGAGTAATAAAACAATGGCATTTAATTCAGCGAATAAAAGGCGTATTACAACAATGGTGCACGACAGTAGCGCCAAAGCCAAGGCAACCTTTTTTATCAGGCTCTGATATTTCGGATCTATAGTTGGCTTTGTCATTTTCTAGATCTTATAGCTTTCTAAATTTTAGAGTCATACGATCAGATTCACCGATGACCTTGTACTTTTCCATACAGTTCTTCTTGAGAAGCTCAAATTAACGCCGGTGGACAAGGAGGACCACTGGGCGCTGCGTCGATCGTACATGGAAGGTCTCATGTGGTGCCTGGCTTACTACTACCAGGGCTGTATAAGCTGGGGATGGTACTACCCGTACCACTACGGTGAGTTGCGAATACCGTGCGTCGTGAGCGGTTTCATATGGAGAGAATCAGCACTCACAGAAACCTTGATTGCTCGTGAAACCCACAATTGTTAGGCCCCATGCTTAGCGATTTGACTAACCTCCCGAAAATGTTTGACGAGATTGAGTTTGAACTAGGACAACCGTTGGCACCCTTTCAGCAGCTCATGGGTACCCCAACTACAGTGCCCCCACGCGGAGCGAGAGCCGTCAGTCGAGATTCGTTGTCGTCCCATCCCTTTTTGGGTTCAATAACCATGCCACGAGGATCGAATCTCTTCTTGTTTGTTTCAATGGGTGTGCAGGTTAGCCATTTGAACAGAAGATCAAGGCTTGAAACGCTCAAGTCATCGGCTTCTGGCGTTGCCTCGCTGGGTGCAGTCTTGAAGTTCTTGCCGATGGTCTCTGGCTGTCGGACGTCTTCGTTCATCGGTTTGTTGGAGTCAATAGACCCAGGATTCGAAAATACGTCGGACTCAAAGCTCAACTGGTCTGCAATTTCGTCTATTGTTTTAATATCAAGACCACAACGATGAGATATTTCCAGAAGAATAGACGCAAGGTTGCTTGAGCCAAATTTATAATTAACCCAATGCCCTTTTTCCCATAAGCATCCGTCACTCCAAATGTTTGCAACTGGCCAAGCTGGATATGGACGTGCATCCCAACACCACAAGAACATTTCCCCTATATATTCTTGAGTCTTCCAAAATTCAATAAAAGCTTTTATGGCGATGCGTTGTATTCCAAAGTTAGTTTCGCCACTTGAATGTTTTGGAACTCCTCCATCAACACAATTATCGTCAAAAAAAACATTTGGTTGATTTGTTGCTTCAGCTTGACAGCCCGGTCGATGCGTTGCGAAATGGATAATGGAGTGCCAAGCTTCAGCTTGACAGCTATTAGCAAATGAATACCAAATCTAAAAATAGAATACCAAACTGCCAAACTGAAGTTTGGCACTCCGGTACCGGGATAGAAAAATGAACCAAACTATTTTTTTGCTTATTACTTTCATGTTTGCAGAACTAATACTAATGCCAGGTTGTATCGCACAAGAGAATGTTGATGGGCAAACCACTGCGTTTGTAAACGCCGATGTAATTCCAATGGACAGCGAGCATATTTTGAAAAACCAAACGGTGATTGTTCGCGATGGGAAAATGCACCAGGCTCGCGCCAAGGCGCGCGCGGCCCTCGAGCTTCAGGTGCAGGTCGCCAAACGAGAAGCGACCGCGACGCGGGGGCACCACCGTGTACTGCACCTCCCGACGCGCGAACGCCGGCAGCTCCACCTTCAGCTCGTCCGGCTCGGCGCGCCACCCCTCGGGCAGATCGTCGCGGACCGTCACGTGCACGGGGCGGTCGTGCGGGTTGTGCAGCTTGATGCCGATCGTGTTGGGGCTGCCGACGATGAGCCGCGAGTCCATCACGCGCTCGGCCGAGGGCGCGCGGCGCGCGAGGTGGCGACCCTCAAGCGCCGCGCCGACTAGCAGGTCGAAACCCGATGATTTGTCGAAACCCGATGATTTGTCGAAACCCGATGATTTGTCGAAACCCGGGGCAGCGATTTCCGAGCCGATCCTCACTGGACAGCACGACTTGATGCTGCAGTCCAGGGTTTAGCCTGCTAGATCATTTGCTGAGTTCCAGCAGCTTCAAGGCTGGACTCCAGCAGAGTTACCCATCAACACTCCATTCGAAGTGGCGCTGTCCAGCTAAGCGTCCTGTTTGCGCACGTGGCCCGTTTCTCCTTCGCCATGGCTGGGGCGAAAACGCTTCATTTGCATCCGCAGGTTCAAAAACTCGACCATCAGCAAAAACGCCCAAAGACTGTTTCTCGTCCGGCATTTCAAGTCTAATGTTTTTTTCTTTTTTTATTATTATTATTATTTTACCCTAATTTATATGTCTCTTTTCTCTTAATTTAATATACTTTTCAGGTTCTAAAATGTTTTTGGATTCCATCCTAATTTCTTATGTCTTTTCTTCATTCCGATTCCTTTTCAGTTTTATGTTTATTTTTCCTTCTATATCTCCTACATGATAAATACCCTTGTCTTGTTTCAGTTTTTTGCTTGTATGTGATTTATAATTGTCTTATTTTTGTTTTGTTGGCCCATTACAAGCTAAACTTCTTGGGCTTCGTGATTACTTTGAAAACTCACCTTGTGAGCCGACGATTACCGCAAAGAAAAATCCAAAAATCCAGGTCCACATCTCTATTATGACTAATTTACTAGTTCCGTTCTTCCCATCAACAGAGCTTAATTGTGGTCACTTAATTTCCCACGCAAGAATGTCTTTTTCCCACTGTCTAACCAAGTTCGACTACCAACTCTCTCTCGCCGTATGAGATACTGTTCCTCAATGGAGGAAGTCATCCAGATCGGAAACACTAGTAGCTCCTCCCGAGGGAAGCAATGGACAGCTCATAGGGGCGCAACTTTGGGTGGACAATCCATTATTGTTTGTGGAATAAAAGAATGCTAGTTCTTCCAAGAATGTTGAAGCCACGCATAGTTTGCACCACAAACAAGAGTTTTGCAATTACACACTTCCTTAACTGTAAAAGTGTAGTACTAAAAATATTGTCTTTTTGTTCTTATTAAGACATTGAAAATAAAAATAAAGTGAAATAAAATCTGAAACTAATGATTTTTCTGAAATCAATATCACTAAATATCAAATGTTCAGTTTAATTTAATTAGTTCTTTCCATGACATTTCAAGACACATATAGTTTTCAGTAAAGCACCAATGATGCAGTAGGCTTTAGACATTTACCATTAGGGAAGATAGCAGTGAGTAGACATTTTCTCTGTCGTAGAAATATTGAAAGTTTGAAGCTTATCTCCACCAGTACCACACATATCGATGACTGTTCCTTTGTTTTTAGGCTCAACTTTCAGGGAAAATTCTTGCATCTTATCGAGCATTCCTAATAATTCATCATCTGTTTCTCCTTTCTCTGCTAGATTTGATAAAAAATTTGCATTTTGTATATCATCTGTTTTTCCTGATAAGATGTCTGTCATAACCTGATTCATTTCATCATAACTAAGATCTGTCTTTTCTTGTAATTTTGAAATTAACTCTGATATCAATTCACTTTCTCCTTGACTTGATTAATGAAATTTCCTAGAATCTTTTACTGACTAAGTCTCTGGCCCATTTTTCGGTCACAATCTTTCCACTCTTTCATGCCCCTTTCTTTACACCTAAGGGTTTGTAACCGGGTAGACACTACGGTAGAATCGACCCGTTTGATGTAACTTCTAAAATGGTCAAGAATTTTTCTACGTAGTTCTTGGTTATACACAACCCCTTTTTCATCGGCAATTACACTATACTCAATAAACAGTTCTTGAACGTCTTGCGGTAATTCACCGATTATAGAGTCGAAAACTTCTACCCCTTTTGAACATAACTCGTCAATCTTTTTCGGCAATCGATCACGGTAAACAATATCGAGAATTTCTTGTCATAATTCAATTTTAAGCTTTTTAAAGACCTTCAAAGATGATCCTTTTTCTTGTAGGCTATTTTAGAAATATCTTATATACCTCTGCTAGCATCCACTCTTGTTAAAACAAGTTTACCCTTGTTAAAACAAGTTAAATTGTTACAGCTTAAAAGCTGTAACAGCATTCATAACAATAAATTTGGGCATTTTATAATATGGTTTACATATTTGGATAAGATTGGAAAGGTTAGTTTAAAATTGAATTTGCAACAAGAGCAATCATTAGGATACAAGACCTCTTTTTGTGAAAGACCACTTTTCTTTACAATTCCAGAAAAACAGCAATGGATAAAGGAGTTTAACTTAAGTCGTCCTAAAACCCACTAAGTAATTTTTTTTCAAAAGCAATGCTCACAATGTTCTGCTTTCACAACGACCATGGTTCAAAACCCATTAACTGAACTTTCGAGCTATTTTTCGTTCTTTTTAAGAAAAGTTGATAACTCCTCCTCTCAAAAATAAATCGTTTTCAATTGAAAAAAGGCGATTTTTTTATTTTTTCCGATAACTTTATTACAGTTTGACATAATCACAAAATATTTTGCCAACCTCCCCTTGACATTACTTTTATCATCAATTGCCGCTCTGTTCTATCATTTAACTGGAACAAGTCCAGACTCGATTTTACATATGAAAACGAGGGGAATTGTCCAGGTGGAAATTTCTGCTGAGTTGGAGTTGTCTAGAATAACTCTCCGTAAGAGAGGAGATTTTTCACTGGAAAAATTTGCCATGGGAGAGTTTTCTACGGAATAAATTCTTCCGAGGGAATTTTCTGCGGGAGCAACTTTCTACTACGAGGCGGGTTATTTGTGGGAAAACTTACGTGGAGGAGGGGATTTCAGATGTGATTTTAAAAATAATCTTTTCAAATAAAAGTGTGCTACAAAAAAATTTCACCTGGAATCGTCCATCTATTAATCTTTCGGTTCTACAAGACTGGAGGAATTCATAGCTGGTAAAGATGCGCAGCAAAGCGGCGCTCATATTCCTGATAGGCGGCAAAAATTTCCTCGGCACTCAAGTCGGGATGGTAATTCAGGGAAAACAGCAGATTGCCATAGGCTTCAGGAAAATCCGGCTGGTATTCCAGCGCCCGGCGATAGGCGGTAACTGCTTCCGGGATCATGCCCTGATCGTCGTACAAGGCACCAAGGCTATTGTGGGCATGGGCTAAATCCGGCCGGAGTTTAATCGCTTGATCGAAACAGGAGCGGGCTTCGGTCGCCCGGCCGAAAGTCATGTGCAACTGACCAAGTTCGAGCAAGGCAGGGATGGAGTGATGAAGTCCGCTAGAATATTTCATTTTAACCCCCTGCTCAATTGCAACTTCTGAATATGACCCTGGGAATAATTTT
Organism: Alatinidae sp. Z8VKAUB7J3; assembly: GCA_010016025.2. Lineage (NCBI taxonomy): Eukaryota > Metazoa > Cnidaria > Cubozoa > Carybdeida > Alatinidae > Alatinidae sp. Z8VKAUB7J3. The sequence goes on from JAAAKM020721499.1 coordinate 34,217,598, forward strand.
CATGTAGTTTGAAGTTTTCATTGTAGTGGGAATAGTTTTCAAGGTCCTGATTAATAAGTTAACGAAATTTTGCTCTGATGATACAATTCATTTTCCTTTCAATTCCATCTTAGAATCCATTTCTGTCTATTCGCGGACGATCTGTTATTCATTTGCCCCAGATGTATGGCTAAAGATCACAATCTTTGGCAATCTGTTATCCGTAATACGTGGCCTGGCCAAGGACGTATCCAGGGGGAGGGGGTCAGGGTTTGCTTTCATTAATCGTGCTTTCGAAACGGTGCACGTTGCCGAGCAGGACGCGGCCGGCGACCTGAACCACCGCCAGCAGTAGGGTCAGCACGAACAGCGTACCTAGCAGCGCTCGGATGAGAGGGTGTCGGCGGGCTCGTTGCTCGCTCATGAGCCAGTGCCGCTCGCTAACTCATGGCCATGCTCTGGCTCGCCTGCGTGGCAGATACTCGGATCGGCTTGGAGTGGACGCCGCGACGCCAACCCAAGCGCACCGGTGAGGGTGCATAGGAGGTTAACGTTGTCCATCGATGCCTGGCGTCTCATGGCCCCAGGCTACCCGCGCAAAGATGTGCAACTGGAACATTTATGTGATGAATGATGACGGCTCCGATCCGGTTCGCCTGACGCAACATTCCGGCGATGATCGTTACCCCGACTGGCATCCATCGGGGGAGCAGGTTGTTTTTCAAAGCAACCGCGACAGCCTGCCGGAGCTTTACTTACTTTCGCTTTCGAGTAAGGAAGTTCAGCGTTTAACCAACAGCCCGGAAGAAGAGTTAGTCGCTGATTTTTCTCCCGATGGCAGCCGGATTGCATTTTTTTCTAACCAAAATGACAACCTGGATATTTTTATATTAACCATCGAAGATGGCAGCATCCGGCAGATAACCGACAACCCTTTCCCCATATCCGGGTCGACCCACATGGCGAAAAAAGTACTGTCAATACTTTCAATAGCCCGGTTGATCAATTTATAGCGCTGGACGGTCATGTCGTTGATCTCATCGTTGGTCGCATAAGCAAACGCCTGCACCTGAACTTCCATCTGAATGGGATCTCCCTGCGATTCTTCATGGACGTTACCTGCGTCGTTATAAATCCAGAACGTCATTTCGTCGGGATACTGCGGTTCATCCGTACATCCCCGAATTTCGATGACGGGGAAATCGCCGAGGTCCGGATTATAAGCGCCGTCGCCATCCTGATCCCAAAAGCCGGCCAGGCCTTGGGTGCCAATGTCAATAAAGCCAGAAATAATCATGAGGGTATTTTCCATGAAGCAGGCGCAGGATTTCCCAGCATTATTTAAAGAACGATCAGAAATTAAATAAAAAAGAACAAGCTTTTTCAACTGAAAGTAAGGAGCAACATTGAAACTTAAAACGAACAGAAAATACTAAATATATGAGGTGGTTCACCCCCTCGTCAATACCTCGCTCTTTGCACTTAAGTTCAAATTCCGTTCCAGTTCTTTGAGAATGACCCTTGAATCACAAAGGCCGTTTGATTAGAATATATAGCTCTTTTAAAAGCACTAAAAAACTTTAGCCCAAAGTGTGAGGTCAGAAAATTTTAGCGGAACACACACTTCTCACCAAAAATGGCATACAAGAGATCATATGTTGTTGCTCAGATATTTTCTCAGAATATAGTAATTGGAAAAGGGATATATTGTGCTAAATTTTTCCTTTCCAGAATAGTTTCAGCTTCTAGTTTTTATTCTTTTTAAAGACAAATTTTCCGGACAGAGAAATGATTTGACTCTGCGATTAATCAAAAGAGAACCGAATCGAATATTCAACCAAACGAAGACTTGGTTTTCATTGGACAACTTGTGAAATGGGTCAAAGAAACAAAGTACGATTCATGTCAAAATCTAGCTTGAACTTTTTTTTATCTCGTTTTTAAAGCAGTAACGCCTTTCTAGAATCTGATTGGTTATTTGATTCACGCATTGACAGTGGGAAATGAATTGCCTTTTACGACAAACTGAAAACTGAAGCAACTATATTAGGGAAAATTTATCATTATATATACAGCAACGGGCTCTAATGTTTATGCACAGGTACGTACACAAAGACTTAAATTCAGAAAAACTAGCCTAAAATCATGCTGTCTCTAAATATGGAGCGGGGTAACTTTCAAACTTTACGTACACTAGGTGGCGCGTTCCAAGCTTGGCGAAGACGTGGGAGAAATATTTCATATTGGGTGGCACTTTGAGGTTATTTAAAAAAGAGTGAGAAACCGAAGAAAACACAGAATGGGGGTGTCAGAAAAACCTTGGGGGGTCCCCCTGGATCTGCCAGTTTGGCATATTCCGTGGCTAGAATTCTAAATACTTTCCCTCTTGTTCAGCTGCCTAAAATTTTTAACACCTTTTTTTAATTTTTAGGCTTGAAATTTGAAGAGTTTTCATTCTTTTGTTTTTCAACAGATCTATCAAAATGACATAACATTGTCCTAAAACACATCTCATTTTATGCAAGCCTTTGGTTTAAGATAATTTTCATATTTCTTGCTTCTATATAATTTTACTCAAGTTATTCCTTTGGGGTGCTGTTCTTGCAAAAATGTGCAAAAGATGTGGCCAGTTTAAAAAAATATCGATAATCATGTAGAGCCCTCTATCTACCCATTGTTTGAACACGCCAAAAACCTCTCTTTTCAAAGTGTAACTCCTGACATGTGTAAGAGCGATTTTAATGCTTTATATTGGATGGACGACATTCTCAACAATATGTCGTAGACTCTATTATTCGATTTGAGTGAGACTTCATTCAATAGGTAAAATTTAATTAAAAACATTAAAAACCTATTTTAGCTGATCGGTACGAGGTCTTCACTAACTTACCAACGTCTTAGCTGCGAAATATAACACAGTTGTTAAAAGTTATTGTAATTAAAATTGTGTTTGTTATTTTATGTTGTCAATGTAATCAGACGTTCCATGTAGCACAATCCAACCGTTTTTGATAAAGAATTACTTCGAAACGTCATCATGCTAGTGTTTATTTATTGATAGTTTGATAGTCTATATACTTTTAATAAATATGATTTTGTGAGCTCTTCATAGTATTATATAAATTATATAATATAGTATTATATAGTATTATATATATATATATATAGAGAGAGAGATAGACTCAAAAGCCGTCTACCACCTCTGCGTATAAATATTATATAACGCTCAAAAAATACACATTATCTTAACGTTTGATTTCCGGGAAAGTTTTTAGAAAATTTAACGAATACAAGACCTCAACAAGTATATACCAAAATGAAACACTCATTGTTCCAGAAACAAATGAGAAGAAATTTATTGTACGCACTTCTCCTCGTAAAGGTCGATAAATATGGTGCAATATGAAAAACCAAATGTCGGATTTCGATTCCCATTTGATGGTGTATTATTTGTTACTGCGGTAAAAGTAAAAAACACAAACTGTGAGAAAAAAAGATTCAATGCAAAGATACAATTTAAGAATTCAAGTTTCATTTAGCAACGAGTGAATTCCTACTACGACAAATGAAAATAAAAATAAAAGGGCATGGCTTTACCGTGCTCGCGATCGCCGCGCCGCGGCGCCGGTCGCGCAGCCCGGTAATGCTCGCCAGCTGTGTCGGTGCGGCGAAGCGCGTATTGGGAATTCGGGCGGCTCGCGTCCTGACGCCCTATCAGCTGTACAACTGTCTTAAGGAAAACGCCAAAACGCAAGCAAAGGTTGATGGAGTTCCGCCGAATCGTCTATGACGTTCTAGGAGCGCATCGCGCAACGGGTGAGGCCATGCTGGAAGAAGACATTTACAACATGGGCGTGGGATTCGCGATCCTGGCGTTTATTCTAATCGTGCCGGCGATTTTGGTGTACCCAACATGTATAGATACCATGCTTCCCCTTTTTCCTTTTAGGATATTTTTTCAAGCTATCTCTCTTATATTTTCATACCTTTAAGGATTAAACAGAATAGCAAAAGAAAACAAAATCTAAAATCACATTCCTGCTGCCTAAAATAAACCTCTTTGCACTGATGCTCAGAATTACACTCAACATAAATGTGTTCAAATGAAATTTTTTAACATGAGTCACAAGAAAATCTTTGATGAAATGATATAGCTTACTAGCATAGGAAGAAAGGTCAGTAATTCAATTATGTATTTCCAGTTTTTAATGTGTAGTAAATTATTCAGACAAAACTTTGGAAAGTAGACCAAAAAATAGATAACACATCGTGCCAACATCGTTCTTTACTTAAGCAGCGCTATCACGCTGCCTATGACTTCAAAAAGTTTTAACATTTGATATTGTCGGGATCAAATAGAAAAGGTTGAGGCAAGGGCAGCAATTTTGACCAAGATCCCCCCCTGGCGTTAGATTGCTAAAGTTTTTTCATTGAAAAGTATTTTCACTACAAAAATAAGGGCATAAGAACAAAATTACCCCTAGATTTTGAAACATACATTTTACCATCATCATCATCCCCCTTTTTCCTTTTTATATTTTCTTGAATTGCTGCCCATTATGGCATTCACTCAATTTTGTGTGTCACTGCGGGCGTGCCGACCAGCGGTGTGCACGTGATTTGGGGGGCGCTGCTCGTGGTCGTGGGGTTCGTGGGCGGCGCCGGGGCCATCCCGTTGGGTGCGCAGTGGTTGGGCGTCGCGCTGCATTTCGCCACGGCGGTTCTTCTCCTGCGCATCCTGAAACGCGAGCGCGCCCTGTCGTTGATCGGCGCGGGCCTCTACGCGCTTCATCCGGCGTTGCTGATCGAGGCGCAGAACGGACAAGAAACGGCGCTGGCATGCTGCGCAGCGGCGTTGCTCTTGCTCGCCGTGCGCGCACGCGAACCTTGGTTCGTCGCCGCAGCCGTCATAAAATCTAAGAGATAATAAGTTTTAGTGAACTTGGGTTTCATAAATAGTAATTAGCTGTGATTTAAAATATATCAACATTAATAGCCTTGGAGGGACTTGGATACCCTTTTGTTCTAATGTTTGAAGAAGAAGAAGCTTTAAATTGAAGAAATTTAAGATTTTAATTCAGACGGTCACTTATTTCTTTTGACCCAAGATTAAGCCTTTTTGATTACAATGTTGACGTTTAAATCTCATGAGCCTAGAGGCATGAAAGCTAATTTATCTAAATGCTTAGAGCGAAGCTATTTACAGTGTTAAAATGAAAGTAATAAACCTGACATATTTTTTCTATCCTCTTGTAAGTTGTTTTTTTCTTATTTGTATTGCTGAGGACGGCCCTTGGACATAGGGCCGACATATTCATACTAATTTGTTTCCCACTGTCTTGAGAAATTCCCTATTGTACTTCTTGTTTTTTGGTGTTTAAGTTCGTTACGTAAGCTAATTTGTAAGTTACGTATATCTTTTACTAATTAAAACATTCGTAAAAAATTAAAAGTTCTAGTTGCCTTTTTAAGTAGCCGAAAATCTGAGGGCAACTAGGCCTCCTCCTCCGCTCCCTTTTTTCTCAAAATCATTCGATCAAAACTATGAGAAAGCCATTTAGCCAAAAAAATGTCCACGCTACCTGGGCGGAGGCGACGGACGAGAAGAGCAGAACGGGAAGAACCGCGCGCAGCATGGCGTCTCCAAGAGCTTTGACTCGGGCGATGTTCGCCCAGCGTCATGCGGTGGCAGTTCGACCGGTCGGGATGGCAGATCCCTCAGCGACCGACGACGGTCTTGGCCGCGTCCGACATGCGGACCATCCGGATCTGGCACGTCGGGCGGCAGCTGCTGTAGACGCCGGCCCACTGCTGGTAGTAGGCGGCGCCCAGCAGGATGGGAAGGTTGGGGATCTGGACGGTGACCTGGCCCTGGTAGCGCGATCCCGATCTCGGCATCAGCTCAGCCGTTGCAGAAACATCTTTAGCCAAAATTGTGTAGAATAGACGTGAAACTGGATTGGTCACAAAACGAGCCTTTTTTCCATCCGAAATTCATAGAGTTCGTCCTCAGCATATGCATCTCGAATGCGCTCTGTCACATGAAATCCTTGTGACCTATAAAACCCTACAGCGCGCTCGTTGACTTCATAAACTTCCAGATAAATTGAGGATGGATTAGCGTACGCAGCAATTGCCTTATCGAGCAATCGTTTGCCGATCCCCTGCCCATGATATTGATGCGCCACATATAATCGTGCCACGTGAATGCGCCGCGGCTCAGCCTCATAGGCGCTATATAGTTTTTCGATGAAACTAGGTAGATTAACTATTTCACATTATTTTTCTCGATAGGATTTCGGCCTTGTTCGGGCTAAATTTTTCAGACGGTCAAAAATGGCAGAAATCTACATTTTGCCGCGGTACAAAAAACTTCCAATTAAAAACATTATCTACGATCAATTTTCTCAGGAAAAGAGCTCGCAAAACTTTACTTTTGGATTGCAGAAGTTGAAATCTCGATCTCTGGTTTTTCGATATGCTGATTTAATATTACAATTTTCTTATATATCTCTTTAAGGGATGTTTTCCCCTTTATTCCAAAATTAAGCATATTCTCTGCTTGGCCTCAGATATTTGTGCATTTAACTACTTAATTTTTTTTTTTTACTTAAACTCTGATAAAGCCGCTCTTAGAAAACTTTACAAAAAATCTAAGTTTAAGCTAAACAATTCAATACGGAAATATATTTCTTAAGTTTTTTATAATGAAAAAAGTTTATAACAAGATATTTCTAATAATTTATTTATAATTTATAAATTTATAATATAAGCCACTTTAAATCCTTGGTAACAAACACTCTCATTGACGGTCTATTCTATTATATTTTCCAAGTTATTTCAACAAATTGCCGGGCTAAGCAGGCGCCTTAACTTTGCATCAAAATTTTGCCCTCATATAAAATAATCAAACAATCATTACAATGCAAAATTTTCAACAACCCAATGGTGAGAATCTGGCTCACAATCTAAACATATACAATTAAAGGTATATAAGCCAGTCAACAGGAGGCTTGATTTTATCAGGTCTCAGAAAATGGTTTGAAGGCCTATGAAGAGTGGTTTCGTAACAGAAATCGATCCACGATCGACTGTGGCCTACAGTCACAATAACATCGCTAAATCTGATGCTTTTTTGTCTCAAAGAATAACATGAAAATAGCCAATTTCAATGCCTTTTGAGCCGCTAGGGGAAATATTGGTAAAAAAAAAATTGAAAAACAAATTTATTTTTTTGGTTCATATATCAGCGTTACCATCGGATTTCCATGAAAATTATGTACGGCCCAAGTAGAAAGGGAACCTGAGGGGGTTTAAGTGCGGGATGAACGCGGTTAGTTTCACTCCCTGTATGTTTGATTTAGATGTGTTTGTGAGGGAACTTTGCCTCGATAAAAACTATGAATGGGCTGATCAGATACCAGCAAGCAAGATTGAGATTGTGCCTACCCCGCAAAGTGATAAGGGGAAGCAAGACAATGTGGAAGCAGTTCGCTCCTTGTATTGCCTGATTTGTATCTAGCTGATACCGCTTTGCGAAATATTTACGTTTTTAGATTTGCATCTGATAGGGAACTAGATCAATTGATTGTCTCCGTTCAAGGCCAGGCTGGTGGAGATCTGGATTTGGAATACCTCCTTTTTAATCGCATACAAGAAGGCTTGGCGCAGGAAGGAAAATCAATGAACGTTAAGGGTAAAGACTGGGGCGTCGCTCTGGCGTCTGCATTTTTAAAAACAGAGTCGGAGGGGGTAAATCAATGGCGGGCGATTCCGCATTTACATCATCCTTACCCCAGTAATCCGTGGCGTTTGGCCGAGCTACCGGTAAATGATTTATCAGAAAAGGTAAGGGCGCTGGTTAGCGGGCCTACTCAAAGCAGCGGACTAAGATGGTGCCAGATAGTAGCGGGTCATGGAAGCCTGCCCAACGCGCGGATCGCGCATGGTGACTTTGCGCGGGGCGTGTTGGGTCGGCTCCTTGACCCGGTTGCGCATCATTTCCTTGCCGCGCGGGATGACACCGTAATATTTCTCGGCCAGTGGCATCAGCTCGTCCATGGTGATGTCACCCGCGACAACCAGGATCGCATTATTGGGCGCATACCATTGGCGATAGAATTCAAGGGCGTCTTCGGTCGATAGCTGCTCCATCTCATCCAGCCAACCGATAATCGAACGGCCATAGGGATGCGCCATGAAAAGTGATGCCCGCATCTGTCAAGCCTATTCGTGCGTACTACCTCAAATTATCAATCTGATTGTGATTACAATAAAATACAACTGGAATTCAAACAATGTTAAAATCTGACACCGTGTTTTTAAATATTAGTTTATAAGACTTTTTCCACAAAACAAGCGTATAACTACCACAAATCACTATCAATTTACAAATGAATCTCAAAATGAACAGAAATTACAATGCATAACCGAGTCAGACTCAAAACGAGCAAAAGTAAAAATAAAGAAGGCTTGGATAACCCCCTGCCTTCTCAAGACCAGAACATAATTAGCACTTTACTGAAAAAACAACAGACTGATATTCCTTCCGGTTTGGCAGCGAGAGGAGGCGTGCCGAGCCACTTTCGGCGATGCTAGGCCCGACGATTTCGGGGAGAAACTTGGTCAAACCAGCCACGCTGATGTCTTCGAACGCGATCGGCCAGCCGACATAGATGGGGAACACCGGGATGCTGACCTTGTTGGTGTGATGGGTGAAAGGACGCGACCAGGTGTAGAATTGTTCGGGAAGGCCGTTCTTCACCAGTGGCTGTGCCAGGGGAACTTGTTGGAGGAGTGGGGTTAAGCCACGGGTACCGCTGAAGCTGACCACAGGTTCGTGAATCACACTCTTGGGGACACTGCATTCGGGAAGCGGAAGCTCAATAGTAACCGAAACTCTAAGAACCGGAATTTTAATGCCAACATATACATCAAAAGAATCGGATTTTAATGTTAATTTTAATTATATAAGTTTTACAAGCTTAGTCTAACCAATAAACAGTTACGAGCCTAAGAGAATTTGCCTTTATTTTGAATAAAAGGAAAATAACCCCCTAAAAGTCATAGAACCTTAATGAAAATCACACCATCAGATTCAGTGTATCAGAGAGCCCTACTCATATACGCAGTAACAATATACGAACATAGAAGTTCGTTACGTAAGGTAATTTGTAAGTTACGTATATTTATTACTAATAAAAACGTTCGTAAGACTAGAATACCTCTGGTTTTTATTGAAAACAGCACATTTTTTTTTATCACAGTTTTATCCTTCACTATCTCATAAGTTTTTGAAAAGGAAATTCTAATCAAATCTCCACGAACGACACTCACAAAACAGCACACAATTCCAATGTCACAAATACATTCCTCCAATTACCTTCAAACAGTTCATAGATATTCAAAGACTACTTGAATAACCCTTATTCTATGACTATCTACCTTAGTTCTGCTCTAGGATGGATTAAATAAAAAAAAAAACTAGTTTTTTTTAACTGAAAGTAAGGAGGGACATTAAAAATTAAAACGAACAGAAATTACTCGCTTCGCTGCGCTGTTGGTTCTGATCGCCGGGCCTATCTATACTCGACGACAATTGAATCGATCGGAGCGGTCATGACCGCGAGTTATCGGAAAACGAGCATGCGTATCGCATTAGCTTCACTGGGGCTGTGTATGCTCACCGGCTGTGGGTTTCAGCTGCGGTCCTGGGATTTGTCAGCGAACATCGAAAGCGCAGCAATCGTTGCCCAAAAACGCTTCGATATTACTCGGGAGCTTAAGCGCAACCTAGAACAGTCCGGCGTCACCATGGTTGAAGTGGGCGAAGACGCGGATGTTGTTATACAGCTATTAAATGAAGAAACGTCGCATTGACTCGGCTGGTCTTGGCATGCTCCTGCTTGCGCGCGATGAGGGTGAGAAAACCAATGCTGCTGTCGTCATCCGTGGTGCACAGGGCCAAGTAAAGCGGATGCTTGAAGTTGCCCGGTTCGATACTCTTTTCAAACTGGAAGACTAACATATGCCAGTCGGCGCAGACGCACGGGCAAAACATACAATCGCTGTTGCACAGTCACTTGCTTCAGATGATGTAACCCGGCTGCTGGCTGGCAGTAGTTTGTGGGCGCGGCCAGAAGGTGTTTCAATTACACAGACTTCTGGCCAAACCCCCGAAGACTTTCCCAACACCAAAAATTTCTTTTTGTAAATGTTCGAGCTGGCTCCAGCGGCAAGCCCAACAAAGCTCAGGAACAGGAAAACTGGATTCGTTTCTTTCCAGAAATCTCAAATGTTTTGGAAAAAATTTCCCAATTGCGGGCGGCTGGTCAAAACGATTTAGCGGATTCACTAATGAAACTACAGCAAGAAGGATTGCGAAGGTTTGATGAAACATTAGATATCCGCGAATTCTTTCCTGGTCCAGAACCGCAACAGGCGGAAGCCGCTCAAAATCCACAAGCGGCGCAGGCTCCACAACAAACCAGAGCGGCGCAAAACCCGCAAGCGGCTCAAGCAGGTCAAGATCCGCAACTGATGTACCTATCTTGTTTAGAACAGCTGAAAATATAAGTAAATTTGCATTTATGGATAACAAAAACCCCGTCCTTCCTCAAATAGGAGCCGTAAGACTTACGACCTGTCAGTTTGGATTTTTAAAAATGAAAAGAAAGTATATTTGATATTTGGATTCCCGCTGCTTATCCTTTTGTAGGGGGAGGAAGGCAGATACATCAAAGAGTGTAATTTAAAGAAAAAACAGCCTAACTCTCACTGAACCTCCAGATAAATAAAGAGTGAGTTCAAGAGAAATGGGAAGAGGGAAGTAGAAATTGATATATAATTCTTTTTGATTGACGATAATGAGGAGGAACCGGAGGAACACGCTACTACCACCGCAACGGGCAATACAGCATCACCGCGCTGACCAACGGAAGCGGAACGATTCAAGAACGCTATACCTACACCGCCTACGGAGAACTGACCATCACCGACGGCAGTGGAACGGCACGAACATCGACCGCCGAAGGTAATCGCTACACCTACACGGGTCGCGAATGGGACAAGGATCTGGAGCTCTACCACTATCGGGCTCGGATGTACGATCCGATTAGTGGACGGTTTTTGGGACGGGATCCAATTGGGTTTGTCGGAAGTCGATGGAACCTCTTTGAGTATTGCCATGACTCACCGCTGCTTCGGAACAAGAAATCGGGGCGCGTGTCAATGCCGGCCTACGAACGTGTCAGCTCATTACGGAGTTGGCCCGTTCGAACGAAGTGATTTCCCAACAACAACGAGCTTTAGACGCTGAGCTTCAATCGGCGAGCGAATTTGTAGTGTCCTTGTTGCCGGAGCAGGGGAATCCGGTTCCCAATGTACAAGTCGTGTGGCAATATCTTCCTTCGTTTCGATTGGGCGGGGATTTATTTCAAGTAACACCTTGGGGAAATGAACATCTAGGCTTGATGATCTTAGATATGTCGGGTCATGGAATTGGCCCGGCCTTACGTGCGGTGTCGCTTGGATCGTGTCCCCCGTATAAATCAGAAGCTGGGGAACGCCAGAGATTTCGGCCTGTTCGATCGGGAATCCAATTTCGACAGCCTTCACGAAATCGGCTGCTGCGGCATTCCAGCGTCCCAGCTTCGCATTCAGTCCACCTCGTTCCAACCAAACGAGAAAGTACTTCGGCAAGACGTCCGTGGCTTGTGTGTATGCTTCGTACGCATCTGGCCAGCGTCTCGCGTCGGCATTCGCCCGCCCCGACGCAAGCAAGACAGTGGTGGAATTGAGCCGATCGTTGAATCGCTCTAGTTCGGTACGGGCCTCGTTCGCAGCCTGCTCGGCTGCATGGTGGCTGCGGCGGCCCGCGCCGACCTCGGGGACCACGACCACACGGGGGCCAACACCCGGTTCTTCGACCCGCCGGCACCCCGCCCGGCAAAGCCCGTGACTCCCTGGTCAAGGCCGCGCAAAGAGCCTCGCCGGGGGCCGCGCAAGGGCAAACGGCGCCGCAACAAGTAGCCCCCGATCCGCGCGCGGGAGGCAGAGAAGTCTTGCGTCACTCGCGGGCGCCTCGCACGCTTTGCGTCGCTCGCACCCCCCCGCCTCCCTGTGTTCCACGGCAAGAAGATCGTCGTCGTCATGCCCGCGTACAACGCGGCCAAGACGATCGAGAAGACCTAGGCGTGCGGGTCGTGCCTTGTCGATGATGGTATCGCCACGCTCGGCGACGTCGACACGGTCATGGCGACGTTGGTAATGCCGAACGGCGCGCTCGCGCACATCACAAACGGGCGTCGGTATGCGACAGGCATTCGGGAACAGGTGGAGATAGTAGGATCGGCGGGATCGCTTCTGTGGGATCCCTTGCGGAATACCGACGTTATCCAGGCGACAACGGACGGAACGGTTCTGTCCTCGAGCAGGGCGGCGGATCAGTACTATCGGCAAGAAACCTTCGCCGCCGCCCTGGACGCTTTCATCGGCAATGTGACGTCGGGAGGGCAGGTCAGTTGCAACTTGGCCTTCAGTTTTTAGTAGCCTTTAAATATTTCTTTCATCACTTCAACGAAATTACCCCGGTTTGTGTATGTTTCCGATTCGTCATGATCCCTCGAAGGAAGGCCTTGGCGGCCAAGAAAGCAAATAGCGTGAAAAATGTACTCCATGATTTCCATTTTCTTGAACCTCTTGAGATCTGGACCGACTTAAGTCATTCGCTACACATCTCGAAGTACCAGCACCAATTATCTTAAATTCCGCCCATGCTGACTCAGAATTCCTATGTCTTTTACTACCATCATGTTGCTTCAATAGACCATAACTGTCTTCCCACTTACAATTGGTAAAAGTTAGAAGTATTTAATTGTTATCTATAATAACAGTGTCATTATTGTGAAAGTAATAAAATGTCATCTTGGCTAGTTCTTTTGCCAGTTTTATGTGAAAAAGTCTTGTAAGGTCATTTTTCAAAATCTGGGAGGGGGCATTTTTGTGGAATTACAAAAGAGGGTACTTTAAAAAATCCACAATTGGCGCCTATGCTTTCTGCTGACCCAACAATAATTGCTATAACTACTATTTTCATATTTTGTGAAATCTTTACTTTTGGCATGAAAGGTATTCGTAACTTCACGTAACTCTGGCTAAATAAAAATGTTTTACCTTATCAATCGTATCAATATTGTCAGAAAAGGGAGGAAGGTTTTTTCATACATAGAGGTTAAGCAAGGGATGGGAGACAAGATAGGGACGCGTTCAGAAACAGTACATGACAGGTGGTGTCTGGATAAATAGTACATGGTAGGCGGTGTCTGGATACACAGCGATCATCACCAGTAGAAATACTAAAGTGTTAAAAATAAACTAAAATATATAAATTTAGATACTTTAGTGTTTCTAGCGACGACGATCGCTTTATACGTGATCGAAATATCTAGACTTTTTACCTGTTTTCGCTATCCAAATAAATGGACTTATCCCCATTAGAATGTTAATCTATTTGTTTTCATCGTTGTCGAACCGCCAGTGAAACTTCGCCGGCTGCGAGGTAAAAAAAGCCACCGACTTGTGTGGCGTTTTCACACCCACGGTACGCAGCAATTTCATCCTGGTATCGGGCTGGCCCTCGAGGACATCGTCTCCCAGGGGGTATGGCAACCAGCCATCCGGGGTATCGAGCGACGCTCTGGATATCGAGGTAATCGGGTTGGGAAGCAGCGGGCGGGTATTCATGTTGTTGTCGCCTCATGCGGACAGGGGTGGAAGACGACTATGCCACGTGACATAGTGCCACGACTGAGACTACATCAAATATGACAGATGGCATAATCAAAACTAAACGAACAGGAACTGCGAATGCAGATTTCGTAGCGACCGGATTCGGAGATCAGCAGGCCGCCTTTCCAGTGGATGGCGTATTCTTCCGGATTGATGTCGGAGCCGGGGCCTTCTTTGCCGAAGTCGAAGTTGACCATCGGATCCGTCCGCTGGATTTTACGGCTGTCCTGACTGAAACTGGCCGCATCAAAATACTCCCCGTGTAGTCCGCGATCGTCAGCTGGCCGGACGATTCCGGACTGTGAAGCGTACAGATCTGCCAGGCTCTGACGCAGTTGATGTGCCGTCAGTCGGCCGAAGGTGACACGAGGCGGATTGCTTCGGATCTGTGTTCCACAGGCCCCTCGCTGGTTTTGGCGTGGCCGCGATTTGGATCGTCGGAATTGAACACGGCAACTTGGCCGGCGAGTGGGTTGTCGGTGGAATCGAAGCCAAGGTCCCCGCGTATGGTTTGGTCTTGTTGGCGCTGTCGGCCATGGTCGACCGGCGTTGGAATTCCGTTTGGCCGCTTTTGGGTGCGGCTTCAGCGTTTCATGTGCTTTCCGGTGGATGGTCGGTCGTGGCGGCGACGTTGGTTTGGTGGACGACCGAACGTGGCCGGCAAGACGCATCGCCACTGATATCGCCTGCCTTGTTTGTTGGTGGATCGATCGCGTTGTTCTTTAATCTTGCTGCAAATCTTTCAAAGCAACAACAACAGAAAAGTCCCAAAAAGCATGGGGGTTTTGATGTCTGGGGAGGGATGGGTGGTGACTAAGGTGTTAGTAATAGTCATATCAATAATAATTCTTGCCTGCCTGCTCTGGCAGTGTAGGGAATCGAAGATCAAAGGAGGTGATGCATGACACTTGCTTTAGTGGAAAATGATCTTGAGAAAAAGAAAAAGATGATAGCGCAAAAATATTGCTCTGGTGCTCCTGATATAGAGGTGGAGCATTTCCTTGCACAGTGCAAGCGTGCCAACCTTGATCCGGTACTTGGGCAAATCCATGCCAAGAACACCGTCCTGGATGTAGCGTGGAAGACCAATGACGATCATGCCATTGGCAATGACATTGACGATGAGGACGCCGACCAGCGTGTTCCATACGCCGCCGATACCGCCCCAAAGGGCGGTGCCGCCGACCACGACGGATGTGATCGATATGAACATCAGATTGTATCCGGTGGCGGTCTCCGCGATACCGATGCGGGCGACGGCAAACAGCGCACCCAGCGCATAAAACGCCCCGGCGATCATGAACCCGATAATCCGGACTCGATTGACGTTCAGGCCGGAGGCATGAGCAAGCTCCTCGCCGCCGCCAACCGCATAGAAATTTCTAGCCAATTATTTTTATTAATTATACTAATAGGCTATCAACAAGGATAATAATGAATGAAAGAACGAGACAGAATATACGTTATTTAATTAAAGTTGAGTGTTTAATTTATATAAAGGAAATTAAAAGCACAGAAGCAGAAAGATCTGTCCAAACAAACAAAGGATTAATGAAAATTTATTTAAAAGCATGTTTTTTTATTTGTTTTAATCAAGCTGATAATTGGTTTCCCACATGAAAAAGTATAATTAAAGAAATAAAAATTCGTGAAAGAGGAGAGAAGTGAAAAGAGCGAAATTCTTTGTTTTCAGGTGACTCTCAGGTGGTAACTCGACCGGCCGGTATGGGCGCCCGTCGTCACCAGAAAGGCGCCGCCAAGGCCAATCCGACCTTCGTCGCGGGCGACCGCTTCGGTCATCAAAGCGGGTTCCAGCAGGTTGTAATAAACCCGGCCGAGGCCCTCGATACCCTGATCTTCCAGTCGGCAGTTCGGGTTTACGCGCGTGTTCATGTCTGTAACGCTCCTGACTTCATGCTCGCCTGCGACAGTTCCGTGACGCAGTATGCGCGGTCTATAGCATGCGCGGGAGTTGAAAAAAGACGGGCGCGCTAACGGTTAGCGCAAACGTAAAATGTTATCGCCAACAGGGGTCGATCGGCGGATGCAGAAGATGCCTAAACGACGCATATCCATCTTGGGCGGTGGCCGCAGAAATAGCATGAAAGGCAACAATGGCGAAAGCACAATGCTTGATATGTACGAGTGCAGCCAACATCAGAAGGACAGCAGTGGTTTACCAACTGGCCTTCAAGGGCCACCACTGGCTGGCGGAAGAGGTGGACAAAGACGACGAATGTCGTTAGGTGAACGAATATTTGGAAATGGAGGAGGAGGAGAAGAAAGGTCATCATCCGTAACTTCTGAGAAAAGGCAGCCACGAAGGCGATTGTCACTGGCATCAGCATCCAATCGTGACTATGATTCCGCGACGTCAATAATTTTTTTTCCTATTTAGTGAAATCTTTTCAGAATTTTTTCTATTTTGTGTGAAGTAACTGGAACCGTAAGCTATACGATTTTCCATATATTTTTAGATTTGTGTGAAACTAGCATTTTACCAAAAGCACAAAATCGAAGCAGAAAACAGGATTAAGACCGAAAAAGACCTTAAGTAGCCAGCAGAATTTAAAAAATCAAGCAAGCTTAGTTTCCAGTAAAACACTAGTTTTACAGAGTTCTACGAATATACGAAGCGTCGCGATTCAGTTTATTTGAACCAGTTTATCTTGCGTATAAAATGAAGCAACTATTTGTATTCGTTATGACATCCTTGTCATCGGTGCGCCGATGTACAACTTCTCGGTTCCGTCCACGCTTAAAGCCTGGGTTGACCTGATCGCCCGCGTAGGTGTGACCTTCCAGTACACCGAAAACGGCCCGGTTGGTCTTCTGACTGGCAAGAAAGCCTACGTTGTTGTTGCAACCGGTGGCACGCCGGTCAACAGCCCGGCTGACTTTGCGACCCCATTTTTGAAACAGGTTCTTGGTTTCATCGGCATTACGGATGTTGAAATCATCAATGCATCTGGTTTTGCGGTAAATGCCGAAGAAGCCATGCAACGCGCAATCGCCAATGTCGAAGCGGTTGAACTTCCTTTCTGGAGTTTCGTTGAGCCGGTTGGATTTCCGGCATATCAAAGGTAATGATCTCGTTCTTGATCTTGACCAGCATGCGGCTGAACGGCGGATAATCGTTATAGCTCTTCTTCGCTTCAAAGTTCTTAAAGCTGTCGAACGTTCTTAAATATTCAAGAAACTCGTCGATGGATTGATGATTTCCTGCGACAAAACAATTGATGCCTTCTGTGCTCAACAGGATCGTGCCGCATAGGCCAAGTTCATCGCACTTGATCTTCAATGCTTCGCGCAGCTCATCCAATTGATCCAGTGGAACGAAGAGATAACCTGAAACGTTAACGACTTTTCTGACAACAAAAATTACACTGGATTATACTTAAACGCAGCAGGATTATTTCAATGATAGTTAATTTTTCACTTACCTCATGTGTAATCAATGAAGGTATACATTCATTCTCTTCTGAAATTACGAATATCTGTGTTTTTGTTTTGTTTGCGGTTCAATGTTTGCAAATTGGGAAATAAAGCAAACCAAGAAATTACTATGTTCAGATGCATGGGGATTTGGCATTATTTCATCACTATCTAAGCTTTGAACTTATGTTTCTTTCAGGGTATCTTATAAGATTGTTAATAAAAGCTTAAGGGCTACAACAAATGCAAATTCCTTGATTTATGCCAAGCAACAAATTGCAATCAAAGAACGTAGTGCACAGTTGCCTTTACGGAATAGCCTTTGAACGTGAGCACTAAATGAGCAATCAGTGCTGAAATTTACTCCCAGGACTGTAAATCTTACGACTTGGTATTGCTTTCATTGATCTACAATGTATTTGTACTGCATTCCTCTTTGATTTCCGTTAATAGGTCAGTACTAAATTGGGGCGTACCTTGTGTTGTATCTACTGTGAACTTAAGAAGCGCAGATAGATTGTCTACGTATTTTAATTGGTCATCCATGTTGTCAACAACATAATCAATTACCGAAAGGAAAGGTAGAGCGGCCAATAAACTGCTTATGCCAAACGGAACGATCATGAATTCCTGCATATCGATATCATTGTTGGCATGTGCCCCGCCATTGACGAGATTCATTAATGGCACCGGCATCGACATCATTCCTGCACCACCTAAGTAACGGTACAGTGGCAAACCCGATTCTTCCGCAGCCGCTTTGGCAACAGCCAGTGAAACGGCGAGCAGCGCGTTGGCACCGATACGTGATTTATTTTCCGTGCCATCCAGATCGATCATTGCCTGGTCGATAAAACTCTGATCGATTGCATCGAGTCCGATCAGTGTCTCCGACACTTCGGTATTGACATGTTCTACGGCTTTAATATTGACGGTGTTTCCAAAAACGTCGCCGTCTCTCAACACAACCTCTCCTAAATGAAGGCCGATCCGCAATTGATAATCGTGCGTTTGAACGCGCGTTTGTAAAGCGACGGCGCACTGCAAGGCTTCGGCGGCGTCTGAAAACCAGGAGAGCATGCCGTCGCCAATTTCTTTAACTAATCGCCCCTTTGCCGCGGCTACGCATTCCTGATGAATAAGTCGATTATGTTCTAACACAGACAGGCCGCGCCCTTCATCCTTTCCCATCAGGAAGGTGAAGCCGACGATATCGGTAAACATAATAGCGGCTAACTGGCGGTCTTGCGGCATGTCAACGCTCCTTACTTTCAGTTCATTACTACAAAACACAGCCTATACAGACATTGTCTATATAGACAGTGTCTCTGTAGGCTGTGCTACAAACTGTTTGATATTGGACTTCAATTGTGTTTGCCGAGAATCAGGACTTACTTCGGCACTGGCATCGAATACGGTCATAGATCGTTTTCCACGTAGTTATTGTCTGATTTGTATTTTCGCTATGCACAATAGCAACGGATTTGTTAAACACTGAAAATGTTCAAATACTATATCTCGTGAAAAATCTTTTCACGAGTTTTGAACAACTAATGTCATATGCATTGACAAAGATATATCTGTCTTTTGCTTTAAATGCTAAATGTGCAATACGCACAATTTCATGACGTGAATATTCACAAAGGTCTGAAGCTGTATTGCCATCGTCACTTAGTTGTTTTTCTCCAAAGTAAATACCACCAGTTAATTCGCGGTAAATACTAATGTCTGTCCCTTCAATGATCTCCTTTTTTAAAGGGGATTTGTCTACTAAGGTTTCGTATGCTTTTACAGGGCGAACATTAGCAAAAAGTCCACATTCCTTACGCAATTTTAAAAGCCCTTGCTCCGGACGTACTTTTGCCGATGGATCGTTATCGTATTTCGGATGCCCGATAGCACCAAATAAAATAGCATCGTGTTCCGTATTCGCGACCATCTCGTTCGCGGGCCAACATCATGTCGACCATTCGGTCGATCACGCGATCCAGCGCCATCACTTTTCGCGTCTCGCCGGTTTCTTGATTGACCACTTCTTCTTCAGCAAGCGAACCGGTGACGTCCTCGACACTCAGCACCATGCTGGCTTCGCCCGCGATCGCCGCCCCGTAAGCCAACCAACCGGCGCTTCGGCCCATCGCTTCGCACAGAAAATAGGCGCGGCCGGCAGCGGCGTCGTAGTTCAGGTTGCGAATCTCTTCAGCAAGCGTTTCCACCGCGGTGAAAAATCCAAACGTAAAATCGATTCCTGGATTATGAAACAAATGCTACTGTTAACACTATTGTATATGTATGCGTGCATTGTCATGACAGTAAGGAGTTAAATTTCTTTGGAGCACCGAGAAAATTTATGTGTTATAGACGAGGATTTGCAAGAGTAGCATTTCCTGAGAAGATAGTGTTGAAAGAAAACGGAAACATAAAACTTTTAGTTAATGACGAAGTTCAACTTTTTGCTATTGGTGATGCTAACGTGTTACCCATTGGTAGATCTTATTACCATCTTCCTACCATTACCATTCAGTGAAAGGTAAAAAGAAGAAAAACACTTAACTAGCATTATCATGCAGCATATCTTGTCATGTTATTTTTACAGACTATCGACCTGGCTTCTCATCGGACAATTTTGTAGTTCTTTATGCGTCCTTTGTTGAGACATCGAGAGTCGGTAATACCAATGTCCCTCTCGTTTTCTTGAACTGAAAACCACTCACGAACACACTCACCACTACAATATAAAGCAGTCAATAATTTCCAGTAAATACTTCGTATTTGGAAGTCTGTCAGTTAATCCGAAGAAGTGACTTAAAAATATCTAGTCTAGTGAGCGATCCCTGTGTGAGCGATTGAATTCACGACAAAGCGGAAATTTTTTTGAAGGGGTGAGAAAACCTCATCACTCATCAATATGTCGCCGCGCAGGGCAGCGCCGCGGTGCTCAGGGCGCTCGACAAGGTGAACGGGCGCACCGTCGACAGCGAAGTGCCCGCGGGCAGCGGCGCGGAGATGTTCGGCTTGCAGGTCCAGGTGCGCGAGTGCCGCTACCCGGCGGACAACCCGACGGGCGATGCCTATGCCTTTCTCACCGTGCGGGGGCAGGGTGATGGCGAGGTGCATTTCGAGGGCTGGATGATCGCTTCGAGCCCGGCGCTCAACGCGCTCGACCACAACCGCTATGACGTCTGGGTCATCCGCTGCAAGAGCAGCTGAGGCGTGGGGATCTCCGGCGCCATGTAATCGGCGCACGTCCGGCCAGTTTCTCGCTGCTTTCACCATTCTGCATCTCCAGCAGGACGTTCCAACTCACTTCGTCGTAATCTGCTTTGCGACCAATGGGAAAACGCGCAGCGATATTTGCATGCCCGTCACCCTTAAATTGAGTGGGTTCAACTTTCATACGCTCCATAACTCTCAATGGCTTGCGGTCAGATATGGCTGCGATTGCTGTAATATCACCTTCCAATTCCAAATTCGTTTGGCCCCATCGGTCCTTTGCGGCAAAATTCTCCATTTCGAAATTGCCAGAATTGAGCAGAACTGGATTTTCCGAAATGTCTGTGACCTTTCCATTTTTGCCGAGCATCGTCACCATCAGTGGTACCAACCACTGAAGCTGCGGCGTGGTCCGTGCGACATCGCCCGTCAGCTGCGTGAAAACTACCCCCAGCATGAAAATGTTGAGGGCTAGGCAGAGGGCGACCGGCCACGCGAGTGCGAGGATGATCGATCCCTGGAGCTTCTTGTTGACTACGAGACGGCTGCGCCGTTTTGGCCTGGTTCCCATGCGTGCGCTCTCACTGGGCGGTCACGGGTAGGATCGGAGGATCCTGCCGCCCAGGTTGAGTGCTGCGTCCGCGTTGGCGGTTTTGCTGCCGGGGAGCGCCTGGCGAGGACGGGCGGAACCGTAAAAGATTTTCCCGTCGGGTTAAACGGTGGTATTTTGCCAAATTTTACGACAAGGTTACCCCAAGAGAATTCCAACCTTTTTAGTTTCAAGGGTTTTTTGGGCATAATGGTAGGAGATATGTTTTTTAATAAATATGGTTTTGTTTGTCAATTTTTGGACTGATTTCGGTGCCTATATTAGATGGGCAGTTCTAAAAATTTGTATGCTTCAGACGGAACACGACATGTTCATGTATTGAGTGTATGTAGCATAGGTGCTCATCATAGAGGGCGTGCTATCCAAGATTATGCTTTTTTGGTTTTTTGACAAGTTAGCAGAGATGTATTTGCTAAAGTATACAAAGAATACATAAATTCAGCTATTTTCTTCTAGTAAATAGCGTTTAAGGAGTCTATAGTATGTTCAGTTTTTTCTACTAAAATTTGTGTTATTTGTTACTTAAAGTTTCTTTCCTATCTAGTGTTCGGTGGACATAACAGAAAGTTAATCAGCCAATATTGTCTACTCTCATTGTAGTGACATCTATAATAAGAAGTATATCGAATTTTAATGTGAAAACCAACAGAAATTTTCACCTGATTTATTCATCAGCAGCATCATTACATTTCATTTTCTATTTGAAAAGAAAAATTTATTTTTCAATTTAAAATGGCTTCAAGAAGCATGTCGATCTTTCTTACGAAACAGATGAGTCATGTCTGATAAAAACAAAATCCGATAAAAAGAATCAGGTCTACGATTATATAGTTGGAATAACAAGAGAATTGAAAGGTCAGGTAATTATATCTCCAGGGTAATTTGGTAGGTCGACTCCCCACAGCTATGTAATTTGCTCATCAGGCTTAAAACTAAATGTTGCTTTAAAATTAAATCAGAACGTATTGAATGTATACTGGTTGCCAATAAGACACTTAAGAAATATACCAAGAAAGACTAAGGGTATTAAGTTCAAACATTCGGGGCTATTTCTATAGCTACTTTTGCTTCTGGTTATAGATATATGTATATAGATATAGATAAATATGTATATAGATATAGATATAGATAAATATGTATATAGATATAGATAAATATGTATATGTATTTTCATTGGCTCTAGTTTTTAGTAATACCAAGTATTATAGCCAGATTTTTACCATATTAAGGATTTTTTCCTAAATATAAGAATCAGATTTAGATTTAAAAATATTTACAACCTTGTATATCAAGAATTAGAACCTTCTGCCTTCTTTGAGCAGTTTTAAAGGTATTTCTCAAGCTTTTATGTATAAAAAATGATGATAGTAAAATATCATCAAAGTTCTTTGCTTTTGGGAAGGAAGCTTGAAAATAGTTATCCTGAAAAAATAAAAATCTAAATCTTAACCACCCCAGTGAGTAGCCTAAAGAACCTACCAGGCGCAAAAATATAAATAATGTTGGCTCCTAAGAATATTTTGGCTCGGTACGAAACACAATGCATCGTTCAACACGCCAGATAAAGTGAACAATTCTACTAAAACAACCTATTAATTAAACAACATGTAGTTTTGAATATGTAGTACTTATGAATATGTTTTCTTATATTTTATTTTATCATTATTTAAAGATATTTCATACAAAAGAAAAACCCACTTTTGTACCACAAATGCAATGAACCAGTAAATCAGACATGGTGATCCGGTCCAAAACTATTGGAACCTCGTGAACGACGCGATCCTGTGCGACGTGGCGGTCGAGCGTCAGGTCGAGATAACCGGTCCGGACGCGTCGAAGTTTGCGCAGCTTATGAGCCCGCGGGACCTTTCAGCCATGCAGGTGGGTCAGTGCAAATACGTGCTGCTGACCGATGCCGATGGCGGCATCCTCAATGACCCCATTCTCCTGCGTCTTGGGGAAAACCACTTCTGGTTTTCTCTGGCTGACAGCGACGTTCTCTTTTGGGCGAAGGGAGTAGCGGTTCATTCAGGACTCGACGTGACGATCCGCGAACCGGATGTGTCGCTACCGCTAATTCTTCGGTTGATTTTTTGCCGATGCTGCGCTCGTAAGCACCGGGATGCGGGCCGTGCGGAATGCCGCCGGGATGCAACGTGATATGGCCTTTTTCAATATTATTACGACTCATAAAATCGCCATCAACGTAGTAGAGCATTTCATCGGAATCGATGTTAGAGTGATTGTAAGGCGCAGGAATTGCTTTGGGATGATAATCGTACAATCGCGGGCAAAACGAGCAAACCACAAAAGCACCGGTTTCAAACGTTTGGTGCACCGGCGGCGGCTGATGCACTCGCCCGGTAATCGGCTCAAAATTGTGAATGGAAAATCCGTAGGGAAGCTTCAGACTTTTAGCCCCTGGCCTTTTCTACTCTGTCTTCTCCCCCTAAACCATAAATTGAAGTCCATTTGGCCTCCCCAACCCTCCCTGAAAGCTAGAACTTGATACCCCATGCTATTACAGAAAAATTGAAGATATTCTATTTTGATAACCTACACTATTTGATTACCTGGATACAAGCAGCTACTGTAGATTTATCTCTTACTTCTCTAAGTCAAAATTTGAGGTACTTGACCCTGCAACATCTCAAGAAATTTAAAATTAGATCTCCAAAACTGTTCAGGAGATATTGTGGATACTATTGTGGATGTGGATTTTCTAACATTAAAAGAAAAATAATGTTGTCCCCAAATGGGAGGCCATAAGGAAGCATTTAAAGGAAATTGGAGGTATTAGAAGGGTTAAAAAAGAGCTTTGATTAGGTAGGCATAGAGCGCAAGAGTGCGTAACTAAGTTGTCCTTGAGTGGTTGGGTGCTGCACTGAGATGATAGTAGTAACAATACTTCCTAGCTCCTCCTCGATCCAAGGGAAACCGCTAAATTATCCATGAAAAGAAAATTGTATGCATTTCTATCTATTAATTTTATTCCTTTTGGCTTCAAATTTAAAGTACTTTAATAATTCATTTTTAAACAATTAATAGCTTTTTACTCTGCCATTTTCATCGTTATTTAGGTTAGTCTTTTATATTTAGAAAGGTCATACGCATTTGTTTGCGTTTCCAAAACAAATGCAAAAACTATTTAAATGATATGGCTATTAGGCTAAAGGTCATATCTGACATTTTCTCACTTTCGAAACAAATGCAAAAACAGTTGAAACAATATGACCTTTCGTAGCATTCATGGCTAAAGGTCATATATGACCTTTAACTCTTTAATTAATATGACCTTTCGTAACCATCACGGCTAAAGGTCATATTTGACATTCTCTCATTTCAGAAAGAAGCGCAAAATCTATTTGAATATTATGACCTTTCATAACCATTCGACCCCACCAATATTAAGGGGTATCAATGGTTCAATGTTAAACTGTGCGAGTGGTGATGCCACAATTTATTCCTTAAAATTACTTCTTCTTATCATTTCTTTGTATCGTTCTATAAACATTTCTTATACCAGCTATAGAACCAAGGATAAAGAAAACAATCATCAACCAAGGCTTAGTACCTAATAATGTATCAAGTAACCATCCTATCCCAAAGCCAACAATAATCGCGGCAACGAGATCAATACCAACACGTAAAGCCCAGCCAATTGATTGATTTTTCTTATTGGCTAGAAACCCTTTGCGTGTTTTTTGTGCCTTCTGTTCTTTTCATTTCTCGGGGTGGTTGGATCTTTTTAGTACCTATGACACATATAAAATTACAAGCGATGACATCTGACTCCAAAAAGATAAAGAAAAAGGTACGGAACAGGAAAAAACAAAATCACATTGTAAACGAAATATTGTGCAACAACTTTGCAGCTATAAAACAAAGTAACATTTCAATAAAATGAAGGCTTAGGTTCATTCGATGAATCCGAACAGAATGGAACGAAGGTACGCGTTAGTATAGTGTTAAAGTTTTTGTGAAGAATAAACAGGAGCGGAAAATTCGTTTTAGTAAATATGACACATGTAGTCATACAGTGTTTACTTAGATGAGACGGGCTCTGATCCAAATTTGTCCCCCTCCCAAAGATACAGGATTTTGTACTCAATATAATTTACAGTCTCAGTTTTTTCACTGACTTACTTCCTCCAAAATGTCTTGATTTTTATGTTTTCATCCAAACTTTAAGAAAGAAATTGTATGACGGTAGATATACTGCTGCTTTTTGCTGAATCAAATACAGTGGGACGGTTTCTAAGTGATTCTGCATAAAGCCTGTTGCAAAATATGGAACGTTTACTTCACATTAAGGCTCAGAAAACTCCCTCAGAATCTCTCTAATGGACCCAGGCTGGCACTATTAAGGCCTTCTATAGCTAATTGTCAACTTTCTTAAAACTTTAGCTGGATAGGAGGGACTAGCAACTCCAATTGCACATCGGGATATGGGTCTGATTTTAGAGATAGAGGGAATAGGAGGGGGCTACTATCTTCAATAGTACACTAGGATAGGGCTCCGCTTGTCCCTGTAGAAGGGATACTACTATGTAGCCGCCTATGAGAAGACATGTACTGACAATTGTCAGCTACAATAAAAACGCACACCTAACCTTTAAATCAATAATGCTTAGATAAAAAAAAATTTACAGAGCCACCAAGAAACCAACAGACTCGTTAAAAAAGGCAAGGAAAAAAGGTGGTGTCATATGACCCTCCGTTTAAAACCTCGGTTCTTCAGGATGGTATGACGCTGATGTGGCAGGGGCGAGCCGTTATCGCGATTGCTATGTTGCTCACGATCCTGCTTTCTGGGCTCAGTGCCGCCTTTCCCGGTCCCGCATTGCTGGGGGATGATGGGGCGCCCAGCCTGCCGGGCACGATCTGGCAGGTCATCCTGATTATCCTTCATGCCGTTCCTTTGATACCCGTTTCCTATGTCAGCCACATCGCTGTTCTGCGCGGTGTTGTGGGTATCGCCACCCTGCGATCAGATGGTTGGGGCGGCATTTTGCGGTTTGGGCGCGCAATGTTGGTTGCGGTCTTTATCAGGACAAGCTGAGTTGAGTCAAAAGAAACTATATGTATCCAGATTGTCCATAGGGTGGGTTTGTATTATCTTCGGAACAGCTAAAGGTATTACGTGGAAACTTTCAGGGAATATTGAGTTAAATGTAAATCTAAATCAAAAGACCAGACTACCAAAAGGTCACCAAAACTTATCTTAGGAACAGTTGAGGGTCTTGCGTTGGAACTTCAGGGTGTTCTGTTGGTGATATTCAACTAAATTAGAAAACATGCCTCCAGATTTTCATTAGGGCGTATCTGCAATATCTCAGAAACGGTTAAGGATACTACGTTGAAACTTTAAGAGAATTGTGGAAATGGTCTAAAGTGCTAAACAAGTTTTGTCTTTATTTTAATGTTTTAGGATGAACAGAGGAGGTGATATGTCATATAATTCACAGCTTTAATTGGATGAAAATAGGCAGTAAAGTGACCACCATTTCCTCACAAAAATCCAAAATTCAAATTAATTATTTGGTAAAATTCTAGTTAATTGACTTCTTGCTATATCAGAAAGGTTTAGGTTAGGAAAATGAAACTTTCAGGGATGAATCTACAAATTAAAGCATGTCCCTGGAAGGTATTTTGAAGCAACTATCTCCACTCCTTCTCCCTCTAGCGGGCCCTGACCTTTAAAAATATGCGCCCCGGGCTTTTTCTTGCGGTGGACATGGGGAACAGGCAGGGATAAATCATCGGCAAGCCGGGCCATTTGCCGAAAAAGAGATATCCATGCCGACGCTGAATGAAATCCGTTCGACCTTTCTGAACTTCTTTGACCGCAACGATCACGAGATCGTCGACAGCTCGCCCCTGGTGCCGCGCAACGATCCGACGCTGATGTTCACCAATTCGGGCATGGTGCAGTTCAAGAACCTCTTCACCGGCGTGGAAAAGCGCGACTACAACCGCGCCTCTACCAGCCAGAAATGCGTGCGCGCGGGCGGCAAGCATAATGACCTTGATAATGTGGGGGAACTCACGGCTCGAACCATCGGGGAATCGTAGGGATACGGCGTCAGCCATCGGGTATGCTCCTGTTCCAGTCCCGCCAACGAATGCGGGTGGTTGCTATAACCCGGCCGGCTGCCGGGCGCTGCCTTTTATCGCGGCGTGTCCGCATTTGCAACGCGCTATCGATGCCGCACAAAATACCGCCAGGGCAAATACCACTTCATGCGATCCGACAGGGATTCCGGCACCGGATCCAATCCGCTGGTCCCGCCGGGCCCGCAACGCACGACCCGAAAGAACGACAGCCAGCCACCCGGCCACAAACCATGCCGGGCGACGGCTTCATAGGCGAGAGATTTATTTCGAATAAGCGATATTTTTGTTTATTTTATCTGTGAACTTTTTCAGACTTATCGGTCAATATTTGCGAAGAAAATGATTATTATATAACATTTGGATAAAGCAATGAACGGCGAATAAAACGATATGTTTATTTCTAGACTTCTCTTTATTGATCTTTAGATTCTACATTCCCCTTCCCTCCCGAAATTCGCTTGTATACATGTGTTAACGCTCAAAAAACTTGTCACTAAACGCTGAACGCTAAACAAATTGGAACAAGTTTACACGGAGGACACAAAACTTGTCAAATGTCAATAAGTTCATTGGATGGGGAAGGGGGGCGCGTTGTCGAAACGCCCTACAGCGTTGAAGAGCAACTCGGCTGGGAGGAACTGCCCGAACAGGCCGAGTTTGCCAGCGCGGAAGGCGAGGGTGGCGCCGACCTCGAAGCCATCGATGATGCGGTGGCTGCACTGCTTGAGGAAGCCCATCGCGGCGCTGGCGGAAAGTCCAGGGCGCCTGCTTCGGCGTCCAAGCCGAGCATCAATCTCTTCAACCTTTCAAAGCCGGCCGAAGCGGTGGTGCAGGGCAATTACCGGCTGACCTCCCAGGATAGCGATTCTGACGTTCGCCACATCATTCTCGATCTTGGGCACCAGGCGTTCCCGGTTAGCTCTAGACCTTCTTTTATGCTCTGAAGAAATCTTTTGAAGTATCTACCACTATCCTCTCCCCTCTAAAAAGAATTAGCCTTTGATGAGCCTAGATAAATTGTGTGGTATAAAAGGGAATCTTCGATAAATACATTTATAGCACAAAGGAGGTCCAGAGAAACTTTACTAAATACTGAATGATAAGGTTTTATAGAATTAAGAGTAATGTGTCTTTAATGATAGAAACAAACTAGTATAGCTTAAAACCCAACTCAAATCACTTTATTCTCCAGCGTTATGACAGTTTTAGACCAGTCCTGTAAGCTATTTTCTAAGCCTTAGAAATGGGATTTCCATGACATCCCTTACCTCTCTTGGCTCCAAAAACTGAATTTATGAAGATAATTTCTTAAACCACATTGGCCTACCATAACATAAAGAAAGAAAACTAGCATTATACAATATATTCGTATAATAATATATTATAAAGAAAACAATATATTATTTGTCCGCGCTGAAGAAGAGAGGCAGTTACTCTCTCGAAATATTTGCTTTCTGTTTTTTCAGTATTTTTGT
Organism: Alatinidae sp. Z8VKAUB7J3; assembly: GCA_010016025.2. Classification (NCBI taxonomy): domain Eukaryota; kingdom Metazoa; phylum Cnidaria; class Cubozoa; order Carybdeida; family Alatinidae; species Alatinidae sp. Z8VKAUB7J3. Next base: position 34,246,215 of record JAAAKM020721499.1, read on the forward strand.
TTGGCCATTAAAAACCCCATTTTTGATTGTTTTCTTTCTTTACGGCATTGAATCTACCTGCACTGGCTTATCACTAACAGAGAGAGGGATACGATCATGACATGACCCCCCACCCTGCAAGAGGCCGCCGACCGCGCGGTGGAGCGACTCGTCCAGCTGCTCGAGCACCGGGACCCGAGGATCGTCATCAGCGCGGCGCGGCTGTTGATGGAGAACGCGCCGGAGCCCGAGCGCTACCCGAAGATCCGGAAGCTGCGCGGCGGCGAGATCTACCGCGGCGGCTCGGAGGCCCTGGCCGGGGAGGAGCGTCCTTGACCGAGGTCGACCTGGGGTCCCCCCGGGCGCACGCGATCTGCCGCACCTGCAACGCCATCAACGGCTCGTGCCGCTGCCTCCTGCGCGGCGCGCTCGACCAGGTGCCGTGGGAGCGCTTCCTAGATATTGTATATATTTATGCCCGAGGCTGTAAGTTGCGTTCATTGATCGTTGGCAAGTTGTTTTTTAACATTTTTATCCTCTTTTAACTGAATTTCTGAATTATTTTGAATCAACTTCTCTTATTAACTTTTTTCTAACTTCTTTTAACTTTTTTACCGTCTTTTTCTTTCCCCTTGAAGTTCCTTTCCCTGTTGCGAATGAGGTGAAAGTATTAGGTATCATTTTCTCACATGATTGCACCTTTACTACCCATATTAATAGTGTGACCCGTAAAGCTAACACATTTCTCCAAACCCTCTAAAAATACGTCACTTTGGGTGCAACGCCGTGAAGAATTACACCTACGACATAGACGGTCAACTAATAGGAGTTGAGTCACCCGAGTCCTGGAATTTTCAATATGATACCAGGGGTAATCTTGCTCTGCTCAACTATCGTGGAAACGCTATACCAGTTCAACATGACCAACAAGACAGAATGACCCGTCTTGGGGAAGGATTCTATGCGTATGATGATGGTGGACGAGTCCTGCAGAATGCACGAGAAGAGAAGTACCAGTGGAGTTCAAGCGGACTACTGAGTAAAGCAGTTAAAAAAGGCTTACTTGAAGTGAAATACACATATGATCATTATAGAAGATTAGTCGCTCGTAGAGACCTGTTTTCAATCCATCAAACAGTTCGTGGTAACGAACTGTAGTAAGGAGCGACCCGGCTCAATAGTGAACGAAACTCTAAAACACGGAATTTTGATGCTAAAAGATACATCACAAGAATCGGGTTTTCATGCTGATTCTAAATATATAATTTTCAGCAAATTTAGTCTTTGTCATCAAAAGTTACGAGCATGAGAAAATTTGCTTTATTTTGGAAAATAGGCGGAAACACCCTCTAAAAGTCATAGAATCTTAACAAAAATCACACCATCGGATTTGACGTATCAGAGAACCATATAGCAAAATTTTCAAGCTCCTATGTACAGAAATGTGGGCCTTAGTTGTCAAACATCTTTGGTCCTCAGTTTTATAGATTATGAGGAAGCGGTCAATTCTGTTTATAGAAGAGCTTTAGCAAAGGTCCTATCCTTGTATGGTATACCAGACAAATACAGTAAAGTGATTAGTGGTATGTACGAGAATAACACTGCTGTGGTTAAGGTAGGAAATGAGGCTAGTAGCTGGTTTTGTATTAAATTAGGAGTTAAGCAGGGTTATGTTCTGTCCCCCTTTATATGGCTCATTTTGATGGACTTTGTCTTAAGGAGCGCAGGAAAGGCAATGGGAGACCATGGAATCAAATGAGGAGTAAAAACTCTCGGAGGGAAGTATTTCAAAAGAGAATGAAAGGAAGATTGAAGTAAAAATTAAGCCTATGAAGTTTTTTGAAAAGAGTATTGCGAAAATCTTTACCTTGGTTTTCGATATATAGAAATAGTTCTCTAATAAATGGAAGAATATACAATTTATTTATCAGAATTTCAAAAACAAAAAATTAAAACCTGTTTCGATTCAAAACGGAACTTTAAAGTGCGAATAACGCATAAAAAAGTGAATAAACGAGAACCTGTTAGACTATTACCTCGTAAAAGACAGGTGACTAAGATTGAAAAATATAAAAATGAAAATAAAGGATGCGATATCGATCTATCCTTCGTACTACTGGTCCTACTACGGCTCGTGGGGTGGCTGGGATGCGGAGGCCTCCGACGAGACCCGCCTCGCCTACCGGCTCAAGCGGATGGCGAACCTCGACATGTGGGCGGGCGACATCGCCCACCGGGTGATCGCCGAGATGCTCGGGGCGGTCCGCGACGGTAAGCCGTTCCCGAGCTTCGACCACGTCCGCGAGCGCGCCCGCTTCATCCTCAACCGCGAGTGGCTCGAGTCGCGCGACAGGGCCTGGGAGGAGGACCCCAAGCGCTTCCGTAACCTCATGGAGCACTATTACGAGCGCGGCATCACCCGCGATCGGCGCCTGGCGATCTATGGGGATAATTTTTGAATTTAGAAAGCTTATACGAGGAAACACACAGGAGCCCTGAAAGATTTGGGGTCAGTGGAAGTATGAAATAGTATTTGGACATAGTGTGGGAAAAATTTTAGCTTAGTTTTTATACACCTAATGTCTTCTCTCATTTCAGATATACCAGTCTGTCTAAACAATCAATCAAGAGTGTATGTATTTGCGATTGGAGATCAAGCCAATCTCGAGTGTGTTACCGATGCTGAGCCAAAGCCAACTTATTTCAGGTATTATTTATCTGGATATATTTCTTCATATCAAGCAATAAAAAGACTCAAAATGAATTCACCAGCCAGAAACATTCAATGCTCTGCTGCCTAGTGACCAGGCATCAGGAGTGGATTAAACTTCTAGCAAAAGAATACAATATCTGACCATTATCCTTCAACGTTACTAAATTCTTCGACAGAGTATGGCATTGTCGCCTAATAACCAAACTTTACGCGTAATGTATCTGCGGACGTCCATTATAAGTAATAGAGAGCTTTTTTTGTAACCAGTCACTATGGGTTATGCTCAACAGGTTTAATACCTGTGAATGTTCGATAAAGGTAGGAGCCTAGGCTTTTCATTCTTTGCATAAACGAAATGGGAGACAACCTTGCAAGCCTTTTGTATCCCTTTTTTAGTTGTCATGCGTAAAAAAGTAGAAAATAGCCAAAACAGGCAACATTTAAATTACAGTCATCTTTCAAAAGTGCAGCAAATACTAGAATTTGTCATTCCTGTCATGTTTCACTGATGTCATCCATTTTATATTAAAATTCAGTAATCACTTCCATGTTTCGAGAATAAAAAGAATCATGTCAAAGATATTTAACTTAAGGTTTAAGAATTAGGGACCTCATTTACCAATGCGTTGGGAAGGTATCGTGGATTCTGTGTAATGAAATCATCACATGCTTTCATTTTATTCATTGACTAATGATACTTTTCGATTGAAAAGGTCCTTATTGTCTTCAATCGAATATGGATCTAGGAAAATCACCGTACTGCCGCCGGTTACGACCCATTCATTGAGGGCCCACAGTGTCTTTTCACCGAAGTTGCGCGGGTGAATGACCATCACCAAGTCAAAATCCTCTTTGGAGATGGTATCGCTATCGGGTTCGATTCGGGAAACGGAATAGCTTTCCTGCAAAACCTGCATGGCGATCCAAGGTTCGCTAGGCGCCTTGCCCTGGGCTTGGAGCAGCTGCGCCATGTAGGGGTTGTTGTCGGGCAGGGGCTCGATGCCCGAGAGAATGCCGATGCGTTTCTTCTGGGGCCAGAGCAAGTTGTAGATTCGACAACCCATTCCGGCGTCCCGCTTGAAAGCCGACAAGCTGCCGGCGTCACCGAAGGGCTGATCCGCCTGTCGGTCGGGCTGGAACATGCAGAAGACCTGATCGCCGATCTTCGCCAGGCGTTTCGGCGGGCGGCCACAGGCGGATTGGCAAAAACGGCCTAGCGATCCCGCTTAGGTCGTAGCCATGATTTGGGCGTAGATTTCCGGATCGGTCACCCCTTCGGAACCGATCAGGACAACCCGAGAGTCTTCATCCAATAAAAGCGCCCGGCGCAGGTCGGGCGAGCGACCCGCTTCGATAAGCGCCGCCAAACCGGCGACCCCGCTCAATTAGGCAGTTCGGAGTTCGGAGACATAACATTCCACCCACATACACACCACGAAAATTGAAGTCACCACACACACTAATTAAAAGTTTCAACTGCATCTTCCAAGCCATTCCAGAGATATTACAGAAATGGTATTCCAATAGCCTGGATACAAATAGCTTTTTGTGCATAGTATCTTTAGAATTACATCCTTCCCTCCCTCAAGTCACCCAAGTCAGAATTTGAGGTTCAATTAATCTCTCAAAACCTATTGAAAGTTTCAGCAAATATAGCGTCTTTCGATTTACATTACAGCTTCATCGTTAGTTGATTCTAGCCCAACAGAGGCTTTTCCTGTGTAGCTAACACCATCAAACAGTTCGTGGTAACGAACTGTAGTAAGGAGCGACCCGGCTCAATAGTAACCGAGATTCTAAAAAATGGAATTTTGATACCAATATTTACATAAAAAAAATCACATTTTAATGCTGATTTTAAATATATAACTTTCATCAAGATTAGTCTTACCTATCAAAAGTTACGAACCTGAGAAAATTTGCCTCATATAAGAAAATAGGGGAAAACACCCCCTAAAAATCATACAATCTTAACGAAAATCACATCATCAGATTCAGCGTATCAGACAACCTTATTGTAGAAGTGTCAAGCTCCTATCTACGATGGAATCTACTATATTTCCCTTCAACTTCCGAATCAAACCATTAATCGAAAGATTATCGTTACTCATTAGCGTATTGTCCTTTTAGGGATTGTAGAAGTTGTTTAAAGTTTCCTCGCTGAGCTATCAAAATCGCCTTCAGCAGAAAACTTTAAACAACTTCCTGGAAAACTAGCTTTCGAGCAGAAAAAATTTAGAAGACGTCACTTTAGCCTTCCCTCCTCAAAACCTCCGCCGGATCCCTCAGCGCCGCCTTCGCCGATTGCACGCTCATCGTCAAAAAAGCCGCTAAAAGCGCAATTAAAGCCGCCGCGACGAATACCGGCCATTGCAGGTAAGACAAAATACCATATTACATTGTGCAAACGCCTCTCTGGTCAAGGAATGATCCTGCAAATTATTGTCCCATATCTCTTCTATCAGTCTTTAGTAAAATTTTGAAAAATCTATGCTTTCTCGACTTCTTGATTTTCTCAACTATAAACTCTATTTTCATGATTTCCAGTTTAATTTTAGGGCGAAGCACTCAACCGAGCATGCATTTGCAACTAACTTGAGCTGTGTACATGCAGCTCTTGCCTCTGGTAAGAGCTGCATGTGTATAATAGCCTCTAATAGGTATAAGAGCCTCTGGTCTGATACCTGCTCCTCTTTTTCTGGATTTTCATCTTTGGACACAACTCGTTGAGGCATGGATATAACTTTGGGATTTTCCCTAGATCTTGAAATTTCTGTCCTGATATAAGATAACAATTTTTTTTGTTAAGCCGGGTATCGAAGGCCCAACTTTAGTATGAGCCGCATCAATAGGGCTGAAAAATAAACATTTCTGTTGGAAAGATAACTCTAGTAGCATTCTAATCGTAGTTGAGACATTTGATAAACTGAAACCAACCTAAGCCTAATAGTGCTTAAGCTTATTGCATTCAGCATAGCTTCCTAGGCTAGTATCTCCAAAGATATCAATGAGATCAACAAAAAAACTTGCTAAACTCTGCGGCAAGGCACGCCAGGCCGATATAAAATCCGGCATGCAGCGTGGAGGGGGGCATCAGCCGGGTCAACTGCGCGGCTTCGTGGATCACTGGGGTGACGTTGTTGCCCGAGGCCTCCGACAGCAGCGGGCCATTGACAAGATATCCGGCGATGCCGAACGCGACGAAGTTCAGCATCAGTGTGGAGACCACCTCGTCGACGTCGAAATGGGCAAGCAGAGAGCCCGGCACATAAAGCCAGATCGCCGCAACGATCATGCCGAACAGGAACGCCGGCAGGATGATGGCGGCGCCCCAGCCGGCAGGCGCGGTGAAGCCGACGAAGGCGGCGGCGACTCATAGTTGGTCACGATCACTGACACCTGCGGATTGACGAGGACCCCGTCTCCGCGCAGACGCTCCTCGATCAGGTCTGCGATCTCGGTGGGCTCGAGGCCGTCGACTTCGACGCGCCCCAGATACGGAAAGTCGATCGTGCCGTCCTGTTGGACCCGATAGTTGTTGTTGAGGTCGTCTTCGCCGTACACGCGCACTTCGAAGACGTCGCCCGCGCCGAGGCTCGTATCGTCTTCGATGGCCGGCGGAGGTGTCGGGCTGGCGGACGGTCCACAGGCCGCGCCAGCCATCGCGGCGCAGGACAGGGCGACGACAAGCGCTCGCGTGAACAGTTCGTGGTAACCAACTGTTGTAAGGAGCGACCCAGCTCAATAGTAACCGAAATTCTAAAAAACGGAATTTTGATACCAATAGTTACATCAAAAGAATTGCATTTTAATGCTAATTTTAAATATATAGGCTTCATCAAGTTTAGTCTTACCCATCAAAAGTTAAGAGCCTGAGAAAATTTACCTTATTTTAGAAAATAGGGGGAAACACCCCTAAAAGTAATACAATATTAACGAAAATAACACCATCAGATTAAGCGTATCAGAGAACCCTATTGTAGAGGTTTCAAGCTCCTATATACAAAAATGTGAAATTTCGCATTTTCTGCATAGGGCTGAAATATTCATTCTAATTTGTTTCCCACTGTATTGAGAAATTCCCTATAGTTCTTCTTTTTTTAGGTGTTTGTGAAGGAAAGGCAGTGTGGTCTTTGCTGCTACTTAAATCTTGCTTATGGGTGGCAGTTGACCAATGATAGATTTTACTTTATTAGTTTAGACAAAAAACATTATCCTGTTTATGTTTTTTCTTCTTATATATTTTTGTATTGTAGAGGATGGCCCTTGGACATAGGGTTGAAATATGCATTCTAATTTGTCTCCCAATGTCTTGAGAAATTTCCTACTGTTCTTCTTGTTTTAGGTGTTAGTGATGGAAAGGTACAAGTGTTGTTGGTGTTTCCCGTATACAGGGCTGTACCCGCTTGAGTGATACTTAGGCTTTGGTTTTGTGTACTGGTGCCTGTTGGGCAATATATAAAATTACCATTCTGGCCATTCCCCAACCTGCCACTTGAGTCAAACTTCAGTGATGCGACTGGGTAATTTAGCGCATCGTTATTACTGACTTTTTCCATAACTCTCAGTAAGTCGTCGGTACTGGCAGAATACGTTCCGTTATTGTCGCGGTCCAAAAAGATTACTATTCGGTTGCTTTGCCAATTTGTTGTACATGAAAAGTCTTTGTTCTCAATGAGTAAACTTTCTACTGGCCTTCCGAGACTGATCACACACCAGCGCGGAGCAGGGGCGAAGCCCGCCGCGCATCGCCGGCGCGCCCCTACGCGGCGGCGATTTGGCTTCGGCTGGGAGCGCCCTCGATAACTTCTACGAATTTGGCAGATATAAACTGCCAGTCACGACCCTCAGGATCGCCCCCCGCGCGCGCCGCCGATGCGCGGCTCAGCACAAGCAGCATTGCAGGACGGCTTACGGGTCGGTCTGCGGGTTGTTGGTGAACGCCACCCGGGAGGTGCGCGGGGCAAACTGGTCCCAGACCAGGTACAGCCCCGAGGCCATCACGATCGCGCTGCCCAGGACCGGGCCCCTAAGGATGTACCAGGCGTAGACTACTAGGTTCCTATGATTAGTAGCCCCACAATAAAAGAAAGAGCGTTGCATTAAGGAACGGTCAATTGTTCTAACAGCTTGTTCCTAAGAATTTTCGTTTTTTTATTGCCTCGAAGTTGTTACAGATCTTTTTAATTGCATCCATCTTCTGGACGAAATGGTCGTAAGCGAACTAGTCACACTGAGACAACTCTAAATATATGATAAACATATGCTACACTAGGATATATACAGTCACTGAGGAACGTTTAAGCAGCTGCAGAACCACTGTCTACTTTGTTTTTCAGTCGATTAATCACATGCGCCGAATTTCAGCAGGTAGTTGAAGTCAATAACCAGAAAAAGCTGCAAAAAATCGGGCTTGACCCAAAGCAAATACAGCTATTGGTTCATTCTGGCTCTCGAGGATTGGGTCAATCAATCCTTGCGCAACACGTAAATGCGCATAATCACGATGGCGTTGGAGACAACAGCGAAGCTCAGGCTAAATATCTGGCGGCACATGACGAAGCTGTCCGATGGGCAGAGTTAAATCGTGAACTGATTGCGAAACGCTTTATGGCAGCAACAAAGCTAAATGGAGAATGCTTGCTGGATGTTAACCACAACCTTGTCACTCCTAAAGTCATGGGCTGGTCTACTTTGTTTCTGAGAAAGAATCATTTTTTTCTCCCAATAAGTTTGGTTTCTTGAATGGTTGGTTATCAGAGCAAGCAGTAGCTGCTTTACATCATTTCTTAACAGAGGCTATGGATGATAAGTGTCTGGCAGCAACTATTTTTTTTGAAATTAAAAAAAACTTTTGATACAAAAGACCTTGATATTCTTCTGTGATATGTGGGAAAATATAGGAATTCGTGGAATGGCTCAAATTTAAAAGAAGTTTGAAGGTCCAAGTTGGTGAGGAGTCATCTTATATTTTTCCACTAGAAACTATAGGGGTACCTCAGGGTTCTGCATTGGGGCACACGTTTTCACAGGGACTTTTTTGCGTTGGGGTGGGGGTGGGTTACTAAGAGGAGGTTACATGGTAGGATCTTTCCATGGAGCAATTTGTCATGGGGGAAAAGAATTTCCAGAAGGGGGCGCAGGATTTTCTAGCATTATTAAAAAAAAAACAATGAGAAAATAAATATTTTTTTTCAACTTGAAGTAATGAGCAGCATTAAAACTTAAAATGATATAGAATATTTCGTATATAAGGGGTTCGTCTCCTCCACAATACCTTGCTCTTCGCGCTAAAATATTTTTAGTAATTTCAACTATTTATTCTAAGGCCTTTGTGATTCAGTGGTCCTAAACCATATAAACCATCTAAATCCACCCAAGAGGTTTTTAGCGCTGCATGATGACTATTTTGGATAGGTTGCACGGCTCGTCACAATTAACACGAGTTAAAGATACTTTTAAAACAATTTGACACTTTAAGGAAACTATTGAAAAGAATACAAATTTTACTCAAAAAAGAAAAAATAATAAACAGTGTTCAGGTTTTAGACAAAGTGTTTTTACGAAATAATTATAAAAGTTCCTAATCAATCAATCCCAATCAATGTTATTTTATTTAATTATTTCTGAAAGTTCTTGTCGGACAAAAGTTTCTTACAAGAAAAAAAAGGGGAATTTTTATGTTGAAAAGGACTATCTTGAGTTCAGCAGCCAAGCTTTCTTTCCATCGATACTTTTGCTTTCAACTGGAAATCTTTGTTCTGGCAGGCAAGCAGGCAGGTGCACCAGTTTTAAAGTGGAATTAAACTAAGATCAAAAAGTGCTTAAGATGCGTGACTTGGCCCCAACGCTTAAGAAACTGAAGCTTTGCTCCTTTCTAAGTAGTGATATTATAAACTTAGTTTGTGGGAATAAAATCAACTTTTGGATCAATTCGGATAGATTTCCATTACACACTGACAAATAGTCTTCGATGAGCAGACCAATCTACATGGCATTAGCTTTTTTCGAATTTAAAACCTTAAAACCTTTGTTGATCTACTTTATAACTGAAAACAAACACATCTTAATCGACCATTTTATGAAAAGAACCGTTATATACAATATTAGTCGTAACCTACTTGTTTCAGTTAATACGTGTCAAGGCAATCCACTATAATCCTTTATTTTGTTGCCTTGAAAACAAAGAAAAAGGACAACGAATCAATACAAACATATTCATTTCCTTATTTTTTTTGGTATTAGGCCTAATTGATATTAGTCTTTCATGGTCTAGTATCAGTTGGCATGGTCCGAAATCTAAAAGCAAATCAGAAAAAAAAAACGCTCTTGTTCTTGTTGAGGGTGGTGATGAAGAGGATGATGACTCTAGTGGTAGTGGCAACTCGGGCAAGCTGGTAGTGGATGCTAGCTGTGTTCCTTCGGACATTCGTCACCCGTCGGATCTGAATCTACTCAATGATGCCCGCGAGGCAACGGAACGATTGATTGACGAATTGTATAACTCTTGTCGGACTGAGCTAGAAGTAAAGCCACGAACGTATCGCCAAGTTGCTCGCAAACGCTACCTGAAGGTAGCTCGGCAAAAAAGACCGCGTCATGCGCAAGTGGTCAAAGAGCGTCGCTGGCAACTCAATGCGTTAGAGCGTAATCTGATTTCGATCTGCAAGTTATGGTAATTTTACCTTGAAGTGTTCCAGAAGATCTTGCTTTGTTAACTTCAAAAACGTTTGACAAGCTCCTGGATTGCAAAAGCATCCAGTCCTAACACAAAACTTGTTAGCTGTAACAACACTGTCTACCTGAAATATAAATAAAGCAATTGAACAAGCAATACGTAACATCATTCATGTCCATGCGTAACAAACTCAACAAAGTTATATATATTAATTTTTCACCCACACGATACATAAAGTAAATATGGTGGAGTAAGAATAAATATAAAAAAACACAAAGAGAAAAAAAACACACACAAAATCAACGAAAAAAACGGATAAGACGGTTGGAAATTGTCTACTAACTTCTGTACCCATATATCCACTATCTGTAATTGATAATTTGCTTCTATTGTAAGGAATATATGCCGTAAAATTTTCTACCAACTTGTATACCCATCATATACCCTCTATTCACATTTGCTAATCTACTTCCATTGTAAGGAATAGATTCTGTGAAGATTCTCTACTGACCTAAATACATAACACGTACCCGCTCTTTATATTTGGTAATCTGCTTTTATTGTAGGGAATAGACACTGTGGAAATTGTCTACTAACTTCTGTACCCATATATCCACTATCTGTAATTGATAATTTGCTTCTATTGTAAGGAATATTTTCCATACAAATGTTTTGACAAAAAAATAGCACATTGAAAGCACATCACTCTTTATTGAAGCAACAAATAATACATTGCCTTTGATAGGTATTATCATATTACTGAATATCAAGCAACTATTTTGAGATTAATATTATTTAATTGTGTAAGAAATGAACACACTTAAGCACTCTTTTGAAGGCTCAAGGACTAAATTAATTTTACTTTACTTGATCATTTAAGCAGATTTAACCTTGGATATCCATTATTACACAAATATTAGTTAATATGTTAACTTAATGTCTTCGTGGTTTCAGGCTTAGAGAGACGTATTATCTAGATCCTTTCAGGCATGAAGCAGGAAGAGTTTATTCCTGAAGAGCTAAAAGAACTGGAAGTACAAATGGCCTCTCAGTATCTGGGTAACTTCTCGGTGTTTCAGTCTGCTGCAGATACCTGGGCGATTGACCAGATCCTGCCGGTGGTGCCTATTACCCGCATGAACGAAGAGCCCACGGTAACCTGTTCCATTGCCGATATTACCTGCGACAGCGACGGTAAAATTGACAACTTCATCGGTGAAGACGGCGTCGCGCCCACCATCAAAATGCACGAACTCAAGCCGGACGAACATTATTACATAGGTTTGTTCCTGACCGGGGCCTATCAGGATGTTATGGGGTACTTCTTATCCTCATTTTAAGCCTTACCAATATTAGTAATAGGAAAGAAATGACAATTTTCATCAGGTTTAGGCTCTTAAGAAGCCATACCCAGTGTTTCCCCGATTCAAAGGATAGAGCCCTTGCTGAATACAAAGCACCTATTTATCTTTAAGTTTCCCCACTTCATGTTCTGTATCGTATTGTAACACCGAAATCGCAATCTTTAAATACTCATTTGCCCTCTCAAAAATATCTATTCCCTTAGGCATTACAGAATATTGTCCCTTTAAACAATCAAGTCTACTTTAGGAAACTCTACTCCCTCCCCACCACATTTAACTGTCAAATATAGCCAAGAATTTTGAAGGTTTTCGATATCAATATCTAATATCACCCAACAATTAGTGTTGGGCAATATTAAATATCAATATCGATATATCTCACCAAATATCGATGTTGAAACGTAAATATCGATATCGAAAACGATATTATTTCGGCTTTTTTGGTATCTACCGGTGAATATCCATCAGAAAAGATTAACAGAGAAAACCAATAGATGCATGCGCCGTGATAGACCCAGCAATTCAGCCACTACAGAATCAAGCCAGTTTGTGGGGATTATTGCAAGGCTAGCTTCATCAGCAGCTGTATCTATCATGGCTTTCCATATTTTCAGTAAACCATGGAGAAATTTGGCAACATAAGCAAATAGAGTCTTAAATGATCTTAGCATATGAATGAAACGTACTGAGTGTTTCTTTGAAGCAATTATACCACTTATAAGCCCCTGCTGACAAGCATCATGAGAAATGATTAAATAGTTTCACCTTTATCCTTTTTTTTTCTTCTTTTTTTGTTACACAGTAAAACTTATGTATTCAATGCATGTTTCACTTATTTCGTCTATGGCGATGATGTGTAATAGATTTTACTTACAATGCACCTTAGAAAATGTTATATTTATAATTATCATTTTAAGAGCCAACAAACAAAGCTCATAAATAATTATCGCCCTTCTTCACCGACTCTTGGATCTTCTTGCGAGTCATGAACGCCACGTACGGATTGCCGACCGCGAGCGCGACAAGGAACGCCGCGACGGCAGCGGCGAGCGAACGCCAGAGAAGCGCTGCGTCCCCGCCGGAACCGAACGTAGTTTCGAAAACCTGGAAAAAGATGACTCGACTCCTAGCTCAGAAGACTTCGCTTCTGCATCGACTCCTTCAGAGCGCTCGCAACTTGGCGAACACCACTTCGGTTCGAACCCTTGAAGAGAATGCTGTCTCCACTCGACAGCGCTTCGCCGAGAAACGCACTCGCGTCTTCGACCTGAGTGAAACGAAACTTATATATTTAAATCAGCATAAAACTTCGATTCTTTTGATGTAACTATTGTTATAAAAATTCCGTTTTTTAGAGTTTTGGTTACTATTGAGCCAGCTCGCTCCTTACTACAGTTCGTTACCACGAACTGTTTGATAGTTGTGGGCATCAAGTCATGGCTAATTGTAGAAACAGCCAAAACAGAAGTCCAATTGAGTAAGAAGCAAACCTGCCATTAATGCCCCCTCCCTATATTAGGATTGTATAAAAATGTTGTTAGTTCATTTATCAATAGATATGTCTATTTATTATTCGTCTATGCGTCATTGCTAGGGCAGTAGAACCAAGAAATAATACCGGAAAATTCAGCTCTCTCTCCATGAAAAATTCCAGTATTTATGTGTTATGCGCCACTCACTCAAGTTTATGATATATAAAACTCTAGAACATTCCGGTTTCTTCATTACTTTAGAAAGAAATTTGGGCTATATATTTGCACATTAGAGGGGGGAATAAAGTATAGCAGGCCTGGATGCAAAATGAGTTAAGTACAATTATTCTGCGTATTATGAAGTAAGAATTGTTTTCTGACTTAAAATTGTCCAAATACTTTACCCCCCCCCCTAATGTGCAAATCTATAGCAAAAATTATAAATTTCTTATCTATTCTGTCACTTGTATTTCAAACCTTGAAACAATATTTATATCGTCGGCATCTTTTTGTATTAACGATTGTATCCGTGATTCCTAACAGGGGGTGCAGGCCCCACCGGTGCGGTATGACCATATTACAGTGGGTCATGGGCAAGACGTTCGCACTTTGGCTGACTACACTTTAGACTTCAGAGTTTTAATTTTTTAAAAATCATGTGAGTGATGTCGTATTCATATGCATTTATTGAGCAAAGAAGATGCATGGTAGTATTGACATTATGTCGATATTGTGTAAAAGGTGTTTTATACGGACAATACTTTTTGTTAGCATAAAATATGCCAAGAGGGAGAGCCAAACCGCCTCGAACATCAGCATAGATCCCGAGCCCGAAGAAGTGCTGCTTCCTGCCACCACCAGCGAGGCGGCCTCTCCTCGGCTCGGAACCAGTCCGGTGTTCCTCGACGGTCCCTTCTCGCTGGCCACCTCTGGCGAGGGCGAGGGGGAGCAGGCGGAGGGAGAGAGGAGAGAGTGTTGATGCGTGGCCAAGGTCCCGAACCCGCAACGAAAAGCAAGCACCTTTGTCGGACATGGCGCACCCATATCGCCTTGCTCGTCGACCGCAAACATGGTGACATTCGCGTCTGCGGCCAGAGGCGATAGCAGGCCGTGAACGAGCGAGTATCGAGCTCAACAGCTTGAGGTGATCCTGCAAAATCCATTGCAATGTCGAAGCCTCGCTGGTTTGTAATCGCGTCCACTACCGATTCAATGCCCCCTAGGTTGGATGATTGAACTACGTGTGTTGCACCAAAAAGTTTGGCCTGATCCAAACGCTTCTCATCAAGATCCGACACTAGAATCTGATCGGCACCCGCATCGGCGACCTGCGCCGCGGCGGTCAGTCCGAGCATGCCGGCTCCGGTGATCAGGACTCGACTCCCAGCCAGCCTGTGCGTTTCTTGAATAGTCCTGATTGCGGCGGAAACTGTAGCGGTAGCACAATTGGCCGGGCAGGCGTTATTTTCTTTATTTATTTATCTAATGTCCAAATGTATTATAAAAATTTTTATTCATTTGTTTATTATTTTATATCCAATGCAGCTTGTATATCAGCTATCATTCAAATCCAAAACTAAAGTCAGAAAGTAAAGTAAGTCCTTATCTATACATAATTAAGTAAATAACTGATAACACATAGTGTTATTTCATAGAAGACAAGCTTTTGTTTAATTAATTTAATAGTTTCACCCGGTTGTCTTAAAGATTCTTGAAATAACGAAAGACCTTATTTTTGTCTATTTCGATGTCAACACAAAATACATAAAAACTCAATATTCAAAACTTTGGTATAGTTGAAAAAGATCAAAATGATCCAAAAGGGTAAGAAGCCATTTTTTAAACTTCGATCTTAAAATTTCTAAGTTTAAACTTAAAAAATACAATATCCTAAAAGTTGGTATATATCTTGTCCATTGCAGAGATAAAATCTTCTCTACGATACCCAAAACCCCCTCAATATTAGTTGCTGAGTCACCTCTGCTCGTCTAAAAGACGAGCAGAGTGAGACGAGCAGACTCTCGTCTGATCGTCTCACTCTTCTTTTTCTAAAAGAACCAAAGCTTGCATTTTTCCTTTTTAGTTCTCCATTACTTAGTGTTTAAAGTCTGTTACTGGGTGCTGTACGCAGATCAGTGTTGAAGTTATCGACCAATTATAGAGTCCTGCTTTATGAGAGAGCTGTTCCGAGTATGCCGCATTGCCTGTATTTTTGACTAAATGTGATTTTTCGGATTATCAAGTTGGGTTCAGAGCTGGTTTTGGTTGCTTTCAAGCCTATCATATACTTGGTCAGTTACTTGTCTCGGCAAAAATGCAAAAAAGGCCACTTTATTTTTGCTCGGATGATATTTCGGGCGTTTTTGACAAGGTTGTACATCCTGGCCGAGTGGATTGGTGCGCTGGATTCAGAATCCTTCGTCTGAGAGGACGCAGGTTCGAATCCCAGTATACAAATATTTGATGCTAAGAGCATTAAGGTGAACCTTTCAAGGAATATTTAGACAGATGTTGAACTAAATCAAAAAGTTCTAGTGCCCTTTTTAATAATCAAAAGTAATTGGAGGGCAAACAGGCCTGCTCCCAAACCCATTCAACTCTGATCAAACTCTTGAGACAGCATTTTGTTCAGCCTAGTATAAAAGTCCAGTAATTATATCTCTAGGAATATAACAAGTCTGTTACCCTCCCCCTCAGAGTTATTTAATTGTCTTACTATTCTTTAAAACTAAATCAAACGGTGCTGGGCATACAGCTACAAATCAGACACCTCAGCAATATCTTGAAAAAAGCCGATTATTTGGATGTCTATACTGTTGTCATAAATCCTTTTATAAAGTTCCGGTTACTATTAGCTTGAGTCACTCCTACACTTTTTGTTATTACAAATTGTTTAACAGCCAATAGACACATTTTTTGTAGATGGATGAGAATATGGCAGCAATAAGTGGAGGTGATGGAGATTTAACTTCTTTTCTAAATGAGCCGCAGTTCAGTGGTGACGTTTCCAAAAACCTAGTAGTTGCATCAAAAAGCAAGCCAGGTACGTTTAGTTCACTAATACAGACGTTTCTAAAATAATGTATTCATCTTATTTATGTAACCAGATTTATGACTTTAATCTTCTGCACAACTGTGCTTTCCGAAATATATCTATGCCCAGTAGTAATTGCTACTGTCTGTTTGAGAATGGACGAAGGACCTCAATGACAGCTTCCACAATGAACCATTTATGACTTGAAAGATTGAGCTCTCTGATTTTAGTGTCACAAAGGTTTTGTTAGTAGAAGTTGGGCAGTGGCTCTCTCCGGGCAAAATATATTTTTTTCATGGTAAAACTGCTGTTCCATTGAGAAGTCATGACCTTTGTGATAGAGGGACTGAAATTATATGTCTTGCAGACAGCTTCATTAGAGCTATGGGATTTAAAAGATGGTTTTAGGATTCGAATCGTCTCGAAGCAATTTCTCAAACTGCGAGAATTCATCTTCCGTTGCCTCGCCGTCTAGGCAACGTCGCATTAATTCGAATTGGCTGTATTCTCTGTTCATGAGTTTTCCTCCGACGCCAATAAACGCTGAGCGCATTCCATTAGCTGCAGGCGGATGCGGTGGAGCTTCTTGTAGATTGCCATGGAAGTCTGACCGAGCTTCTGTGCCAGTTCTTTAATCTTCGTTTTAGCCTCATAGGCGGTGTCCACGAGGTCACGTTGATCGGAGGGAAGTTTTTGCACGCATTCATCAAGCGCATTGCGTTCACGTTCCAGCTTGTCAGATTCACTCACTTTTTAAAACAGTAAAAACTTTAGCATAAAGAGTGAGATGTCGAGGAGAGAACAGCCCCTTTCATATACGGAGTAATTTCTGTTTGTTTTAAGTTTTAATGTCGCTCCTTACTTTCAGTTAAAAAGAAACTTTTTTTTATTTAATTTCTGAATGTTTTTGAATTAATGCATGTTTTGATTTTGGCTCTTCGCACATGATTAATTAAAAAAAAATTGCTTATCATTTTTTTGGCCAAATGGCTTTCTCATAATTTTGATTCAACGATTTTTATAAGAAAAAGGGTGTGGGAGGAGGCCTAGTTGCCCTCTAATTGTGGGTTACTTTATCATATAATCTTAGTGAAAATCACACTATCGGATTCAACGTATTGGAAAATCCTACTGTAGAGATTTCAAGCTCTTATCTGCAAAAATGCGGAATTGTGTATTTTTGTCTGAAGAAAGATCGCAGATGCGTGTTTATTTGACTTTTTTTTCTCGAGGGATGGTCGTATTGACCCAGTGGTCCTAGAATATATTGAGAGAGCTCATTCGAACGGAAATTAAAACTTATAGTGCTCTTTCTCTCCTCTCCCGCCCTTTGTTCCCCCAGAATCGTCTGATAAAAATTTTGAGATATCCATTTTGCTCAACATAGTTGAAAGGCCCAATAACTAGACTGTGTGATGATGTTTGAGTGAGGATTTTTCAAAGCGGAGTTTTCAAAAAAAGAAAGAAAAATTGACTCTAATCTTAGGTTTCAAATAAAAACAAATGAATAAACAACTTTTAAATCATGCTGGTTGAGCTGAAAGTCTTAATATATCATAAGTTAAGAATTATTATTGATAAAAAAGATTCCAACATCTATCTCTTCTGAATTTAATCAACGAAAGCAATTATTCTTTACTTTAATGAGTCTGGATATATAGCTTGTTTTAACTTCGGATGTACTAATGAGATACAATTACTATTAGAAAATATCTTTCAAAGAAGGATTTTGTCGCTGTGCCGGAGTCGATCCGAGCCAGCGGAATGACGCCGTCGAGGAAGCTCAGGTTGCCGCGACCGAACGCGCTGCCACTCAAGTTGGAGCCGCGAATCGAGATGAAGACGTCGTCGCCGCCGTTCTGGTTGACGGCCCACACGCCTGGCGACAGCCGGAGGATGTCTTCGGCATTGCTGGCGCGCCCGTTCATGAAGTCCCGAGCGTCGATGATCGAGATCGCGCCAGGCTTGGGCAGCGACTTCTGGCGCGCCTTCTGCACGTTGGCCGTCGTTTGCGAACCGGGCTCTTGCCGCGTCGCGGTCACCGTCTCGTCGGGGACGATGGGCCTGCCCAGAAAGAACTCCGGCCCCAACTCCGGCAACTCCAGCTCCCGTTGCTCCGACTCTACCTCCCTTTGAAACCCCTTCACCAACGTTTGGTAAGACCAGCGCCCCTACACCTGGACCGTTCAAACCAAAACCTACATGTTACTTCAAGCACAAGCACAAAGGAAACGACAAAGGAAAAGGACCTAAGAAGAGAATGAAAGGACTGAAAGGAAAAGGAGGGTATGATCAGCAAGGTCACAAAGGATGGTACGGGACGTACAATATGAAAGGCAAAGGAGAACCCTATCCTGTTCAGAACGGATTTGAACCACGAGCACGAGATCCTTCCAGGTCTCCAACTCCCCTCAATGTCAGCGGATCTGGTCGGATTTAGAATAAGACCTTTAAAGCATAATATCCTTCTAAATATCGAATTTCCTTAAGATCTGATCAATCGCTCGTAAGCTACAAATACCACATTTTTTCTAATTTTTCCGAATAACTCCCCCCGAATATCCCCAAAGAGAGCAGATCCAGTCCGGTTATGTCAGTCAATTATCTTGGACTCGAGCTTATTCTTCCCGCCAAGTTCCTTCCTGATCTCTCCATTCAAAGCATTTTCCAAGATTCTCCCCCCAATACACACTGAATCAATCAAAAGATTCAATAGAATCAATAGGTTCTAGCCTTTTATATAGTCTATATTTGTAGAGGTTGCTATTTAAACTGAATTTTTAAGGTAAAGTAGGGGTAAAATTTTACTTTAGCTACTTTGGCTATCTTTGAAAGAGGTTAGGCTAGGAAAATGAAACTTTGAGGGTTGTGTATACAGGCTAAAGTATGTCCCAGGAAGGTATTTTGAAGTACCTACCTCCACTTCTTTTCCCTCTAGAGGGTGCCTTATTTTTTGGTTATCAGTTTCTTTTTCTCTGGCCTTAGTTCTGGAAAGACAATTCCTGTTGATTAAGCAGAACTTTAAGCCATAACACTGTTTTTTTTTTAATTTTAGAAACAATATTAATAAAATCAGATGTATTTTAAACGGATGTGTTCTTAGTTCTTAAAACTAAAACCCAACTTTCTTAAATGCACAAATATTTTTAATATAATAAGATGAATTTTAGCCGTGACCGATCTTTATTTGTGAAAAATAAACCCCAAGTACCTCAAATAATCAAACACTATTGATATAATCAGATGTTGTTTAACCGTGTGTGTTCTTGCTTCGAAAAATCAAAACCTAAGTTTCTTCAATGATCAAATATTGTTAGTAAAACCTGATTTATTTAACCATATTCATTCTTATTTCTGGAAAGCAAACCCCTTATACTTCAAGTGATCAAATACGTTACCACGAACTGTGTGATTGCTATGAAAGAAAATCTGATATAATCCAATGCTACAATATGTTGTTGGCAATATAAAAACCACCGTTTTTCTGCTTTGAAAACAATGCTCAATAGTTCAGCTGTATAATCCAAAAGGTGTTATGTGACACTATCTTCCATGTTTTTTAAAGCCCAATGTGGTTGAGTTGAATTTTTGTATCTGACGTTTCCTAACAAGTTCCCTCCACCTTTGTAAGTTTCCAAGATATAGTAATTTCTTTTTCAGAAGGCAATTTGACTAATTCCATGCTAAAAAAAAAGTCGAAGATTGTATGCTAGTTGCTTTCCAGGTGAGGGAAGAGAAAACCCCGCACGGTTATCAGAGTCGCGATATTTAAAGGGATTCATCCAGGGGTGGCTCGAAGGACCAAAGCCTGGGGGAGATCCCATCACTTAAACAATTAAGTCAGATTATAACCTAGTTCAAACTATGCGATTCTTGAAAATTTATTATAATTAACCTTCTATCATTTATACTTATCTACAAGACAAACAAGAAGCTAAAACAGAATACATTATGCGTAACTAAGGATAGCTCTGTTTGTATTCTTCTGTTCTTCAAAGTGGACCACCGCTGGACAATCTTGTTTAAGTCAATGGCATCGGTGAGGTTTTTCTCAAAAAATCATTGAAAATTATAAGAAAACTTGGTGAAACTTGGTGTCTTTGTGCCTTAGTGGCGAGTATTTCCACTTTCCAAACACGCTCTTAGCAAAATATCGACTCGCTCAACCTTCAATAATCCTTGCACCTTGCCGGTTAACTCCTGAAACGTAAAGCGAGTTTTTAACTCGCAGTTTATTTAATACAGCTTGCATCGCTTTTCCCACAGCATTGGCAATCGTTTTCCCTTTACAAAGCGCAAAAACCGCCGGGCCGGAGCCGGAAACCATAAAATAGTCTAATATCTTCATTTTTCCAACATACGTAGCTATTACCCTCGAAAACGAATTATGAAAGTTAAGGTTCCATTTCAATTTGCCCAAAAAGCGATTCCAAAGTAACAAAAGTAAGAATTAATGTTTTAGCCCGAACGAATAGACTAGAGTAGAATGTAGTAGAGTAGAAAGAATAGAAAGAGTAACCATGTAACCAGCTCCCTTAGCACACTCCCCTCAAAGTTTGGTATATGGGAAATTCAACAATTCACAATCTCTTGTAGGAAAATATAAACATTGTTTTGTTGCAATTACAGGGGGCGAAGTTTATGAAAGTTAAGGTTCCATTTCAATTTGCCCAAAAAGCGATTCCAAAGTAACAAAAGTAAGAATTAATGTTTTAGACAACTACAAACAAGGGACAAACAGAAATGACCAAAGATGGGAAGACTTCCGGCATTCGGTAGTGAAGTCACAAATACGCTTCTCAATAACTCCAGCTGGGTTTACCAAATGATATTTTCTTTGCAGAAAAGAGTTACTTGTCCAAGTTGGAAGTTCCATTAAATGCTTCGCAAATTTAAAGTAAAGGAGATGAACTTGCTTTCTTTTCCCACAATTAAGGAAAGACCAAACAGGAGCAAGGCCAAGTAAGTGAGGAACTGTTAGGCTATTACATAAGTGAGAACGGTGAACTCTACTTAGATACGAAACGTTTTAATCCAAGGAGGCATAAGGAAACAAGAACAGTTAAAAAATGTATCAACAGATGAAAGTAAGAAATTCTCCCATTTGAATATTGGCAAATCCTTAGTCCTGGCTGAACTTGCCCGAATCCCCCTCCTGAAGAGATTTTTTGTTGGAACTGGCTATTGTATACGAATTGTTAACAATAACGCAAAAAATCAATGTTAATACTCTTTTAGAATGATATTTCTCCGTGATTTGGAATATCAGAAGGAAGGTTATTCATTTGGTCACACAGTTAGGGTCATACATGGTCATATATGGGCCGTACATTTAAGGTCATCCATTTTGGTCAAAGTAAGGTCATACAATTATGTCAAAAAATTTAAAGATGTGATGCTTTTTTAAATTATAAATAAAGGTCACTCCACAGCAGTGCTGATTTCTCGAATTTCGTCCAGAACAGCAATTTCGACTAGATAGGACCGAAATGCTTTGGATTAAAAATGATTAAAACTATATAAAGGATGTTTATCTACTTTCCTAGTCTCAGAAGCCATGGTGGCGTGCAGCTTACCTTTCCTTTCTAAAGATTTGTACAATCCGTAAAAGAATTTATCTGTTAATATAGATCATTTATACTATAAAACAAACGGGTTTAAAGGCCCTTTTTTTCGAAATTTCTATGTGAGGTGGTTTAGGTTAATTAAAATGTTTTAAACTCTCACTTCATTGCCCTTTCTAATGTAAATATTTGCTGTTTTTTTTAATATTTTTCCTACTGTTCGGTTACTCCCTTTTTTGTGTGAATTCATTCCTAGCTGAACTTGATGGTGGGACTCTATTACTATTTTTCTTAGTTTTTGCTTATTTTAATGTATGCTTTATTGTTTTAATTAGAATTCACTTTTTTTTCTAAATTTCACTTTTGTCAGAATACCTCGTTTAAAAATGGGGTCGGGAGGATTGGGTCGTTGCAAAGAGTCTAACGAAATAAATTAAATTGGTTTTATAAGAAAGAGGCCAAGTTAGAGTCAAGTAGGACGAATTGGCATCGAGATGATTGTTGAGGGATTTGAATGGGCGCCGGAGTAACGCCGGTTCCCGTACTACAAAAGACAACCTTGACCGGCCGCTTGTGGCCGACATGAGACGGGGGCTAGATTTGATGTATGATTTCTGCCGTTGACCCAAAGCAGACGGTGAATTTTCTCAGGGTGACACAACTCAGAAGACGGTATGGATAGGTCAACCGCGATTATTTTGGTAGTTGTCGTTTCGGAAATCGTAGCGATTTTTTTGATCCGTAGCATTTGGCGTCGTGACGACTATAGGATCATGAAGATCGCTATGTCGGTAGTCGCATTGATTCTATGTGATATGTGATTAATTCAGAATTAATAACATAAATTTTTAAAATTTCTGGTACATGGGACTCTACAAGTACCAAAACTAAAACTTTTTCTGTTTGGTAAATTTTTGGTGCTTTTGAACATTTATCGCTAGATAGATAAACAGACAATGCTTGAATGTATGTTGCATAAATGCGAGTGATAAAAACAATTGAAGATAAGAGGTTACTGAAACAAATAACTAAAAATTCCTGTGCTGCTTTTACATTGGCTAAGGACGAATAGAAAGGAAAAAAGATTTGCAACTCTTTTAAACGTTAGAGTTAGGGGACGAAATAATATTTAGTACTCTTTTCATCGTCCTAGCACGTCCAGAAGCACCAAACTCGCCAAAGTACTGAACCCCACCCCCTTAATCCCCCAAAGGGAGTGAATGCAGTTGAGTTAGGTCAATCATGTATCTACAACCTTTGCTTATTCTACCCACCAAGTTTCATCCCGATTCCTCCACTCAAGCGTTTCCCAAGATTTTCGATTTTCCCCTCCAGCTCCTCCCAATGTAAACAGATCAGGCCGGGATTTGAAATAAGAGCTCTGAGACATGAGGTTCTTCTAAATATCAAATTTCATTAAGATAAGGTATCACATTCTTAAGTTAAAAATACCTCAATTTTTCAAATTTCGATAATGTGAAAATACTGGAGGGATTTTTGTGACTACCCTGTCAGCCTTTCATACAGGTACACAAAACCGTTGGCTATTTTTTGTTATACCAACGTTTAAGAGTACCTGAGCAAATGGAATGAGGGTTAAATAGGATATTTTCTATTATAATAGGGTTAAAATGGCATGTTCTTTTTAATATTTTTTGCCCTTAAAAGATGCTGAACAACTGTGTTAGTTTCAGTTATTCGGTTATTATTCAGTTATTCAGTTATTCATAATGGAGTAATAAATAAATAGGAAACAAAAAGATTGGCATTCGAGGCTGCGCCCTTTCGAAGATTGTCCGAGATTTCCACTGTCTTGAAAAGAATTTTCCTATTGTTTCTACTTTTTGTTAATCTGAAAAATGTCTTTGAATGATAAAGTGAGAGTGACAGAGGGTGTTCAAGTGTCAGTAATAGTGTTGTAGAGTGGCATGAATTGATTGAACCAACATTTTCAAGAGCTTAATGGCAAGCTTGGAGGTGTTATAAGAAATTTTTCGACCGAAGGGGAGTAAAATATAAAGCTCAGTCAAAGATAAGAAAAATCTTCATGAAATGCCCTCAAAGGGCATCCAGGTTAAGATATCATAAAATATCTTTTTGTGACTTAAATTTACCTCTTACGAGATTACGTTGGACAGAGCTTTTTGTACCAATGTAGAGTGCCTTTAAGAGGTGGAAGTATTTGTCAGGGAGTCCGTTCAATATAGCATCAGTCAAAGAGACTCGTGGTCGACCGAATCGAAAGCTGCTTTTTAAGTCAACAAAAGCAATATATGCTTTGTGCTGAAACTCATAGGCTTTCTCGATGACCTGGCGAATAGTGTGTATTTGGTCAGTCGTGGATCTGTTGGGCATGAAACCTGCTTGCTGAATCTG
The DNA here is from genome assembly GCA_010016025.2 of Alatinidae sp. Z8VKAUB7J3. Lineage (NCBI taxonomy): Eukaryota > Metazoa > Cnidaria > Cubozoa > Carybdeida > Alatinidae > Alatinidae sp. Z8VKAUB7J3. The sequence continues at coordinate 34,270,395 of JAAAKM020721499.1, forward strand.
GTGGCACTTACGGATGAACTGGATACTTCTATCATGCAACGTCAGGGTGATTAGTTTGCCGGGAGCTGACAGGAGGGTGATTCCTCGTTCATAGTCCTTGGTTCGAGACCAATTAAACATTGAGACCCATTCACATTGACATTTTACTAATACTGAGATTTAACTGGTTTTGATCTGAACCAATCACAATTTTTCATAGTAGATATCAATAAGAAACTATCTGGGAAGACCATATTAGCTTAAGTTACTGCTAACTTAATCTCAGCAATAGTAAAATCTGATTTTGAATGTCCCATCAAGAATTGCTTAAATAGTGATCCTCGATTGAAACGAAGTCACACATTGTGTAGAATATCTTAAGTAATTGCTGTGTTTTTATATTGTTTAGAAAATTTAAAAATCATTCTAGTGAAAGTCTTTTATAAAACTTGTAGGGTAATTAAAATCGTCATTAAGATCAAGAAGAATCAACAGATCATTAGGTATTTTTAAGCCCATCTACTTTCAAAATAAGATACAAGAAACATGATTAATTAAAATGTAGGCCTAATACATTAAAATTTAACAAACTTTAAATTAGAATTGAAATTTAGATTGGCTTGTAATTTTCATACCACAGGGTCTTTATTATGAAATATTCAAAAATGCCAAGAGGAAGTGACAAGCCATCATTTACTCTATATCCTTCAAGTCCGCCATATCTCTTAACCAAAATTGCTTAGTAAACAAGAAAACATTATATGATATATCACCTTACCGCCTTTTAGTTCTTTCTTTCTTTTCTGAAGACGAGTCGACAGAATAGAAACTTGAAATCCCTAAAATGTCCAATATTTATGCAGTAAAACCTAGCATTTGTCAAGAAAGTAAGACTGTCTGGTCAGGAAGCAAGAATTGTTTTTTAACCTCACAATGTCAAAATAATTCCCCCCCCCCCTAATATGCTAATATCTAGCCCAAACTTTATATTTTCCATACATTCGGTTACTTCTTTTTGTCTTGTTTTACCCTAAGCTGAAAGAAATTAACGAAAAAAAGGTTCTATAATGGTTATTTGATTGCATAACTTAAGCAGTAGGCCTCCTCCTCCCCCTCCCCCACAAAACTTAAAACGATATTTTGTTCCAAAAATCATCGGAATTCAGTTTAATGTATTAGCTCTTTCCAAAATTGTTCAAGACACCTATAGTTTCCACTACTAATAAGAGTTTGGCTGCTGCCCCTTTCCCTAAATGTAAAATTAAAGCCTACTCCGTGTTTGGCTCTTTATTAAAACTCTTTATTAAGTCTAAAGCCTATGTGCGTCATTGGCACTTCACTGAAAGCGAATTATATTACAAATATTTCCTTTTGTGCTTATTACAATATTGAAAATGAAAATAAAATTTACAGTCAAATAAAATCTAGAACCTTCTCTATCTTTCTCTATCTTTTTCCATGTTTTTATGTTAATATCTTTCTTTATCACTTGCTACCTATTGCATCTTTTCCTTATTTCTCTTCTTCAATTTTTACGTTTATCTTCCCACTTGAGCTTTTTAATTTGTAGCTTTAAACGTTGTAATATTGACTAGCTTTTCTCAGTATTTAACTTTTTCTGTATCTCTCCCACCTGTCTATTGTCATCTACCTATAAAAATATTTGCTTCTAAATTTTTTATTGTTCATTTCAGGGTACTTATGTATTGTAGCTACCACACTCAAGAAGTGACATTAGATTAGTCCTAATGAATTATACCTAACCAAAACATTTCCCTGAATACGTCTGTACATTTCCCAATAGACATTAGTATATGTAGACAACGGTGAAGGTTTGTAACTTGCAGCCCCTCCCACGTTGACTGAGGTGAAGTAATTCGTGCCCAAAGACATAGTTATTAGGTTTTTCGACTATGGTGAATGAAATGGCTATCTCATAATTTTGATCCGGTGACTTTGGGGGAAAAATGAGCTTGGGAGGGGGTCTAGGTGCCCTCCAATTTTTTTAGTCACTTAAAAAGGACACTAGAACTTTTAACATCCTTTAAAATGAGTCCTCTCCCGAAATTCTAGGACCACTAATTCGATACGATAAAGAATGGTAAGTTGGAGCTAGATGAAATGCGGGATTATTATACGAATTTAGTTTTTCTTGCCGCCATCATGAATAAACCTCTTTCACCCAATGATTCATACATAATGCTCAACGTGACTTGTTTTTGAAGCCTCGCTATGATGAACCATCTAGACCGAGATGACCTCTTACCAGCTTAGCTACAATCATAACAATTTAAAATATCTAATAGATAAAAAATTAAGAAAAATATACATACAAATCTAAAAAAAATTTCGTCTTTTCCAATTTTTTCTCCGATTGATGATGAATAAGTGTTTATGGAAGAATTGTATTGTATCAAATCAAATGAGGACCCCCTCGGTCCTAAGGGAAATGTACTTTTCATCATGCTTTTAGCTATTAGTAGTGTTTTGACAATAAAGCGTTTTTATGATCCTGAATTCTACAGTTGAAAAGCGTTTTACTGTTGCCTCTAAGAAGGAAATTTGAGGGTATTGCCCAATAGGTTTCTTTTATTTTAACTTAATAATGGGGGAAAATATCAGGGGCCCTCACTATGGTTTTGAGGGGAGACCCCAGGGAAATAGCTAAAAATGAGACATTCTTTTCAGGAAATAACTAAGATCTTCATGCTTCTAAAAATAATGTATTCTACTTTTGAAAAGCTTTTACTGCTCCGATGTTCGTTAGCTGCATCTCACCCAGTGGGATGAATCTTTCTTCTGGCAAAAATTGCAAATTCCACATTTTTACGGATATGAGCTTGAAACTTCTAGAGTTTGATACACGGAATCTGATGATGTGTTTTTCACTAAAACTCTATGACTTCTAGGGGTTAGACTCAATGAAACTTATATATTTAAAATCAGCATAATAAGCCAATACTTTTGATATATCTATTGGCATCAAAATTCCATGTTTTAGAGTTTTGGTTACTATTGAGCCGGGTCACTCTTTACTTACAGTTCGTTACAACGAACTGTTTGATTATCCAAAAAAATATAAATAGCATAAAAACATTATTGATCAGCATGGAAAAAATCTATCCATCTTGGATAAGTAGATTTTCTTACCGCAGGCCAACTTTCTAACATCACTACTTAAAAAGATCAAAGGTAAAGCTCTAATTTCTTTGTTAATTGGCCCAGGTAATTGTTGCACATATTTTGATCGTAGCACAGTTTGGATTTGAAAGTGGTGCCTGCCTGCTTGCCTACTAGAACGGAGCTTTCCATTCGAAAGCAGAAACACAAATCAATAGAGCAAAAGCTTAGGTGGATAACTCCAGATAGTTCGTACCAAAAAAACTCACATTTCAACCCGCATATTGTCTTATCTCCCAAGCAGAACTTCAGTTTGGGAAAAACCTCCAGAACTGTTGAACAAGCCTGAAGTTGATAAACTCGTGACCAATGTCCCAGATGCTGTAAAAGCTCTCCAGGTATTTTTTTTTCAGCTAAAGTTTTTATTTTAACTAAATAGGAATTCCTTTAAAAGAGTTATCCGAATATGTTCTTGAAAATCTAAAAAAGTAGGGCTAACTCCGGCTAATCAAAAAATGCAGAGCTGAATTCAGCTATAAAACACGGGCTTTTTATTGTCCTCGTTTTCTCATTTCTTCGCGATTTTATGTTTTATCATGATTAGCCAGTGTAGTCTCAGAAATTATTTAATGGAGTCACACTCTTTGAAAGACTTTTTTATGGCATAACATAGGCAGTGAATTATTTCCTGAAACTTTCATTCGCCTAACTCAAAAGTGCATCAAAGACTCATCTCTTTAATGTCTAGATGAGACCTAGGCTATACTCTAGTGTGCAAATTTTGTTGCTTTGCTTTGCTTTGGATTGTTTTTTTTTTTTACTTATTTCTCAGTAACAGGGGTTCATGGTGCCAAACAGTGCAAATAAAGAAAAACAACATTGTTTATAGCCTTGAGGTGTATCAAGGCATTAGGAAAAGGGAATGAGACATTTAAACCAGAAGTAATTTTGATGACCCACTATATGTAGCAATATGCATTTTGAAACCTTGTGAGGAAAGTAGGCTAAAGCTTTACTGGAATAAATTTTAGGATAAGCTACATTTTCTTAGGGATAAGTTTAGTTTAAACACATTTAGGAAAAAAAAGTCTCAAATAGAAGAACAGCTTACTTTGCAAGCAAAGCAAATGCAAGCAAATTCATTTGCTAGCTTTGCAAGCAAAATGAAGCAAAACTCAGTAAGTTTTAAATGATGAAGATTTCTGTTAAACAGATTTGTCCATAACAGGTTTAATTATTATCCATTTAATCTGAATCCATCATGTCCAAAACCTTAACTGAAAAAGTTAGCGGGCTTTGCAGGAAATCTTCGTCGGCCGGCCCTAGTTCAAAGCTGAGTTGAGCGTGCAGGCGTTCGCCCAATTCTCGAAGAAAGTCGTGGCTTTGAGAAACTGTTCGACTCAATTGTTCTTTATAATTTACCTGCGGCCGGCCCAATTGGACGTCGAGCCGGAAATCGTCTCGCAGGCGGTGGGAAACGACTTCAAGGTGTAGCTCGCCCATTCCGCGGATCAGGGTTTGTCCGCTTTGTTCATCTTCCAGTACGCGAAATATAACGGAATTAATAAGATTACATGAAATAGCGAAAACATTGTGTACTGTAAAGCTTTTTTCGTCTGACATTAGAAAGTCTCTCTCTTTTTTTCCTTTTTTTTTTGCAATGTGAAAGATGTGCTTACGAACGATCTAAATAAATGATTACCAAATGCTTATGAACAACTGGAGCCGTTTTCTTCAGAAATGCCATTAAAACATTACAATCCACATGAAACTGCTCCAAGCCAGGGGCATAATAGCCGGGAACGTAGAATTCGCAAATGGCAACAAGGCACCAAAATGCGGCTTCCGAAGGCATTTGCATGAGCAAGACAGACGCGATGGGTCCTTGACTTTGGCAATACCCTTCATAAGGTTTCAATATTGAATACGCCTACAAAAATACATAAGTCAATGTTTAGTTGTCTGCGGGAATCAGAAGAATGTTAATGTCTTGATCTTGCGGACGAAAAGCGTTGTCAAATCTGACTATCGATTCTTGCTAATTAATTTACCTTCAATTTCTACCCCATTCTTAAATGGAGTCAAAATTCTTCACTCCTACCTCAAATGGAGCCATTCATTTCTACCCCAAATGAAGCAGATTGCACGATATCAGCAGTTGTAATAAGCAGGATAATATCAGATTGAAATCAGTAGCCTAATAGTTCCTCCGAAAAAGAAATGTTCCATTTTAACTGGAAATTACACTGCTCAACATTGCTGATGTGCAAAACATGCTCTATTCAAATGTGTGCCTTTTAATCAGGAATTTCTAGTCTTAGCAAAAAAGTTGGGAATTACCTTTGAAAGCTCTTCTTGGTACCTTTCCTGACTAAAGTGACTCAATTCCCGTTTCATTTTAACTCTTCTTCATAATCTAACGGATCGAATCTATTCAAATACCATTTCATTTTGTTCGCATTTGCTTAAAATTTATTTGATTTTATTACTTTTATTAGGGTTTTCTACGAAAAAAAAATCCTAGGGTTTTGATAATGTCTTTAGGCACGCTTGTATTAAAAGGACATATTAAAGGCTTATAGAAAGTTAAAAAAATGTAAACACTGAAAAATTTGTAGTGGTCTGCCATTTCATCTGACGAGGCAAAATTTAATGTATGTATTCTTCAGCTATTTTTCCACTGTGATTTATATATTTTATAACTATCTTTTGGATTTTGATACACACCCTACCTCGTGCATTGCAACATACAAATCAAAGTACCCTTGAACTTATATTTAGATCTGGGTTTTACTTTCGTTTTTATTTTGTTTTTGCATTGCGTCTGTGTTTGTTTATGGTTTTCTTACCTTTTTCTTATTATTTTTTCGTTTATAAAGGCTTCCAAATACGAAGCTAAAATATTTTATAACAGGAAAAAAGGATTTTATTTTTCACTATCTTATCTATGTCCCCGGATCCGATTCGAATTGAAAATGGAGCATCTGAGACATAAAATCCTTCTATATATCAAGTTTCATTAATATCTGATCACCATTCGTATGATAAAGATACCTCAATTGTCACGTTTTCCAAGAATTCCGGTTTCCCCTTCAACTCCCCCCAATGTCACCAGATCTGGTCGGTCTAAAGCACAAGATCCTTCTAAATATCAAATTTCAATAAGATCTGATCACCCGTTCGTAAGTAACAAATATCTCATTTTTTCTAATTTTTCCGAATTACTCCCCTCTCCCCCAACCCCACCAAAGGGAGCGGATCCAGTCCGGTTATGTCCAAAAGATCAAATAACTTTGTATTTGAGGATAACTTAACCCCCCAGAGCCCCAGGGAGCAACATTAAACTTAAAACGAACAGAAATTATTCAGAATATGTGGGGATTGCCCCCTTCTCCATACCTCACTCTTTACGCTAAAGTTTATCTGAACTTTAAAAAAAGCTTTCTATTTAACGGCACTATTCTATTTAAACGGCACTTGTGTTTCATGAGTCATTCTTGAAAAATTAGAACAAAAAGTCAAACTAGCGTAAAGAGCGAGGTATTGAGGGGGGGCATCCCCCCTCGCATTCGTGATAGTTTTTTTCTTTTTTTATTTTTTAATGTTTCTTGAACTGGGGACCCGCCGATGGTTTGCATGTCTTGGCCTAAGAGTATTGTTGAGCAGCAATTCAAATTATTCATAGAATCAATTTACCAGTGACTGGTGAGTAAGGCTGGGTCAAAATTTCAGAAGAGAATTTGTCTTGCGTCGAACTAAAGAGCTAAACGGTTATAAAATTACTAAATGATTAATCTAGGTTAGTTTATAATTGTTCATTTGGTTGCCTACTCATTTAGTCCCATTTAACCTCAGTAAGCCCGCGTACCAACGCTCAAAAACAGTTTCGCTCCTTCAATTTCCAGATTTCGAAATTCTATCTGCGGCGCAAAGGGGTGGCTGATAAGGCGATAAACAACGCTAAACCCTCTATCAAAATAAGTCTAAAACCCGCCCACTCAAGGTGCAATGAAGAAATAAACCAAGGATCCTCCATCTCTTATGCGATTGTCTCATGGAATGTAAGTGGAAATTTGCAAAATTGGTCTGTGTTTTTAAAGGGCTTTTTATCTAAATGTGATATACTGCAAAAAGAATTTTGCAACTACTTTGAGCCTGAGCCTCTTGGAACTATTAGCCAATCATACAGTGTTCTTGGTCATTGCACGCCGCTCTCACTCTTATGGCCAGCCTTGTTAAGGTCCAGCAACATTTGTGAAATCATGTTATATTTTCTAGCATTGTTTAAAAAACAATGAGAAATTAAATAAAAAAAACGAGTTTTTTTCAACTGAAAGTAAGGAGGAACAATAAAACTTAAAACAAACTGAAATTATAACGTATAATCGGGGGTTCGTCCCCTCCTCAGTGCCTCGCTATTTACGCCAAAGTGTTTTTAGTAATTTCAAAAGAGCTATTTATTCTAATTAAAAGGCCTTTGTGAATCAGGTGTCATTTTTAAAGAATTTGAACAAAATTCAACCTTTAGTGTAAACAGCAAGGTATTGACGAGGGGGCGAACACCGTCATATACATAATAAAAATATGCGAATATAGAAGTGGAACCCCGTGTTCGTTGCACCACCAGCCACTGTGATCGTGGTCAGCGTGGTCTTCGTCCTCATGATCGTGGTCAGCATGCTCATCTGTGCTGACCGTGTCTGTGTTGGAACTACAGCCGGTCATGCCGACCGTTGTGGACCCGATTATTGCCAATAACACCATTCCGTAAACCAAACGCATTGCAGTTTCTCCTTGCAATCAACTTTCCTCAGCGAGCGTCGGCACCGAAACGACTCGGTTGCCTTTGAGTGGAACTCTCGCTGAATGTCTCAACATCAACTTCTTCGCCGTTGATCCTCTGCGGGGTCTCATCATCGTGAGACACTTCAATAACCCCAACTCTTTAGGAAAATATTAGTGAAAATTTTTAGATTAATTTTTTTCGCTTTTTGATTGCAAAAAGTGTCAAGTTTTTTAAAACTTTTTTTTGTAAAATAAAATTTTATTTCAACATTAAGCTTTCATCAAAGTATCAAAATTAGTGTAAAAGTATCAAAGTAAAGAAATGATCAAAGTTAACAAAGTATCGAAGTAAACAAAGTATCAGAGTAATAATAAACAAATTGTGTAGCTTAAAGCCCTTGCACCGTAAATCGAAGTTACCACGTAAATCACTAAATCCAAGTATCAAAGTAAAAAGGTATCAAAGTAACAATATTTGCTCCCAGAGACCTAATCTGAGCCCAACGCACACATACATTTCTGAGTATTGACCCCCCAAAGTGCCAAAATCGTCCAAAACACACCAATATGAAAGAGATATGTTAATACGAAATCAGGGTTAGTTGTAACGTCCGCTGGCATGGACGTGCTGGGTTTTGGCTGATATTATCTAGGTGCTCGCAGGGTGCTCTTGAAGTGCTTTGGCATAGTGCTTGGAGGAGTGCTCCCAAAGTGCTCCAAAGTGCTCCCAAAGTGCTCCGAAAGTGCTCGGGTGCTCCCAAAGTGCTCCCAAAGTGCTCCGAAAGTGCTGCAAAAGTGCTCCGAAAGTGTTTTGCGGACGAAAAATGTTGGCAAATTTACTTATTTTCACGGTTTAACACGGCAATACTGACAAAAACGTGATACTAATGTCCTTGGTAATTCAGTGTTGTTTGTTACCGATAACCGAGCTGGTATTTTTTTTCTATATCTTATCTTTTTTCTCTATTTTCTAGTAGGTTGCTCACAAGTGAATATGTGTTTTTAGTTGTTGGTTTTACCTAAAGACGAGCAACTATATCTCATTGTAGAGAATACATACAATCAATGGGCCTCAATGAAAAACTGTTATACATACTTCAGTAGCAGTGACCTATTTTGCCTCACGGCTTGTGCATCGCAACTAATATCTCAAAACATCTGCGTATAATATGTTTTTCCATAGATTTGTGGTTGCAAAAAAACGATAATGTGCAGTTATTTTTGCCATAATCACCATTTAAACGACAGAAATTCATCTTTAAGCTGTTTAAAGATAGTATAATTGCGATGAAGTCTTCAAAAAAAGCCAAAAGAACTCGTTTCTTAAATATACCCCCCGAGTAAATTTCTTGGTAAATATCATCAACATAAGCAGGGATCCAGCTAGTTATATTCACTTGTTGCATGCAACTCTGGAAGTTATGAAATTTCTTTAGAAGTAGAATAAAGCATGTGGTTAAAAAGAACTACCAAGGAATAAACTCCAGCATTTGGAATGTGAGCTCTTCCATAAGCTACAAGTATTTGACTCATCTTGTTTAATTGTAGTTTGGGTTTAAGCCTCTCATAGATAGATTTCGAGATGATATTTGCTTGATATTATGATATTAGATTTATTGCCTGCCAGAACTGTACAAATTCAATGGGGGGTAGAGTACCAATAAAACAAAGTAAATAAAAGAAAAGAAAAAGGCATCAAAATACACTGTAACTCAAATATATACAACAGATGTAATACACATAACATTCAATTATTAAATATTATTTCTAATTTAAAACATACTCTGAAGAGACACCCAAGCAAACTGTTTTGCTTTTGGTTTATAACCAAAAAAACAAGATCATTGACAAAAATTAAGAACAGAACTGGCCCTAGAACAGAGCCTTGTGGGACTCCAAACTCAACCTTAAACGGTGACTGAGGAATACATGGAAATAACTCTTCGGAATAAATCAGAACCAAACCATGCATTAGTATACTCTTATACCATCATGAAATAATTGAAAGATCAGAATTTGGTGGGTCAAGGAATTAGAAGTTTTCAAACGTCCATAATATAGAGACGGGATTCAGAACAGAATCACAAGCAAATTGAAGAAATTTAAAAGAGTAGCATAAGCATGCTCAGTTGATTCTAACCGAGATTGAAAGTTCTAATGCCCTTTTTAAGTGACCAAAAATTGGAGGGCACCTATGTCCCTCCCACGCTCACTTTTTTCCCCAAAGTCACCGGATCAAAATTCTGAGATAGCCATTTTATTCAGCATAGTCGAAAAACCTAATAACCATGTCTTTGGGGACGATTTAATTCCCCACAGTCCCCGTGGGAGCGGCTATAAGTTACAAACTTTGACCATTGTTTACATAAAGCAATGGTTATTGGGAAGTGTACAGACGTTTCCAAGGGGACTTTTTCGCGTTGAGGGGAGTCGGTGGAGGGGGTTACATGTGAGGATCTTTCCGAAAATATGTTAAAACCGGGGATCATGACGAGCCGTTATCATTATCATCATCACCATCATCATTATCATCATCTTTATATCATCATTATCATCATCATCATCATCACCACCATCATCATCATCATCACCATCATCGTCATCATCATCGTCATCATCATCATCATCATCATCATCATTATCACAATCATCACCATCGTCATCATCATTATCAACATCTTTATCATCATTATAATCAACATCATCATCATCATAATAACCATTATTATTTTCATTGTAAGTATATTTTAACATCGAGAAGAGAGGAACTGAAATGTTAATTTTGAAAAGATCATTAGATTATTTTTATTTTTTAGTTAAAGTGTAGTTTTGTTTTTATATTTTATTTTTTGTTCAATGCTTTGTTGAAATTAAAACCCGTTTTCTCTTTCTTTAATTTTGTGGCACTATATGCAGGGTTCGGTTATAGACTTACTCTACCTAGGACATGGATTAATAAAAAGAATTATTTTGAGAATGATAAAATTAGAATTATTATGAGAAAAAGTAAAGAGTCATATTAAAACCGAAAGAAAAGTAGAAATAAAGTCCTATGATAATCAAATCTTAAAGCGAGCAGGAATTATTACTAGTGAACAAATACAACCCAAAGCGAAAACAAATTAGTTACAAAAAACTTTAAAATACACGCCAAAAGTTTATTTATGTTCATTTTTCTTGCGTTTTTATAAGTCAGATAAATATTTTTTTTTTTGGTGGGTGGGGGGTCAAACCCCCTAACACCTCCTGGATGAGGCCTTACTTGTCACATTAATGTGATTTTTTTTTAAAGCCCTTAGTTCCCATTCATGTGATTCTTTTTTAACGCAAGATGACTCACGGATAGCGGATGTCGGAAAATCGCAAAATGTTCACCAAGAACCGGTTCACTACAGCCATTGAACCACAAAAAACGTTGGAGGACATTTAAACTGCATTACATAGGAATAGGTTAAAAATACTAGTTGGAATAGTGAGAACTATTCCTTGCTGACATGCTTAAACAGCACATTTTCAGACTTTTGAGATGATTGCCAGAACCGTTTCCTAGAATATTGTCAAAAAGGGGGTTTGCAGGTGAATATCGACAAAAGGATAGTTGCAAATCAGTACGACTAAACATTCCCTTATTGGTCCTCAATTTGAAAATAGCTAAGTAAACTAGATAAGAATTATTAATAGTGATATATACATTCGATAATAAACTATGCTAATCTAAACTGTTTTTGGTAATTGTCTTGGAAGTCTGGAATGCCAGATACGCCTTTTAAGCTTTTCTGGGACTAGTCTCCCGGTGGAAGGATAATGCGGACCAGGTCTCTCCATCAAAAATAATCCGGACCAGGTACGAATTATTAAGCCTCTCCATCAAAAATAATCCGGACCTGACCCCTTCATTAAAAATAATGTGGACCTGACCCTGGTTTGGGTCAGGTGGGGAGGAAGTGGACGGGGTAGCGGATGGTGGTGGTTTTCACGTCGCGGGTGCCGAAGTCGAAGAGGCGGATGCGATTGACGATTTTGTCGATCATGGTCTGGTCTTCGATTTCTGAGGCGACGACTTTGCACTCGACTACGCGACCGTTGGGGTCGATGACGAGTTCAAGCACGACCTCGCCACGGATCGCCCTTTGGCAAGGAATAGTACCCCTATACCACCCATCCCTGGGTTACAATTGGTTAGAGGCTGACACACTACTCGTATTATATTCCATTCTTTCCTTGTGTCAGAGTGAGGACATAAATATCCTCTGCATCCTTAATTATCTTGTATTTACCTGATCTATTGTACATTGGTCTGATAAGAGTGTGTAAGCCCCGCACTTACATGATTCACACAAAATTACTGCCTAATGTCAAAGACCGCATGCGAGCAATGAAAGGACGCGAATATGACACACATGACTGCTCTGGGAGTCATTATGTTGCAATAATGCTTCTGAATCAGCTGTCAACATGGAGGTGACATAATTCACATCAATTTTTTTTAACGAAGACCCTAAAGTAAAGACCGGCGATGGTTGCACGTCCTGCCCATGACCTACCAAAATACTTTCGTGCCCTACCTATGGGTCTGCGTCCCACGTTAGGAATCATGACCTTTGATAAACTTGTGCAATGACTTTAGTTTCCTTCTTGAGCTTCTTTAAGTATTTTCCCTTTCAATAATTCATTGTGTTATTTATTATATATTTTACAACTCAGTTGAAAATGGAAGCAACATCTCTATCTTTCTTTCTTTCTTTCTCTCTCTCTCTCTCTCTCTCTCTCTATCTCCCCCACTATTTTAAACATTATTGTCATCGCATAATTTCAATCAGATGCGTTTGGTGAAAAGATGGAAAGTTGGGGGGGGGCTTGAAAACAAACTAGAACTTCTAATTTCAACCAAATGAGCCACCTCAAAAGTTTAAATGACCATCGTTTCCACAAAGCCTTAAATACCCCAGGGGTATAGCTTACAACCCTCGCCCTCAGGCTTTGGTGGTTTGTAGCAAACCCAAAAGCCTTGTTATATGATCTTCAGACTATTTCCAATAAAAGGACTGTCTTAAAATTTTTATTGAATGCATCTCGGGAAAAAACAACGTGTTTATGTGTATGTGTAGGGGCTTTTAATTTACGTTAGAATGAGCCCTCCCGCGACATTCTAGGACCACTGGGTCGATACGATCACCCCTGAAAAAAAAAAAAAACAAATAAACACGCATCCGTGATTTGTCTTCTGGCAAAAAAAAATGCGAAATTCTACATTTTTGTAGATAGGAGCTTGAAACTTCTACAAGAAGGTTCTCTGATATGCTGAATCTGATGGTGTGATTTTCGTTAAGACTTTTAGGGGGTGTTTTCCCCTATTTTCTAAAATGAGGTAAATTTTCTCGGGCTCTTAACTTTTGATAGGTCAGACTAATCTCGACGGAAGTTATATATTTGAAATCAGCAGATAGGACTAAGAGAAGGAATTCATGTTCTTCGCTGTGAACAAATAATAACAACTGTGACAATCTAATGTTATCATTATTTCATTAATTAAACGAAATCATTAATTATAATCAATTTTTATTATATATTATTATTATTAATATTATTATTATTATTAATTATCTTCTATATACAAAACCATTAATTTAGCAATAAAATATTTTATTCATATCGCAAAATGGAGTCTTCTTACTCTCAACCAAAAAATAAATAAAATATTAAAGGAAGTACTTCTGATGATGAAGCTATCACTACAGAATCCAAAAGTTAAATTGGTGTTAGACCAGTTCAGGGCAGACAGACATACATATAAATAGACAGATAGACAGACACACAGAAAGACAGACACACAGACATACAGACACATAGACAGACAGACAGACACACAGACATAGAGATGGACACACAGAAACACAGACAGACAGACAGACACACAGAAAGACAAACAGACAGACAGAGAGACAGACAGACACACAGACAGACAGACAAACAGACAGACTGACAGAGAGACAGACAGAGAGTCACACAGACAGACAGACACAAAGACATATAGACAAACACACAGGTACACAGGCACACAGACAGACAGACAGACACACAGACAGACAAACACACAGACAGACGTGCATGCTTGACTTACATTGTCATGGTAGGGTGGAGTATTTACAAACATTTGATCCGCACTGACTGTTAAAATTAACTTGGTGAGTCCTATTGTGCTTTTTAAAAGGTAGATGGTCTTTCTACTGCGTCCAAACCTCGGGGATTCAATGATCACAAAGCGTGGTTTAAATGTGAAAATACTCTATGTTGTTACCAAATGTCACTATATTATTACCTAAGAGAAAAGAGAGTTCACCTGTAAAAGCAATTGTGCCTAAGAAACTTTTCACTTTCTTAACTGGCTTAAAATCACATTAATGAAAAAAAAACAATCAAGTCTGGTATCCTTACTGTACTTTTCAACTATTCTAAGGAAACTGACCATGCTAAAACTTCTATCAGACGATTTGTGAAAAAAAAGCGTGGGAGATGGGCTAGTTGCCTTCCAATTCTTTTGGTGACTTGAAATGGACACTATAACTTTTAATTTCCGTTCAAATGAGCCCTCTCGTAATATTCTAGGACCTCTGGTTCAATACGATCACTCTAGGGAAAAATAAAAAATAGATAAACACGCATCCATGATATTGGCAAAAAAGCCTGGCAAAAAAAAAATACAAAATTTAATGTTTTTGCAGATAAGAGCTTGAAACCTGTACGGTAGGGTTTTCTGATACGTTGAAACCAAGATTTGCGCTTATTGAAGATGTTAAAAGAATCCGACAAAGTTGACGCAATAATTTCTAAAGCCTCTATAAGCAAGTTTAGCCATCATTTGTGGTATTTATTTGAGGAGACAGTCATTCTGTCACTGTTTGATGATGAAGTTGATAGCCAAACTAAGAAGAAAATGATTGCCAACTTCAACTGGGACAGAATCTCGGATTTTAGTAAACCATGTGATCCATCAGAGGAAAAACTAAATGGCAAATTATTTGGTAATTAAAATTGACTTTTTGCGATATTATTCAATTGTCGTGAATTTCTTTGTAGTTAATTTTTTTTTTTCAAATCTTTATGCAGTTAAACTAATAATGAGCCCTTTAGAAATTCTATGGTCATCACTGGGAAAAATTAAAATAAATAAACATGCATCCATGACTATTTATGAAGAGAAGATGCTATTCATTGATAGTACAGATGCTCCTGAATCGTGGAGTAAAGTGAAAGAGATTCTTGTATCATATTGTGTCAAGCATACCACAACTACATGGATCTATAAACCAAGAACTCTTCCTTTTCTCACGCATGATGTTAAACAGGAAATGCAGAAAAAGAAAAAGCAGTGAAAAATATATTACGATATGCCAACACAGACAAATTATGATAAATTTAAGCAACTCTGGGGGCCTAGGTGCCCTCCAATG
Organism: Alatinidae sp. Z8VKAUB7J3; assembly: GCA_010016025.2. Classification (NCBI taxonomy): domain Eukaryota; kingdom Metazoa; phylum Cnidaria; class Cubozoa; order Carybdeida; family Alatinidae; species Alatinidae sp. Z8VKAUB7J3. The sequence goes on from JAAAKM020721499.1 coordinate 34,285,730, forward strand.
TTTTTGGTCACTTAGAAATGGCACTAGAACTTTTAATTTCCGTTAGCATGAGTCCTCTCGCGATATTCTAGGATCACAATTTTAAATTATTATTAGTCTTAAAATTATTTCGATGCGATATATGTAAAAGGGTAAAAGAAAGATCAAGAGTTTCTCTATTTTCATTTATTATTAAAATCTGTGTGAATTCAGGCTATTATTTCCTTAATATTTGAGATATCTTAGCTATCAGTTGAAGTAAAATAAGGCAGCCCCCCCCCCCCAAAAAAAAAATCTTAAAAATCTTCCCCTGTTTTTAAAAGAAGCCTCTTTTCTCAGGGTATTTGGGAGGTTGTCTAAACTCAAGAATTTTTATTATATGATCTTTGGTCTATTTTGGACAAACAGAATATCTCAAAAATTCGATCGGACACATTTGGGGAAAAGAAGGCTGGTGGGGGATAGTTGTCGTCGGATCACTTTTCACTCTCAAAAAGAGAACTAACACTTTCAATATCTAGTCATTTGAGTCCTCTCCGAAGTTTACATCATCCATAAAAACCTTATATGCCCCCTGGGCATAAGTTACCACCCTTGCCCCGGCTCAATCGAGTATGCTGACTTCTAAGTCTGATCTGACCATTGGACTATTTCAATGAACTGCGATTTCACGCGAAATCCTGCGCGATCGACAAACTGCACAAATCGTGTGACAAACGACGCAAAACCATCCGTTTTACTGCAATGTCGGATGCGTTGAATAGTTTCAACTCATACGAAAAATCGCATGCGTTGTTCCGATTTAAAAAAAAATCAAAACCAAAGTCATGGAGCTGATTGAAAAGCTAATTTTGGCAGTTTGTCTGTTCTAGATTTTTCGAAGTGACGCAGAAGTCTGCGTTTCTTTGTGAACCTCCATCCAATTCTGTCGTACGTCTGTTCCGCCAGAAAAAAAATCATTCCGGGATTGACGCAGTAGTCGGAACCAGGGATTAAATGCAAGGATCTTTCTATGTCTTTCTATGGTATGTTAGAGTAGGCAGGTCAAGCTTTTTTAGTCATTGCTTGTAGGAGATTTGTTGTTTGGTAAAGTAGGCAAGAAATTTTCAAAGGTCTCTATTTAATGTTCTTTATGAATATAGCAATTATATCCTAGGCAACTGCCTAATGTAAAATATTTTTTGGGTAAATGTTTACTTTTGTTCCAGATACTCTAAAGTGTGTATTACTGCATATAGCAAGATTCTGATGATTGAACATTGTTTATTTGTCATTGATTTGCTGAGAAGCAAATCAATTTCTGGTTGATTCTCCTCCCCCATAACAAACTCCTTTTCCTGCTACACCCTGCCTACACAAACGCAAAAGTCACTAATAAAATAGTTTAAAGACTAAGTGATGCCTCTGGTAGCATACCTATTAAATTTTTAAATTTTATTTCCAGTTAATCTTTTGAACCTTCTCCAAGGAGAATACTTTTGAATATATAATCTAGAGATTGGTGCCAAATCAAAAATTTATTTAAGAACTATTGTAAATCTTGATTTCAAATTGAAGAAAATTTATGCACAAATTATGCTGAATACTATCAGACAGCACACAGATTACGTTTTACAGTTTCAGAATTTGAATTAGAATCCAATATTTTATTTTAATAGTAGTAAAAAAAGTTGTAGCAGTGCATATATAGCCTCTTGGTTAGTCCAACATCCCCAAAATCATTCCCTTTAAGTTTCAACTTTACATACCAGGTCGTTACTAAGATATTGCTAATATACCCTTTCGACAACCTACATGCAAACAGCGTTTTGTGATTTAGTTTAGTTCAACTTACCCCCTCAATATTCCCTGAAAATATCACCTTCATTCAATTAGCTGTAGCTGCATAGTAGTCACAGTAGTAGTAGTATGTCAACTAGCAGAACTACTTGTAGGACTAGAAGTCGTATTAACTAATACTATTATTTGTGGCAGCTATAGCATTGTTGAAATAAAAAACAAACCATAAAAATCACAACCGAACCGTACAAATCAAGGCCAAACTCTAAAAAATCATGACCAATACATAGAAATCACAAAGAATATATAAAAATCATAACCAATACATAGAAATCTGGAAGAATTCATAGAAATCATAAGTAATACGTAGAAATCAACACAAATTCAGACAAAAATCAGGGTTAACCGTAAGAATCCAGATCAAACCAGAGATATCAAGACAAAACTGTAGAAAACATGACCCTTCAAGAGAGATAAAGAAATATCCCATAAAATCATACTCAATATATATAAATTCAGAAAAAGTCATAAAAACCAGAGAAATCCTCCATAGCACCCGGGATAATTGCAACTTATGTAAGATAAAAAGTCTTAAGAATCAAAAGTGGTCAAACAGTAACAAGCCCCCTTCCCACGTGCCTTTTCCCTCCTATGTACTTGAAAGTCTGGCGTCAATAGTGACAAGCACTATATCATTATACAATATTTGTATAAATAATTAAGTAATTATAATATTCTTAATTATTATTTTATTATTATTTATTATTAATTACTGGTCACTATTTACTAATTAATACTATTTATTACTAATTACATATTATTTATTATTGTTAATTATGTTATTCATAATTATAATATAATCAATTATCCAGGGATAACACAGCCCCCCAAAACCTGGGGGCAAGCGTTGTAAACTTGTTTCCGGGGGGTATTTATGGTGTTTATGGTAGGAATGGTCGTATAAACTTCGGAGAGGGCTCATTCGATTGTAAATAGGAATTTATAGAACTCTTTTATGAGTCAAGAGTGATCAGGGGGTAAGTAACCCCCTCCAAGACCCTTCTCCCCCAAATTCATCCGATCAAAATTTTGAAGATCAAATAACAATAACAGGGGTCGACACAACCCCCCAAAGCCTGGGGGAAGTGTTGTAAGTTATGCCCCGGGGGCAGATAAGGTTTTATGTAAGGGGTAGTAGGTAGAAGGGTAGATTCAGAATATATATATATATATATATATATATATATATATATTTATAATGTTGTTGGTTTTATTTTAGAGATTTGTAATCATAGAAATACAACACTCTATTTATACAGCTGAGATAATACACTAAGAGGTAGTTTCTTGAGAGGCGTCTTTATTCTGAACTAGTTTCACAGGATTTCGTAGTCTAATTCGAGTGTTTTCAACATCTTCAATTAAGCTCTTTCCAATGAGGGACCTGAAATAATTCCATAGCATTCAAGCCAAACATAGTAACTGAACAAAATTCACATTATTTCTGTTTTGCAATGATTTCTACTTAAGCGTGTTTCTTCGCTTTTCATTTTTAACACGCTCCAATTGTCGTTTTCGCAACCGCAGAGTTGCGATCCAGGCAGGCCTAACCTGATCTTTTGTCTTTACTAATGTCACATGAATGGGCTCCTTATATAAAAATACCGACAAGGATTTCAAACAAGTCATCAGCATTAATTGACAATAATTTTTCATCACTGCGCTCCATTAAGGACGAAGTACTGCTTTCTGATAACTCCGACCATTTCCCATTTGCAGCCTTGTTTCCAGTCCTCCAAAATCGACAAAGGTTAGTCCCCCAGGATAAACTGAGATTCTGTTGCTCGCTAGTGGAGCTGGATTCTGTTCAATGATGGTATCTTTTGGTAAACTACCAATGATACTATTAACGGTCACTAATGTTTTGCTTTTCATTGAATCGTCTCTAATTTTCTTTGTGATACTATCAGCCACTGCCCTTTTTATTTTGCCTAGAATTTATTGTCTATTACCACATTATTATTACACTGGTAACAGTTCCAGTGCGTGGACAAGATATGGCATAGGATACTGGTCGAAAAGTGTGCTTCTCTTCTTTTTACCTTCTGTTGAATGATAATACCAGAAATGTGGCGATATGAGGTTATCAATGGCTAAAGTGTTACAACAAGCACTATCAAGGAGCTGTCCCAAAGGATTAGGTATAAATCTATCAGCAGTTAAATCAGGGCGATTTAGATATCCTCTAGCTAAGCCAGTACCTCCAATATATATCTCACCTTCAACCCCAACTGGTACAGGATTTAGATAGCTATCTAAAATGTATATCTTGGTATTTGCTATAGGCTTGCCTATAGGTACAGCTCCAGCTTGTTCTTTTGAATAGTTATGATTGATAGGGAATGTACAACAACCGACAGTGGCTTCAGTCGGTCCGTATTCATTGAATACCAAAACCTCATCTTCATTCAAGTCAGCTAAGTCATCATTTAGAAGTTGTTCTCCACCTAATATTAAAACTGTGACAACCGAGACACAGGGAATATAAATGACGACCAGGACACAGGGACACATCATTAGAATGATGAGGTATAGACCTGAATACGGATTGTTTTGTTGCACGTTCAAGAGTCAGTAAACCAGACAATCTATTTATATGCATCATGTCATCATGTCGTCATGAAGTTAGTTGTCATCATGTTTGTTATGACGATGACGTAATTAAAGGTATTTAAGACATTCGTTCACGGAAAAATATTTAATTGTAAAATGACTGAAGAACCTACAATGCCAACAGCCGTGGTAGCTTCTCAAAGAGTCTATGCCAAAAAACTTGCTGCTGATAGAGAAAGTCTGACCAATGTACCGCCGACCGTCTTCATCCTCCCACACTTCATCGGGCCGTCGCGATTGCGGACCGGACGAATTGTCCGGTGGCATCGGATCACTCGCTTCCGCCGCCACAGGTGTTGCCTCTGCAGGCGCTTCAACGTTTGGGGCCGATTCCTTTGGCGGACCGGAGGACGCATCTGTACCGCAGCCGGTCAGCAGAACCATCGACAGAACGATCAGCCCTGCAATGTGGCGGAAGGTCGACGGTGGCCAGGCCAAATGGCTGTCATCGCCTGCGGTGAAGATGCGGTCGACGTATCCTGGGAGATGCAACTCCACGAACGAACCCCCTGTAGAAATTATATATTTGACCTTCCATGACTTCCACAGTATTTAACTCATCAACCAGTCCCAAAATAGTAGAATGTTGAGTCGAATCAGCCTCTAATCTCCTTTTAGGGGGCGGCCCCCCGCCTCACTTTCACGCAAAAATTGAAAAATTATAATGCAAACTTTCTGAGTAAATAATCTCTATACTACGACATTTCTGTTCATTGGAAAACCCTTAAATTCGGTTTATTGGGAACGCAAGGGGAGGAGCCAATTTCGACAATGGAGTAGAATCGGCAAATTTCGGAGACTTGTTGGTAAATACCAATCTTTCAGAGGGATTGAGCCCTAAGTTGGACTCAAAATGTACCTGTGTTTTGTCCATTTTGAAGTTGATTCTGTATTAAATTTGTCTTGTCTTAGCACTCAGATGCTGGACTGAGTCTTCAATCCAGTCAAGTTTTTTTTGATAAAAATTAAAGTTTAAAAATTAAAAAAAATTGAACAGAAATTACTCCGTATATGAAAGGGGCTCTTTACGCTAAAGTTTGACTCTTTTTCTTAACTCTATTTTTGAAACAGTAAGAAACTTTAGCGTTTCGAGTGGGGTGTTGAGGAGGAAAAGCCCCTTTCATATTACGGATTAATTTCTGTTCGTTTTAAGTTTTAAGGTTGCTCCTTACTACTAAAAAGACAATGCCTCACTTAAATAACAGATTCTCAAGAGCTTTTAGTTTCTCCTGGGCACTCTTAACATTCCAAGAAAAAAAAACTATTTCACTTTTATTTTTCCATTTTTCCATTTGATTCCATGCTCAATGAAAGCTTTTACCATGTCCATTGAGACGAAGTCAAACAAATGATCCGCTACTTCTAAAATAGAAAAAAAAGAGTTTAATAGGGTTAAATCCTTTCATTATGCAATGAAAACGGTTACAAAATCTCTGGATATTTCTATTACATACGTAGTGATCTTCACCAGGAGATATACTAAAGTATTACAGAAAAAACAACGTATAAGTCACTCTTTATGATAGAGCAGAAAGACGTGTTAGCCTGGTAGCGAATGGGCTCTAAAGATCAATGGTGTAGAAATATACAATGTCTTCTTGACTATAAGCTAACCTCCTACCAAATTTCCATGGAATCTGGACACTTTGGTGTGGATGATAGGTTGGACTGAGACGGAGCTGATACTTCAACGAATTCATGAGCTGTATAACCTTGACCCAAAATTACTTGCCCCATTTGTTTTAAGAAGATTTGAGGTCAGATGGGAATAACGCGTACAAAAACAATTATTCTCATGTCCTATCAGACAACAGTACTTGTCCCATAAATTTTAACAAACACCTTTGGTCCTCGGTTTTATAGATTATGAGCAAGCATTCAATTCTGTTGATAGAAGAGCTCTAGCAAAGGTCTTATCATTGTATGGTATACCAGACAAATACATTAAAGTGATTAGTGCTATGTACGAGATTAACACTGCTGCGGTTAAGGTAGGAAATGAGGTTAGCAGCTGGTTTGTATTAGAATAGGAGTTAAGCAGGGTTGTGTCCTATCCCCCTTTAGTTCTATCCCCCTTCATATTGATCGTGTTGATGGACTTTGTCTTAAGGAGCACAGGAAGGGCAATGGGAGAACATGGAATCAAATGAGGAGGGAAAACATTCCCATAATAAGTAATATTACATCATGTTACAACAAACTAGGTTTGTAACAGCTAAATGGTTTGTATATTAATACTTAGAATGTTTCGGTCAAATTTAGAAGTTCCAGATTTAGTTCAATCATATCAAAGGGTTTTAAGTTCATGCGAGCAAATTCTAGCTTTAAGTTTGTTTGTTTTGGTTTTTTTTCGTAGATTTTAGCATCAGATCCAAAGTAAAACAATTTAACATTTTTTTCGATTTCCGCAAAATTGAGGATTTTTTACACTCCGAGCGTAAAAAAATATTATTTTTTTCACTCATACATATCCATCCTCTTTCAAAGAAATTTTTACGTGGATTACTGAAAAGTAATACTGTAAATACAAACAAAACACTAACACGAAGGTCATACGGCCGAAATATTCACAAGAAGGCACAACGGCGAAAGACAACCGTAATATTCACCAAAACAGACCAATGAAACTCATTAATATCCAAAAAATTCAAACGATTTTTAGAAAGGAATTCAAAAAAGTAAAACTATAAACAAAAAACACGAGACTTACAGTGGCTCCAGAAGAAGGACTGGCTTAGTTTTGACTTTATAAATGGCTACACATTTCGTTTCTTTGAAAAGAACGGCCAAACGGTCACCGTTGCGACTCCACACAATCGACTGAACTAATACAGCTGCCCCAACGAAGTTATTCGGGCTATTTAAGAATTTACACTGCTGCCCATAGTCGGAAGAATTTAAAAGAAACTAGAACAACATAAAGCGCGGACCTAGAAGCTAAAGGTATAGAAATTACTAGAGTCTAGGTAGCATAAAAAAAAAATAAAACGACTTACCTGACAAGCAGAATTGACGTCAAGTAGCTTAGAATTAAGGTACCAGTGGATTAACGGGGCTGACTTAACTCCGTCTACTTGACACTGAAATACTGCTTCATTACCATCACGAAAAGAGCCTTTCTCCGAAGTAAGTTTTACATTTTTGGGAAGCACTAGGAGAACCTATAAAGGATATTTAGTAGACAGTAAAGTATATTAAAATCGATAAATAGTTAACAAATAATGAAAAATTATGTCTTGAATAAGTCAACAATAACTTCTGGGCCTGACCACCACAAAGAAGGAAAATCCAGAAGGACATTTCCTATCATCCCCTTGAATTTCGACTCCTGACCTGTTCCCTGATGCTTGTAGCCTACCATTGAAATTCTGCAATTCTCAAACTTGTAATTCTGTAAATACTATTTTAGGTATTTGAAAATACCAAAAATTGTATTTCCAAATGAAAACAGACATACGCACACACAAAAAAGGAATCTCAGTATCTTTGGGGAAATACTTTGATTCCTCAAATATTTACTAATAAGGCCGAAAAACGTCATATTAAAATTTAAAACTGCCACCCTTATATTACAAAAGGATTGCAGGATATATACAAGGTAATTTGTGAAAACATTACTATTATTTTCTCAATTATCTCAAGTTTAGGTCCACAGGTAGAGAAACTGGCTTTAGGTTTTAGAGAGTTTTGTCATGGGGATATTTTATTTGATCCAAATCCGAATTACAAATTTTCTTTTGCTTCGCCGTTGGTGCAACTGTCTTATAGTTTGTCGCAGACAGCATAACTCATGCAATTGAGATATTATCTTGGTCATTTACGTTATTAATCAAAACAAGGCCAGCACATATTTAAAGAATTGAGCTCAACTTTACCTGAAATTGATATCTGAGACTATCTCAGCTCATTGGTCACAAGTCTTGGATCAGACCCTGATTCAAATCCAAAGTCCGTGATTCAACACATGTCCAGAATCACTAGATGTCAAGTATGTATTCAACAGACAGTGTTTGATTCTTACTAAAATTGGCATTTAAGAATGTGTGATATTATTGATCACAAATATGAGGCTATTGTGACACCTTAAAAGCAGAGTATCAAAACACATTACGTGTATATTTCATAAAGTTTTGATTTTGGCCCACAGTTGGTGCCATGAGATTGTGGGGGTTGTAGTTCAATTCCGCCGATCATGGGAACGTTTCAATGTCAATTGTATGTAGGCCATGTTAATTTTTCTTATTGCTTTTGAAGATTAGTAATGACAAGTTCTATTTATCTGAAAAGCATAAAAATTTATTAAATTGTGCCTCATTCTTGTTCATTGATATGTCTATACGAAATTTGCGCTTTTCGTGAAACGTATTAAACGTTTTATCTTCTACCATTATAATGTTGAAAAAATAAAATGTCTGTGACTACCAGGAATTAGATTCATTATACATTAAACAATCAATCTGGTTTTCCGTTGTGTCAACTTAAATCAAGTTAAACAGGTGTTAACAGTAAACCCCTACAGTAAATGACGTCGAACGGTAAAATTTAGAAATCACTCCTATTATCATCAGTTGCACCTTAAGACCCTTCAGGAAAATCATTTGCAAAACAAAAGAAGCTAAAGAAAAGAACTGTCTAATAATTATAGCTGCATGGGTTTGAAAACGCAGATTGCAATGCTTGGATGAGCAAGTGATTATGCAGCAGAAAAAAGTACACTACTGAAGAAAAGGAAATGAAATTAATTAAGAAACCAGTAGAGGCTATATTTTGCTAATCATTTGCTGAAAGGAATAGAAATCCTGCTTACCTCTAAGATGGACAGAGACGGTGGGGAGTTAAATTTTAGGTTAGGTTTTGTTCCGGAGGGGAACTTATTGGCAAATTAAATCGGTATCGTATCGGTACGATACCGATATATTGGTATCGGTATTGACCCCAAAAACCCACATCGGTCGGATCCTAGTGACAACCTCCTTCATATACGTAATGCCTTCTGTTCGTTTTAAGTTTCAATTTTACTCCTTACTTCCAGCTGAAAAAATTATTTTTTTATATTCAATTATTGGTAAAGGTGGTTGGTGCAATGAAGATGTAAAATAGCCAAGGCTCGGGGTGCATTTTCACAGTTGAAAAAGTTTGTAAGACGTTCTGGTGCCCTTTTTAAGAGGGAGGATAAGTTGAAGGGTAAGCTGCTCATTTTCCAAACGCATCAAGCCAAAATTTTGAGACAGCCATTTTGTTCAGCATAGTAGAACGGCCCAGCAACTATGTCCTTAGGGATATTAGGCACGTTAACCTCCAAAAATTATGCAATTGGCCTATTATGCTTTAAAACTAAATGGGGTTGCTTAAAAATAAATCATAAGGCGTATTAAGTTGAAACTTTTGGGGATACTACTATTACTACTTCTGCTCTTAGAATTTAAATAAAGAAAAAAAAAGTGTAGGCCTAAGTGTATCCAGGTTGTCGAAGATCAGGGGGTAAACGCCTAAAACCAAATTTACAAAGTCATATTTTAATAGAGATAAATATTTGAATCCTTGCAATCAGCAATTGACTAGAGACAGGCATATCAAATAAAATTATTTGATTTTCACCTAAAATGTAGGAGATTTGTAGACAATGTAGACATTGCGGCGTATAATGTAATAGAAGTAACCTTTTGGTAATAAAGAAGCTGGGAAGGTTGGTTGGTGTGGATGTTTCATAGATCAACCATTTTGTTAATTGGTTTATTTAGATGAGAATCAAGATTTTTTTTTTTTTTAAACTTATAAGGAAATGAATTACTACATTGCTCATGGCCATTTACGTTTGCACTAATCCGCTCTACCAAGGAAAGCATAAAAAAATGTAGATGTATTGTTTTTAAAGATAGAAGAAAATATAAGGTGCAAAGTTAAGGTGTAAATATGTAAAATTCTATGTGAAAAATAAGTTCTTGACAAATTATGTAGTCATAATTTGTCCTACCTCATTAAAAAGCGAAATGGTTTCCATGTATTAGTTAAATAAAATGAAAATTAAACACAAAGTATAAATGTAATTCTTTGTAAATACAAAAGAAAGATTAAGATGAAAATTCTATGTAACAAATAAGTTCTTCACAAATCATGCAGTCATTGACAACACGGTAGGTCATAAAGTAAAAGTTAAAGCTAAATTTTTGAACTATTAAGACTAGCTATTATTAAAATGTTGTTTTCTCCATAATATCCCTGAATGAGATCATTTCTTAGTCCAAACTGCGAATAAATGTCAGCCTGAGAATAACAGATGAAAGTCATTATAATTTGGGATTGGCATTTAGCCTCTTACTATGCGGCCAATCGTCCATGAGTAATATATTATCATCTCCTTTTTATCTCATTTCTACGCTGAAGCTTATCAAACATTTTGTTAGCGAACTGTAAGTAAGGAGCAACTCGGCTCAATGGTAACCGAAACTTTGAGAAGCAAAATTTTAATCATCATCATTCGCTTCAAAGAACCGCATTACCTCTTCAAATGCTTGCTTTTGATTCATGTTTACTTTCCTACCTCTCTTTTTTTTTAGTCTGTCAGTCTGATTTCCTGCGTGTTTCAAAGGGAGGTTCTTGCCAGATGCAAGCAGCCATTGCAAAGATTCAATGCATGTTTTGTGGTATGCAACATCTGCTGCAAGCAGATGTCGCTGCTAGAACATCTTCGCTGCTAGAATTCGGCCGTCAACTTTCTCAGACCAGTGATCATTTCACTTTTGGCAAAGTCCCACCAGTGTCTCACCGAGCTCTATTGTGCGGACGCAAAAGCTGTTTTCCTAAAAAATTGCCATAATTACCTTAATTCGTACTTCGGAGCGAATTAGTTGCAAGAACTGTGATGCTCCATAGTTGATAGTGATAGATCTGGTCGCTGTGCTAAGGTCAAGCAACAAACCATCAGGACTAGAGTGTACTGGAGAGATGCAATTTAAGCTCACTCGGTAACAGTGATCACATGGTAGGTTTGGTTCAAGAACCATTCTCTGGTGATTTAAAGTTGGCACCATTGCACAAACAGCAGCTTCATATTGAGTGTGCGAGATGGTTGGGTTTGACAAGCCGAATCATCCTCCGAGCTGACTCTCTATTGTCTTCGAAGAATGTCATTCATTTAAAAAAACTTGTTTTTTTATTTAATTTCTGCAAGGGGTGATTGTGTCCATCCAGCAGTCCTGAATTTTTGGAAAAGAACTTATTTGAATAGAAAGTAAAAGTTCTAGTGTCCTTTTTAAGTGACTGAAAAGATTGGAGGGCACCAAGCCTCCCTACGACGCCCCTTTTCTCTAGATCGTTCGATCAAAATTTTAGGATATAATGCTTTAACCGTGGGAGAATATGACCCCCATAACCCCCTCGGATACGTCTTCAAGTTATAAAATTTGCCCATTTTTACGTATAGTATTTGTTATTGGGACGTATACAGACATTGCTTGGGGTGCCATCAATGTGACGGTCAGCCCAGTAAATGATCTGCCTGTAATAGAGCAGGATAAGCTGCAAGTACTTGGCGGAGAGACCAAAGTAGGTCAGTTAAATGCAACTGATATCGACGGCGACAGCCTTACATATAGTGTTAAAACCGCACCGCAAAATGGTGAGTTGTTCGTTGACGCACAAACTGGTGCAGTGACCTATACGCCAGAAAAATTATCAGTTGCAACCGATAGTGTTGTGGTTGTGGTAACAGATACACAGGGTGGCAGTGTTGAGAAAAATTTAGAGATCACGCTGGGCCTAACCAGTTATACAGATCGTGCATATTATTATTTGGAAAATTTAACACAGGGCTCGGGTTGACGAATCTGATTTGCACTCAGCCAACTCAACTCAGACCAATCACTGAAGTAATGTCCCGCTTGTTGGTCGCTCGCTTTTACATTTATATTTAAAGACAATTAACAGCCGCGTGATTTAGCAAAAAAAACATGCATTATTTTTTGTATTCGTTGGGCAACACAAAACTAGAGTTTATGACCTGTAAGCTAACTCAGTTTCTTGAACGTTTGGCGACCATTGTAGTAAGATAGTACACAAATCTGAAAGGGTAAAAAGACAGTGAGTGAATCAAAACGGCAATAGGGCTTCCTGTGCTCGTAATGGGTTAGGGCACGTTCTGCGCATGCAGAATGACTGATTGCCGAATATTGTCCTTTTCGGCCAACCGTCTAGGGCTAAACGGAAAGCAGGTCGTCCTTGTCTGGGGTGGGAGGATGTCATAAAGAAAGATTTAAAGGAAATGGGAACTTCTTGGGAGGGTGTAATGAGGGAGGCTCTGAATAGATTGGGATGGAGGAGAAGTGTGCGTAGCTGTGTTGGCCTCAGGCGGCTTGGTGCCGCAGTGAGTTGTTAGTAGTAGTAGTAGTAGTATCAAGCTTGATATAAAGGAAAATCAAGGGCAGGAAATAATATGATCTCCACGGGGGAGAAGGCCGAGAGAGTGAGAAAAAAGTTAGAGAGAGAGAGAGAGAGAGAGAAACAAACCGCTGCTCAGACACTTGGGCACAATAATCGTAAGAGGCAAAAGAGAAAAGCACTTGTTTGCTTGTCTCTCTCTCTCCCTCTCTGTGCCTATGTGTCCGAGAGGATATTTGATTGTCTTTGTTTCTGTCTTTGTGCGTCTGATTTTATTCCCTGTAATTGTTTTGTCTCTCTTGATCTGTGAGTCCGTGTGTCTGACCGGGTGTTCGTTCATTTCTGTGTCTGTCTTTGTATGTTTGTGTGTCTGACTCTGTATGTTTTTGTTACTTCTCTCTTTCTCTCTCAACAGCCCCAAAAGTCGCCAAAGCATGAATAAATCGGTGATATCTGAAATCAAACATTCTTCACGTATATTAAATTGATCCCTTGGAGACATCGTCTTTATCTTATTGAATATCTTAACTGATCGATGCACTCGCTTTTTAGTTGAAGTTTTTACGTAGCATGGATTCACTGCCAGGTGCATTCTTTAGGACTTCAGTTTTTGCAGAAAAAGCAACTAAAAACACACTACAGAAATTTTAATGGGAACTTCAAATGACGCAAATATTGTTTTGGCTAATGTCAACAATTAACTTCCGCAAATGTAAACCAGACTTGAGGCAAATCCCGTCAGCGGAAATCGTGCCGCCGGCGGCAAGGTTTCCGCGCAGCGACCGGATCGTCGCGGTTTGCGACGACAGCCCGATTTCAGCATTTATCCCGTTGATCGCGATGCCCGAGCGCGCCTCTATGAACCGCGCGCCCGATGTGGTTATTGAGCCGGCAATCGCGGGCCGGGGCGGCGATCCGGTTACCTTGAGGTCGATGTCGGCGTTTCCGCTAAGGCCGATCCCCCGTGCGGCGGCGGTGCTTGAAAGCAGACCGAGCGGTACGCGGCCGTTGACGGCGACATCGAGCACAACGGCCCCGCCGGTCCGCACCTTGCCGCTGCTGTTCAACGATGCAATCTCTCCACTCTAAGCGTTTTCCAAGATTTCGTTTCCCCCTCCAACTCCCCCAATGTCCCCAGATCTGGTCAGGATTTAAAATAAGAGCTCTGAGAAATGAGTTCCTTCTAAATATCAAATTTCATTAAGATCCGGTCACCTGTTCCTAAGTTAAAAATACCTCAGTTTTCTAATTTTTCCGAATTAACACCCCTCCCCTCAACTCTCCCAAAGAGAGCGGATCCGTTACAATTATGTCAATCAGGTATCTTGAACTTGTGCTTATTCTTCCCATCAAGTTTTATCCCGATCTCTCCATTCTAAGCGTTTTATAAGATTTCCGGTTTCTATTGTTATCAATTAGGATGTATATACTGAGGTAGATATTGGCCACGTATAAAATAAGCGTCAAATAGCCTAGGTATTAAACAGGCTGTGGGTTACGGAGAGTTCAGTCTTATTTAAGATGCCTTAGATTTTCACACTGCATCACAAAATGATCTGTCAAGGAAGTGTTCAATGTTAAATTAACCAAAGTCAATTTTTGGGATTTTCAGAAAACTGATGACTCGATACTACCGAAATTAAGTTTTTCAATGAATTATCAATTGAAGTTTGAATTGCTCTTGGCCCCCCTCCCACGGTCTTTTTCTCCCAAAGCCGCCGGGCCACGTGTCTGAGTGACATCTATCTTCCTGAACAACAGACAAGCATTGTGGTAAAGAGCTCTTGAACATCTATGAGAATGATGATGTTGGTTTTAAAAGATCAGTGTTAAATCGCGAGAAATTATTGACTTTTTGCCAGAAGATCATACTTGGTGGGTAATCTTAAATGGCGATACGTATGCCGTGGTAAATTTGTGAGACGAATTCTTGTCACCATAATCCGTGGGCTTATACACTACATAAGGGCTTGTTACTAAAATCAACTGCAACGAAAAAAAAGATTAATAACAAGAAGCTCGAATTGGTACTTTTTATGAAAAGCTAACAAAATAAAAATTATCAGACATCAAAAAATGATTTGGTTGAAAAGATATTTCCGAATATTCTAATCAATTATAAAATCATAAATTGCTAAGTGAACGAGCTATTCTGGCAGCCAAGAACAAAGACGTCCAGCAATCTTGACAGGGCCTTCTGAGGGTGAGGCTGTTCTTATTCCTTGCATTCCCATGATTCCAACGGCCTTTCAATTTAAAAGATTGCAATTTCCAATTCGATTAGCAACTAAAAAATAAGAAGAAAAAACTGAAAAAAATAAAAGAGGAAAAAAAAGAAAAAAACACAGCTCAATGGCAATCATTTAAAAAAACTAAAAAACATGTTAATACAGGTTGGCTTGCTAAAATATCCAACAGATCATGTGAATACAGTGGCAATTGCTGCTGTTAATGCTGCTTATGCGTGCAAGGCATCGGCAATAATCGTGCTTACAAGCACTGGCATATCGGCCCAAATTATTGCAAAGTTTAGGCCTGTTTGTCCTGTTGTAGCAGTTACAAGGTCCTTTCAAGCTGGTCGTCAGTGTCTTCTATGGAGAGGTATTGTGCCTTTCCATTATTTGGACGAGCATAATCCTGACTGGTTGAAAGACGTAGATTCAAGAGTCCAAACTGCCATTGAATATGGTAAGCTTCGTGAATTCATTAGGTCAAGAGACTCTGTCAAAAATTGTTTGGCCTGCTTTCAGCCACCAAAGTTGGCTTGGCCATCATGGAAGGCTCCGAAATCGGGGTTGGGTTCGGTCTCCAAGTTGGCGACGCTGTCCAAGCCACTTTTGATCACGTTAATATCGCTTGGAAAACCGTGCTCGCAGCGGGCATCATCTTGCGAAGTACGGACTATTTCCTGGAAGCCGCGGATCTGGTAGACCACTGGTTCCTCACTGCTGCCCTTCTCTTTTCCTGTTTCATGATCAATATTCGCTGGCGATTTCCAAAAGGTACCAAAACTTCGCGTTTTTTTAGAGATCTAGCCATTCTCTCAACGATTTTGGCATACTTTTTGCTATCTTGGAAGGGGGTAAGGTTAGGGAAATAAAACTCTCAGTAATGAGTCCAGGGTCAAATAGGCCTATATACTCTGGGTAGGCATTGCCTTGCTTCCCTGTTAATCCTCTTCTGTTTTTGATGTCTTAGAAATTTGCCTACTTGACTGGTTTAAGCACATCTATTTAAATTTTAACCAAATAATATTTTACCTTAGTTTTCAGTTATCAGCTTCTTTTTCGTTGGTTTTAGGCCTAGTTCTGAAGATACAATTCCTGCTATTTGAATAAAATTCGATTTGTTTTTTCTAAATTTAGGAAGAAATTGGGATTAAGCAAAGTTAAGTTGCTTTATATAGCCCAGGGAAATAAGGGCCAAGAGAGGGGGAAGGGTTGAATATTCAGAATGCAAACCAAACCTGAAAAAGTGCATAAATTTATCTCTTTTTGTTCATGTTTCCTTTTGAAGATTTTCATTTCTTAACTTTTACCTAAATTATGTTTCACTTAGGGTCCATTTTCACGAGGACAAGGGCTCAACCGAAGTCTTCTGTCCCATAGAGACCTATATTTTCGTGCTTAATTCGTTCTCCAAAAACGGTTAAAAATATGTTTTTTACTTTCGCTCTCCTCCTGTTCATTTCTAACTGAACTGGACAAAGCGCTTTTGTTCGCCAAAAAGTGTTCGCGCTATGAGCCCCTGTGTGAGTTTATCTCAATGTAGAACATCAAGGTTGGAAAGATATCACACGTACCCAGGTAGGTTATCACAATAACATATGTGCAATATCTCGGGAACAGATTGAGGCATCGAGTTTAAACTTTCGGGAAGGGTCGAGGAGGCAATATAACTAACTTATTGGGTACGCACACGGGTAGTAAGGTGTTGGCTAAGAATATTACATTATTTGGACATAAGCTAACAAGAGAATCGTATGAAGATTTGCAAAAACCGAATTAGAGGTTTTCGAGACCATTCCAGATTAAGAAAACTATTGACCGAGAAAACTGACAATTGATTTATTGAACAATCGATTTAATGTCAAGATTCATTTTGTTTCAATCAGCTATGGCTTTGATATTTTTAGAGAAGGTAGCACTAAGTAAGCACCCGATTTCCAGTCATGTCTTATGCCAATGGTGTAATTAATAACTATCCTAACGCTAGCTGAGGTGTTTGCCGTTTTTAAGAGTCCAAAGTGATTGGAGGACAACTAGCCCCCCTCCACGCTCTTTTTCCTAAAATGTATATCCCATAGAAATTTTGAGGTAGCCATTTTGTTAAAAATAGTTCAAAGACCATATAACAAAAACTCCAGGTTCGACACAACCCCCATTTTGGTCACTTAAAAAGGGCACTTAAACTTTTGATTTCCGATCAAATGAGCCCTCTCCCGATCTTTTATAATCACCGGTTCGATACGATCACCCCTGGGGAAAACGAATAAAAAAATAAACACGCCTCCATGATCTTTCTTCCGACAAAATATGCAAAATCCATGTTTTTTGTACATAAGAGCTTGAAACCTCTACAGTAGGGTTCTCTTGGATGCTGAATCTGATGGTGTTATTGTTATTAAGATTAGTTGATGTTTTTGGGGATATTTCCCCTTTTTTAAAAATTGTATAAAACTCCCCAGGCTTTTAACTTTTGATGGGTAACATTATATAGCTTATGGAAACACAGAAGGAATTCATTTAATCGATTTTACATCTGAAAGGGCCAATTATACCTCCATTGAGATGCGCAAAGAGCTTAGGTTCAAGTCTTTTAGTACCAAACCTACATTTTATTCAATACCATTTTTTGTAATGTTTAGTGTATAAACATCGTTTCTCTTAAAACGTCATTTCAGCACTAATATCATGTATGTGCGCAGGAGTTTACCAGGGGGAGGAAACATTACAACAAAAAAGCACCACAAACAGTCAAATCATACAGATAATTTTAGAAATAGAGAAAAATCCAAAAAAATTAATAGCTTGGGGAGAGGAGGGTAAAAACAGCTCTTTGCTCGTCGAAAAACAAACGTTCCTGAAAAGCATGTATTGTTTTATGAAGTATGGATTATGAACTTTATGTCATAGACTGAGACATAGACATAGTATTTTCTACTCGTGTCTTTTCTCTCCTAGATCGGTGATAATTAGAATTTATATTAAAAATAAGTTTTGAACTGAAACTAAGGAGTGACATTAAAACTTAAAACGAACATATATTATTCCGCATAAACAAAAAGATATGGCAGCTTTGTTTCTACATTAAATTTTAATCAAAAACGAACAAAGATTAATTTTTAAAATTAAGTTTTTTCGAAGGAAATAAAGGGCCTCAAAATCTCTTCGGCGAGTCTGAAATTATCGGCGTAATAGGCGCGATTCTCAACGACATGGGCATCGTCGTTCCATAACGCCGTGGACGCATGCAGCACCGGGAGCGGCAAGGGCGAACCGCCAAAGGTCACGAACTGTCCATAGCGCTCGATTATACGCGCGTCACCGGCGAGAAAGCCGGATCTAAGCCCTGGCGCGCTGGACCGCTTCGACAGTGACTGAAACGACAGGACGTTGTCGAGACCCAGACCAAGCGCCGCGCAGGCCTCCAATCCGCCGACCGGGGGGGCACCGCGTTAGATTTCGCAATAGCACTCATCCAAGGCTTCTTTTTCAACAGCGATAATTAGTAAAGTTTTTAATCTGGTCTCATCAGCCAGTGCTTTAAAAAATGCAGTTGGGTCAATCGCTACTGGTGGTTGAGTAATATGTTCTAATAATAAGGTTTGTATTTTTTCATTGATCTCTTGGAGAGTTTTTTAAAACGGGTTGTCACCGGAACGGGACTTTGGTTCCTTGATATCCCACGCTAAGCAGTTGACGCCGTTGACTCTGCCTTCACATTCTTTTGTAGCGCTGCTACATAAAGTAATCACGTAATCAAAGTGCATATTAGCAAAGTCATCTATGTGTTGAGAATTAAGCCCTTCGGTAGCAATAGTTTTGCGCCAAACACTCAAATCCTCTGCATAAACTAGTTCTACAAAAGTATTAACTTTCTATTTGATACCCTGTCCTCCCGCGCTCATGCGTAAATACTTGAATTACATTATATTTTGTTGTCACTCCGGCTCCTAATTTAGCTCTTTCATTTTTGCATTTTTTTTCTCACGATTGAAGCTATTAAATCGGTTTAAGAGGGCTGGATTGTGTGTGGTGGGGGTGCTCATCAAATCACGGTGATGTTATCTAGCATCGATATAAAGTCAAAGATGCATTCTGTAAACGGCTTCTTTAGGCACCAAAGGATGTTTAAAATATCAAAGGCTATTTGAAAAATCTGTTATATTTACCGCTATTTGGAACAAATCTAGCATACCAAATTAGATTTTCTTTTTAATATCTGAGACTGTGCGCTGGCACAAGCCTGAAAGACTATTAGTAATAGAAAGAACAAAGCCATCGAAGACAATCTACGAGATGGATAGTAAAGTCACTACACAACGAAGGAGAGTACTAGAATTTTTGTTAAAAGAAGAAATTCGCATTTTTCTACGTTACGAAAACGGCTTGTATCCAAATAAGAAGTAGCAAAACGAGAAACCATATTAGGTAGACCAGTTTTAGTACGGCTTATAAGAAGAAGGTCATCAGCACACACACGATCCACGAGACCCCCTCGGCGATCGACTTTGCCAAACATGCCGAGGCGATGGGGGCCACCGCGGTCAAGGTCGGCTCGATCGCCGAGCTGGAAGCGGCGCTGGCCCGGCGTCACGACGCCAGGGGGCCTTACGTGGTGGTGATCGACACCGATCCCTATCCCTCGACCGAACACGGCGGCACCTGGTGGGATGTCGGCGTGCCGGAAGTCTCTGAGCGCCAAGCGGTGCGCGATGCCCGCGCCCGATACACCGAAAACAAGCAGAAACAACGCGCGGATTGATCCGCCGGGTGCGTGCATTGCACGCACCGCCAAGAAGGACGAGGGGCCAATTATTTTACAAAATTCACATTATTTTACAAAAATGGGTGTGCTGAAATTCATAGCTAGCTTTCGGAAAAAACCTTATATTTCGCGAATCACAGCTCAAAAAATAATATTCAGAACACCGGGAGATACACATAATGTGTGATCGTCTTCTCACCAAATTCCAGTTTAATTGGCCCACCAATTCTTAGTCTATTACAATAGCCAAGGCATTATTGTAATAGACTAATTTGTAATTTGGTTAGACGAAATAATGGTCAAACCCTCCAATTTTTTGTCACTTAAAAAGGCCACTAGAACTTTAAAGAACTAATTAGATTATAAACTATTCTATTCATCCCCCCTAATTTAGGGGTAATAATAAAAAATAGGGGTAATATCGGGGTGGTCAATGAAAAAAGGGAGGGAGACAAGGGCGAAAACAAAATTTAATAGTCTCCAGGGACGTCTTGCTGGGACGATAGAGCTTGAGATAATTGATACTTGCGAATCAGCCAGCCTACATCGACCTTATCAATCTGGGCAGTTAAAAAAATTCCTCCAGAACAAAAATTAATGTTTTAAGTTGCCTTATCATACCCCCATCATTGATGCCCAGAACCCGTACCCTAAACTGACCTCTTAGGAAAGAGAATAAAAAAATCTGCCAAAAAAGAAAAAGATAGAAGTCTGTGTTAATGATTAAGTTTTGGTTGACAGGCTCGTACTGTATTTATAGTTCTTAATTTGTCGTACAAAACCAAACTAATTATTTAAAACAGATTTGGACATCCTTTAGCCTGTTGGGGATCGTGTTAATCTTCTAATCCGTAATCATAAGGAGTTTTTACATCTCCAAAAGTTACACTTTTCGAAATATTGTTTTATATTACTTTCAATTTATGTTCTGTTTCAGTCGTTATATGCGAACAGAATGCTTGAATAACAGATACGACCATGATGCACCGTTGCCGGTTGATCGATTAATCTGGATGGTTGCTAATAAAATGCAAAGCTTTTCTAAATTGCTGCCTCAGGTTTTCTTCCACCTAGAAGGAAGAAAAATAGATCCCAACCAAGCACGAAACTTATTTGGTCTCGAGCCAGAAAATTTGATCCGTAGCACGTTTCTGGTGCGCCAAACTCTTTACGATGACAAGAAAGTTGCCGACTTCGTGGTTCAAAAACGGACACAAAAAGCGCGCGAATACCAGTTCGAATCGTTTGAACTCGACATCATCTTAAGCACAGCCATTGGCTATTTTACGATCTTGCGGGTTGATGCCGACCTAGAAATTGCCAAAGAAAACATCGCCCTTTCTCGCGCCCACTTAAAGCGCGCCTGGCGACTGCTTTTTGTGATACTCGTGGAGTTGATAATTGTTTCCGAACAGAGAAGACCATTACAAGGAGGATACCGGGACGAAAACCACTTGAGAAACTGAAGGTGAGAAACTACGGAAAAACAGCCAAATTCACAGAAAAAGAAAATCCTGTTCCACCAAGCGACAAGATAGCTCACAACTTAACGATTATTTGGGCAGAAATCCACGATTTCTGGTTTGAACTACTTGACCATCCCCTTGACTTCCCAAACCTTGTCCCAACCTTTGTTTTCCTTTAGCACATAAAAAAAAATGCGCTCAAAGAATAGAAATTCGTCAGAAGAGCCCCAAAGAGATAATCAAATAAGGCCTAGAGGGAAGCCAACTAGCTCACACTTCAAATGAGAAAAGGGGATCCAGGACAAGAACAAAGATATTATACACGAACAAGTCTCACACTCCATTTGGTTCAGGTCAAGTTTTAATAATTATAAACTACGGATAGGGTTAAAACTTTAACTAGTTCACACAACTCAGGCGGATTCTTACCGGCTCCAAGCCAATCCCCATTGCTGTAGCAAAGTTGTTCCATACTTTGGGCTAAAATAAAAGGAAAGATATGATTTCTCGTGACTCTCTTCCACCTTCAAATATCAATATTTGAAGTTTGAGAAAAGTTGGTGTGATATTAACATCGTACTTTATACAGTCACGAGACTGTGGGTTGTTCGCGAGATTGCTAAACATCCACGTGATAGCATTCGACGTGACGCCACCAAGCTGCTTGGTTTTGTTAGGAGCTGCAGAACTTTTTCCATGGATTGAATGGTCTCCGAAGGCAGATTGCTGGCATTGGACCTTTATCCAATTTGGGGCAGTTGGCTTCCCCTCCTTGGCAGACGCTGTCTTCAGCCTCCTTATTTTCCTACTCTTGGAACAGACCACAGGGACGAGCCCCTGCTGTGTGTGATTTGGTGCACGAGCCGCAGCATACAGGTGTGCTGGGGTAAGCTCGCAGAGGACAAAGGAGGTGGCAAATTTAAAAATACTACGAAAACATTAAAATATAAGATGAGTACGTCACTAATGATAAATAATATATTCTGTTTCTTTTTTTTCGTTAAAAGAGGGCCAAATTCAGATTTACGAATTTAATGCTTAGCTTCAGCCTCTTTGCTATAAAAGAGATTTGAAACCTCATTGAATATCAAGCTTTTTCAATATCAACCATGGGAAGTCTACACGTTCCAAAACAAGATGAAGCAGAAGTAATAGGGTGGAGACGGGATATTCATGGTTGCTATGTTCCTGGACGTCGATGGTAACGTTACTAAAGGCCCCACAAAGAATTTTATACACCCCACTAACTAAATCTCCCAGGTTTTAAGTCCTTCCCAGAATTAAGGAAACTACCAAATGGTCTCACTGATTGGATACAAGTATCTATGTTATGTTTACGCGAAATTCTTTTAAGCATCTCCCCGAAAATAGGTACGTAAGGCAAAGAAATGAACTTTTCGGCATATTTAATTCTGTAACTGTGAAACCCCAATAGCCCTATTGTTGTGTTTAATACGTCTATTTTTTATTATTTTATCAATGAATTTGATTGGGTAACTATTTCAAAATAAAATATCCCTCAAATACAACAATTCAGAATCTAAGAACTCCTGCCCCTTTTCGCTCCAATTTTGTGTCACATAAAAAAGTTCTTTAGAACTTTTAATTTCTGTTTGAATGAGCCCTCTCCACATATTCTAGGACCAATGGGTAGATACGATCATCCCTAGGAAAAACAAACAAATAAACACGCATCCATGATCTTCCTTCTGGCAAAAAATACAAAATTTCACATTTTCGCAAATAGGAATTTCAAACCTATTCAGCTGGGTTCACTGATATGCTGAATCTGATGGTGTGATTTTCATTAATGTCACTTGACATTTAGGCTGATTGACTGATTGGGAAAATCCGGAAAATTGTCTCAGGCTCGTCACTTCTGATAAAAGATGTTGAGTGTGGTGGCTGTTAGACACAAGTATCTTCTATATCATTTGCCCATTATTCATTATTCTTTTCATGTTCTATTTTATTGTTGTTGTTTCTTTGTTTAAATAAGTACAAGTCTAGACAATTTATTAATAAAAAGAATTCCGAACTTTCAGCTTTCAATCAAATGAGCCCCCTATCAAGTTTCTACGGTCACCCCTTATATACAAAGTGACCGGGTAAAATAGTAAAGTGAAGGGATATAGCTCTTTATGGGCAACGCAATAGCGCTGCCTCTGATCAGTATAACTAAGACCAGCCCTGTAGTCTTGATTTACCTTGTAGCAATGGTCTACCTCAAAATATCTGATCCATGCTGTCAAAATGATGTATATGAAAATATCTCAGGAACATGAAGGGACATTACGTTGAAACTTTCAGGGGAGATAGAAGGGGGCATTGACTAAAACAAAATATACCATGTGCATCCGTATTTGCAATAACTCACGAACAGCTATGGATACTGTGTTGAAATTTCCAGGTAATATTGAACGCGATGTGAACTAAATCAAATTACACAATGAGCATCCAGGTTATCAAAACGTTGTATCTGGAATGTCTGAGGAACAGCGAGGGTATTAAATAGAAATTTTCAGGCAATATTGAAGAGGATGCTCATGACGGTTTTCAAAGAAAATTAAAGAGCAACATTAAGCCTATGACAAGCAGAAACAACGTCAAATAGTAATTCAAGCGTAAAAAAAAACATAATGAACAATCAAAAAAACAATACGAAACAATAACAATCAAGTCAAATTTAAAACGGACAGAAACTACTGCAAACAGATGCAAAGCTAACGCCTCCTATGCCTTATAAAGACAAGAACGTCATTTGCATTTTACTGAAAACCATTTTTATTCTGAGCTGCTTTTTTGTCATAGCATCAACAACAAAAAGAAAGAAAATCACCGTAATAATCATGATTATCGAAAAGAATTAATAAAATGGGAATGGATTCGCTCTCTTTGGGGTAATTGGGGGGAGGGTTAATTCTGAAAAATTAGAAAAATTGAAGTATTTTTAACTTACAAAGGAGTGATCGGATCTTAATGAAATTTCATATTTAGAAGGATCTCGTAACTCAGAAATCTCTTATTTTAAATCTCGAATGGATCCAGTGCCATTGGGGGGAGTTGGGGAGACCGGAAATCTTGGAAAACGCTTAGAGTGGAGATATCAGGATGAAACTTGGTGGGAAGAATAAGCACAAGTCCTAGATACGTGATTGACATAATCGGACTGAATCCGATCTCTTTGGGGGAGTTGGAGGGGGTGTTAAGAGATGGAATTTAACCCCGTCAAACTCAAACTCATTTAACTGAACCCCAAGCAACTGAACCCGTGCAACTGGACCCCCGTGCACCTGAATCCTCGTGTAATTGAACCGTCGTGCAACTGAACTCCTGTACTTAGTTTTTCAGTATCTTACAAATACGAGGCAATATCATGGGGTAAAACACAAGATATAATCTGCACGTGTTCATCCTTGTTGAAATTATTTGTTTTTGAAGCCATGATACAAATGACTGTTAAGATAATTCATTAAAAAGGTATGTTTTTTTTTTGTCGCAAAAGTGAAGAAAATCGGGTCAAAAACCGTTAAAGTCAGGTAGGAGGGGGCCTAATTGCCCCCCAGTTTTTTGGTCACTTAAAAGGGGACTGGAGAAGTTTAATTTCCGTTTGAATGAGCCCTCTCACGATATCTCCATGGCCATTTCAATGGATTAAAAAGTAGCATTATAAAATTATCTCAAAGAATATGCCTAAGGCGTATTCTTTACATTCTAGGGCTTGCTCTACCCGCCACATCAATCAGTGAAATACAGCGTCTGTAGAGCCTCCTATCCTAAATCCCGTTTGCCTTTCGGATATCGTGTTCCTGGTCTCCGGATCGCTTATCAGAAACCAATGAATCAATCTTTCCATTCGTTTCAATTGAAAACAGAGACCAAAACTTCTAATAAGGTGAAGCCTTTAGAGGTTTCCAAGAGACCTCCTCGTTGGTTTCGGGTTCGCTACGTAAGAAATTACAGTCGCGGCTACGAATTCGCCCTCTTCATCACTGCTGACAATTACCTCAATTTGACGCAAATCACTGTCTTGGGTTTCTACAACTTGTTGCTTCCAATACCAAGTGTTGCCTCCCATTTCCATGGAACCGGTTTTATTGTTTTGGGGTGGCCAGGTATTTTCAATTTGAAGTTGAGAAAGTCTATTGTTTGCCACCCAAGTAGCGAAGGTAATTTCTTCTAAATAGCCGATACCTCTGAGGATTCACTTGGACCAAGGATACGTAAGTGAAGGGTTTCTTGACTTGTGATTCAGCAAGAAAGCTTGTCATTTTCAAGCAATCATATCTCTGTTATTGATTGCCCTAATCTTTGTCAAGAAGCAGTAGTAGCTTTAGTACTCTAAAAAATGTCTTATCACTGCTCAGAGCAACGTAGCAGAAATTTTGGTTTGATTAATTTAGTTTTAATATTTGAGCCATTTTTAATTTGTGTCACCTTGAGTAAGTTTGTTTTTCAGATAATTGGTGTAAAGAGTGGGTACTTATGTTCCCCAATATACCATTCCCTTCTCTAGCTTTTTGTTCAGCCTTAAAAAAAAAACCAGAAGCAAACGGATAAAAGGGGGTTTTAAAAAAAGGAACTGTAACGGTTGGTAAAAGAAATTTTTTGATGTCCCCTCCACTTTGCGTCATTTGTACCTGTTCTCTGGTACAGCGACCACCAACCTTAATGCCTGTGTAAAGGAAGAGGGATATTTCACCTACCCAAATATTTTTATGAGGGATCGCCCTTTTTACGAAAGATGAAAAACTTGAGCCTAAAATGTAAATAAATTAGCCTTAAGATATCCTGCATAAACTCCTGGGGTATATTTATATTAAATATAATCTACAATATTAAACAACAACAAAAAATACAGCTTGCTTATAAAAAGCCAACAATCAAAATACCGCTTTCAAGGGCCATAATGAGAGAAAAGTTGAAATGGCTAGGACACATTCTGCGATGAATGATGACAGATTGCAAAAGATTGTCCTTTTTGGGAACCGTCTAGGGCTAAACGGAAAGCAGGTCTTCCTTGGTTAGGGTGGGAGAAAATCATAAGGAAAGATTTATGGAAAAACAAATTACTTTGGAGAGTGTAAAGAGGGAGGCTTTGAACAGATTTGAATTGAGGAGGAACAAGGGGAGCCGTGTTGGTATCAGGCCAACACAGTAAAATTAGATAAAAACACAGTAAATTTACTAAAATGTTTCGACGGCACCGCAAAATCTCCATCCTTGTCCAAGGATTTCATCCACCACCAACCTTGATATTCTACATGATCCGACGATCACCGAGTATACGGATCGCAGTACCGACTCCATCACCGAGTTGCGTTTGCCCCGCCAAACCCTTATTCAGGTGGTGTATTCGGAGTTGAATCGGACGTAATCGACCGTCAAATCGCTGGCCCAAAACATGGCCTGACCAGGACCATCACCGACCTTCAGCGAGATCTCGACCTGAAGATCAGCCTTCATCTGGTTACTTAAGGATTCCGCATCGAATTGGTTCGGTTTGCCGTGCTGGTAAATCATCAACCAGATTTAGAGTATCAGAGAACCCTACTCTAGAAGTTTAAAGCTCCTATCTACAAAAATGTGGAATTTCGCTTTTTTGCTAGAAGACAGATCACGGATGCGTGTTTTTTTTTTCAGGGGTGACCGTATCGATTCAGTGGTCCTAGAATATCGCGAGAGGGCTCATTCTAACAGAAATTATAATTTCTACTGTTTTATTTAAGTGACCAAAAAATTGGAGGGCACTATGCCTCCTTGCACACTCATTTTTCCCCAAAGTCATCGGATCAAAATTCTTAGATAGCCATTTTATTCACCATAGTCGAAAAACCTAATAACTATTTCTTTGGGTGCTACGGACAGGGACGTGCAAGTAAAATAGACTGTTCTAGGTTAAGGGGTGAGAAACTACTACAAATTATTTTACATTTTATTTGGGCAAAAAAAAAATCGGGAACACAGAATTCAAAAATAAGTGAAGGAGTTTTCATTAAGAATCAGTTGTTGACCACGGTTGTCTTCAGAGTTGGTGTTAGACGCTTTTACTGACTGATCTATCCTTCTTCTAATTTTGCAGCGTCTTTCTGCAGTCAATGGTTATGAAAAGCAACGGATTGCTTTATATTACCAACTAAGTTCTACAATGATATATTTCAAGTTTAGATCGCTTGCATGAGACATAATATTCTGACTTTCATATCCTAACACACTCTGCATATAATCACTTGTCACAACCATCACATGATAAGGCTGAAGACTTCTCATAAAGTTGAACCTGACAGCTACCAGACTCATCATTGTTCTTTTTAGGACTTACCCAGATTCTCTTATTGCTTGTTTTGGGCAGCATTTTAAACTTCAGACAAGATGGGTAATGTCAAGATTCTTTCAATTTTTGATTCTCAGCAATTCAGCAGGTTGTTACCTTCAAAGCTAACTTGGCAAAGGAAGCATTGATCCCTGCCCACCCGATCCATTTTATACTTTACTCTTTACATTTACTGTATGAGGGGTGATGCACAAAGTTATTATGAATAATTGGCCATAGCTGTCTCTCCCAATTAATTTATTTATGTCACCTGCTATGTTTTTCACACTGTTTTGATTAAGTTAAATGATCTATGCCAAAGGTAAAAACGTTCATATAGTTCTCTAACTCAGCTGTAATATTATTAAATTATCAGATTAATAATGATAATAATTTATTTTTAACTCACTATTTAAGACAAAAAAACCTAGGAACGGTATGTAAAAAAATGGAATCAAATATGGAAAATAAAATAAAAACATGGGAAATGACCATACAATGGCTCAAATTTTGAAATATGGGCTTTATTCCAGTTTATTGTCACGATAATACATCTATGAAATAATTAGTAGATGTTTTATTTTAGGATAGAAAATTTGTTTTTCAACAAGTTATTACGCAATTATTACAAATAATAATAGAATACAACGACAGAGTTGGTAATTATTAGTAAAGTGTTTACGTATTATATATAGAACCCAATGGTTTTCACCGTCAATTATCTATAAAACAAATAATAGTTGCTATGTTTTGAGGAAAAGTAACCAAGCCATTGTTCATAAATGCTCTAATTTTAGACAGATTAACATGAATTGAATTAAGTTTTATGTTTCCGGGCATGGTAAAAAGTCATTAGTTTTTATACATAGATCAATGAGAAAACTGCTATACATGCGACTAATTTACTCTATTTTGACAATCATTATGTTTTAACTTAAGATTTAAATATATTATTGAGAACTCAAATTATTAAACATAAATCAAAAATTTATCTCTGCACGGACTGTGCAAATCATGGCAATATGACTGGTAATATACGTGGATTTATTCATGCTGAGTATAATAAAAACTTTAGAATTTCTAAACATATCCCAATAACGTTAATTTTGATTCAGTGGAGAATTTTATATCATTTTTTAAAACAATAACTGTTAAGAAGACTCAAAATGAAATGCGTTTTATAAGTTTATTCCGTTCTATGGATATTTTTAGTTTAAAGATATATACTACGGCGGACAATCTTTTCCTCGCGTAAAACCGTGTTGTCCTCTGGCAGACAGAGTAACACTCATAGAATCAACCTTGATTTCTTTTTCTTTTGACCTGTTGCCTTTAATGCTTAGAAATCGCACTAAAAATTAAATCAAATGCAAATTTTCCAGTCAACGGGAACAAGCCCAAAAACTTATTGAACTTAAATCCTTTCAGAACGGTATAACTTGGATTTACCAAAATTTATGGTTTTATAAATTTTGCCGCCCTTGTCAGTTATCTCTCCCGTCCCTACTTCAGGTTTAAGTACCCTCTTACAGTCTCCCTTGCGTTTAGGTTTGAAGCCGTAATCTTTCCCAATCGTGCAGGTGGTGTAGCCGCTTATGTTGCGCAGGCTCCGGCACATGCTGTAGCCGCGACAATCATTGCACGTTTTGCCTGGCGGTAACGGCCGATCGGGCCGAGGCTCCGGCTTTGGATGGGTGGTGAGGCGCCGATACTTCCAGTTGTCGCCGCAAAACTCACGCGCTTCCTCGATCAAGTCCCAAAGGACCAGGGTTTTTTTGCTGCCTTCAGGGCGGTCTTTGCCGCCACTCTGGTTGGCTATGTCGCGTAGGATGTCATACGGCGCGCGGAGCTGCTTTTTTTCATTCATAAGATGCCTCAGTTTTCACGCTATCCATGGTTTTCGGTTTCCCATCCAACTTCCCCCCTCCCAATGTCAACGGATCTGGTCGGGATTCAAAATAAGAGCTCTGAAGCACAAGGTCCTTCTAATTATCGAATTTCATTAAGATCTGATCACCCGTTCATAAGTTACAAAAACCCCATTTTTCTAATTTTTTCAAATGATCCCCCCCCACTCCCCCAAAGAGAGCCGATCCGGTCTGGTTATGTCAGTCATGTATTTTCGACTTGTGCTTATTCTTCCCACCAATTTTCATCCTGATCTCTCCACAATAAGTATTTTCCAACATTTCAGTTTGTTCAGCATAGTTAACAAATCAAATAGCTATGTCTTTGACAATGAATTAATCCCTCATAGTCCCTCGGGGAACAGATGCATGTTATAAACTTTGCGAACATATAGTATTTGTTGTTGGGAAGCATACAGACGTTATTAGGGGAATCTTCTGGGGGTATGGGGTGGAGGGGGTTACGTGGGAAAATCTTCCCGTGGAGGAATTTTTCATGGCGGAAGGGAGTTTCTTATGAAGGAGGTGCCGTATTTCCCAGCATTATTTAAAAATTGACCGAACATTAAAAAAAATTCAACTGAAAGTAAGGAGCAACGTTAAAACTTAAAACGACTCTTCGTCGCCGATCGTCTCGCGCTGGATCCCCAGCGAGAGCTCGATCCGCCGCAAGCGCCGGAACCGGTTGCGGACGCCGACGACGAGATCGCGCTCACGGAGACGTCTCCCACCGGGTCGCGCGAAGCGATCCGTGCCGCCGTGGATGGCGATGGAGCCGTGTGGGTCGCCGAGGGCGGCCGCACCGTGCGCCTCCGGCCCCTCGACCGGAAGCAGCGGATGCTGCGACGACTGTCCGCGCGTGACGCGGGGGTTGCGGCGACGGAACCGGAAGGACGCGCCCCGATGCCGGGCAGCGTCGTCGCGGTGCACGTCGCGGACGGGGATCGTATCTGAGCAGCAGCCTTCACCCTAAAACAGGCAGAATAAAGTAAGACAAGAAAGAAAACATACCAGTATGTACAGGATCCCTCGGAGTACAGTCGGGCAAGCAAAAATTCAACAAACAAAGGATTTGAATTAGTTTCCGATGGAGAATAATTGAAAAAAAAAAATTTCTCGCATCATTTTTGCAACATGCAATAACAGAAAATGATGCGTTTTCCATGTATTATTATTATTTTGGTCTAAATGCCTGATCATTTAGATCGGATGGCCATAGATACTACAGAGATGGCTTATTTAATCATTAACTACAGTTGTACCACCCCTTTTATGGGCACGGCCTCATCCTCAAGGGACAAAAAAGTGTCATACCTGAAAAGTTGAGACCAGACATGTTGATCCAACTGCATGCTTCTCTCTTGGGCATAAGAAAACAGCGAACAAGAATGATAATCTACTGGCCAAATCTCAATGCAGACATTGAAAGTATGATCCAAAGATATCCTGCATGTCAGAACTTCAGAGACAGCGACCAAAAGGAGTCCCTCATTTCCACACAGATATCCTTGCTGCCCTGGAAGCACGTCGCTACAGATCTCTTCACCAGGAAAGGATCAAACTATCTGATCCTCGTCAACTACCACAGCAGGTTCTTTGAAGTTGAAAGGGAAACCGGAAATCTTGCATACCGGAAATCTCGGAAAACGCTTAGAGTGGAGAGATGGGATGAAACTTGATGGGAAGAATAAGCACAAGTTATAGATACGTGATTGACATAATTGGAACGTTCTCTTTGGGGGAGCTGCGGGTTGTTGATTTGGAAAAATTAGAAAAACTGAGGTATTTTTAACTTAAGAACGGGTGACCGGATCTTAATGAGATTTGATATTTAGAAGGAACTCATGTCTCAGAGCTCTTATTACAAATTCTGACCAGTTCTGTTGAGCTTGGGGGAAGTTGAGCTTGGGGGGAGCTAAAACGCTTATAAACGTCGTAGAGCCGTTCCCGTGATATTGCAGTTACACCCCTGTAACAACCTGGATGCACATACTGTCTTTTGATTTAGGTCAACTTGCCATGATAGTTTCAACTTAATTTTTAAATACCCCATTTTTATCGTCTCGATAAAAATGGGGTAAAGAATATCAACTTGATACTCTTAGCCATTCCAGAGACACTGCACATATGCGATTCTGTCAACCTAGATGCTCATAGTATCATTTGATTTAGTTTGTTATTTTGACAGCATGGATACAAATAGTGTCTTTTCATTTAGTTCCATATGCTCTGAAAGTGTCAACAAAATACTCTGAGCAGTTCCCAAGACAACTTGCACAGAAGTTTGAATAAAAGATCAAATTTTGTGAAAAAAATCCAATAAAATTTAACAAATTAAATAAATAGAGAAATTTTAATCAGACAATTAATTAAATAAAATTAATAATAAATAAATTTCATTAAAAATAGATTAAAATAAATTAATTAAATTAAAATTAATAATTAAAAATTTAATTCAATTAAATTTAAAAATTTATCAAGTTTAACATTATAATTCAATGTCTAAAACGTAAAACTAGTGGTAGATTTTGTGTTAATTGTAGATCTTCAAAAATTTGCTTTTAGAGTAAAATCTGCAGAAAATTAAAGGGCACCGCAGCTGATTGCCCCCTCTTCAACCCCTCCCTCTTTACGCTAAAAAAAAAAAATCCCAATTCTTTTAAGAACGACTCCTGAAACACAATTGTCGTTTAATTAGAACAATAGGAAGCATTTTTAAAAGTACTAAAAAACTTTATAGTAAAGAGTGAGATATTGAGGAGGGACCAATCCTCTTCATACACGTAATGATTTCTGTTCGTCTTAAGTTTTAATGTTGCTCCTTACTTTCAGTTGAAAAAACTTGTTTTTTTTTCATTTATTACATCTGGAGATCGATTGTCAGTGATTAACGATGACGGTCTTTTTGAGACGTTGATTTAATTTCCATGATCTCTTTGCTTGCAGTTCGTTCCCACGAACTGCATATGTTGAATGATATTAGTTCCTGGAAATCTCAGCCATTCAACATTCAAAATTTTATTTAAGACTTTTTTTTCAATCTTACGATGATAAACGAAAATTTGTTAAAAATATATTTTGCTCTATTTTGACTTAGCTAAAATGGACATTTTATAATTATCATTTTATATTGTTAATTTGCTTTGTTTTGCAGCTGAAATCGCTCGTTCAAATGGTGGCTCTGATTTTCAATGGGCAAAAGAAGCAGAATCCAGAAACAAGCTTTGGAAAGCACGGCATGACCTTCTATACGCCACTCTAGCTTTTGACCCAGACTTGACTCAGCGCTTGACGGGCAAAGGGTTCAATGCCCTAGCCGGGTTTGCACGTTGGGTTGTTGAACTAAGCGATCGAGCCACGCGTGGAGATACGCTTGAAGCAGTCAAAGATATGATCAGAGAGATCAACTACGAAACCTATCTTTACGAATCTTCTACCAGTGCAAAAGCGGCTGAAATGAGAATTAAAAATGTTTCTGAGCTGTATCGCTGGATCAGTGATATGTTGACTGGTGATGCGGATAACCCTCCGATGACTCTTGCAGAAGTGGTCACAAAGTTGACACTTAGGGATATGATGGAGCGCAACGAAGAGCTGAAAATTTGCCAATTTTTGAAGGGTTACAACAAACACAGGGGGCAAACAGGACTAGAGAGAGGGCAGGGGGGGCTGTTGCCCTCCGATTACTTTCAACGCTGAAAATGGGGCTAGCATTTCTAATATCTGATTGACTGAGCTCTTATCCAGGTTTCTAAGACTACTTTTTCCATACCAAATGGCAGGGGAAAAATAATATACTGGAGATACATCACTCTTTAAGCAAAGCCGTACAAAATAAAGAGGGGTAGCTAGTGGGAATATTTGTGGGTCATGAAGAAATTGTCTCAACTATATTGCAAATGCAAAATCTGTACAAAAATATTGTCCGATCTATGGGGCAGCAAGATAATATCCAGGAGGCGACTATGGTTGGTATCGACGCACTTCGACAGCTGGGCGAACCGCTACCGACTAGTGACTCGAAGCTTGTTTTTGTGAAAGAATTCATTAAGGTCAAAATGGCCTTGAGGGGTAAATCGGACCAGGAGCTGTTGAACTTGCCACGTATGAGGGACGAACGCAAAATTGCGTGCTCGGAGATCCTAAACTTGATCTTTCACTACAGCTATCAAGCCCGGTCTCGCTATACTCCCATTTTAGCTATTCGATCAGTATTGCTCACACTCAAGTACGGGCTGCATCAAGGTTCTGCCGTTAGCCCTTGTCACTTCAAAGCATTAAATAAATTCCTATCTATCTATCCATCTATTATCTCACTATTATTTTAGTAATTTTTATTATTTTACGTGAGAATATTGTGTTATTATAGCATCATGTGCCCAAAGACATAGTTATAAGGTTTTAGAGTAAGATATAAAAAGAATGGCTGAATAGAATCTCTATCTCAAAATTTTGATTTTGGGAAAACATGTGCGTGGGAGGAGGCCTAAGTGTCCTCCAATTTTTGGTCATTTAAAAGAGCACTAGAACTTTTAATTACCCTTACAAAGAGACCTCTCGAAACATTATAGGACCACTGGGTCGATAACTTTAGGAACTGATATTTTGTTAGTGTTTTAATTTTTATAGATGAAAAGCATTGCTGATTTATTTTCATGGTTCGTCTTGATAAAATTAACGAAAATATGGTACTGCCATAAAAACTTCATAGTTTTGAAAGAACCAAAATAAAATATTAAAAGTATGATCGTCAGTTTTCAAGTATGAATAAGATGGATCCAAGGGAAACATTTTTTTTATTTCCTTATTAGTCTTAGTTACTAATAGTTATTGCTTCCGAATAGGGAGCTGATTCAGTTGATTAATTGGTAAGTAATTTAATTGGTAAATACAGCTAAATGAGTCTTGTGTTGTCATGGACTAATTTTTGGACTTTTCTGTGTTACCCTTACCTTAGAAGTCTAGTTAGGCTTATTCTGCTTGACTACTGATTACAGAATTAGCACACCTACTGGTAGCTTTGAATCTTACATGCAGTATACTTTTGCCAGGTTGATGCCCCCTCTAAAAAGTAACAAATATCAGAAACCAACTACTCCTAAAAAAAAAGACAGATAAATATGCTGTTGCTGGGCGTTTGCTAGACAACAGTTCTTTCTCTATACAGTTTGATGAATCTGGCCAGTGGTTATGAGCACAGTGCCTCTTAATATCCTCTGCTAAACATGGTATCTTTTTGAAAATGAACAGGAAGAAAAAAAACTATTGCGTCAGGGTTTTTATTTTTTTTTTTTACAGAGATTCGTTTCTTATATTCGAACTCAAAGCTTCCGCAAGATTGGGTTTGCAGCCTACAAGAAGGCGTTTCTATGCATAAATTTACTTCATGGTGGACGGAAGGGATGGGGAACATATTTGAAGAAATAGGTAATGATAGGTGAAATGCATTGTAAAAAGTAGGAATTATGGTCAGCAGTGTGTATCTGTGGTTTTGATGTCTGAGATTGAGTAAATTCAACTTCTTTTTATGCATAAATTTATTTCGTGATGGACGGAAGGGGAATATATTTGAAGAAATCTGAGTCTGAGAAAATTTGCCTTGTTTTGGAAAATAGGGGTAAACACCCCCTAAAAGTTATAGGATCTTAACGAAAATCACACTGTAGAACCCTACTGTAGAAGTTTCAAGCTCCTATCTACAAAAATGTGGAACTTAGTATTTTTTGCCAGAAGACCGATCACGTTTGTTTGTTTGTTTGTTTTTTTTGTTTTGTTTTTTTCCCCAGGGGTAATCGTATCGACCAAGTGGTCCTAGAATGCCGCAGGAGGGCTCATTCTAACGGAAATTAAAAGCTCTAGTGCCCTTTTTAAGTGACAAAAAAAATAAAAGGGCACCTAGGCCCCCTCCTACCGAACTAGAAGACGTCAATCCGTAGCAAAATTTCGACACTGGAGCATGCATTCAGGATGGCCAATGGCGTGAGCCACATAAGCGATCATATTCATCATGGCAACTAAGCGATCTCCAAATCCTTGGACGTTGCTACGCCCCCTTTTGAACTGACGCCGAAATCCTAATAGATCTTTATCCCGGCCAATTATCCTTTCGATTCCAGTGCGGATAGCGTATTTCTTCTCATAGCTCTTCGTAAACTCAGGGTCATCCCAGTTAAAGTGAGCAAGCAACTCCTTGCCAATACGCAAGGTATTCCCATGCGTAGCGAGGAATAAGGGAAGGGTATATTATTGTTTTAAAAAGTGCAAGCTGTGAGAAAGGGTCAACCTTTAGCGTAAAGAGAGAGGCTTTTAGGAGGGAAATAGCCCCTTTCATATACGGAGTATATGAAAATTATGTGAATATGAAGTGGAAATTATGTCAGCGACATAATTCTTTCATTTAAGAGATGTCTTTCTCAAAGACATAATACCCGGTCCTTTCAATTATCTTGAACAAAATGACTATCTCAACATTTTGATTGAATTTGTTTGGGGAAATGGTGGGCAAGGGAGGGAGGTTAGTTGCCCTCCAATCACTTTCGATTTGAAAGAGCACTGGCCTTTTCAATTTCTAATAGTGGCTTAATGCCGGTTGGGATTTAAAATAAGAGTTATGAGACACAAGGTCCTTCTAAATATCAAAATTCATTAAGATCTGACCACCCACTCGTAAGTTAAAAATACTTCAGTTTTTCTAATTCTTCCTCTCCCTTCATTTTCCCAGATGGTCGAATCAGGGAAAACAACTTTATCAAGTCAATTTGTGCAGGTCCCTGACACGCCTACCAATTTACATCGTCCTAGCACGTCCAGAAGTACCGAAGTCGCCAAAGCACTAGACCCCCCCCCCCCTAGCATTTTCAAAGATTTCGGGTTTCCCTCTGACTCCCCCCAATATCACCATATCAACTAGAACTTTCAATTTCTAATCAAATGAGCTCCCTCCAAAGATTATGGAACCACCCTTTCCATAAATACTGTACATGCCCCCAGGGCATAGCTTACAATGTTTGTCCCTGGGCTCTGGGAGGTTGTGTTGAGTCCAAAGTTTTTGGTATCTGATGTTTGGACTAAATGGAACAAAATGACTATCTTAAAATTTTGGTTGGATGCATTTTAGGAATAGAGGGTGTGGGGGAGGTTTAGTTGCCTACTAGTCCCTTTTGACTCTTAAAAAGGGAGCCAGAACTCTAAATTTCCAATCGAATGATCCCCCTCCGAAGTTGATATGACCACCCAACTTATGAAAGTAATTTTAATGCAATTAGAGAGACCTAGTATAATATCCGGTTTTGTACATCCCATGTCTTTTGGTTTTTTGTAGTTCTTTTTCATCAAAAATGACATAAACATTCTAAGTCATTGAACTAGACTGGACAAAAGTATGAAGACTCCGAACTGACCTAAAAAAAAAATATCCTAATTTCAAGCAAAGCAATTGTTTTCAGTTTCTTTCCCTGGGACAGTCCCCTTAACCCCTCAACTTACGGATATAGGTTTACAAGCTTTTCAGATGAAATTTTGACTATTTTTAATTGAATCATTATTTTCGAGGATAAAGATTTTGGCGGGAAATGACAGGCTCGGGGGGGGGGGGGGTAGTTGCCCTCTGTTCCCTTTTGACTCTTAAAAAGGACAATAAAATCCCAAATTTCAATTAAATGAGCTCTGCCCGATCCAAAGTTTATACGACTACCCGTTCCATAAAAACATTATATGCCCCGGGCATAACTTACAACCCTTGCCCACGGGCTCTTGGGGATTGCGTCCACCCTGAAGACATTGTTTTATGATTTTTAGACTATCGGTAACGAAATGGGTATCTCACAATTATCAATTGAATGCTTTTTGGGAAAAGAGGATGTCAGGGAGGGAGCTAGCTGCTCTCCATCATGATTGAAGTTTTTGCAAACATTTCTTCGGTTATACCATTCTCAAATAATTGTAAAATCGATCTAGAGATTGTATTGTCAATTCATATAAAGTCCAGTAGGATTTGTCTAAGGATAAATTGTAGAGTTCTAAGACTTCCATTTACTTTACATACAAGAGATGAAATTCAAAACATTTCAACTTCATCTGGAAAATTTGTCCATGATCCTATGGTACTAGCACTTTTTACCAATGCCAAAGCGAGATTTGGAGGCATTTCACAGTTAATAAATAACGAATCAGTGTAAATACGTATACCCGAAGCAATATATCGTTGATTCGTGATTGTATAAAGCAAGGCTGACGCATACCAAGTGTAGTTGCTGTCTGCAGCCACGACTTCCGGCCGCATCATGTAGTTCAGGAACGTGTGGGCGGCTTCAATGTTCTGGGCATCGGACGGAATGACCCATCCGTCAATCCAGAGCTGCGCGGTTCCCTGGCCGGGGGGCTGGAAGAAATCGAGCACAACACCTGTATTGGCTTCTTCCGCGCCTGACATCGCCAGCAGCCCGTCTGGGCCCCAGGTAACGGCAACGCAGAATTCCTTCTGCGGCATGCGCTGATAGGCGTAGTTATCGAATGTTTTGACATACGGACGAATGGCTAGAAGCAGCTCTTCCGCTTTCTCTGCACAGAATAGCATGGAAGGCTATTTCGTGCTGCCAAACAAATATTATGGCTCGAGCAGACAAAAATGTTTTCAAGCAAAACCTTAGAGGCTGTACTTCCGACTGGTCGGACATTTGTCCCTAAAAATTCAAATAGCCAATGGCCAATGAAAGACAAACGATTATTGTAGATTGTTTATCTGCTAATATAGAGGTTTTATTGAATTAAACACTATGTACATCAGCTATTACAGGGGATAGGGAGCAGTCGCTATTTTATTGAGAGGGGGAGGGGCTGTTTTCAATAGTTGCAAAGAATCGTTTTTTAGGCTGAAATTTGTGTTCTTTCCAGTATTGTTCTCCATTAATTCTTTTTCTTTCCGGTAAACAGCCTCTAATAAGGGATAAAGACCATCTTCAGCTAAGGAGAGGCTATTTTAAATACGATAAATTCTTACCATCCCAAGATTGCTTCTCATTTTGAACTTATCAACCCCCAAGTTCTGCTTGACAGCATCGCTAAGGATTTGAGGACTAATACTCCAAAGAAGATATATGCCAGTGATGCTCTAAATTATTTTATCCTGGTGAGTGAGTCAGTGGATTCTGCTATTATATTCATTTTGTGCTTTCCTTTTTATTTCTTTGTGGATTGTATTATTTGGTTTCTTCGTGTTTGACGGATTTTTTTTTTTTACGAAAAGTCAGCGTTGACTAATTTGTTTTAGTGTTTATTTTCACGGTTCAATATGGAAAACTGACGAAAATCTGGTACTACCCG
The DNA here is from genome assembly GCA_010016025.2 of Alatinidae sp. Z8VKAUB7J3. Taxonomy (NCBI): domain Eukaryota; kingdom Metazoa; phylum Cnidaria; class Cubozoa; order Carybdeida; family Alatinidae; species Alatinidae sp. Z8VKAUB7J3. The sequence goes on from JAAAKM020721499.1 coordinate 34,324,534, forward strand.
AAACACTAAAAATCTTAAGAAATCGAGATTCTCAGGAATAAACAAACCTAAAATGGTTCGAGGGGGGCCAAATGGGTTTAAAAATGTTGTATTTTCATGTCCTAGTTACTTTAATATGTATGTAGGCTAAATATTTATTACGATTCGCTGGAATTTTTAGTCCCATGCTTGTCTTAAGCTTGAACTGCTTCATAATATTTTTAAATGACTATTTTTAAAACTCTATATCACATTTCAATGACTACTGAACACATAAAACTGAATACGTTTCATCATACAACTGAATACAGCTGAACACATGTCATCCTTCTGTTTGTTCAGTTAATCCAAATAAACTAAAAATGAAGACGGCGTTACAGTCATCCTTCTTAATAGCATTTCTTTGGTGGATTTATCCCAAAATAGATTTCATTGAAAATTTGCTTTTATTCTTCTGTCAATTTTGGTAAACTTAAAACGAATTAAAAAAAGATAAAATAAACAAAAAAAACTAAAATATGCAAATATTTTAGTCTCTATACTTCTGAAACTATATTGAGATTTAAGAAAAGTTTGCCTATTGCTTTTTAAATTTTTTCCACTTTGTTGAGATTTAAATAGCTCGCAAAGGGATCGTGCACCGGACCAGAGATTTTGTGAAAATGTTTCTTTAAAATCCTTCCCAGTCCCCCAATCATGTATTGCAGAGTATACAAAGCAATCGGAGCAGTATACTTTTAGCTAAGGGTAGCTAAGTATTTTAATCTGTGAAATAGTTTTCACTGGTATAAATTTGAAAATGTAACTCTTTGGACAGCGGTTGTTGCTGGTAAAATTGATCATAGTAACTATTTTTTACACTCACATCGACAGTTTCTGCTTTGAAAAGATTTGGAGATAAGGTGACTGAAGGATGGGGGGTTCGGGGTTGTGGGATGAGTGAGGGGGCGCTGGGTGTGGGCTTGGGGGTGTTAGAAGGGTAGATTCCTACAAAAGTACGTTTTAATGGACAAACTGCTTACTCTTCCCGAGGCTTCATATAAATGTTGAAAGAGGTAGAGGGGAATAGGAATTAATTAAAATGTTTCTCTATATAGCTAAAATGTTCCATTTCGACATTAACAGCACAGAGGTGGGAAATGCAAGGTAGGTCGTCATCAGCCCCGCCAGAAAATTTCTTTTTGGTGGCAAATGCTGCTTGGAACTTAGTTTTAAACAATTTCAAATGGTAATATTTTTCTTTTTTAAGATATTACGTATATGTGGGGTTTCGTCTCCTCCACATTTCCTTGCTCTTTACGCTAAAGTATTTCTAGTAATTTCAACTATTTATTTTACGGTCTTTGTGATTCAGGGGTCATTTTGAAAGATTTGGGACACAATTCAAGCTTTGGTGTCAAGAGCGAGGAATTGACGAAGGGGGAAACCTCCTCTTATATACGTAATATAAATACATAAACATAGAAGTTCGTTGCGTTGGTTAATTAGTAAGGTCGTATGTTTATTACTAACAAAAACGTTCGTAAAAAATAAAAACTTAGTTGCATTCTTAAGTAACCAAAAATTGGAAGTCAACGTAAAGCGCAAATTCTGTTCTGGTCTTGAGAAGGCATAGGGGCTGGGAGCCTTACTCATGTTAATTCTGCTCGTTTTGAGTTCGAGTCAGTTATTTCTTGTAATTTCTGTTCACTTTGAGTTTTCTTTTATTTATTGATGCTGATTTGTGGTAGTTTTTTTCGCTTGGTAGATTATTTGACTCTATTGTTGCTCATTCATGGTTCAATGGAGTTCTTTACTTTTCTTTGAAAAACTATTTTATGGCTATTTTTTTTAATAATCACCATGAAGAACGAGCATCGTTTTTGACTGAATAAAAGTCATATTTCGCTTTTGTTATTGTGCTTTGGAAAAAGACTAAACTAAAGGACAGATTCGTAACCCATCCTTCTTTACCTTCCAAATAATTTTTTTATCCCTTTGTTTTTACCAACACTTCCGTTCGGTGAAAGATTCGGGGTCGTCAAACTGTCAGGACTAAGGGGGCTGAGCTCCCCAGGTGCTCTGTCGTTGCCATCGTCTCGTTCAGTTTCAGCTGGAATACAATACAACTCGTAAAAATATTTCAATACCATGGTTTATCAAGCAAATAGTAAAAAAAGAGAGAATACAATCATTGCTAAAAAAGAAGCTTATTGGTCATTATAAATCAGCTTAAATTGTTTTACACACACACAATGAGGTAAATTTGGAAAGTAATATAAAAGTTCTTGTCTTGAAAACCTACGTCCTCTTCACATGGGAGGTTCATTATTCCGTATTGTTTGATCTTGCTCTTATTCAATTTGAGAAAGCGGGGCTTTCTGACATGCCAACTTTCTTTCATCTACTTTTCTTAAAACAAAGGTAATTGGAATATTGAGATTTCGAGCTTTCTTTTTGAGATTTCGTGGTTCATTTTCTTTGCGTGTGTTTATGCACCAATTATTGTTAAAGATGCCATCTCACTATCCTTACCCAGACCGCACCGGAATATACGCAACTAAACCGAAAATGTTCGTTAAGACATGTCGTTACTATCGAGCAGGGTCGCTCCTTATTACAGTTCGTTACCACAAACTGTTTGATTTACAGTGATTGCTGTATTTTGGAGGTGAATAAGATGTGCCTTTTATTTATTTGTTTGTTTTTATCTTTTTCTTCATATGTTGTGATTAATTTAACTTTAACTTTTTTTTTCCGTTGATAACGGCTCACGGACGGTCGAAATACTTGGATTTTTATTATTGAAAGGTTTTTTTTGTTCAAATGTTTTTTTTCAATTATACCCCTCTCTTAAGCTCTTGAAAAATGGCTGTCCCCAACTATTGTAAGTATAAAGCTATACTTTGCTTCGTGAAATGATAGGCCTGATAACCTGAGTAAGCTAACCCATCCCCTTGACGGAGCAATATATAGCCCACTATATATGTTCCTGCTATAATTTAAAATTTTTATTTTGTTGCTTGAAATTTATACTTTGTTATTCTTGTGCCTTTAGTAAAGAGCCATATAGCTTTGATGTATTCCTGTTTCTCTTTTTTTTTTCCTCATAAAGCCATTTCATATGGAATGGGTGGCTGTATGAACTTCAGTGAGGGTGATTTGAATGGAAAGTTCTAGTGTGTTTTTTAAGAGTCAAAAGTGATCGGTTGACAACCACTACTTCTTTCCTCGCCCATTATAGATGCCCTTCTTCTGCTCGATTACCAAGAGTGAGACCCTTTAATTTCAACAAATTGCAATTAAAATAGGTTGAAAATTACATTAATCGCAGAAAGGGAACTTGTCCTTAATCATAAGACTTTGTCTTTACCTTTCTGTTATAAGGGCGGAATGTCAATGTAGATCAGATTCAGATCTTGCAAGGAACAATTTCTCATATTTATGAAATGATAAATTTCCCGTAATTATACCTTTTTTTTAAATCTCTTTACATTTTTTTATTTCTTGTTTTTTTAGTAAATTTGTATTTTGTTTTTATTTTTTTTTTTTTGAATCTCTTGACTCATCAAAGAAAGGTGACTTTGCAGCTGCAATCAGCTGATCAGTAAACAGGTTGGTTGCCCATGGAATGATGTCCTGCAACGGTCCTTGGAAATTACGGGTGGTGACCTCACCGACTTTTTGGACATCGCCTTCGCACAGAGCCGAAACCACTTCATCGAGAATCTCCATTGCTTCGTGCCGAGCATGCCATTCTTTTTCAGAGCGAAGCAAGTACTTCTCGGTCACCATTTCCAAAATGGGCCCGGCATTCTGACCCATCCCCCCATGAACCAGCACCAGACTTTTCTGCAATGGCTCTCGCGTTTCTGCCGAAATCTGCTCATTTTTCAGGATGTTGTGCTTTGTAAGTTTGGCACAGCAAGATTTGAGGATAACATTTGGTATGTTGTCAGGACCTGTGCGTTTGGTCCCATCAAGTTGCTGCAGAATGCAAAGGATCTTAGGAGCAGAAAATTTATCTTGCTGGACATGCAATTTAAGGTAATTTTAAGGTAGTACTGGCTCAGTTAGAGAAATTTGGCACTTTTTTGCCATTGTCCAGATTCAAGAATTTGGCAAAAGCATCAGCCTTTGCCTGTGGATCTTGTACACAGTCTCATTAACCTGTATAGAAGGATTTGAAGCCCCTTTGGATAATGGTAAAGCCTCCTTGACAATTGTCCACCAACTCTTTGCTGAGATTTTTACTGAAAATGATCATAAGACATGCTTTGCTACTTTTCCTTTCATTTCTTTATTACTTTTTTATTTTTAAGCGCCAAAAACTCGTTTATTTTTCTTTGATGAGAATTGATTTTTCTTGAAAACTGAACATATTTTTCTGTTGGAGAGGGTGAATGTAACTCCATTTTCAAGAGACGGCACCCTTTTGAGTAGAGACGATACATAATATCCTTTTTGGTGGCACCAAATAATTCTGCATGGGTGGCAACCCTTGTTCGTCGCGTAACCTTTAATGTGCGGTTTAGTTTCTTCTTTTTGTCTTTTGAAAAGATACTATGATATATTCTTCACCTCATTGTCCTTAGTCTTTTGGATGCACTCAGGATCAAACACCGCCCCCCCCCCTATGGGGAAACATCTGAAAAGGGAGGATGAGGGGTTGGCTGCCTTCCGTTCCTTTTCCAAGTCCCCTATCAGCATGATTTAAAGTTCTACTTTAACACGCTTAGCTATTCCTTAGAGCTGTGGTTTTATAGTTGACTGGGCTCCGAACCATCTAACGAAAGTTTCCAATCTTGGGACCCACCTTTTTGCTGTCTTAGCGAAACGAGGTAGTAAATAGTTTACTCTACAACTAGATGAGTTTACCGACGCGCAAGGTCTATTTCAACTGCTTGTTTGCCATAAGAAAGATCACAGATGCGTGTTTAATTTTTTTCCCGGGGTTGATCATTTCGGCCCAGTGGTCCTAGAATATCGCAAGAGGGCTCATTTGAACGTAAATTAAAAGTTCTAGTGCCATTTTTAAATGACCAAAAATTGGAGTGCAACTAGGATCCCTCCACACTCATTTTTTCCCTAAGTCACCTGATAAAAATTTTGAGATTGCCATTTTGTTCAGCATAGTCGAAATTCTAATAAATATGTCTTTGAGGATGGCATAGTCCCCCACACTCCCCGGGGGAAGAGCTACAAGTTATGAACTTTGCCTATTGTTTCATATATTATAAAATATTGATACAAAAAATAGTAAGTTATAAAAACCATCCTGCTGTAAAAAAAATAAAAAGCTATTCACCATATTTAAAAAAAATATGATATTTAATATTTTCTGTATAATTTTTTGCCTTTGCACTTCTGACCACTATAGTGAGTGAGTTTAAGCTTTTTATTTGTAAAAAAAAGATGGTCTTGAACAATCTTTTGGGGTCATACACTCTTTGTGACAATTTGTATTGGTCAAATCTTTTAGTATGTTGCCTAACTTTGTGACATCTCTTAGTAACTATGATAGTAATTAGTAGGAAATCAGGATAAAGACACAACTTGTATATTCATAAAACTTTGTCAAGCTTTGCTTGACAAAGTTTGCTTTATTTTCGTTTAATTTGACTCGTGTGATTTATTAGGAAAAAAACTTTTATATTTATTAAAACGAGTATTACGTTGCTCGGACATAAGAAATTAGATATATTATATAAATACCGGTAAAAATCAAAGGTACTTAACCTAGCAATACATCAACACTTAATAGCTTGTAAAAAGTATTGCAAAATTCTTAATGCCAATAGCCGAATATGCGTTTTCATTTTGAGAATATGCTCTTGCTGCAATGGATAAACAGAATCAGTGACAGATTATTCAGAAGTATATTGCTGAGGAAGTACCCCTATTGTTTTAAAGAGTAGAGTTGTGAAAAAAAAATAAAGTGTCAAACTTTAGCGTAAAGAGTAAGGCGCTGAGGAGAGGACAAACCCTTTCATATACGGATTAATTTCTGCTAGGTTTAAGTTTTAATGTCGCTCCTCACTTTCAGTTAAAAAAAACCTGTTTTTTATATTTAATTTTGAATGTTTTTGAATTAATGCAGATTCTAATTTGGTCCACCGTACATGAATGATTAAAAAGAAATTTGCATACTAATTTTACTTTTTTTTGCTAAATGGCTATCTCAAAGTTCCAACGATTTCGAGATAAAAGAGGTGGAGGAGAGGGCCCAGTTCAGGTATCATATTGGTATAAAAATTTCATATTTTAGTTTTAGTTACTATTAAGCCGGGTCACTCCTTACTACAGTTCGTTACCACAAACTGTTTGATACATGTACAAATTCCCTGTAGATCCCTAAATTTCTCGAAGAGAGAGCAGCAGACAAAGGTGATTCAATTAGACGTTGCTACTTACAGAAAGAATCAATGTGCCCATGTTTGCGGCATACCACATGGCAGGCCTGGCATTGAAATTGGCTACATTTTTTCTTCTTAAAACTGGCATCCTGACATTTAATGCCAAAAAAAGACCTTAATGGGTCACAACTTTAAGAAAGAATTTGGGTGGAGGGAAAATTGTCTAGATGAATTTCCCGTGGGGAGAAAACTTTGGGAAGAATTTTCTTTCAACGGGGATCAAATTGTCTAACAAGATCTTTCCCTGGTAAAATATAGGTAACACCCACAGGGGGTACAAGGTGACATCTCCCTTCTTAATGTACAAGAATATTTCTAGTGTTTATTTTAAACCTTTATCTGAAGTGATTTGCTTCATAATAAAGGGGTATATTAAGATACAAAAGGTAGCGTTTTGATACCAAAAAAGACTTTTAATTGCCTAATTTTTCTAAGCCTCACTGAGGCTTCAGATGAAAACTAAGTGAGTTTTTGGGATAACAATAATTTTACAAGCTAAAAAACATTTTTTGTTAAATTGTTTTATTATCACTCGCGACCCCATAATTTTGCTACGCGTCCCCAAATTTTGGGGTCGCGACCCATAGTTTAAGAAGCCCTGCCTTAGACTATTAATAAGAGCACAAGTGGTCTCAATTTCCAATCTAAAGAGTCCTTTTTGAAGTTTGTAAGACAGGGTTTTCTATAAGAACCTTATATGCCTCCATGGCATAAATTAAAACCTTTGCTTTGAGGGCTGTGGGGGAGGGTTGTCATCCTCAAAGACAAAATATCCAGAGCTTTAAACTACATTGAACAAAATGGCTATAGTATCTGGAACTCCATGAAGGGGGTGAAGACCACCCAGAGCTGTCTTGGCCTCGGGTGACTCGGTATTACGATGAGTTATTCATAGTATTTAATATACATAAATATTGGAGCCAAATCAGTATAGTTTTGTAGGACATATAATTTTATTGAAGCAAAGGTGAAGGTGTGTATCTCATGCTTTGAGAATAAAGGATAATATATTTTCGTTTTTTTTTTTACCACACACCGGGGGGCAAATAAAAAGCAGTCGTTCTACCCACCGGGGGACCGGGAAGAGGCTATAAGAAATAATTTAAAGTATCCGGAACTCCATGGGAGGGGTTGAAGACGTCAAACGCTTGCAGCCTTAGAAAATTTGCCTGATTTTCAAAAAATCCCCCAAAAAGTCAAGCAATCTTAATGAAAATAACAACATCAGGTTCAGCATATTAGAGAACACTTGTTGAAAGTTTCGATCTCTTGTCTACAAAGTGTCGGATTTTATATTTTTGGCAAGAAGAAAAACCACGGATGCGTGTTTGTAAATTTTTTTTTCTCCAGGGGATATCATATCGAACCAATGGTCCTAGAAAATCGAAAGAGGCCTCATTAGAACATAAATTGAAGATTTCGGTGCCCTTTCTAAGTGACCAAAAAGATTGGAGGGTAACCACCGCTGACAATGGAATGATTTTGGTAATGGAATTGTTAGTAACCACGGTATCATGAACCAGACTGTCTATGAGGGGTCTTGCCAGTGATGCCTTTACTGGGGTGATTAGATCAACCCAGTATGACGATAGTCGTGTGGTAAGAAACGGGATTTGTATCACAAATAGCCTCCTGATCAAATATATTGCGTAGACTCGCATAAGTTGCTCGTATGTTATCTTGTCTTTTCCGCCTATCTCGTAGACCTTTCCTACAGTCTCTGGGTGGATCATGCATCCTGCAAGATATTCTATTACGTCATCAACTGCAATGGGCTGTGCAAGTGACTTTCCCCAGGAAGCTTATTGTGTCTGGATATAGCTCAAAATTTCCTGGAGTTGTAGTCGTGGCAGTAGTCGTTGTGGTAGTATTGTATTAATAGTATCCGTAGTAGTCCCATTAGTCATATTATTAGTGGCTGTAATAGCGCTAGTCATAGCCATTCCTAACCCTAGTCATAGCCATTTTAACCCTAGCCATTCCTGAGATTTTGCAAATACACTTTTTGACAAACCAGATGCACATGTTTCTTGTGGTTAGTTCAATATTCCCCTCATCATAACCAGGAAGTTTCAACTTATGCCTTCAGCCGCCTCGGAGATATGGTGGGGAGGATGAGGCATCTTTGATATCGGAAGTGAGAATCCCTCCCCTTTATCCTCGAATTTGTATCCCTGAAAGGAAGGGAAAAAAAAAAACAAAACAAATACGATACTTTTTACCGTAATATATACAGCAGCCTTCATGTGCTATAGGCCTTATCATCAAACCAAGAACATGAACTTCAGGAATAGTACTGTTGCATTTTTCTACATTGTAGCACTTTTCTAAGTTCTAGATACTGGAAGTAAAATCAAATCCTCAATACAGTATAGCTGTTGTAGACTGGCCTCCCAAAATTGGTCAAAAGAACAACGGAAATTTTTTAAATGGGGGGGGGGGGGCTAGAAAAGCAATTTTTACAAAATTTCTCACATGAATCACATTTATACGGTTTCTCACCTGTATGCAGTATTATATGTGTGTTAAGATTTGATTTATTCGAAAAAAATTTCTCACATATATCACATTTATACGGCTTCTCACCTGAATGCAGTCTTATATGTGTCTTAAGATTATATTTATTCGAAAAAAATTTCTCACATATATCGCATTTATACGGTTTCTCACCTGTATGCAGTCTTTGATGTGTATTCAAACTGTTTGACCTTGAAAAGTTCTTTTGACAAACATCACATTTGAACGGTTTCTCACCAGTATGAACTGTTCGATGTGCATTCAATTCTTTTGCCCGATGGGTAGTCATACGCGAAAAGCTTTTCTACATTCAACACAAGTCAAGGATTCCGAGGTATATTTGGGTTCTGAACCACAAACACCTTGATATTGATGTCTCGACAGACCCCCCGTCAAGACACGCGAGACTAACCAGACTGGCATCCGAACGCCGCTTTAATGATTTTCAAGGAACTATCTAGGTTGCACTGAACCTGAAGGAGATATCATCTAAGGTTCTTATTTGCTGGAAGTTGAGTAGGTTGCATACGAAAAAGCAGGCATGCATCTAAGAATTTAGTTGGGGAGGGTGAGGGGCTCAACTCACATTTTAAATAGGTGAATCGTGTTTTTTATGGGAAGGGTGGTCGTATAAATTTTGGAGTACCTCAAAGGGTGCATTTTGATACCAAAACAACCTAATTCTCATTGAGCCTTTAGGTAGATACAGAATTACTTCTAAGAAAGGGGTGGGGGGGGAGGTAGAAATTAATATTTAGTTCCTCTTGAGTTTTTGAAAAATTTCTAGTCTGCGCTGTTATTATGAAAGTAAAGACTCAATTTTGCGAGTGGGGGAATTTTTCGGGGGGAAATGCCGGTTCCCGAATAAAACTTGTGAATTCAAATATACCCGAAAAAGCCTAATTAAACTATCACTTGTGGAACGTTTCGAGACATTCTCTCCAATTTTGGCTTCAAAATATCTTAACTTCATTCAAACTTCTCAGTTGTTGTGAGAAAGCTTCACATTGAGGAATTCTATACCTCAAAATATGTCTTGTCTTAGTTTAACATTGAGGAATACCATACATTAATATGTCTTGTCTTAGCTTCACATTACGGAATTCCATACCCCAAATGTGCCTTGTCTTAGCTTCACATTAAGGAATTCTATACCTCAAATGTGTCTTGCCTTAGCTTCACATTATGGAATTCCATACCTAAAATGTCTCTTGTCTTAGCTTCACATTAAGGAATTCTATGCCTCAAATGTGTCTTGTCTTAGCTTTACAGGTGTGGCTTGGGAAACAACCCAAATCTTATGAGTTAACTGCTTAACACATCTCTTCAAAATGTGTAAAAAAAAAGAAGACTGAATTACACTCTGAAACTTTGTTACTTTAGGTTTTATATTATCTTTGCTGCTTTATTCTCTTAGCCCGAAAAGGAGACTTTTATTTCATTTATTGTCAGAAAGACGACAAAAATAAAGTATAGTTGGGCAATAATCGCATACAGAGCAATAAAAATTGCCATGATTTCTCCAAGTTAATGAATACTCTTCAGTAAGCAAACATGGACTTACAGCAGGGATTTAAAAAAAAAAATCACTTGAAACCAAGGGACTCGCCGAACCTGCACATGCTCAAGGCCGTCGCCTCGCCGGAGCAACAGGTGAAGTACATGGAGCCCTATGCCCAGGGGCGGATGCGATCCTGTATCGCCATCTCCGAACCCGGGGCCGGCGGCGATCCCGCGGGCATGAAGACCCGCGCCGTCAAGGAGGGCAACGAGTGGGTGATCAACGGGCGAAAGATCTGGGTCTCCAACGTGCCCAAATCGGATTTCATTATCCTGATGGCGGTGACGGATCCGGAGACGGGCGCGCGTGGCGGCATTACCGCCTTCATCGTCGACAAGGACACGCCGGGTTTTATCATCGAACGCGAGATCCTGATCACTTGTTCGTAAGTTATAAATACCTCATATTTTCTATTTTTTCCGAATTACTCCCCCCTCCCCAACTCCAATAAAGAGAGTTGATCCGGTCCAGTTATGTCAGTCACGTATCTTGGACTTGTGCTTATTCTTCCCACCACGTTTCGTCCTGATCTCTCCGCTTTAAGCGTTTTACAAGATTTCCGGTTCCCCCTCCCCCCAGTGACACTGGATCCAGTCAGGATTTAAAATAACATATCTGAGTTACGAGATCCTTCTAAATATGAAATTTTATTAAGATCCGATCACTCCTTCGTAAGTTAAAAATACCTCATGTTTTCTAATTAAAATATGTAAAGTGAAATTCAAAAAGTTAGTTCAGTAAAGGGTTAGAACTGTGTCAGCTATGGAACGATCACAAATAGTCATCTTTTACTGATATATTAATAACGTGGGAGAGCAAAAAAACACCGAAAATGACAGAAGGAACATAACCTCAGATACCCTTTATTCTGTTAGTGATTTTATATCATTTTTACACAATGTAGGCCTATGACACAGAGAATCAGGTCAAATAATACTTCAACTGCGTCAATAAGATGAAAATAGAGAGAGAGAGGGAGAGAGAGAGAGAGGCATAGTGACAGAGAGACAGACAGCGACAAAGAGAATAGGAGCATCTATAGGGATATACAGAAATATTTATAAGAGTGATGATTTTTTGGGTTTGGAAGCTGCACCGTGTTCCTCCTATTTGCATGTTTGTGTGGATGGTAACTTTTAGCAAATGGTAGCGTTTTTTATGACAACGAAAGAGAAAAGGAAAGGGCAAATGGTAACCTGGAAAAATACGAAATATCAGGGCTGCCACAATGTCCCTAAAAGTCCCTAAAACAGCTTTCAAGTCTCTGTAAGTCCTTTTTTGCAGATTTAAACTATGCCAATACTTCAGCTAAGAAGTGATCTTTAGTTGCCCGAGGCTGCAAAATAATTTCAAGTTTACAGCCTATTTCATTTACGTTGATATTTAATTTATATTTATGATTTATGTTTATCTTTATTCCTACTATATATATTTTATAAATATATTTATCTAAATAGCTAGTTATTATCTATTCTATGTTACTTTCTATTCACTTCCTCATTGAACAATGATTGGGTTTTTGTAAATTATTCAAATCAAACATTTTAGTAGTCTTTCTTTGTTTTGAATTAACATTTTGATTTTTTATCCTAGCTCATTAACGGAAGATGAACCTGTGCGCCCACCAGATCCTCCCCCTGTCCTTTCAAAATCATTATCTGAAGTATTTGCATCTACAGTTCAAGAAGATAGCATCCGGATACGCCAGCCAAATTTCTTTGTCCTAGCTTACCTGGAAGTGCCTAAACTAGCAAAGCCGGGACAGACAGACAGACCGACAGACCGACGGACTGAATTTACGATCGTTGTTTGTCACTTAATACTTACTAAGTGCCATAAAATATAGATTGTATAAAACTGGCTTCTAAGCTGTAGAACAACTAGTTACAAACTCTATATATCACTTTTATATCCATGTACAACCAAACATTGTTTTTATTAAAAAAAGGACAAAAAAGGTATTGAAAGACGCAAAGACAGTGTCATTTAGAAATACAAAAAAGATAGAGATAGCAAAGAGACGAAGAAATAAAATTACCTCTTCGCTTCCCAATTTTTCAAGCAGAAATTCACTCGGCGTCCCAGTCAGAGCCATAATTCGCAGAAGTTGATCGATGTCTAAACGATCATCAGTCAGGGAAATATACAAACAAAAAACAAACAGAAAGACATGTTAAGACACAAACATAAACTCACCAGAACATGCAATACTGGAAATGAAACGAGTAAGCAAATTCATTAATACCAAGTATCATTAGAAAATAAATCCTTTCCATTGCTTATTAATCAATCTCCACCTGCGGGATTTCAGGGATAACTGGATGAAAATCCAAACCTATTTACAATCAATTTATTTTCATCTCGCAAAATTTCCTCGCGTAACTTAGGAGTTACTAAGTATTCCATAATAGATTTATGCACAAATGCATAAAAGTCACCATCAACTTTGACGATAGGGCTTGCTGCTCGTAACATCTTTGGTGTGGATTTATTGCTAAAATATTTTAGTACCCAAGGAAATTTTTGACTTGAACTAATAGAGACTGCGTCAACATTTGCAGTAAACATATTAAAAGCCAAAGATTCACTAAAACTTCTTAATCTTGCAATTCGATGTCCATCAACATCTCCTTCTTTAGATTCTATGATTTTATCAAGTTTATCTATCTCACCACTTGCCTTTAATCTGGCCAGCATGTGCATGGGCGCGGCCGGCATGAACGTGGCTTGCGGTGGTGCATGAGCCTCATAACTGCAGGCAAGTTGATGTAAGAAGCTGTAGAACAGACAAACAGGCACACAGCGCACACCGACAACCCAAGAAGCGATGGACGTGACCGAACCTGGGGTAAGCGAATGGCCAGGACGCGACTGGTGCCGCTGCCGCTGCTGCTGCCGTGCTCATAGAATTCACCTAAACACACGCGTCGAAGCATATCAGTGCCAAAGTCCCAAAACAAGTGCTCGACCGTTTGATTGTGGACCTGTGGAGTTGCGGTTGTCGGCGTTGGCTTTGGTTAAAAGCCGAAACCTAAACGACCGCTAACGCCTAAAGAGAAATACCTGAAAATGCGAGAAATTAACCCGGCCCTTATCGAATTGCAGAAACGATTTGACCTTCGACCGGATGAGGAATGATGAAGGAATTCAAGAACTTTAAATTTTACGTATTCGTTCATTTCTTAAGTTATGAAGCGCGGAACCACTTTTCACTTGGGCGTAATCGGGTTTTGTCCCCGTCAACTTTAATTTTTCTTACTCATTAAATTGTTCATCATAATTTCCCATCGACCAGACAGGGCAATTCCTCTCATTAAAATCAGCTTTTCAACATTTTCAGGATACCAAAACCAGCATTCTAGAGCGGCTGACGCGATTCCGGAATCGCGCGCGCCGCTCCATTTTTTTGCGCTCGATTTGTCCGAAAACCGGGTTCCACTTTTCGGATCTCGCTCTACCGGGCCCTAGTTGCCCATCAGCTTTTTCTTCACGTCGAGGCCGACACCCTGGTTGATGAATTCCAGCGTATAGGCCTTCTTGTAGTCGAGGTCGGCGTCGACAACGCCCGCCGTGTCCATCTTGTCGAAGAAGCCCTTGATCCGCTCGTCGGTCATCGCGCCGATGCCGAGGGTTTCGGAATCGCCGAAATCGACGATGCCAAACTCGGTGAGCTTCTCGATCATCAGACTGAAAAGGCTGACTCTTAAAGCTAACTGAATCCAAGCAGAGAAAAAGGAATTTCGAACATTCTCCGGTGAATGTTAACATTAACAAGATTTCAGACATTCACGGTGACATATATATTTTTCATTTCATTTTATTCTTTTTTAACTACTTTGCATGCCTTTGAATCCCATAATACCTTGATATGGACTCTTAATTGTTTCTGCTTAATTTTTTAAGGAGGTTTTTTTACGTCCCTTGCTTACTTAGCTGCTCTTATTTTAATGGTCTGCCACGTCCCCTTAGTGTAGTTATAGCGTTTGGGTTTCTTCATTGAGAGTTATTAAATATGGAGAGATCAATCCCGTGAATCATCCCTTGTGGAAGCGCCGATTCTTAGCGTCGGAGAACATGGACGAAACGATCTCCTTCTACGTGAACGAATTACTTGGATTCGCTTCTCATCGACCGCCTGAACCCCCCATGCCTTGTTCGGGAGGTATTCTTGCTGATAGCATGGGATTGGGTGCGTTCGTCTTCGTGCTGTCCGTCCGTAGCGATCGCCCCATCGCTCCCTTCCTTCTTTATGTTCTTGTCCAACTCACTAAGGGTCGCGGGACTGGTTGTTTCTCTTTTCCATCACATGCACAGGAAAAACCGTTATGTTGCTTGCGCTCATCTTGCTTCGAAACCTGCCGCTGGACAACGTAAGCATGCGTAACGTTCGCGACGTAGCGTCGGTCGCCGGTGTCCTTTGCCAGCTTCGATCGTAGCGCCTAACTACGTCTGTGAGAGTTTTGTACTCAGAGAAAGGTGCGTATTGCGTGGGTATTCGTTTTTTAAGATTTGGTTGATTAGCAAGAAAGTGCAGTGGTAGACCATCGGTGGAGAAGCCTACGTAACCTTCCTCCATGGCTGTTTCCAGCAACCCACTCATACGTGTCAGCTCTTCTGCACTGGCATCTCGGCTCACGCTATCGGTCAAGCCCATCACTTCTATGCGCAACATCGAGCGGCGTATTTGATTCTAAAAATAACTACAAGATGCATACCCTAGCCAAGCCACCTACTTTTTAGGAGTCTACCTGGGGGTGATAAGTTCCAATATAGGCTTGAAAACTTTAAATGCCATTCCTATACACAAAATCGATGAATTAGTACTGTTTACAATTGGACATAATGAATGACATTTTGATGAATAAAAATACTAAAAGGAGTACCTATTACTTGTGATCCTGTAATAGGGTGGGGTGCTAGTGCGCTCAATTGTGTAGTTGATCGACTCCACCGCCTGTAGCTCGTTCATTAACTCATCCAACAAGCGTTCAGGGTTTGCTCTCCCTTAGTATTTGAAGTTTTAGTAAGTAGATAATCTCTTATTTAGTGTTACCTCTGGTCGAAACATTTTGAAATTGCAACAATCAGTAAATGATTCTGGATTTTGTTTGCAGAAGTTCCATTAAGACAGCTTGTTTTCCTCTCACTTACTTCCTTATCGTTTTATTCCAGGAAGGAATAAACAACGCAAAAATGGAAAGATGCAATTTACCCCATCATAATAAAGGATGGAGTAGAGTGGATTTCTCCTTATTTTCAGATTTGTAACAGAAAAGAAACCAGATTTGGCTGATGTTGTCACAAGGAAAATAATGGCTCCAAGGGAATACCACTAGCCCCACTTAATATTATACAACCCACCCGTTCAATGTGACCCCCCCCCCCAAAAAAAAAAAGAGACATCAGTGCTACTTATGCAAAACATGATTTTCCTTCTTTTTCAAGATGGGTGACTGTCAATTTCCAGTCGAATGTTTTCGCCATTGTCTACTTCAATGGTTTACTTTTTTATTTCAACTTTGACTTGAATTTCAAGGGCTTTCATGCTCTTTTGGAAATCCTAAAAACATTCTTTTCATAATTACAAATTATTTTACGATTATGCCTGAATAAAAGATACTATCAACAAAATAGTGACAATTGGGAAGTATATCAAGGAGGCACACTAAATCGAAAGTTTCAAAGGTGGTATGTTTGCATAAATGCTAATCAGAAATTATTATGTACAGTAGTTAATCACTATTTTGCTTTTTTTTAAATAATTAGCTTCCTGTATGATTTATTGGAGTGAAAAATGAATCTAAACACTACATCGTGAAAAAATCACTAGATTTAGGAGGAATCTCTAGTTTTGGAACAAAAGTTGTTATGAACTACCAACTAAAAACAAATTACTAGGCAACGAAAAAATCAATAGAAATAGTGATAAATCACTAGGGGTGGCAACCCTGATTGTAAGGAACAAAAAATCTTACAAGAAATGGTTTATTTCATTTTAGGAAAGCAAAAAAAAAAGACGCGCATCCATGATGTTTTTTGGCGAAAAAACCTCAGAAATCCACATTTTCACAGATGGGAGCTTGAAACCTATACAGCAAGATCTTCTGATACGCTAAATCTGATTGCGTTGTTTTCAATATGATTCTATGATTTTGGGGGATTTTCCCCTCCTTTTTCGAAAATAAGAACCATTTTCTCAGGTTCATGGCTATTGATGTGTACCACCAAGCTTAATGAATCTTACATATTTGGAATCAGCATGAAAAGCTAATTATTTTAATCTGTCTTTTGTTATCAAATTTTTGTTTTGTCTTTTAGATTTTTGGTTAAAAAAAAAAAAAAAAAAAAAAAAAAGACATTTTCAACTAATCGTTTTCGATTTTGTGTTCAATACCCATGGATCCCACCATGGTAAGAAAAGATTCCAGGTACAAGAAAGAAGTTATCTTTCATTATCTTTCCAATATAGGAATTCGTTAAGACAGAATATTAAAAGTAATGACTTCAAGGAACTTTAAAGGCTGTTGAAGAATTGACTGTTTTCTAAATATAGTCTTAAAGATTAATTTAATAGGATGCGTAATTAAAGAATAAAATGACAGTAAGTCATAAAATTGTATTGTCTTGTTTTGACTAGTGTGCGTTAAGAAGGGAGTTGAGTTACAGTTTCCTGTTTTGTTTCAGTGGAATTCTGAGATTTTTCAGCACCAGAGACTAATGGCCCCCTTGAACGTAATTCATAATGTTTCTTTGTGGTGCTAAAACTCTGTGAAACCTTTTTCCTTTCTCTTAGAATCCTTCGAGTGATCAAACCACCTTCAGAAGTTTTATGAGGAGACAATTCTGGGCAAAAACTCCTTTCTTTCATCCCTTTTATTAAAGAACTTGTTCCATCTTCACAGCTCTCACATGTTGTTTCCATAGGAAAAGAGTCAAGAGGAAAAGTGTACGACAATTCATTTCCCCTACTTTTTTTCAATTGTGTCCCTCTTCTGACAATAATCAGGGGGGTTACGATACCCTAACCCCTTTGGGTGCGACCTTGTTGACAAACATTTTTTTTGGGGGGGCTGTAGGGGAATTTTCTGATGGGGTATTTTACGCCGGGAGAGTTTTCTATGGGGAGGGAATTTTCTGAGGGGTGAACTTTCCAGGTGAAATTTCATATGTGGGGAATTATCCAGAATTCCTATATTCGTCTTACCAACTCTTTATTCGTCTTACCAACTCTTTGGCAACTCAGTTTTAAATGTGTAAGAGTTCTGGGGAATTTGAGGAAAATTTCTAATGGGTTTAGAATTGTCTCAGGCATTCTTCCACTGACAGAGAATATCCATTTGTAATTGCTTTGAAGAAAATAAGACCGTTAAACATTTTGTAATTGTGTTGCGAGAGCAACACTTTGGTTTTGTCCCGTTTTTTTTTTTCCTATGCCACCGATGTCGGCTTATTCCTGGAAACTGGAAAGGGTCTAACCTGTGCGGTTCTTACGGAAAGTGTGGACCTCAGGCCGGATTTATGAATATGGCATTATATTTTGGAAAGCTCCGCAGAACTTTTGCCTGGAGCCAAAAAGGATGGTTTTTGCTGGTCCACGAGCCAGAGCCTATGGTGTGCGAAGTGAAGTGGAGTTATGTAGCCTATGTCAGAGAGGTTGAACGGATTGGTTGAAGGATTATATCGTAGCATTGTAGGATAGCCGTTAGAATGAGTCCCCTTGCGACATTCTAGGACCACATGGTCGATACGATGACCCCTGGGGAAAAAAAAACAAATAAATACGCACCCGTGATTTGTCTTTTGGCAAAAAATACGAAATTCCACATTTTTGTAGATAGGAGCTTGAAATTTTTGCTACAGGGTTCTCTGATACGCCGAACGCGATGGTGTTATTTACGACCATCGAAACGCGATGGTCGTTAAGATTCTATGACTTTTAAGGGGTATTTCCGCCTATTTTCCAAAATAAGGCAAATTTTCTCAGAGAAAATCAGAAAACATGCAAAAAAAAAGTATCTTTCGCTCTCTCTCTTGGAAAAACTGATGTGATAGTCCTTATATTCATGTCATTTTCAAAGAGAATGGGATTATTTTAACATTAATATAGGAAGAAAAGGGGAGTGACAGAAAGGTTTTACATCTTCGTTTAGGCATAACAACGTCAATATGATTGTAGTAACTCTTCGATTTTAGCGAGACTTAGAGGGATTATTCTACAATGAACCAAGAGTCATGATCAAAATTCTATATATAAAAAAGAAACAAGAAACAATTGGCCCTAAGCCTTTGGTGCAATGAATAAAATCATTAAAGAGAAGACGTAGTTACTGGTTTTTTGACTAAGGTGAACAAAATGGCTATCGCAGAATTTCGATCTCGTGACTTTGGGGAAAAATTAGCGTGGGAGGGGGCCTAGGTGCCCTACAATTTTTTTGGTCACTTTAAAAGGGCACTAGAACTTTTAATTTCCGTTAGAATGAGCCCTTTCGCAACATTCTAGGACCACTGAGTCGATTCGATCACCCCTGGGAAAAAAACAACAAAAAAAACAAATAAAAACGCATCCGTGATTTGTCTTCTGGCAAAAAATGTGAAATTCCACATTATTGTAGATAGGGGATTTAAACTTCTACAACAAGCTTCTCTCTTTCTCAGCTCCATGGTGACCTCCCTAGGCCCTTTAGTAATTCGCCGTCTTTTACCTCTGATGAAACTAATTATCATCTTCGTAAGATAAACCGTGTTAACCTCGATTTACTCGATCTGTAAGGTGAAACTTAAATCCTGTAACGGCGAGTCATATTGTCTGGGACATGACGCCTGAAACAGCTCGAAGGTGCCGTTCATTCAACCTTTTCAATACATTGCTAAGGATTTTTGGCTTCTCTTTAATTTCTTTTCTTTCTTTCTGAGTTAGTGTTTAGAGTGTGTTATTGACTTGTGTGCTTTTGCCCTTCTTTGTTGGCTAAGAAGTCTTTATGAAGGAACATGACTATGACTTAATTGGTGAAGTGAATCACGAGGAGATTAAATTGGTGTTTAAAAATTTAAAAGGAGGTTTTGTTTTAGGAGTGAATGGCATACCTATAGCCATATTTAAAAATCTCTTATTTCATACGCCATTTATTGTTTCTGTGTAATAAGATGTTAGCTTCTGGGCCTTAGCCAAGCAAATGTAAGAAATTACTATTTATACCGGTTCTTACGAAAAAACTTCTGCTGGCTCACGAGAACTATTGTTTTATAGTGTTTGTTCCTACCGTAAATTAAATAAAAAAAAAGTTTTTTTTTTAACTGAAAGTAAGGAGATAATGCTATGCTCTCCTCCATGGTTCGTTAAAGGCACACTCTAAACGTACTGTGACCATTTGGACAATACTCATATCATGAGTACCATACAAATCTAATACAATAACACCATGAGTTTTGCAAATTTTCATCAGTTATGTAATTTTCAAATAGTTGTGAATCCCGATCTAGGGATAGCGTTGTCAATTCATATAGGGTCCTATGGGATTTATCAAAGAAAAAATTGTAGAGTGGAATTCCATTTACTTTACATACAAGACATGAAAGTCCAAACATTTCAAATTTGTATGGAGAATTCGTCCATGATACTGTAGCACTAGCTTTTTTTACGATTTTTTATATATTTCTATATCATTTTATATATATCTTTCTATAGATTTATTGAACCCTCCACCTTTGCTGGCTCTGGGCTTTTGAATTTCCACTGTTGTTGACCAGATTTCATTGCTACTTACCAGCAATTCCTTCCCGTCAATGCTTATTGACTCCACAGATAGGGATCTTTTGTCCATAATTGTCACAATTAATATTAAATTGTCAATCAAAACTAATACAAATCTAATGTAGGCTATGGTTTTCGACCACCAAATCAGAACCTCCGCTAAGAACGAAGCTTTCTCCAGACTTAGACAATGACGCAACCTCAGGAGAGCCTCATACGATCTATTGATTCTTAGAATTTTGTTAGAGCTCAAACCATATGAGCCCTTGGCTCTTCTGGCCTCGTCACAAGTTCCATATGACCTCTTAGCTCTTGTTTTTTTTTATTCAAGAGTGTTTTGATTGCAAGTCATTTAATTATATTTTAGTCCCTCATTTTTGCTGAGAATGGCTATTAGAGAATGTCATATAGCCAAAATATTTGCTTAGATCTCGCTTTTGTTGTCGATTTTGTAAGAAGTTTCAGTTTTATTTCTCGTTTTTAAATGCAATTTTCAAAAGATTGAAAAAAATTTTAAGAAAAACATGTTGTTTAATTGGCTAGCAAAGTAGTTGCAAACCAAGCTTTTTCTGGATGTTTCATCTTTTATTTGGATATAAAATTCAAATTTATAGCACTGCTGTTAATGCTAAATCAAATACAAACATTTACTTTTGAACATTTAGGAGAAGAATAGAGATATTTTATTCAAATATAGTTAAGCTAGTTTGACTTTAGAATGCTAATGACAATTCTAGTATAGATTCTCAAAATTATTAATCGTATTTCTAATACACTAAACTTTATTTAAGTGATAGTTTTGTGCCGAAGGTTAACACTTACTCCACTAATAAAAATAATCTGATGTTGACCATGGAGCAGAACGTGGTTCACTCTTTACTACGTGATAAAACTGAGACGCGTCTTTGACAATGGTGTATCAAGGATCTTTGTTGGAGGGGATGTGTTACGAAAAAACTTAAAAACGCAACACAAATTTGATAGTATTCATTTTTGTTATGTTTTTGCTAGTCCAACAAATATTTTGATGAGGGGGGCTCAAATCTGTTCCCCCCTTCTCTACCCCTCCCCCACTCAGAGACGGCCGTATTATTTGACACTAAATATTGGAACTTATCTTTGCTGTGACACCAAAAAGTATTATCTGACGTTTTCACACTTCTAAGATAATTGCCTAAAATCTTTGTTTAGCTGTCCTCAAACAGAGGCTCGGTTCGAGTTCTCAATTATAGCGTTCGAGTTCTCAAACCCCTAGTTTAACTCCAGAGACGCTAACTAATTCTAAAAACATTATCTACTCGTACGGAAACAAGACTTACGTGGCCATGATGGTATAAAGGTCGCTTTGGACGGAAGGAGAGCAAATTTCAGCTACTATAAGCTTGGTTTGACTTTTAGAGCTGTTAGTGTAACGAAAAACTAGTGTATTTCATTTTCATGCTTTTATTTTTCCAGGATGTCTTTCTCTAAAATGGTTGTTTTTAAGGGTATTTTTGCATAGCTTAGGACTGCACATACAAAAATGCCCTATTTTTGGTGCATTCGTTGGCGATTGGAGAAATGCGGGGATTAGAACCTCTTGTTCTTTCACAGCTTGCCAGGAAACGGAAGAATAGTATCAGGAGTGTTCTGGCTGTACAGCAAAAACTAAGCTACATGAAAGATACCGAAAAGAAGGAAAAGCTCATCCGATTGAAGAGTCAGAAGCATAGTCAGCAATTCTGTGACTTTGCCCGTCGTATAGCTGATTTGGATGCCCTCGAGGCTGCCAGGGTTCAGTTTCCATATGAGATATAGACAGGCAGAGAACAACGACAGTTTGTGTTCTTTGGGAAAAAGAATACTGTAGCAATAGAGCGCGCTCTTGACGATAATTTCCTATATCTTCTAACTGGCAGTGTCTTTGCTCTTCATTTTCATTTTTTTTTTTAAGTTTTTGGATTTTGATTACTTCAAACGATTTAGCAATGGCCTATGCTTTAGCTGCCCGTATTGGTGTTGTCGCAATTGATTATGCAAATGTTTGTAATTTGGGCCATCCAACAGACATTGTATTATATGAATAACTGATGAGTTGGAAACTCAACAATCTTATTTATGCTGTTTATGACATCATATGAGAAATTGCTTAAGCATAATCTACGTCCAAGAAAGTTATAATTCCCAATTGATTCCATGTTGTCCCATTGCCTTTGTTGTGCCCCTACAAAGACAAACAAGAACTCCAGGCTATCATCTCCAAAAACCGCGAAGAGGCCGAGACGCTTCAAAAGCAACAGAATGCGGACATGAAAGATCTCTTTCGTGCTCGCGCTGAAATTCGGCAACAACTCAAAGCCGTGCGCGAAGCTGACCTCACCAAATTAAGCGGGGAAGATGAGGAAATTAACTTCCGGTTGACCAAAATTCGACAAGATCTCGATGCTCATACATCCCAGACCGATTCCAGATTTCAGGCTATTGAAACACAGATTGATGAACAAGGCACTTCCATCACCGCAAATAAAACCGGTATTTCGGCCAACCAAAGTCAATTGAACTCGGCTGGATCACGCCCTACTTGCCTTGCCGGACACGAACGGGGGACCAGTGGCGGCGTCCCTCAACGCTGCGACAGGTCCTGGTCCGGGCTCGTTTCGCCGAGCGGCGTACTGAGTACGTACGCGTCCTCGCGCCCGCCAACGGCCGGGTAATAGCCGCGCCGGGTGCCGACGTGGCGAAAGCCGAGATCGCTGTACAGCGTGACCGCGGCCGCGTTTGAGGGTCGCACTTCCAGATAGGCAATCACCGCCCCGTGTTCACGTGCTGTCGTCAGCAGGTGCTGCATCAGCATTCGTGCGAGACCGCGGCGCCGCGTTGCAGGTTCAAGAGGGTGTTTTTCCCTTCTTTTTTTAAAAAGGCGCATTTTCTCAGGCTCGTAACCTTCGATAGGTAGGAATGAAGTTGATGAAACTTATATTTTCAAAATCAGCGTAAAATTTCTTTCATTTGATGCATATACTATTATCAAAATTCCTTCTTTTAGAGACTCGGTTACTGTTAAGCCGGCTCGCTCCTAAATACATTTCGTTACCACGAACTGTTTGATGACCCCTGAATCACAGAGGCCGTTTAATTAGAGTTGATTAATCTTTTCAAATTATTAAAAATACTTTAGAATAAAGACCGATGTATTGACGAGGGGACGAGCCCCCTCATCTAATAATGGTAGCGAAACTGGATAGATTTTAAGCAAAAGCGTCTGAAATATTCATTTTCTACAGGTTACAGGAAAAACACTTTTAAGTGTGGATCACCGTTTGGAGACAGGATGGTATATTTTTTATAGAGCTCTAACAATAGTTTAAAGTCGGATATAGTTTAAGCAAATGTGTCTGAAGTTCTTACGTTACATAAGGTACTTTTGACATACCTTTTTAGTATAGGATACTGTTTGACGAACGAAGGCAAACTTCTTTCTCAAATTATTCTAACATTAGTCATAAAATCGGGTATATTTAGAAAATACTCATTTCAAAATACTACACCAATGCGACAGGCTTCACGCCGTTCCGGCGCACGCTGGAGTTGCGCAAGTGAGGGCATGAGGCGTAGCGGCGCGCGTTCCGCTGCTGGTGGCGGCACAACGCGCGCGTGGTCCGAGAACTCGACCAGCTTGTGAGCGCTGAGCTTACGGCTGCGCCCTGAGGCTCGCATCATCCGGTGCGATGCCCGATACCTTTCCGCTCCGGCTGCTCCTCGCGACGTTCGCCGGTTGGGTGAATCGCGAGCAGGCGCAGATCGTCGCCTACCTGGTCGAGGAGAGCCGTGTCCTTCGGGAGCAGCTCGGCAAGCGGCGCCTTCGTCTGACCGATGATCAGGTGGATAATTGTGAATAGGAAAAGGAATTTAAGATTTCCTTCGTTCTTTGCCTTTTATTTTTGTCAGGGTCTCCAATATGTCGCTTTAATTGCCTATTTCTCAGCCCTTTTCCATCGGCAATCCAGATTTTTGGAACAGTATTTACAATTATCAGTGGAAGAAAGAAGATTATAAAAGTGGTTTATAAAATTGTATTCCCAAATTAGTTTTAATACAGCTTATATTAGCGCGCGAATAAACTTATATGGCTCTGAAACACTTTTTAGACCACGCTTTATGGTCTCTTAGAACGTTGCTACTTATAATTTTAAACAATTGAACTTAAAACAACTATTTTCAATTGTTCACTAATCCAAAGGTTTGAGGGCACAAGCTTTGAGTTTTATATGAATTTCTACCTTTACTTCAAATAATACACTCTCTGACACTCAAAACACTTGAACAGCTTTTAAAATAAAGGGTAAGCCAAAACATCAAATATACTAAAAATTAAGTGAAAAGGAGGATAAAAAGAAGAAAGTGTTTAACGAGTGAAACATCAGGAAAAATAAAGATGTTCAGCAAAGACATATGCGAAGCTATCTTTAGGGTAAAATATTATTAAGAAAAAGAAATACTAACAGCTGTGATGACCAAACAGTTGTGAGAAACAGACAATACCGCTGATTCTTAAATTAATCTATTTGTCTGTGTCCATCAATAGTCAAAATCAAAGTCTAACACTGTTCTAGTTTAAAAGAAAGATTTCAACTGAATGAAAAACTGAAAAGCTTTTTCACTTCAACTGAACTTAAAAATTTCTTCTTTTTCTTTTATAAAGTCACCCCTAACAAAAGTTGTGCTTTTAAATGCCATCCGTTGGATAACTCAACTTTTCAGATAAACAAGAATTTTGGTGATAAGAGAAAAGGAAGAAAAAAAAAATCAAGAAAATTACCAAAGTTTAACTGGATCCTAGAAAAGACAGATAGTTTTTAAGAAGTTGCTTGGTCCTAAGAAATAACCGACTGCAAAAATATGTCTCTTTTTCTTACAGATGCGGTTAATAGAGGAATAGAAACGATGTATTTTCATTAAGACCTCTTAGAATTAAGTCTTGCTTATCTCTAATAGCAAATCCATTCCATTCCATTCCATGGCTGCTAGGGCTTCTACCTTTCATTAATTCATGACTATCTTTGCTTATATTTTATCCTTTATTAGCTTTTTTCAAAACTTTTTTCTTTTATTGTGTTTCTATTGCTTTTTATGTGTTTTAGTAAAACTTGTAAATTTATTTTATTAATAAAAGGTATAAGTGCAACAGCCTTCATTCTTTAGATTATAGAAATTGAGATGTGTTGTCATAGAAACTTCGAGAAGAGCTCATTTGATTGGAAATTGAAGGAGCTAGTGCCCTTTTTAACAGTCAAAAATGATTTGAGGGCAACTAACCCCCTCCCACGCCCACCATTTCCCCAAACACATCTAACTGAAGTTTTGAGATACCCATTTTATTTAAAGTAATTGAAAGGTTCAGAAATTATGTCTTTGAGGATGCAAGGGTTGTAAGTTGTGCCTTGGGGGCATATGAGCTTTGTATAGAATGAGTGATTGTATAAACTTCGGAAGGGGCTCATCATATTGGTAATCACAAGTTTCAATGTCCTTTTATCTTTGTTTTATATGTTTAGTGTGTGTGGTGTGTAATGTGTATGTTACATGTGTTGTGTGTATGTGTTGTGTATGTGCGTTGAGTGTATGTTCTGTGTGTGTTTTGTGCGTTAGTGTTGTGTGTTGTGTGTTAGTGTTGTCTGTGTGTGTTGTGTGCGTTTGTGCGTGTGTGTACTGTGTGTGTGTGTTTTGTGTGTGTGTGTTTGTGTGTGTTTGTGTTTTTTTTTGTGTGTTGTGTGTGTGTGTTTTGTGTTTGTGGTGTGTGTTAGTGTTGTGTGTGTGTGTGTTGTGTGTGTGGTATGTGTGTGCGTCTAGTGTGTGTTTGTGTTTGGGGAACTGGCCCCTTTCAATATTCTGGCTGCCAACGCTTAGCACCGGCCGAGACGGACTCAGTCCTTTTCGGACCACCAGCCCATATCAATTTCAAGAGTGACATGCATAGGGAAAAACCACTGGATCTCAAAGGTAAAAAAGTATTGATTGTCCGCCTCTCCGCACTAGGCGACGTCATTCGAACCATTCCGTCGGTGATGGGATTGATTCGCGCCTATCCCGAAGCGGAATTCCACTGGTTGGTAGAGAACGCCTCCAGTGGCCTGCTGCGCCACATTCCCAAACTGAACTTGATCGAGATCGACCGCAAAGCCCTCAAATCATCGAATCCTCGGTCTCCTCGTGGTCCATGCAGGCGCGGACCTGTGGCAGGTTGGCGCGATGCAGCGAGCCGGTATGCAAGTCGATCCCGTGCGTGCATCGCTCCACGATCTCCGTCATGAACACATGAGCCAGGCGCGACGCCAGCGAACCCCCTGCCGAACTCGGAAACGCGCGGTTGAGGTCGCGGCGGTCCGGGAGGTAGCGGTTCTGTGCCGTGAATCCGTAGACGTTGACCACGGGCACCGCAAGGAGCGAGCCCTGCAGCTTGCGCAGCCTCGGCAAGCGGAGCAACCGCCGGATGATCTCGACGCCGTTGATCTCGTCGCCGTGAATCGCGGTTCTTAGCTCTTTACCCTAGGAACCTGTTAGAGGGTTTCGGTATCTATAGAGGGGTATCATATTATTAACAAGCTCGATTTTCTGATATAGACGTCCTAATATATCAACAGCTCGGTAATTGTAACCTTCACTGGACTTTAACCAGTGGGTTAGGAAATGGCTATATTGCATCTCGGAGGGTGTTGTTTCATCGAAGAATATGATAGATAAATTAGGCTGCCAGGATCTACTCTAAATTAATAAAATTTATATGACTACAATGACAAATTTTCTACTAAGCGAAAACCTTCACATTATAATTGAAGTATATCAACTGCGTAGAAATAATGGCGCCATGTCTTTCTCATACCTTAGGTCAGCTACAAATATGGGCCTCTCCGAAATCGCCTTACCAATTGAATAAGAAGTTTGCTGACAAGCTCGATTTGAATTATCCATTGCTGAGTGATACGGACGCTGCAGTTGCGAAGGCGTACGGTATTTACAACGGAAGGTTCTCAAAACGCGTCACCTTCATCGTTGACAAGGAAGGGAAAATCGCGGCCATCGAATCCAAAGTTAACGTGCGTTCGCATGGGAAGGATCTCGTCGCCAAGCTCAAGGAATTACAGAAATAGCCGGAGAGTGTCGGAGCCTTCGGTTTAGCCGCAAACTGGCCGGGGGTTGGAGAACTCTGGTGGAGCTCGAATCCATGCCGCCCACTTCCGAGAACAGACACGTTTTCAAAGGTCGGCGAGGCGTGATCCAGATACACGGCCGCACGACGCCAAGCTCCGTTGTAGATGCCCGAGTCGGAGGCGCCCCCGTCGTGTATCTCACAATGCACGAGCCGAGAACCGGAAGAGGTCGCCCCAAAGTAAAATCCCGCCCACGGCCCTTCAAACCGCAGCATCCTACAAGCCAAGTTCCCCCCCCCAACACCTTCACACCTCGTTTATCACCTCAAACGTCCTTCCCTCTGAGCGAAGATCACAGCTGTTTCACCACTTTGGTATAAAACGCCTAAAATATAACAAACATCGAAATCGAAAATTTTAGGAAACAATTAAAAAATTCGGAAGTTCTGTTCCAAATCACGATTTCCGTTACTAATTCCAAAGAATTTATGTTGAATACGGATATTTCGTTTAGGTTGTCGAAGAGACAGTATAAAGTTCTAGCAATATGCAAAGTTATTTGATTTCTAAAAAGTTAAGCTTCGAAGCTTAAATAAAATGTGAAGAATTGGCAGAATCGAAACTTCAAAAGAGAAAAAGTAATAGAAGGAATTTAGTTTCTGAAAAAAACGATGTAAAGTCCGGTTTTTAGAAGATCAAAATCAGGTCACCACCCGGTTCGGCAAAACGTTAGAAGCAGCCGCTGCCGGGGAGCCTTGGCAGCGGCGGACAACCACCGAAGGCCGCCTCGCCGAGCCCGTGGTCCGGCGGGGGCTGCCGCCGGCGCTGCGAGCAACGCCGCTCGTGTTCGTGGATCACCACCTCGCGCATGCCGAGAGTGCGTGGCGGACGGCCGGCGACGGCGACTGGCTGGTCGTGACCGCCGACGCCCACGGGGACGGTCGCAGCCTCACCGTCCACCGCGCGACGCCCGGTGCACCGCTCGCCCTGCTCCACGACGTCGGTGTGAAGCAGAGCCTCGGCGCGTTCTACAGCTAGTTCTTTCAACTGAAAGTAAGGAGCAACATTAAAACTTAGAACAAATAGAAATTATTACATATATGAAGGGGGTTACCCCCTCCTCAATACCTTGCTCTTCACACTAAAGTTTTTAGCCCTTTTAGAAAAGCTTCCTATTCTAATTGAATGGCCTTTGTGTTTCAGGAGTCGTTGTAAAAAAAACTGGGACAAACAGACAAACTTTAGTGTAAAGAGCAAGGTACTAAAGAAGGGAGAAACCCTTCATATACGGAATAATTTCTGTTCGTCTTGAATTTTCAAGCTGCTACTCACTAGGAGCTGAAAAACTTGTTTTTTATTTGATTCCTCACCCAACAAAAAACTTCAATACAAAACAGAAAGGATAAGTTCACTAAACTTATCAGTTCACTAAATTTTACTATATACATTTGCTTTGATTAATTTTTTTGCCAGAACCAAACAGACACTTAAAAATTAACAAAAAAAGGTGACACAATAGCGGTTTTAGGGGTATCAATCCAACAGTGTGTTCAAGAACTTAGTTACCATTGACAATCATTAGCTATTTGTAACTGAGTTCAGCCTAAAAAGCCAGTTGAAAACTAATCTAGCCCGAAAATGGTTATAATAAATTAAAGAGACCAGGTTCAGCTTTATCCTTCTACTGAATTACATTCTGCGGCTTCGCGGCCTCCCTTTTCCACCTCCGTTGAAAACAATGGTATGAAAGCGGAATTGAACGCCCCTTCCGCGAACAGGCGCCGAAACAGATTGGGAAAGCGAAACGCGGCATAAAAAGCATCAGCAACCGGCCCGGCACCGAGCAACCCGGCAATCAATGCTTCGCGGGCAAAGCCCAGCACCCGGCTCAGCATGGTTGCGCTGCCAACCGAGGCAAACTTCTTTATCAGGCTCACTGGGCGGCCTCTTTTGTTTCCGGCTGCATGACATCCATCAGAGTGTCGCGGATCTGTTGCAACCGCTCCGGATTTTCGATCTTGTGGCCGACCCTTTCCCTCCAGTTTAGTAGCAAATACGGCAAACAAATATAGTGAAGGAACTGTTAGAATGAGGCAGAATCTTTTTTAAATAGTTTTCCAAGTCCCTTTTAAATGTGCAGTAATGTCTCCTTTGCCACTAATGATCTATCTGGTCCTATAGTTGCCCCCTGTCTGTCCTAATAATGAATTAATCAATTCGCTTAATTATAATAAAATTGAACATATAACCATTTTTTTTGTCAGAAATTGGTAACACATAGAAAAAGATGGTTTAAATCCAATGTCATCTGACGTAATTTATTGATTAACAGCAAATGAAAAATCAATTAAATTTCAACCGTTGGCGAACGAGAAATACCTTACCAATACCACTGGCTTAAACAAAGTTGTCCCGCGGTGGTCCACTTTAAAGAACATGCAAATACAAACACAGCTGTCCTTAGTTACGTATGAATTGTTATGTTTTAATTTTTTGTTTGTCTCCGTGTATAAGTATAAAAGACAATAGGTCAATTATAATAAATTTTAACAAGTTGTATAATGTGACCTAGGAGTCTTTTGATTGATGGGATCTCCCCCCCCCTGGAC
Organism: Alatinidae sp. Z8VKAUB7J3; assembly: GCA_010016025.2. Lineage (NCBI taxonomy): Eukaryota > Metazoa > Cnidaria > Cubozoa > Carybdeida > Alatinidae > Alatinidae sp. Z8VKAUB7J3. Next base: position 34,354,473 of record JAAAKM020721499.1, read on the forward strand.
TCGTTACAATAAAGCAAGACTTTGTCCGTGATTCGTCCTGAATCAATTCCCTGACAGTAGGGCAATGTTATCGCTTTTTTTTCCCCTTCCCCTAATGAACAGTGGGCCCTAATGAACATAGGAAGTTTGTCTACTAGGTGGCCGAAATTGTGAACTATGGATAAGACACCGAAGTAGGAGTCGGGAAGATATCTCTCATTTTTCATTTACATTCATTTCCTATTTGTAAGCCTTAAGAAGTTTCTAAACACGGGTCCTAACTTTGAACAGATATTAAAACTTGACTTCTCTACCTCTTTCTCTACCTTTCACTTTTACTCAAAAGCTTAATTTACTTAATTATTTGTTTTTAATTTGTCAGGGAAAGTTTTCAAAGGAGAACTACTTTGTCACGATGGCCTAGGCTCTCGTCCCATTTCCTAAGTTTTGAAAAAAGACCATTAATACAGCTCAAAATTCTACTCAAATAACAGAGACTGCATTTACAGAACTAAAGGCAGAGAAAAAGCAACTAGTTACTGAAAATTAAGGTAAAATGTTGTTTTGTCAAAATTTCAATAGGCATAGACCTGTCATGTAGGCAAATTTCAGGGCCCTACAGAGGGAGAAGAAGTAGAGATGGGTACTTTAAAATACCTTCCAAGACATACTTTAGCCTGTAGACACATCCCTGAAAGTTTAATTTTTCCTAACCTAAACCCTTTCTGAGATAGCAAAAAGTCAATTAACTAGAATTTTACCTTGCTTACCCATATAAAGTAACGAGCCTGAGAAAATTTGCCTTAGAAAATAGGGGGAGACACCCCCTAAAAGTCATAGAATCTTAACGAAAATAACACCATCAGATTCAACGCATCAGAGAACCCTATTATAGAAGTTTCAAGCTCCTATCTACAAAAATGTGGAATTTTGTATTTTTTGCCAGAAGGCAGATCATGGATTTTTTTTTTTCCAGGGGTGATCGTATAGACCCGGTGGTCCTAGAATGTTGCGAGAGGGCTCATTCTAACGAAAATAAAAAGTTCTAGTGCCCTTTTCAAGTGACCAAAAAAAATTGGAGGGTACCTAGGCCCCCGTAAAATACGTGGCCGACCACAGCACGACACCCTCATTGACCCCATCGTCTCACCCGCTCCTATGGAATTTCAGGTGACTGTCGCCTGGGTAGGAGGTCCTTCATGAGGCAGTTTGCTTACATTTTAGGGATTGCAGGGTTCTTGAGTGTCATGGCTTGGGGTTGGTACCTGTATTCGCAGGCAGGCCATTATGTTGTGGTAGACCACGCTCAATTACCTGGGACCCCTTCTCAAGTTATTTATTATGAATTAGATGAGGATGTTGATCAGAAAGCGCCCTCGGGGCCGCCTTTGTGGTCTACCCCAAGAGCTCAAGACTTTCGAGGGCAATCCTCAGTGGTGGCTAATCTTTTAGTTTTCTTTAAATTCATTTTCTGTATTTGATTTACATTCCATTCTTTTTGGACCGAAGATGACTGTGCGGAGGTTTTGACCAAAATATTCGCATTAATTTTTAGTTACCACCGCGTCAAAGTTTCCCTACATTTTATTTTTGTCTTTACTTATTTATGAAATCAAACATTATGTTATTGCTTATGTTTTATTTATGTTATGCTTTGCCAGTGTGGTCTAAAAGTTACAAAAATTACTAGCTAGCGGAATTATACTTTAAATAAAAGCATTTTAAAATAATTTCCAGAAAAAGCTCTGGAAACTCTTGGTCCCTTCTTTCGATATTCTTTTGTTATTGTTGTTTTTTCAACGCTGAGGAATAGCCCGTAATCATGTGATTACTGATCGCGTTCTTCTTTGAACATAACGTTTTAAAAGCTTCGATGGGCTGACAACTTCAGAGTTTAACCGATAGCAAAGAAACAAAACCAAAGTGCTGCTCTTGCAACACTTTATTCGGCGAAGCCGGACAAAGGTTGCCGCAACAGTTCACGTTGCTCAGGCAACGTAGGTCTAGGTTTTACTTGGTTTATCTGTTCATTCACATCAGTATCTGTTGTCTTTATGTTTGATATAATCATTCATTTTTAATTTCTGTTAGATTGTTATCAAACATCACCAAGAAGTTATTTTTGGACACCCGAAAGACTTCTGGCCTCTGGCCTTCTCGGCTTCTGGCCTTCTCGCACCAAAACTGTCCAAACGCAAAATCTAATTCTGATTACAAGCTAGTAGGCTATTCCTGTGACATTTTAGCTTCCTAGCCTGATCCTATCCATGTTAGGAGAAAACAGAGGAATTTCGAACCAGCACATTTACAAGAGCAGGTTCTTTGATTAAAAAAAACAAACAAATAAGATAAAATGCACAGTCTTCATGAAACCCAGTTTTCATGTTGTGCATTTTTCACGGTATGGCACCCGATCTAGCCTATATTTGACCCCATTTTGTGACATTTTTACAGAATCTGATAAGTGAGGGTTGCGAAAGTTTTATTTTAAGTACGCAATTTAAGAATACGTACATCGTTAACTGTTTCGGTATGGTGGAAACGCTGTGGTGGAATACCAAGGATGAACAGTTTCAGAAACTGAGTAGCCAGCCCTCTTCTCACCCTTGAAAGGGCGTGCAATTTTACAATTTAAGTTGTAGCATTGTTTGTAACTTTTATATATCTTTATTTCGTGTTTGTTTTGTTTTCCTTTCTTTTTCTGTTGGTTTACTTCATCGTTTTCTTTATGTATTGTTGTTAGATTGGTAGGCTCCTGGCCCTGGGCATCATCCAGGGCCTGGGCTTCCTGGCCCTGATCGTGCCGGGCTTCATCCTCAGCGCCATGTTCTACGTCGCCGGGCCGGTGTTGATGGTCGAGAAGGTCGGCTGGCTCGAGGCCCTGCAGCGCTCACGGGCCCTGACCCAGGGGCGCGTGATGGAGACCCTCGCCGTCCTGCTCACGACCCGCTGGCTGATCCCGTTCATCCTCAGCCCGTTCATCATGATCCCGGCCTTCGCCCTGGCCGAGTATCAGATCGCCTCGCTGCTGCTGCAGTGGCTGCTCACGCTGATGATGACGCTGATGGGCCTGGTCGCTCCCTATTGATAAGTTAATCAATTAACCATTACTCGTTTAATTAAGATTATCCGTTAATATTTTAGTGGATTATTGAAAATAATATTGACAACTGATAGCATTAATATTTTTGGTATTTGTCTGTTAAAAAGAACACACCCAAGAATTATGATGTGAAAGATCTAACAGAAACTGATTTCTCTTCCTGGATCGGTTACGATTTGCTTATTTTGAGTGAGAAAACTGTCATGCATGTATATTTTTATTAAATATATACTGCATAGAGGCGGCTAGGGGTTAAGTTAGATTTGGATATGTATTTAAGATACTGCGAAGTCTGCGACCAGTTTTCCGGCCCCTGGGAACTAAGGGGGAGTAAGTCGTCCCCAAAGACATCTTATTCTGTCTTTCGACTATGCTGAGCAAAATGGCTATCTCAAAATTTTGATCCGTTGACTTTGAGAAAAATGAGCATGGGAGGGGGCCTAAGTGCCCTCCAGTTTTTTTGGTTACTTAAAAAGGACACAAGAGCTTTTCATTTCCATTAGAATTGCCCCTCTTGCAACATTCTAGGACCACTGGGTCGATACAATCACTCCTGAGAAAAGGAAAAAATAAATAAACACGCACCCGTGATCGATCTTCTGGCAAAAATACGAAACTCTATATTTTTATAGATATGAGCTATGGAGATTTTACGTACACATATGGAGGATGGGGTGGGTTTTTGTCACATATACCCACTTTAGGGACCTCCAATTATACAGACAAGTCTTTGTATGATTCTGAATAAATTTTTAAATAAAAAAGTCAAGTTTTTGTCTTTTTTCTGTCTTCTGTCTGTTTTATTGAGAAAAAAAAACATAAAAAAATGTATATCTAAGCAATCTAAAATGCAGTATTAAAATCTTAAATAAGCAGAAAAAAGTCAAGCATAAAATGAACATAAAGTAATATGAAACCTAATAATTAGATGAAACCTAAGACGAACAGAAATTAAACTAAATGAATAAACGATCGACACACAAACATGACGTCAGTCGACAGAAAGACAAACAACTTATTTTTATATACCAGGCGACAATTTTCAGGCTGCTCTTATGATTCCTCGGCACGCTTTCTTTTGGTGATTTCTCTTTGAGACGCAAGCCCGTTTTAACATTGTTGTTGTGATTCCTCGGCACGCTTTTTTTCTCACTTTCTCTATTAGCCGCAAGCCTTTTGGCATCAGCTCTTTCATCAGCTCCCTCGGCTGTTTCTTCTGCCATTGTAGGTTCTTCTGTCATTTGGGCGCGAAGCCTGTTTTCACGCTGTTGTTGTGATTCCTTGGTACGCTTTCTTCCCTGTCAGAAATAGGAACATTCGATTAAATTAATATTACGCATTCTGGTGAAGATACTAACTAGCATTCTACTATTATACATTCTCCGCACTCTCTCTACCTCTTTATTCCTATGTCCTGAGCCATTGGCGGCTTGTCTCTCTATGTGTCTGTGCGTCTGAGTGGGTGTTTGCTTGTCTCTGTGTCAGGCTTTGTTTGTTTGTATGTGTTTTCTCTCTCCATATATGCATCTCTTTATCTCTCCGTGCCTGTATGTCTCAGCGACTGTTTGCTGGTCTGTCTCTCTCTCTGTCTGAGTGGGTGTTTTCTTGTCTCTGTGTCTGTCTTTTTGTGTTCGGATTTTCATGAAATCATGTTGTATGACATATGATTGCGCATCAGCTATTATGAAGCAGGAGTGTTGGATCATTGCTCTGACCGAGGTAGGAATCAATCCCACATCTTTCTTAAGTTAAACTAAGCCTGAATATGGGTGCGGCGGGGTGATGCCTCCTGTCTTATTGCAGAAAAACGTTTCTGACATTTATCTTAAAGCATCATTTAAATAAACTGATTCGTTTCATATTTCATAAAATTATATCAGGGATGTGTAAGTGCGTATCAGCTACTATGAAGAAGAGGAGGTGTTTCATTTTGTAAGGGTGGGGGATGCCGCAAAAATTGCATTTGAATAAAAATTTCAACTATAGGCACAAAACTACCTTTCCATAATTTGGTCTCCAAAGCTACCTTTTTGGTTTAGAATAAATAGCGCTGGAAAGTAAAACTTGTATGTCTCTTCAATTCGAATGCTTGAAGTGAATCTATTCTTCTTAAAAGCAAGCAAAAAAAATCAATCTTAAATTATTTTACAAAATGCTAGATTTGTTCTGGCATAAAAAAAAGCACTTAATAATGTTTCATTACCGTGCTAATTATGATTTGGTTGAAGACACAAGTGCATAAGAAAAATTTAGAAATCCGGGATATAAGTTTTTTTCTTCTCAATTTTTTTTTTCCGTGTGATACTGAATGACTAGAAGATGCGAAATTACTAGAAGGTCTTATCGATTCTTGCATTGTGCTGTTAATTCAGGTTTTTCATTTTTTATATAATTGAGCGTAAAACCCGCCGATCTTTAGTCGCGCAGAGTTTTAATGGATCGCTAATGTATTAATATTCACTATAGATTTAAAACGCCGTCCCTATAAGTTTAGAATTAAACAGACCCCGCTGAAGACGCCGTCAATCAAATAATTTACTTTTTACTGGTTTCATTGGCGTCTCTCGAAGAGGACGCTGATGAAGATATTACTACGCGCAGCGTCTTCTCCGATAGACGCTGCCGAGTGGCCCGGGTTTTCGAGAGGGTTTGAAAATTTAGGATGAATGGGAGGAGGATTTTTCTTAGTATCGATTGAGAATCTGTAATGTTTGGTTGTCTATAGGACTGAACCCATCCTGCTGTCGTTCTTAAGTTTATTAAGTTAAAGTTAAGTTTTTTTGTCGTTCTTTAAGTTTATCTTAATCTACCATTTTATTAAACGAACCTTTCAATGTTCCATCTTGTTTTGTTTGTTTGGTTAAATAAGTGCATAATAAAGTCATTTATAGAACAAAATTGTTTTGTTCTCTTAAAAAAGAAAGGAAAATTGGACATCACGGGTCAATACAACCATATTAGGAGCTTGAAACTTCTATAATAAGGTCCGCTAACACGCTGAATCTGATGGTGTGATTTTCACTAATTTTCATTCTATTACTTTTAGAGGGTGTTTCCCTTTTTTTCGAAAAAAAGGCAAATTTTCTCGGGTTCGTAACTTTTGATGGGTAGCACTAAACTTAATGAAAATTATATATTTAAAATCAGCATAAACATTCAATTCTTTTGATCTGTAAATTGGTATAAAAATTCCGTTTTTTAGGGTTTCGGTTACTATTGAGCCGGTTCGCTCCTTACTACCGTTCGTTACCTCGAACTGTTTGATAGTTCTGACTGGCCGAGCGCCATGCACCATGCATGGCCAAAGGAAGGTGCACAAAGCAATATCCTCGACTTTTCATTTCATAGCCATATTACGTATCCACTGTTAGCTTTATAGAGAAAATGCTAATTTCTTGTTAATTTTAGTGCTCAAAGTACAGCATATCCAACAGCAGCAACTAATTATGTAGCTGCTACCGCTTATGCTGCTGCAGCAGCACAGCCCAGACCTGGATATGATCCTTCTAGTTTCACATCAACTGGATATGGAAATACTTCTGAATTTCCAGACGCAGATGGAGGTATTTGTTTTGGAATTTTGATGAGAGTGAATTGTTTATTTGTTAAATTTGTATTTAGTCAGATTTATCGAAATTCCAATCCCAGCCTTCAACTTTAAATTGGTCAATAGAGAAACAATGGGTTCATTTACGATTTGATTGATTAGTTTTATGTCTTTTCAGTTTCTGACGGCGTTCCTAACAGTGACACAGAAGGAACTTTGACAAACGAGGGGGAAAAAAGTGAATTAAGAAGTGATATTGAAGAGTCAGTTTATGCTGAAGCAGAAGATCTTTTGGATCAGTTAAGAGGAAGCCATGTCAGGCACCTATCTGTGCCAGTTTGCGATGACAGGTCGTCAGCTGGAACAAGATCACTAGCTTCTTTAGGTGAGATAGGTTCTATCACTTGCCTTTAACATCTGGATGGCAGCGGTGCCAACACCGCTTGCACCCGCATGCAGCAAGACCTTTTCCCCTCCAGCGAGCCCCGCCTCCATATATAGGTTCAAATAGGCGGTTGCAAAAACTTCGGGAATGGCAGCGGCTTCAATGACCGAAACGTTTTCCGGCACTTTCAACACCTGGCCCGCTGGGACGTTGACCACCTCCGCATATCCGCCACCGGCAAGGAGCGCACATACGGCATCGCCGATCTGCACCCGCGCTTCCCCGTCACCGACTGCTCCCACCTCTCCTGCGCATTCGAGTCCCAAAACAGGACTTTCGCCTGGAGGCGGCACTCGCCGCTGGCTACGTCGAGCAGGTGCAGGGTCGAGTTTTCGTCGCCCGCGCGGCTGAGCCCAAACGCGAGCAGCTCGCCGCCGGGGCTGAGCGAGGTCCAGTCGAGCGAGCCGAGGCCCCTGGCGATGGCGCGCGGGTCGCCGGCGCGCGCGACCTGCGACGCGAGCACCACGGTGAAGAGGCGCAGGACCATCGTGAGGCCCGCCCATGCGCCGGCTGCGTTGATGTCGAAGGTCCACCCGAACAGGTCGACCGTCTCCCAGCGATCGGTGGCGGGATCCTGCGCGGTGAACGCGTACGACAGGACGATCACGAGAGAGAACAGCCGTTCTTTATTTTCAGCTGAAAACCCTTTTTTTTTTATTTAATCTTAAAACTGAGGCGAGCCAATATAAGCCTACATAATATGTCAAACTTATAACAAACAGAAATTACCACAAAGAGGAGTAGGGTTAACACCTCAAAAATCTTTCAAGGACCAGTGCGTCACTGTGCCACACTATAGCAAAGCACGTTCGGCTCTTCAACCTCCGGTTCTGTACATTGAAGTCTCATAGTGCTTCAAAGTACTTCTCCTTTTTTCTTAAAATTTTTTTTTTCTTAAGAATTAAAATGTTAGATTACAGTTAAAATTTCAGACAAAATTTGAATATTTAGTGGGTAAATTTTTCGTTTTTCCGTTCTTTACAGAAAATACTAAAAAGGCATTTTTCAATAAAATTATCCCTCAGAAAGGTAGTATTCAGGGGAAGGGGGCAGGCCACTGCCCTTATTGACGCCACTGGATATGGTATGATTAGATGTAATACGTGGTCAAACCCCAAAATTTCGACATTTTATGATTTCTCTCATAATTCTCTGTATTTTCATATGATTTGCGTTTTACCGTCTTTTTTCTGAAATTTATCCTTGACTCCCTAATAGATTTCTGTCGACATTCGAGTTCACGATAATATTTTAACTCACAAGGCATGGGCAAATTAGTGCACCATGAAACCGTAAAAATTACTGTGTTTTAACTTTATAAATTAAACTGGCCTTTATTATTTTGTTGCAAAATAACACTACAGTGAGCAGTTAATGAGGTCAGTCTTTTTGGTTTTTTATTCGTTTTATTCCCTTGGAGATTTTATAAGGCTTTGTTTTTATCATTTTCTTTATTTATTGTTTTGGAATAATATTGTAAATAGAATCCCAATTTAAATACCAGTCTTTTATTTTAATCATATATTAAATTTGTATTTACACATTGGGAATATATATAACATGTGCTTATATTAATACGATAAAAACATAAAATTTTAATGTAATAAAATTAACCTTTAAGTTTTGTTTCCACCTTTATTGACTGCTCTTACTTCTGTAGTTATGGCAGGTAGTAGATATCTTATCAGTATCACTATTATTCTATCCAAAATACAAGTTTGATCAAGTTATGTCCAATTTCTTTCGAAATCTTGAAAACTCAAATTTAGAGAGGTAGTGAAAATATAAGATTGAAAAACACTTTCCTAGACCTTTATTTTAAGATGTAGATCTGTAAAAGACCTATCAGCTAAGTAAAAAACTTTAAGCTCATTGATTCTAGCTAGTCTATCTACTATTTCTATGAGTCATATGCAAGACGTCATTTTAGAAAAGACTTTTTCACGAGGACAGCTTCCATGCCCACCATTTCCCCAAACACATCCAATCAAAATTATGAGATAGCCATTATGTTCAACATAGTTGAAAGGTCTGGAGATTATGTGTTTCACGATGACAACACTAATACAGCCCTCAGGGCAAGGGTTGCAAGTTATTTTTGACCTGGGGGCATATTAGCTTTAGATAGAAAGAGTTTTATAGAAAGGGTTTATATGGAAAAGAATTGTATAAACTTCAGAGGGTGCTCATTGGGTTACTAGTCAGAAATTTTAGTGCCCTTTTTGAGATTCAGAGTGAAAGAAGGGTGAATACACCCCCTGCACCTTGTACTTTCCGAATCGCATTTTAATGCTGATTGTAAATATATAAATTTCATTAAGTTTAGACTTACCCATCAAAAGTTACGATCCTGAGAAAATTTGCCTTATTTTAGAAAATAGGGGGAAACACCCCTTAAAGTCATCGAAAATCACATTATATTCAGCGTATCAGAGAACCCTATAGTAGAAGTTTCAAGCTACTATCTATAAAAATGTGGAATTTTGAATTTTTTGCCACAAGACAGATCACGGATGCGTGTTTATTTGTTTTTTTCCCCAGGGGTGATCGTATCGACCCAGTGGTCCTAGAATGTTGTGAGAGGGCTCATTATAAAACAAGTTTTTTAGACCACTTACCAAAACCTCAACATCGCTCCGTCTATAGGCTCCAATTCCTCCATGCTGTCTAATCTGACGATTCTTATTATAGAGTATACCTTGGAACCTGTAAGAGAGCCGAGTTCTGCTCATTAAGTCATGTTTCTGTGAGACCAATAACCTGAAAAAAGTTCACATATCTTGCTAATAAAATTGAAAGATGAATTCAACCCCTGAGGATTAAGGTGGTAAACTTTGAGGTCTTCAGAATCACCACAACTATACTTGTGATAGGTACTTCGAATTACAAGGAACATATTGACCAGCAATCCCAGTATCATAATTCCGATAGAGCTGCTCTTATGCACATATGGACAGAATGACCCCAGGTGACAAAAAGAAATGCGAAGGCAATTTGCCAATCAACAGAATCTATAACAAATGACTTAAAAAGCAAAAGGACAAGTTATAAAGAATGAAATAGTGATTCTAATTCAAATAATCAGGCAAACTTTTATTTTTCATTATTACCCGCGATTTTTCTTATTCCCCTCCCCCAAAAAAGTCCTGGATACGTGCCTGGTTGGGTAGGAATTAGAATTCCCAAAAAAAACTATGGGCCCATTGTAAACACTGAATTGCGGAAGCTTATGGTCGTTTTCCCTAATTCTATAATAAATGTTTTCAATGAAGTATATAGCCTTTTTTGGGGGTGTATGTTCTTGGGCTGGATTTCTATGGGGAAAATCTTCCTTAGGGAGGGAAATTTCTAGGGAGTGGATATTCCAGGGTAAATGTTACATTGGAACATTTTGACTGAATTACTATACGAAACTGATTTTAATTGTCTTATATTCTCTTTGCCAAATTTTTTATGTAGAGTTGTTCGGGGGAATTGTCCAGGGGCATTTTCCCGCGTGTTTTGTTTTCTAGGAAATAATTTCCATAGAAAGGGCATTTCTGGAGTGATTGAAAAACCAATTAGAAACTAAAGTCTTATTCAAATTAAAGAATGCCGAAGGCGGGTGCCCGTCGGTGGCACGGGGGTGGCTTCGGGATGAGAGTCCTGGTCACGGGAGCCGAGGGTTTCGTGGGCGCTCATCTCGTGCGCCGCCTTCGGCAGGCTGGCCACGAGGTCGTCCCAGGTGTGCTCGCGCCGGAGTCCGATTCCGGCTCCAGCGTGGGGGATCAGGTCGCTCTGGACGTCGAGAGGGAGGAAGTCGTGCGGGAGGTCGTCCAGGAGGTCGATCCCGACGCGGTGGTCCACCTCGCGGGAGAGGGGATCGCCAATCGCCGCTGGACGGCCGAGCAGAAGAGAAAGATTCGCGACAGTCGCGTGCTCGGAACCCGGACCTGAGAGAATTTGCCTTATTTTAGAAAATAGGGGGAAACAACCCTTAAAAGCCATATAATCTTAACGAAAATCACACCATCAGCTTCAGCATATCAGCGAACCATAAAGTAGAAGTTTCAAGCTCCTATCTACAAAAATGTGGAATTCTGTATATTTTGCCACAAGACAGATCACGGATACGTGTTTATTTGTTGTTTTTTCCCAGGGGTGATCATATTGACCCAGTGGTCCTAGAATGTCACGAGAGGGCTCATTCTAACGGAAATTAAAAACTCTAGTGCCCTTTTTAAGTGACAGAAAAAATTGGAGGGCACCTAGGCCCCCTTCCATTTCGAAAGTAATTGATTTTCCTTACCAGAAGTTTTATATTGATTTTACATGTTCATAAATATTCCAATTTTGAAAATTTGACGTTTTTTAGCATGAGAAATCTTGAAAATCTAGGATTGGACAACCAAGATCGAACATACATGAATGTTGTGCTATAACATATCTTTGAACACTAGCTAATTTACATTATAGAACCATTGTCCATATAGAACCATATTGATTTTACATGTTCATACATATTCCAATTTTGAAGATTTGATGTTTTTTTAGCATGAGAAATCTTGAAAATCTAGGATTGGACAACCAAGATCGAACATACATGAATGTTGTAACCAGCCTAACTCCCAAGCCCTTTTTTGAGGTCGTACTATACATATATTATCTCCCGCTATTATATTACTTTTTAGTTTTAAGTCACACGGTCAGTCACAAGGAAATCAGCAATTTCAATTGAATTGAGAAATTCTGGCGTGAATTCAATTCCTCCTTGAAGACCAAAGAATTAACCATTTTATAGTATTTGTTTTCTTCTCGGAAAAGTAATTATCATTACCTAAGATATATTTCCGTATCTTTTGCTTTAGCTGTTCAGATTCATTCGAAATCCTTCGTAATTTCAGATGACGTCATAGCTTTTATCATGATTTCCCAGCTTCTCCCTCGACCTTCGCCGGGGTCGGGTTCTCGTTCTGCGGGCTGATCGCAGGACTTCTGGCTCCTCGCCTGCGAACGCCCCACGACCCCAATACGGCACGTGTCGCGGTGATCATGCCCATATATCATGAAGATGCTGCGAAAAGCATCGGCCTGTTGACCGCGCTTGCCGGCGAACTGGCGCAAGAGGGCATGGCAGAACGCACCGAGATCTTCGTACTGTCCGACAGCCGCGATCCGTCGATCGCCGTGAACGAGACGCTGGCGATCGACGCCGCGCGTGCCGCATCGCCGGTACCGATCTGGTATCGGCGCAGGCAGACCAACGAAGACAGAAAATTCGGAAGTAAAACGAAATTGATTAGGCGAAAAACTTTTTGCTAACCACAGATGACCACTGGCGATGCCGCAGTTTTCAAACACTAATGATTTACAAAATTTTTGCTTAGAAAGGGTACATAGTAATGTGAATTGAAAATTACACATGAAAATTAACATAATACCAATCTTAATGCAAAAAAAAATCTTAGCAGAAATGGTAATTAGCTGATGAAAACATTTCCACATTATTAGGTCGCATGTGTTTAAATTAGATGAATCATCAAGATGCCAATATAATAAACCTCGGTGTGGCGAGTTGTCCCCTGTGCCCCCTATATTGTGCTCCTAAAAAAATAATCACGATGTCGGTTTAATATTGAATTAAATAAAAAAAGGATTTAAGGGACTTAAGATTTTGAATTAAAATGAAATAGTTGTAGGCATCAAGCCATGGCTAATTGTAGAAAAAGCCAAGACGTATAGTCCAATTGAGTGAGAGGCAAATCTGGCGTTAACCCCTTGTTAGGATTGTATAAAAATGATGTTAGTTCATTTGTTAATATATAAGTCTATCTCCATTAAAAATATTTTTTTTTTGTATATTCACGTTGTAAAAACATTGACAAAACATCAATCAAGAATCAAGCATTGATTATCCAAATCCTTTACGGAAGTAGGTTCCAACTATAAAGAAGAACCTTGGGCTTGGCTATTCTACTTTTAACTCTGCATTCACCATCTATGGTAATAATACTACCCAGATAAGTGAAGCTATCCCCTTGATTGATCTTCCCGTTATCCAGCATTACCTTTATTAGTTCGGAGCGTCTCTTTTATTCTTATCTCTTCTTGGTTCATTTGTATTTTCATTTATTCCTCAAATTTAATTCATCTTTTTCCCTAATGTTTTTATTTTTAATTTCATAAGTAACCGTCGATTCCTTTAATTATTTTATTGGCTTTATTTTAGCATTCAAAAGCTCATTTAGATTTTCTTCCAATTGTCAATGCACCAGATAGAATTGTTAAACTTAAATGTAAGAACAATGGTTTATGGAGGAGCACTAGTCTCCAGCACGTTTAAGAGAGCATCGGATAAAATACTTTGCAGCAACAAACTGTGAGTAAATAGCGAACGTTGTCTATATAAACCTTATCTGCTGGGGGTGTGATTGCTCAGAAGCTTCTGATCTAAGATTGAAAATTGGGTCCCACTTCTTCTGCAACCAGAAGCTTGTCCAGCTCACAAAGTAGTCTCGGTTTTCGACTCAAGCAGCCGAGCGAACCTTACGATGGTTCGGGCACCGGCTTCAAATGCCACCACACCTACCCGCAAAGACAGAAAAAGAATAGAAGAGGATTGCCCTTAGTGTACAGAGCATTCATATTTGCAAAAAAACAATTCCGGTAACATCAGCCGGTTTGTACAGGTTTGATCATGTGTCTTATCTTTTTTAATTAATTTTAAACTAATAACGACATCTGGAGTATTTCTTTTCGTCGACACTTGCCTAAGATTCGTCGGCATATCTCAGGCTCCCCCTCCCCTCCCCCAAGGGTGAAAGGCTAGTGACACCCTGTGGGTAACTGCCGCATATATTTAATATATATTATATTATTATATGTATAATATAGGAAAATCGGAGGTTTAATACCGGTCGGGATTTAAAATTATTCACAGTCACAATCGCCGAAGCATCAAGTAGCGGCAGTACTGGTTGAGTTGCATTTGCAGTCGTAAGTAGCCGTAGTTATAGTCGTAAGTTGTCGCGATCACAAATAGTCTCAGTCGCATGTATTCGCAGGCTTAAGTACTCGCAGTCGTAAGTAGTTATATTCGGAAATGATCAAGGTCCCAAGTTGTGACAGTTGCAAGTAGTTTCAGCCACAAGCAGTTGTAGTCACATAGTCACAATCGCAATTGCAAGTAGCCTTTGTCACAGTCACAAGTAGTCGCATTCACTAAGTATTTGAAGTCAAAATTAGTTATAGTCACAAATAGTCACCACTTAACCATTACTATTCAAATATCACTTTTAAAATGATTATCATCCATGTAAAAGTACATAGCTTTATCTGTTTATCGGAGGAGGGGTGGGAGCATGGGTAGTGTATAAAATGAATGAATATTCAATAGATAAAATAAGTGATGAATGATTACAATGAATAAACATCACAACTGAATTATAAGGGTACAGTTTTTCAGATGTTCATGTGGTTTCCTTTGGATAAATATTGATTTTAGGGTATGCCATTACCCCTTCCCCCTCCTTCTCTGCAGAAAAACGTAACAAATACTCCATGCTATATTCAAAATATTTCTGCAACAAGAGCGAATTTCCCAAATTTGACAGTATCATCAGGTAACAAGTATCCAATTTCTTTTTTTCCAAGGAAGAAAGAGCAGAAAGAATCTTTTTTCAAGAACTTTGACCTTTAGAAAATTGACAAACAAATAAAAGGAAAAGATAATTACAACGTTTTCTACATCTGTCGTTTGGAGCACAAGCATCACACCATTCCAGCGCACGTATTTAAAGATGCTATGTCTGTTTTTTCAATTGCGTCAACATTTTTATCAAGTGTCCACACGATCAAAGTCATTAACAAAACATCTGTCTCAAACAACAGAATAAAAAAAAGAAAGAGAAAATAGAAACGTTTATATTACAGTATTTGTGGTCTTGTTTTATATGCTACCCTTCTTTTTATTCTTTTTATATTAAAAAGAAAATTTAAAACCACTTCAAAAAACCGACTGAATAATAATATTTATGAAAACTAAACTGAATTTCACTACAGAATAAATTGAAACTATAGTCTCTAATTCAAATAAATTGTTTCAGTTTCATAAATTGAAACTATAGTATAATCTCTAATTATTTGAAAGAATTTTTCTTATTAGAATCTCAATTACAGTCTCAATTACATTTTTAATTTGACAATGGTAATAACATTCACTGAATCGTCCAAAACCAAAATATAGAAATGTCGTGTATATACAGGGCTGCACATTTGTTTCAGAATTGGGACCCAGACCGACAAACTGGCGTAGTTAGCCGAGGAAGTAACATTGAAGTTTTTTAACCATTCGTAGCGCATGTATCACCAGTCTTCGGTAAAAATTCGTTATTGCGGACATGCGAAGAAACTGCCAAGACGAAATGCGTGACACACGGTGTGCCCAGAAACTCTTCAATGGAGTCGATAGGAACGCTGATTACTATATATTTACATACCTCTGCTGAGGGTTAGGTAGTAATGATATCTAAACATTAAACACACAGTCCCAGAGAAAAGCGTCATAAGTGTTACGTCATAATTGGTCGGGCGGGCGGCCTGGGAGAACTCGTCCCACTCCATCGGCTTGACGATGCCTTCCATATAGGCGATCCCTTGAACCCGGTCCCGATTGCGGTTCGCCCAATCGAAACCGAGGGCCGATCCCCAATCATGGAGTACCAGAATGACATTTTCGGTCACACCCGCCGCGTCCAGAAACCCATCCTGATAGTCCCGATGTTCCACGAAGCGGTACCGGTCCGGTCCGGACGGTTCCAGTTTGTCGCTATCCCCCATGCCGATCAGGTCGGGTGCGATGCGCGTTATCCCCGCACGCGCGCCCTCGGGATAGGACGGCAAATAGGCGGGCCCGAGGGAAACAAATATTTGAGTGGGAGGGCGATATTACCGCCTTTTGTTTACGTAATCAGGAAAGTATGAATGTTAGAAAACTAACTTTTTGTTTAAAAAGTCTTGTGGGCCTGGTGCGTAACTTCGAAGTCTTCAACTTCGACAATTTTAAATTTTATAATAGTTGGATTATAAATTCTACGCAATTATTTCCACATAAAACTACTTTTTTCAGTCAGTTAGCCAAAAACTCAGGTATATTTTTTTTTCATCTTTATTTGCCAAACAATAATTATTGTCAATTCCAGTGAAGAAAGCGAAAAACAAACGATAACTGCCCCAAAACCGTCTATGAGATATGCCTACCAATTTTCATCGTCATAGCACGTCCAGAAGCCCCAAACTCGCCAAAGCACTGAACCCCACCCCCTAACTCCTCCAATGAGAGCGGATCCAGTCCGGTTATGGCAATCACGTATCTACAACATTTATAAGCGTTTTCCAAGATTTCCGGTTTCACCCTCCAACCCTCCCCTATGTCAACAGATCTGGTCGGGATTTTGAAATAAGAGCTCCGAGACATGAGTTTCTTCTAAATATCAAATTTCATTAAGATTCACCCGGTCACCCGTTCTTAGGTTAAAAATACCTCAATTTTTCTAATTTTTCCAAATTAACAAGCCCCAGACGCTTGTCAACCAGGAATGTATAGTCTTGACTCAAAGAAAGAAAGCATTTTCAATAAGACCTCAGAAGGTGTTAAAGTAATTTTTTTGACGGAGGGGGACTGAAATCTACCACCAAAACAAAGAAACGGAGCATTTTCATTAAAAGCTCTCAAAATATCTCTGAAGCTGGGTTAAACTTACCTCTAACGAGATTATGTGAAATACGAAGAAGAATATTCAAATGTACGCTTGTTAACCAGGAATGCATAGTCTTAGCTCAAAGAAACGTGGCATTTTCATCAAAACCTCTCAGAAATATCTCTTAATATGGCTGAAATTTACCTCTAATAATTTTCAATGGCGAGAAGTAATGCCAATGTCTTTCGAAAAAGTTTAGCATCTAAATAAAAAATAGTCTTACGAGATTTCAACATTCATTCAACTGACTTTCATCGATCACATCACGTAATTCATCATCATTGGCAATGGTCGATGTTGGTAAACAATTGCATGTTATTGTAGCACGTTGAAGTTTAATACGTAATTCAAGAAACGCATCCCATAAAACTAAAACAAAATAAACGAAGAAACATATATCATCATCCAGGTCTAAAGAGACGATCGTCTCCGATCGTTCTTTGTTCATATTAGTCGTATATAAACACTAGTTACATGTCTGTCCTCATCCCGGTCCTCGGCGGGACCAATCAAATCAAAATCTAGACCATGTGAGCGATACCTATATTTGTCTCGCCATCCAATTTCACCTGGTCCAGGCTCAATGAAATAGGAAAGCGTTATATTGACGATTACCTCGGTCTCGCCCGGTAGCTCCGAAAGAGCTTCGATTGGCCACGGTAAGTCGATTAAGTGCATTTCCTTTGTCTCATATCCGCTTTGGCCATCTTTCTTCTGGAAGGGCTGGATCTCCTGCTCAACGATGATAGTCAGACTATTTGAGGCAGATTTTAGGGCTGATTTAAAGTTTGGAACCCCGTATCCGCAACTCTTTAAAGCCTATTCATATTTAACAAAATAATAAAACTCAATCCTTACTATGGCAGAAATTTTTAGTCTAGCCTTAAATATAGCTCAAACAGTATAGGAATTGCTTTCTAAACATATTTCCTTCTCAAATAGTCCCTAATCTAGTCCTTTACCTAACATTTTAACGCAAATAGCTGCTGTGTAGATCAAAATTCGAATATTAATAGGCACTGGAATTTAACCAATGAATCTGAACTCTGAAGGTTCTGTTTATCTAACTACATTACACTTTCTATAAAAATGACAATATCAAATAGCTAAAGCTTACTAGAATTTTGAAATAAAATTATTCACATCGGTGTGCCTGAAGAAGCAGTAATGCTTGAACCTTATGATGCTGCTGGTGGGTTCAACTCTCATTTAAAAGTCTGCTTTACTAAACCGCTCAGTGCGTCATGGGTGTTAGATGGCACGATTGGAGTTACAGACTATGCTAGCAGCATTGACGATAGTCCTTATTCCAAGCTGGCAAAAAAATATCGTACTAACCGCAGTGAGCTTGGCCGTAATGTCTCTTTAACATTAAGTTATGTGTTTTAGGGGGCAAAGATGAACAAGTACACATATATTCTGATGCTTCTTCCTTTGACAGCCTTTGCTGAGCCTTCTGAGTTACCTTTTACGTTGCCTGTCTAAAAGTATGGCGCCCGAGAGGGTACCAGTCGATTATTGACTGTTGATGCTCTTTTTTTTGGGCGGGGGGGGGGAAGGGGGTGTCTGGAGGTGGAGTCAACGTACCTTTGCGTCCTGTGCCTTGAATGAGCTTTTTAAACCTCTGAAAATAATACTCTGTGCTTGAAGCAATTGCAGTAGTTGGTAGCAATTACTGTTTTCTTTTCCCTGCACCAAATTTACCTAGGCAAGGGTACCATCTATCCTTATATCTACTGACCTGGGCGTTAAAATGCCCTAATTAAAACACCTTATTTCTACCCAGAATTCCGATTGTTTGCTCCTTTATTTCTTGAGCATGTAAGAAAATATGCTTCGGAGGTCATTTTACATTTCTTAACTATTTAGAGAAAATATGAAGTCCCAATTTGGATACATCTGTGTATTTCAGGCAAAACGACAACAAGCTTTAATGCAAGCCAAGTTGATTTCGACGTAACGACGGATGATCAATTAATCCATGGAACTTAATATACAAAGCTATAGAGAATGAAGCCGATATTTTTTTTTTTACTCCTCTCAATCCTAACTATACGTTCAAGTCTAATCAAGATACATATGCGTGTACTGAAAGTATGAATTCAGAAAAAAAAGCTATTTTCCAATGAAAATACCAACAAGGAAATAAAACAAAATCATTATAAAAAAAAACTTTTTTGAGAAAATGTAAGCTGCAGTAGCAAAACCTAAGACGAGCAAAAATAAAGCCAAATAACAAGTCAAACTTAAGACATAAAGAAACTAGATTTATGTCTAAGGGAACTTGAAGCGTTCAGCCGCCTTTAGTTAGTTTTACTAACAAGAGTGTTGCAGCAGCAACAATTTGATTCTTTTTTCTTCTTTTTTTCATCAGTGATTTAATGCGTAGTTTTAAATCCCTCAAAACCTTTTACTTTGAGCCTATTTTGGAGCCGATTTCCTCCAAACTATATTCATTTTCTGCATTATCTTGTATGTCAACAATGAGCAACTTGCATAACTTACAGCCCTTGTCCTGGGGGCTATGGGTGATTTTGTCCACCCAGGAGGCATAGATATTTTCCTTAAGGACTATTTTGACCAAATTGGCTATTCAAAAATCTTGATCGGCATTTAGGGAAGAAAGAACGGGGGAGGGGAGGTGGTTGCCCTTCGATACTTTTTGACTCTTAGAAAGGGCACCAGAATAATTTTTCCGAATTAACACCCCCCCCCCCAACTCCCCCCAACAGAGCAGATCCGTTCCAATTTTGTCAATCCCCTAACTCGGACTCTTGCTTTTTTTTTCCACCCCCTTTTCAATAATAAGAAAATGGCATTATCCATCCAGGGATAAAAACTAACATCTAAAATTCTGGGGGTCTGCCGTTTTAACCGTCCGTGCCAGGAAAGCTCAACCTCCGTTCAAGATTGAACCTCTGGTTGAGATTTTTGACTTTTCAACCTGAGAAGTCACTTCTCATTTTGATATGCCGCCGTTTCTGAGGGGTTTCAAGCTCGTTTTAAAATTTACAAACATTTATTTTCGGAATTGACTTTTACTGTTAAGGTAAAATTAGAAAACAATTATTATTCCTGAATTAGCTTTAGATGATATTTGTATTTAGTATTTTATTTTTTTTTCAAAACTTTTAGGATACCTGCTTTAATTTGTGAGAATATGCTAGGGTTAGTCGTGTTATATGTGGTAATAAAGGGGAGTAGTTTCTCGACCCTTGAAGCTTTTTTTTTTCTAAGTTCACCTTGAGGTATTCTGGTGGCTTTTTTAATACCCTTTATATATATATATATAAACTAAAACAGACTTCAAAATACCCCTCAGTTAAAAACAGATATAAAAACATTAAAATTAAAATTGAGCTCTCCGCGAGCTTTCGGAAATCTTATTTCTTCTTCTTGGCGCCACTGTCACTTTCACCTTCATTTTGGAATTAAATACTACTTAAATAGTGTTAGGACATGCACTGAAAAATATTGGAAATTTTTCCTAAATTTGTGATTAGGAAATTTTGCTATATGCTTTATTAAAAGGGGGTCAACACAATGAATGGCCGGATGGGTCTGATTTATTGCCATGCAAACTGCAGCAATGATGCTGTCGTTCACATGTGCATTACCCTTCAGAGATCTCAGATCACGGGCATAGACATGTGGAAAACATTTTCAATGGTGACTGTCACATTTCCAACTTATGCTGATCACATATAGGCTCACTAAAGAAATGGAAGGAGTAACTGAAACTCTGGATAATCTTCGAACAAATGCATAGTATCATTTTGTTTTTGTTTCCATTGCTATAAAAATACGGTACATAGATGTGTAAGCAGTAGTTATAAATTTTAATGAAGACAATAGAAAAAAAAGCTAAAAAAGTACGCAATATTTGCCTTCGCGTCTCGGCCTCTTATTGAAAAAAAAATTTGTTTTAAAATTGACGTAGTTATTTTATTGGTTAATAATAGGAATATTTTTCAAAGTTTTTTTTCCAGTTGGATCAATTTTTAGGAGCGGAGGGGGTTCACCTCCCCACCAATGTTTTGACTTTTTTTATATTGTCATTGAAAAGTGTTTTTTTGTACATTAGAAGAAACAACAAAATTGCCCCCCCCCCCTATAGATTCTGAAGACTATTTGGCATTGCACCAGAAACCTACCAAAAATATTCACCCCTGACCCCCCCCCCCCTTTCCCCCGTTGGCCGGCCGTTCGTCCTTGTTTCCATCATTTCCTCCCATAAAAATAAAATAATACCAAAATCAAGACAGAGATTCCATCAGGCATCATACAGGCAATTTTTTAAGTAAAAAGGCTGAAGAAGTAGTTGCTCTTCTAGAAAATCTTACAAAAACCTTTAATGTCAATTCTAAAAGCATGTTTAAACATTTTTAATTTCTTAAAGCTTTTTAAATACGTTTTTTAAATACGTCAAAGACGTGTATACTATCAAAATAGTCTTCTCAGATTCAAACCCCCCCCCAACTCCCCCATAGAGAGCAGATCCATTCCGGTTATGCTTATCACGTATCCGGGACTTGTGCTTATTCTTCCCACCGGGTTTCATCCCGATCTCTCCACTCTGAACGTTTTCCAAGATTTTAGTTTTCCCCCTCCAACTCCCCCAATGTCATCGGATCCGGTCGGGATTTAAAATAAGAGCT
Source organism: Alatinidae sp. Z8VKAUB7J3 (assembly GCA_010016025.2). NCBI lineage: Eukaryota > Metazoa > Cnidaria > Cubozoa > Carybdeida > Alatinidae > Alatinidae sp. Z8VKAUB7J3. The sequence continues at coordinate 34,375,942 of JAAAKM020721499.1, forward strand.
CTGGGATACGATGTCCTTCTAAACATCAAATTTCATTAAGATCCGATCACTTTTTCGTAAGTTAAAAAATACCTCATTTTTTCTAATTTTTCAGAATTAAACGTCCCCCAGCCCCCCCCCCTCCCCAGAAATTACATAAAAAAAAATCTTCCATGTGATGTACTACAAATAGCACCCCTTCTGGAGCAATTTCTGTGGGGCAAGGGGTGGTTATACTCTAAAGGCTTTTGTTTAGCCCTATCTCAGACCTTTGTTCCTCCCCTAAGATTTTTGATGGTCACCTTTTATCCTGAGATTATAAGCATTGGGATTACCTTGGCCCAAGGATTTTAATATGTAAGCCTAGATGAGGCAGGGGGTCAATACCCCTAAGCTTATTTGTTTTTATTTGTGAACTAGGGTAACCTTTTCCCAGGAAC